>OY728153.1:294507934-295800850 GCA_963277665.1 Viscum album | reverse complement strand
ATCAACATTAAAACATATTGGTGGAGATTATTTTTACCCAAACTCATATTATACTCGAATTATATCACATTGGATATATTATTATCAAAAAATAGTTTTGTAAAATAATATTTCAATACTTTCCTAATGTCCCCCTCCTCTATCATTTTAGAGGGAACTACCTGTACCAATTTACTCACACCTACCAAGCCCCTTGGATCATAAAATTTCTATTCAAATAATCTCCCTACATCAACCATTTTTTATAAAGTCCTCACTTAAGAAAAAAATATTCTAACATTGATCTTTTGTGAATATCAAATTAAGATACTCGAAAAAAATGTATTTTTTTATCGCCTCTTTCAAAATAATTTTCATCTTATATATCCACATCATATGTCATTTCTATACTAATGTAATAAATCCAGTATATTTTATATTATGAGATGATATTATAATTATGGTACTACCTTATTCATCCATTTATCCATCCTACAAATAACAATATCACCATGCGTGTGTACGTATGACTTATCATCTCCTCATCGTGGTGTAATTTTTTATTCAAAAATACATAATTTAGATGGTTATAATAAAGATTATAATTGATTAAAATAATTAATATAAAATTATAATTATTAATTATAATTAATTTTTAATCCACATATATACCTTTTATCCATTATGTGAATTATATAGTCAACTATGTGTACGAATGGATTATTGTCTCCGTGATGAAATGCGATTCATTCTACATGATCGTAATTAAGTAATGATTTTATAAATGAATGTAATGAATATATATGATATATATTAAATTTATATTAACTCAATGATTCCTTAAGATTTATTTCCTATATATCATTATGATTTCCATAATGATGAAATATGATATGTTCATTTGAGGAAATGTGGGCTACCACCCCTCAATGTTATATCACTCATTCATGTAGCTGATGGAATGTATAAAAGATGGTGTTAATTAACATATTTAACATATATAAAATATATATTATACTATTATGATAATAAACCCTTGTATCATTTAGTTTTACTTCCATTAACATGACAAAGAAATTAATTTAGCGTTCATGCGTTTGTATGACTTACTGTCTCAGTGAACACTGATGTAAAATTATTATATTATAATGTTATAAACTATTATAAATAAAAATATAATTTATATATGTGATATTTAAATCATTATTAATATTATATATAATATCTAATTTTGACTACATTGACAATTTACATCAAAATGAGTTCATTTTCAACTCACGTGACAAATATTGAGAAAACTACCCATGTGAACACAAATAATTATATAATTTTAAAAAGATCACAATATGTAATATAAAATGAATATCAAACATGAATAATATTCTAATGAAATTATAAATTATCCTATTTTTATTATACAATAATATAAATAATGAACATGACATGTTGGATACAATGTAAGGGAACTTTTTAACCCAATTTCCATTATTTGGGATAATATTGTACTTCTTGATTATGTCGTGCTATGATTATATGCGAAATATATTTTGACATCCAATAATGTATATATAATTTTATTATGATTTTTTATAGTGAATAAACAAAATTGATCTATTCTATTAATAAAATGGTCTTTGTAAGGATATCTAAACTCAATATCAATTCAGTGAGTTAAATGTCCATGTCACCGGGTTTTTTTCCAAGAATTTGTATGAAATACTTATGATTTTATTCTTTCTAAATATCCACATAATTCGGTGTATTTATATCGTTCATACATCTTTATATCATTAATTTATTCGTAATCTAACGTTACGATATTTGTTAGGGCATCGACTCAATATACGTTAAGTGAGGCATATTTTTTTTATACACCACCTTTATTTATATGTTCTATAATAAACCACATTGAATTATAATTTCATTCAAAAGGAATATTTTTTCTACGAACTAATTTACTAAACCTGAAAAAAATGTTTTTAATGTATGTTGTGACAAAGACACCTCTACTACCACAACCATTATCTGATATTTAACTTCATCTATATGCCTTAATGTTTTTAATTGGATTTGAAATGTCTTATTCAATTTTTGGATGTTTCATTATTGAAAATAGTTTTTTAAATTTTTTTAATATTTCAAAATCATGAAAGGAATTATTTTTATGGAAAATTAAATGTTTTTAGTGAAATTTTGATATTTGTAATATTTTATGTGTTATGATTATATAATGGTGATAGTAATCTTGATAGGTTATTACATGATAATATAATGATGGGATGATATGTGATTAAAAAATGGGATGTTTTTTGATAATCAATGGATAGGTAGTTACATCATATCCTAAAAATCATTGGATATGGAAGTTGGTCGTATGGCTATTCTATTTAATGATATGTGTGGAAATTGACCATATGATTATTCCATTTATGTGTGTTTATTTCCCATATAAACATTATATGTTATATGTAATTTTATATTAGTGATAAATTTATCTCTTGGTAATAAAAGGATGATAAATTAGCTTATATTCATTGATTTATATTTAATACTTCATAAAGGTGAAAATTATTACTTGATGATAAAGTATTCATAGATATCATGTTTTACCAAGAGTAATAGTTTTCCTTATTTGTTCATCCCTTACTATGATTTTTATTCTCATACAATGTTTTGAATTGTTTTTCATAGGACATATATTAGAATAGTTTCAAGGATGAGATAAAGGAAATGTCATGTTGTTTAAACATGAAACCAATCGTGCTTCTTTTTGAACTTTTTTAGTTCATGAATAAATTGGACAGTGAATAGATGTTTATAGTTTGTAATAATCATGTTGATATGTGTGAGTTATGATATAATTATCTAAATAACTAAATAGTAAAATATCCTCTAAGTGAATTAAATTCAATTGTTGACCTATCTCAATATTATGTAATGTGTATACCTGGGTCCTTATAGTTGGTATAAAAGTATTGTTAAGACAGGTTTGGAGATAAGGATGTTTTCATAAGGTTATGTGTATCAAACTAGGTTTATAACATTAAGGTATACCATTAGTTTAATTTCATAGAAACCCCCTTTTTAGGAATTATATTTATGAATATTAAAGTCAATAATGGTAATTTTGGAGTCATTGAACATTGAGATAATTATTGTTTATTATTTTTTGGGATGTAAAATGTTAGGTACGAGATAACCATTAATGTTAAAATATGATATAATAATTTTTTAGAATTTTATCCCATTTTTGGGAATGATATAAAATTATATTGGTTTTAAAATAGGACAACATGAAGTCCATGTGACAACACATCACATCAGACAAAGCTATGTGAATCGAACCAACAACTAAAATGAAACAAGAATTTATCGCCATCCACTAGCCTACGTGAAGTCCCTGGTTAGTATAACATATTCTATTTAGTTAAATGATTTTATGGATTAAGAATAAGTTAATTTTTGGAAAATAATTTGTTTTCAAATGGATATACTTATTATAGGAGAATTAATTGGTGATTAAGTGATAAATTTTATTTTAGAAGACGTTTTATTATTTGGAAAACTTATATGACTTTATAAAATAGAATACAATGGGATTTTATATGAGGAGTAATGGTTGAAATTTATTTCGTAAGAATCTATGTTTTCATTGTGTACAATAAGTAATTTTTGTTATTTTTAGAAATTATAAATCTATCATGGAGAAAACATGATAAGTGTAATTACTTTTTGGTATAATACATTATGTGTGGTTGACAGTATTTGGAGATAAATATTAAAATTTATCTTGGGAAAAAATGAGTAAAAATCCTGTTATGTTTTGGGTTTCAATATTAGTGGATTATTCTGAGTAATTTTAAGGATTTTATTGTTTAATGGTATGTGTATAACATAGGTCTTACTAATGAATTTTGGAGATTAAAATTATTCCTTATCCTTATAAAGGAAAAATATCTTTCTGGGATTATCTTATCAAATACTAACAATTACTATTTTGGTTAATGACTAAATATGGGGTAAATATATAAATCAGGGTTTTTGGATTATGTGATTTTCAAGAAGTTGATTCTTTTACATTAGGTATATCTAAGCGATCATGGATACTCATTATTTGATAAAAAGATGATTGTGTGGTAAAAATTTATTAAAGAATGAAACTCTACATTTCAAGTGTGTATATTTCTTTATGATATTATTCTATGTAGAAAAATACCTCCACAATCTTATAAAAATGATCTTCAAAAAATTATTTCTGTTTACAATCCCTACTATGAGATCAATGAACCTTTAATCCATCACATGTATGTGGTTTTATGGTAGTTAAATTTATCCAAATATTGTTTTCTATCAATCTCCATTAGAATAAGATAGCTATTTTTCTTCCACATCAATGTTTTACTACACAGAATCACAGTATGTCTTATGTCGAGTGACTATTTAAATTATCTTTAAATATTTTAAATTGGTAGTTTTATGGACACTTTTTCTTATGTGTGATTTTAAATGAAGTTGCCAAACCAAATTTTAAAATTGTGAGGACCCAATTTTCAAACGAGGGGGAGTGATGTAACATCTGATGTATTTATAAAATAATAATTTACATATCTATTAATATTTATGAAAAATATATTAATATTACTTTAAAGGGGATTCATTTTCTGATAGCATACTCCACATGAAAAAAAAGGTTTCTTTGAAATCATATTTTGCACACAACAATGATATATACCAAAAAATAATATAATAATTATATAATTATTTAAAATGTAAGTTAATTCCTCATCATTGTATTTGAAATATTAAGCATAACTAACTAAAATATTATTATTCTTTTTTGATAAATCTTTTTAAATTTATATAATAAATTATAGAGGAATAAATTTAGAATGAATACAATTTTAATCAAAAAATACTATAATATTTATAAATATCAATTTCAACACCTTTTGATGTATAAGAATTTTGAAATTTATTTTTTCAATATTATATGTTATATTTGAAAAAATAAATATCTTATTTGGAAGAGAAATATTAAAATTAACTTTAGTTTAAATTTTAGTATTTTTCTGATTAAATTCATATTTTTATGAATAGCGAAAAATACTTCATTTAACGTAAAAAATCAGTTTCATCCTATTTATTTATATAGTTATGTTATTTCTTATATTTGGTTTAAAATGTAATAAGAATTTATTTTTATCTTTTAATACAATTTTGGTCATGGTATGTAATTTTATATGAAAATTGGACATAAACACGAGTCAATCTTTTTATAGTTTTTATTTTATTAATACACACTTTCTGGATTTTACAATTCGAATTAATTGTAAATTATATACTAAATTTATGTGTATTTAATTAGAAAAACATAATTTCTTATTTGTAAAAATAATTTCCAATTTCGTTAAATAGGTATATTTTATCTTTGTATATTAAGAATCATACAATTAGTATTTATATTTATTTTCCATGGTGAAAGCATAAATCAGGTAAATAAGGGAAAAAATTGAATTATAATAATTTTATAATGCTGTAAAACTTGTCCAAATTGTACTATATGATATATTTTTTACAATATTCATCCTTACACAAAAGATTTGGCATTTGGGAGCTAGTTTGGTCTGAAAATGACATGTTATAATAATTAATTTAAAGCAAAGAGAAAAATTACACAAACATATATCTTTTTACTAAAACAATTTTAAGGTGAGGTTATATAATTTATCACCTTAACCGTAAATATTCATTAAAAATATAAATATATTTCTTAAATTATGATATTTTATTTATAATTTTTCGATATTATATAAATTATTTTATTTGTGACACAATGATTATTCATTGATTACATTATTAATGAATGATTCAAATACATGATATTATAAATATTATAATATATGTAATTTGAACATTTTTATGCCATAAAATAAATTTTTAGATGATATTGACATGTGAAGAATTAATGTATGGCTTTTTTTCAAAGGAATAATGTTGTTGTGGATTTAGCAAAAATAAATTACTAAATTGTGTCAAATTGACATAAATGAGTTATTAAAACAATTACTATGTTATTAAATGATATAATTATCCTAAAAAACTATGATTCATCCAAATGAATTATATAATGTTAAATATTTTATTAATGATACAAGTCATGTTCTATTGGTATTTTATATAAACCACAGTTACCATATATTATAAAAATACAAGAAGGCATACTAAGAGTTAATGTTTTTTGAAACGATTTAAAGCAAAAAGAAAATGTTAATTTAATAAGTTAAGATTGACTAAATTCAATTTTTTTGATGATTGTGACCCATATTCATCTTATACAGAAATAATATCTCTTTGAAAAATTATAATTAGAAAACTAAATTTCAATAAAATAAATTTTCAAGACATTCCTCACGTGCCCCTCCTCCCTCTTATAAATGGACACCACCTCTACCCACATACTCATACCTATAAAGCCACATATATCATCCAATTTCTACTCAAATATTCTCATAACTTCACAATTTTTTTTCAAGATGCCACATATTGGGAGGAAATTATTCCTATGTAGACATTATCTTTAAATAAAAAAAAAGATAAATGAAAAATCTGTAATTCAGTTATCACATCTTTCAAAAAAAACTTATTCTACTTCGTATTTTTATTCCATTTCATTAATGAAGTAATAATAACAGAATATTATATATTATTATATTTTATAATAATTATTTTTCTACATTATTGTTTATTTTACCCATCCTACAAATAACAATATCACCATGCGTATGTATGTAGGACATTCAATCTCCACACAGTGGTGTAAATTTTTATTTAATAATATATAATTTGGGTTGGTATAATGATCAAAATAATGGATTTAAATTATTAATATAAAATTATAATTATTGTTTATAAATAATATACCATCAAATTCTTTATCATTTATCTATTATGTAAATTATATCTTCACTCGTGTGTACATTCAGCTTATCGTCTCCATGATGCTATGCAATTCATTCTACATAATCCATATTAAACCACTATTATATACTATAATTAATGAATAAATATGATATATATAAAATTTATAAGAACTCTATGGTTCTATAATTTTTATTGAAAATAAACCTTTATGATTTCTATAATATGTAAACATGATAATTTCATTCGAGGAAATGTGGACTACGACCCCCACAAAGTGAAATTACTCATCCATTCCCTACATGGAACATATAAAGGATGAATTTAATGTAATTATGTAACATATATAACATAGATGTTATAATATAATGATAATATAACTATTTATAATTTAGTTTTTATTCCGTTAATATGACCAAGTAATTACTGTAACATTCTTGCATACATACAACCTACCATCTCCATCAACAGTGAATTTCAAATCTTATATCCAAATGGTATAAAATATTATAAATACATATATTCTTAATATATATGATATTTAAATCATAAATAATATTATGGATATGATATAATTTTTACGACATTGAAAATGTAATTCAAAACGAGTTCATTTTCGACTGAATTATCGAATACCGACAAAATGACCCATATGAACATGAATAATTATATAATTTTAATGAAATGATATTTTTTAATATAAAATGAATAATATAAAAGAAAATTTTTATGAACCAAGTGTAAATTAATCTAGGTTTATGATTCATTATTATAAATAATGAATGAGAAAATATGGATTCTAGGTAAGGGATCTTCTTAACCAAATTTCCAATCATTGGGTTAATCATAATCATCATGATTTTGTCATGCTATGATAATATGAAAAATAACATTCTATATAATATATGGTATATATAAATTATATATGTTTATTTATAGATAATACACATAATCAATCTTTCTTATTAATAGAATGATCTTTGTATGGAAAATATTAACTCAGTCTCTATTCAATGAGTTATATATCTACGTACATGGTATGTTTTTTCCTTGAAAAAGTGTGAATGACGTATGATTTTTTTAATTCTAAATACTAATTATATAAGGATAAAATCATTTTAAGAGAATTCATCTCAATCTCCTTCATTAAGGCATATATTGATGTAATACACCACCTTCTTTTATACGGTGTATAACAAACCCCATTGATTATAAATTTCATTCAAATGGAATCTTGTTTATTGAATAATTAAACAAAATGAAAAAAGGAATGTTTTTAATTTATGTAGCAAAAACGACTCCCCCAATTATATATCCATTATGTTATATTTGGCTTCCTCTATGTGTTTTAATTTTCATAAAAGGATAAGAAACCTAAAATTCACTTTTTATCTATTTTGGTGTTGCAAATTGATTTTGAAATTGATTGAATATTTTGAATATCTTAAAATGATTTCATCGGATTTCAAATCAACTGTTTTTAGAGAAATGGTGATATTTGAAATATTTTAAGTGTTATGATTATATAATAGTTCTTGGATATTTGACGGGTGGTTATGTGATAAACCAATGACAGGTGGAAACCTAATAAACCAATGATGGGTTGTTCAATGATAATCTATGGACATGTAGTAACATTATAACCTACAATTAATTTTTAATGGATTCTAAAAGTGTGATAATTCAATTTAATGAATTGTGTGGATGTCGACCATATGGTTATTCCATTTAATTATGTTTATGTGCCATGTTACCTTTATATGTTATATATTTTTATTCTTCGGGATTGATGGTAATTTTTTTGTTATAAACTGGTAATAAAAGAGGTCATATTCATTTAAGTATATTTACTACATATTGATAGTGTATTGTATTACTTTTTGATTAACTATTAAGGGTTTAAATATTTTCCCAAGACAAATTTTTTTCCTTCTACGTGTATCCCTTACTGATATTTTCTTCCCATCCCATGTTTTGAAATGATTTTCAGTATACATCATGAAGTATTGATTCAAGAATGAGATAAAGTAAATGTAATGTTTTTTAAACATAAAACATACCATATTTCCTTTTTATATTTTTTTTTACGAATAAATTTCATAGTGAGTATAACTGGCTATAGTGTAATAATAATGTTTATTTGTTTGATATATGACATAATTTTCTATAACACTATACCTAATATGATCATCTGAGTTAATAAAATTCAATTGTTCAATTATCTCAATATTAAGTAATGCTTAAGGTCAGAGCCTTATAAAAGATCTACCCTTGACTCAAAATATCTAACATCCAGTCATCTTGAAATCATTGGAGGAGGAATACACTAGTCATTTCCAACTATCCAAAGGGTGTAAATCATTTCTCCACTAATTTGACCAAAATATCGAATACACTGCACTTATATCCCATCACCCACAATTTCTCAATGTTATTTGGATCCTCTCTACAATTCACCAAACAATTTGAAAAATCAGAATAAAAAACTTATTAATTTTTCTATTCACCACACATGGATCATCTATGAATCCAAGTGTTATATTGGGCGCGGTCCAACATGGAAATTTTGAAATGAGAAACCATATGGTAATAGGGGAAAATTGCGAGGAATGATATCAAGAAATGAACAAAAAAATGTTTATGATCGATTTCCATGTTTTCTTATAATAACAGTATGGGATATACTAGGTGAGAAACTGTTGAATAATCATTTAAAATCAGAACACGGATACAAGAAAATGATTTTAATTGAAGAAGATCAGGGGAATGTGATGATCATGATTATTGATTTTAATAAATAGTTGATAAATGTATAAATTGATCATTAATACATATAATTAGATATTTATTAAAATAATATTTATCTATAAAATGAAGGAGAGATTCCATTGTGTTCTCTATGCCTCGATGTACAGGGATCCATAGTTATCTCATCTTCATATGCATATTCACCAATGAGAGGGTGGAAGAACACCATTGAATTACCCTAGGGTTTATACGAAAAATCTTAATTAATATTCATAAGATTAAATTTATAATGATATTGAATTTTGATAAATTAAATAAATATATAAAATTATTTATTTAACTTCAAAAACAATCACAATAATAACCATATTTATCGTATCACATGATGCCTATAAATTTTTTGTTTATCCTATAGTAAAGATCACATTATATATAAAATAACTGTCTGAGATTTCATAACCCTGATTACATTAAGGAGTTATCCCATTTTATTTAATAATATATGTTATCCAAATATAAAATATTATTAATATTTTAATAAAAAAATTATGGGAATGATGGGCCTTGAAATCACATGTCATCTCAACACGTAGATCAGAGAATATATTGTAAAATTTGGAAAAGTTATACATGAAAAAAAATATGATCTCTAAAAAACAACAGATGATCATTAAATATCTTGTTATTATATAAAACTGTTATGAGCTCTATGATGTCTCAATGATCATGTAAAAACCATTCCAATTATTCATGATGAGGTTCTTGTATTAATTTTTCTTATGGTTCATTTATCTCTCAAGGATATTGTATGGAGGAGGGATAAGAATATAATAAAAAAACTGAACATTTTTTTATTGAAATCCCTTATCTATATATAGAGTATATTTTTAAAACCCAAATTTGTTTCCACAATATCCACATATAAATTCCCCAATAAATTTTAAGAAAATTAAACCTTATAATGAATTGACCGCATCAAAATATAATTTATATATTTTATAACATGATTTTATTTTATAATAAATATAAAATTTGGTTAAACTATGTCATTAAATAAACTCATAATTCCCACTAATATTAAAATATACATGAATTTTTAAATCATTTTCATTCATATAATATTATTACATGCATTAACAAAATTCCATTATATTAAATTTACAAAATAAAATATTCCTAATTATTATATACTTTAATAATACTAATCTTTTTTATTTTTAGGGGTTTGTTAATAGATGGGAAAATTAGGGATCATGTAGTGGGTCCTACATATCCTACACACATATTTAATAGAGTAGTAAAGAATAATGAAAACACAGGTCATTATGTCACTCTGGGATCTTACCATTATTATAGTAAAGAATATTCATAGAATATGTGTAGAATCTATTAACCCATATTCCATCCTAAAGAGTAAAAGAATGTTTATAAAAATGAAAACCATTATACAAACACTCAGCCTAAAATATAATTTATTTGTATCTAAATATCTCATAAATAAATATGCATACCATTCCTAGTCATCCATTCCAGATATATTGTTTATTTATATAACTAGTCTGACATACCATTATTCTATAATGGGTTGGGATTTAGTAAGTGTAATACTATCATGATCAACCGGTCTGATCATATCACATAGTCAACTCAGAAATGAAAATTATATCATTATCATTTAATTTATGTCATACCACCAATGATGGGACCATCACATTCCTCCTCACCTTAACATTAATATCATTTTTTCTTTTTAATCAATGAATAAGTCAAATGGTACACATAAATAAATTTATCTATTTAGGAGTCTAATACAAATTTTGTTTAGATAGAAACACCCATGGGAACCAAAAACATGAAATGTTAATATTTTTATCATCTTTCCTCATGATCACATATAATCAAAATCACTATGTGTGGACCTCCGAAGAGAATGTATCAATGATGATTATTCCCTAAAACCTAGTAGTATCATATCATAGTTTACACATACATAATTTGAATCTAGACTATCAGAAATGACATTAATAGTATGTTCATGGAATCAATAACTACTCATTACATCCAGAGAACTGGAATAACACATTGAAATGAATTGTAATATAAGGAACAAACCATATATATTGTTGATATATATGTGTCACCAATTTTAAGGCATGATAACTAAATTTAAATATGAATATTTATTTTTCATATTTTAATCAACTTAAATAAATATTTTTGGTCTAGGTCACAAACCATCAACATCCCATCATTTATAACATCCCACTCCTATCATGTCTCAATGCACTAACTCTCACATGAGAATCAATCTTACGATATAAATGGATTGCTCAGGTGGCCTTCCTTGAAATGCTATATATCTAATCAACTATCAACGAATTCTCCTCTCTGTGTAATTTCCATCATGAAATGAAACGTCCACAGTATATTATATATCTTCTTATGTGAGATTTCATCCATGGAATATACCACCCCTAGATTTTTATAACAATAAAATAGAATAGGGTCTTCAATACTTGTTATAATTCCAATGTATTATACAATGTAATATACAATACCACCTCGTTGGATGAAACATAATCTATTATTCTTGTATTCTACTATAGAGTTGGAGACCATTGGATTTATTGTCTTTATCTATTCAATACACCACATTATATGAAATATTCCTTCTATGAATGAAATTTCAAATTATATTGATCTATTTAGATAATAGTATCAATTAATCCAACATCTCCTAGTTCCTTACCTTCTCATACACTATGTATATATCTTTTGTAAATATTAGTAACTTCATGATTGTTTTATATAGTCGTAAAATGAATATATCTTTTAATTGTATCATTTCCACCCCCCCTTTTTTATGTAATGTAATCATAAACCATATTATATAACATTGAATACAAGATATATCCCACTACTAGTTCATTAGTGACTCTATTCATTAATTCAATCTCCTCTTATTTTGGTGGAAAAATTTCATAGAGATATTGATATAATATGAGATTCAATATAATCCTCTCTAGGATTACTCTATATTGTGACTTTTGAGTACCTTGACTATATTTTTACATTGTCTTATCCCAAGATGGATTTTATATATTTCAGAATATATATCGATCCCTATGAAATTTGTGGGTTGGTGTGAATGTTATAGCGGGGCTGTGATAAATGGTATAAAAGGGATAATGATGTACGGGTTTCAGTGTGATTGTAGTTATGGTGATTGGAAGCGGGGCTATAGGGATGGGCTTATTTGTGAATGAACTATGGGCTGCGTATAATAAATAAAAAGTGGAAGAGTTAATGAACGGTGGGTCATGGTAATGGTATAGGAATAATAATCAGTGGGGTTGCTTAGTTATTGAGAAGGGACTTGGTTACTGTGCTTGTGTCTTCCTAACTTGATTTGTGGATGGCAAGGATATTCTTTACGAACGACATATGTGGTTGGATATGGATAGTTTCCCAGTAGTTAAGGAACTAATAAACTGATTATGTTGAAACGTAAAAACCTAAATGGGGTTGGGGTTGTCTATTGTATGCATGCTTTGTAGTAGCATTGTCGAGGAACGTGCTGAGTTATCTGATTAGAAGCCATAGGTTGTGCTGAGTGTTTGGTATATATATCTGTATCTTTTGTGTTTTATCGCACACCACCCATGTAGAGCACTTAGTGCTGAACACTCCCATTTCATGGGAGAGGGTGTTTTCCCCTTAGTTAATAGCTCCTTCCTGCTCCTTCTTCACTAGTATGTGATGGATTGAGGTGACCTTACACCTAAGACCCTTCAGGTAGGTTTCTTTTGGGGTGGCTTTAGCCCAAGACTCTTCAGGCAGGTTTTACTATTTCCCAAGAATCATTGAGATGAGTCTCTGGTGTGTGCGGGCGGGATATGTGGTTGTGAGGCCCAGGTGTGTGCGGGTGGGATACGTGGTTGTGAGGCCCAGGTGTTTCCGAATGGGATACCTGGTTGTGCGGCCTAGGTGTGTGTGGGTGGGATATGTGTTTTTGAGGCCCAAGTGTGTGTGGGCGGGATGTGTGGTTTTTGAGGCCCAGGTGTGTGCGGGCGGTGAGAGAGTGGTAGCGTCAGGACGTTCGCAGTTAGGAAGAGAAGCTAACTAATGGGGAATGGTGCGGGGTACCCAATACTTTTGTTCTTATATACTACTACCTGGTGTTATTTTGTTTTTGGTGATTGTGGCTCTTGAGGTTGGGTGGATAGATTTCTTTTTTAGGTTTCTTCTGTTGTTCTCACAAGACATTAGGATGTCTCCCCACTTATACACGAGAGATTTAGGTTTCCCTACTGAGTATACTTGTATTCCCACCCTACATTTACTTTCAGGTTTCCAGGAGGACTACCAGGGCTGTGTGGGACCCTACTAGTCGGGATTGTTGGAGTTGTTGCAGTTTCTACACTTGTTTCTTTTGGTATTGTACTTTTGAGCTTTATTGTTCTTGTACCTTGTTTTAGAACTATTTAAACATGCATGTGGGATTGGTTTGGGTTTATTTATATACACTTGTTCTTTTATTTTTTGGTGGTTGGATTGTCCTATTTATTGATCTTAAATAATAATAAAAAGGTTAATCCATCCGATATTTGTGGAAACTCATACCCTTGGTGCTGGTCGCCACCCCGGGGCCTACTGGAGGCAGAAATTGGGGGGTCATTATCTCCCTTTCACCATTGCTATCTCAGGAGGGGCATCTTTGGTGGGAGGGGGATGTGACAGAATGGTATCAGATGTGATGGTTGAGACATAGGATGGAGTCTAGAGTTAGGCACAGTGAGGATTGCATGGGATGGTAGGGAAACAGTTTTGGTTAATCATAGTGTGTGACATAGGCCATGGAAGACCGGCTAGGACATGAGATTTTAATGCCCCCCTTATCCGTTGCAAGGAATTTGAGCCTATTGAATAACCAAGTGAGACTACATTTATTGTAGGGTAGAGACCCTAGGGAAGGTACATGCATCATCATGATTGTGTTTTACTTGATTTAGGTGTTCTGGGTAAGAAATTGAAATAAAATGGTAAAATGAAACCCGGAGAAAATTTCTTACTACTTGGCCTTAGGAGATATTTGTTTACCGTACAACTATGGAACCTGGACATCATCCCTGGGTGGCTCAGATAGCCGAGGCCATGCAGATTCAGGCGGTCGATCAGTTGAGGATTGACCGAGAGGAGGAAGATAGCAAGTGGCAGAAGACTCTCCATTCTTTCCAGTGGAAGACCCTCAAGATGTACGAGGGTAGTACATTGGATATGGAGACAGAGGGGTGGCTTGGGGAGCTAGGGATCACTTTTACTTAGATCCGTACTCCAAGGGAGTACTGGGTTCCCCTACCAGTCAGTCAGCTGAGAGGTGCGGCACGACAGTGGTGGACACACTACCTCGGAGCGAGGATAGAGGTATAGGTTTCATGGGCTGACATTGAGAAGGAATTACGAGAGGAATTCATTTATTCCATGATCAAGGTGGAGATGCGTCAAGAGTTACTCTCCCTTCAGTAGGGAAGTATGTTAGTATGAGAGTTTGGGATCATGTTCAAAAATATGTTGCGCTTTGCTTCGGATCTTTTTTGGATGAGGAGTCTCGGGCGAGACGTTTGGAGGAGGTGCTTCGTCCTTCGCTCCAGTATTCTATCACCCCATTCACCCTTCCGACGTACTTGTCAGTACAGAAGAAGGCAGAGGTTGTAGAGAGGATGCACTCACAGGGAGGTGCACCACGTGAGGGGATCCAGTCAGGTTTGTCGAAGGGGAAGGCAGTCAGTAGCAGGTCTCCTGCGACGGGACCTTCCAGGTTCAGGCCTGTGGGGAGAAGTCACCAGCAGTTCCAGTTCGGATCTTCAGGTCCTCGTCCCTTTTTCACGAGCACAGGACCGAAGTGTTTTTCTTGTGGAGGTTTTTGGCACATTCAAAGTCTGTGCCAGACCCGAGCTTAGTATGGTGGAGGTGGGAAGGTTTGGCGCCCACCATAGAAGCACCAGTTGCTGGTGAGGCCCTTCCAGCAGCAGCAGGACCACGCTCCTCTGAGGGCAGACTTTGCGGGAGGAGTCCGACCTCAAGGTGCTCCTCAGGGACCTCTACCAGGGCATAGTCGGGGAGGTGGATGACATCAGAGAGGCAGAGGAGCTGGGCGTGGACAGTTGCACGCAGTAGAGATGGAAGCTCCGACAGGACCATAGGTGGTGCGAGGTTCAATTTTTTGTTCAGCACTATCGTTTCTGCATTGTTCGATTCAAGAGATTCTCACTCCTTTGTTGCTCCCAACATAGCCCATGCTTTGGGTCTAGACATAGAGAGACATTTTGTACCACTGGTGCTGAGTACACCAGTTGGAGGCCAGACCAGTGTATCTTGTGTTTTCCGGGGATGTGGACTGACGTTGGGACCACATCGATCTAGTGGGGACCATATTCTGTTATAGATGCACCCATACGATGTCATACTAGGCATCAATTGGTTGTTTTCAGTTAGTTCCATTATTGACAGCATCTGAAGAAGGGTCGTCTTCTCCTACTTGGATGGGAAACGTGTATCTTTTGTTGGCGAGAGGAGCTATCAGGTGGGAAGCCGGTGTGTGGAGCCTCACCTTTTCATGTTAGGAGGGTTATCAGTGGTTCCAGCTGATACAGAAATGATGGATATCCCAGAATTTGTTAGGGAGTTCCTCGATGTTTCTAGTGAGGAGGTTGTGACTCAACCCCCCCCCCCCCGACGTGATGTTGATTTCGGGATAGACTTACAATCTGGTGCCCGTCCGATTTCGATGGCCCCTTATCGGATGGAACCTTCGATGTTGCGGGAGTTGCAGATTTAGATTGATGATCTGATGGAGAAGAGTTTTGTTCGACCCGTCATATCTCCATGGGGTGATGTTATTTTGTTCTTGATGATTGCAGTTGGTGGTCTCATGATATGCATAGACTACCAAAGTTTCAACCAGGTAACGGTCAATAACTGTTACCCCCTTCCAAGGATAGATGATCTCCTCGACCAACTGAGGGGTTCATGTTGGTTTTCTATGATTGATCTACGATCTGGTTATCATCAGCTGAGGTTAAAGGATAGTGACACCTTGAAGATGTCTTTCAAGTGAAGGTATGGGCACTTCGAGTTTGTAGTGATGCCATTTGGAGTTACGAATGCACCGGTTGTGGTAATGGGACTTATGAACATTGTCTTCCCAGAGTTTCTGGACCGGTTCGTCGTTGTGTTTATCGATGACATCCTGGTCTACTAAAGATCAGAGGAGGAGAACGATGAGCATCTTAGGGAAGTCTTGGAAGTCCTTCGACACCACCATATTTATGGGAAATTGTCAAAGAGTAAGTTCTTGACACAATAAGTACACTTCCTTGGGCACGTAGTGTCTCAAAATGGAGTGTTAGTGATCCTATCGATGGTGGAGGCGGTTGTTTCTTGGTCAGTACCCAAGAGCATGGCAGAAGTTCGTAGTTTCCTGGGGTTAGTAGGTTAATATCGGAGGATTGATTCTGACTTCTCTCTAGTTGCAGCTCCATTGACAGCTTTGACTAGGAAGAACCAGGTATTCCAATGGAGCGAGCAGTGCCAGAAATCTTTCAACTACTTGAAGGATAAGTTGGTCAGTGCTCCAGTTATCAGGTTGCCAGAGGAAGGGTTGTTGTATGAGGTGTTTTGTGATGCTTGTGGCCTTGGTCTGGGGTGCGTAATAATGCAGAAGAAAAGTGTGATCTATTATGGGTCTAGGCAGTTGTGCCCTCACGAGCGTAATTATGCCACCCATGAACTGGAGCTTGCAGCATTAGTGTTCACATTAAAGTCGTGGTGACATTACCTATTTGGGGACGCTTTTTGGTCTTCTCAGATCACAAGAGACTGCATTATATCTTCTTTCAGCATGACCTGAACATACAACATCAGAGATGGGTAGAGATCCTCCAAGACTATGACATAGAGATCTCTTACACTAAAGGTAAGGGAAACATTGTGGCTGATTCCCTAAGCAGGAATTCACATAAGGAAGTGGTTCAGAAATCCACTGATGCCTGGAAATCGATGGGAGATTTGGCCACCTTGCACTTGGATGCAAGGGTAGAAGGTCTTAAAGGCTGTTTGTTTCAGATGATGGTGCAGTCCTCCTTGTTGCGGCAAGTGGAAGAGTCTCAGTGGGGGTATCTGAGGCGGAAGTAATGTAGGATCATGTCGATCAGGGAAATGCTCCCTAAGGATGGTCAGAGGATAGCCGACATCAAATGCTTTTCCATGGAAGGTTTTTTTGTTATGGAGGCAATGCGCGAGGGAGTTCTCTGTGAGTTCCATAGATCCGCCTTGGTGGTACATCCAGGAGTTTCAAAAATGTACCGAGGCCTAAGGGAACAATTTTGGTGGCTCAAGGTGAAATGGGAAGTGACGAAGTTTGTGGATAAATTCCTAGTGTGTCAGCAAGTGAAGGCTGAACACTGTGTTCCCAGTGTCTTGTTGCATCCTTTAGAAGTCCTCGAGTGGAAGTGGGATGACACGTCGATGGAAATCTTCACAGGACTACCCAGAGCTCAGGGTGGTTATGGTGCTATCTGGATAGTGGTGGGTCGACTGACGATATCATCTCACTTCTTATCAATTAAGGAGTCGGGCTCAGTGAGTACCTTATCACAGAGGTACGTAGACGAGGTGGTGAATTTCCCTGGAGTTCTAAAGATTGTCGTCTTAGATCGGGATACTCGGTTTACCCCACGAGTCTGGAGGGGGTTACAGCTTTCTTTTGGCACCCAGTTACGCCTTATCCCTGCTTTCCACCCCCAGACCGATGGACAGACAGAGCATACTATCCATATGTTGGTGGACATGATGCGGGCATGCGTTCTGGATTTCGGAGGATCATATGTACAACACTTCCCTTTAGTAGATTATTCATACATCAATAGCCTCCCCTTTACTATTTTCATGGTACCATTTGAGGATTTGTATGGAATACCATTTCGTTCACTCGTTTGTTGGGCAGTGGTTGGTGAGACAGGTGCTCTTTGGCCAGAGGTAGTGCAGATAACCACAGAGAAAGTCCTGCTTGTACGTGAGAGGATGAAAGCGATTCAGGACCGACAAAAGTCTTATATTGATCTGCGGAGGAGGCCCTTGGAGTTAAGGGGAGGGGGATCATGTGTTCTTGAAGGTTTCCCCTCGACGGGGGCAGTGGAGGTTTTGGAAAGATATCGAGCTCTCACCTAGGTTCAACGGACCTTTTGAGGTGCTGAGGCGAGTTGGTGAGGTGGCATATCAGCTAGCCCTTCCACCCCAATCGTAGAATGTTCATGACGTCTTCCACATCTCCCAGCTACGTCGATACTTACATGACGACTCTCACGTTATCGACCGGGGAGAGTTAGATATGGGAGATGATGGGTCCTTCGAGGAACGACCAGTCAGAATAGAGGATAGTAAAGAGAAGGTTCTTCGTGGGCGAACCATTCCCTTAGTTCGTGTGTTATGGAGGCATAGAAGCATCATGGAGAGAACTTGGGTGCAGGAGGCCCAGATTCACTCTCAGTACCTGTATTTGTTTTGACTTGTGTTTTCCCTTGTTCTTCTGAGCTTTGTTTTGATGTTTTACTCTGTACCATTGATATATGGAATGCTTGACTTGTCAGTTGTGAGACCATTTATTTCCTTGCTCTCTGGAAATGTGTGACATGTACAGATGTGTGGGGAATGGTAAAAAACAGATCCTCAATCGAGACGCATTAATGAGGATGCGATTGAACCCGTGCAGGCGAGTCAGTGCCGCCTAAGGAGATAATATCTTGACATATGAGAAGAAATTTTCCCCAAACCACATGTTCGGGCAGTGTGTTGGTTGTGTGGTGTTGGGGGTAGTGTATGTTGGAAAATCCAAATATATGGATGTGGGAAGGCCCAATCCTTAATCTAGATGCATTAATGCAGATGCGATTAAACCCGTGAAGGCGAGTCAGTACCGCCTAAAGCGGATAATATCTCGACATAGGAGAAGTAATTCCTAACACATTTGATTAGGGTTGTTGGATGTGTTCCTGTTACAATGAGGGCCTTAAGAGGTATCTTGTTAGGTTTCTCTGGGTTGGCTTTTGAATTCTCGGGGACGAGAATGTTTTATGAGATATCTGATGTAATGGCCCAGACCCCTCTGGCCCATTACTTTGTCAAAAAGAAGGTCACGAAGTGTCCTGGAGGGTAAAATGGACTATTCCCACTTTTTTCAGAATTTTGAAACTACACGCCGTCTAGTTTGAGTACACGTTGTGTACCTCCTCACCGGGTATACCCTGTGTTCAAGGCCATTTCCTTGCCATGTGAAATAAATGGGTACACGCCAGGTACCCCATACTACACGCCGTGTAGTCCCTCCTCGTGTACGCGTTACCCTCAGACCGTGTGTTGACCAGCCCATGGTTATGTACCGTGTTGGAGCCGTGTCCTTTCCGTGTGAAATAAATGAGTACACGCCATGTAGCCAATAGTACACACTGTTTAGTCCCTCCCCACGTATGTGTTACCTTCATGCCGGGTGTTCACCAGTCAACGGCCGCGTACCGCGTTGAAGGCCATGTTGGAAGCCGCGTGGTGACCATGAGAAATGGACGATTACATGCCATGTACCATAAAGTACACGTCGTGTACTTTTTTTTTCACACCTATAAAAGGATGGGTCCCCTCCTCCTATTCAACTAACCCCACTCCTCCCCTTTCCTCAGAGTCGAGCTCTCCCAAGAGACCCAAAGGCTGCTTTTCTTCCATAACTTCTTCATCCGAGCTCCGATTTACGATCCGTCAGCGGCTAAGTGATCGTAACGATGAGGTGGAACTCTTGAGCTTGGATCCATTGGCTTTCCTTCAGCCTTAACTTTCCAACATCCACCCGAGGAGGTTTTTCTGAGACTCGGCAGATGTGACGAACGCCGACGAACATATTCTAAAGTTGATCTGGGGAAGCGTTGTAATCACAACCTATTGAGGTAGAGATCTTACCTTCGTCTCTCGCTAAATTATGCTTCATGTGGGGTGGGTGTCCTCTTATTTACATGAAACACTTTTGGACTGGTTTAATGAAAATAATAACTTTCTTATATGACAGGGTTGGGATGTTTGTGATTACTATTAAATTATTTTTATAGCCTTTGATATTATGTTGTGAATTGAATAGGCTTTTGCCTAATCGAAATAATGGTCATTGGGGGCCTTTTCTTGCACAATTAAATGTTGCCCTATTTTTCTAGACTATTTTTGTGAATGTAAATTTCTTGAATTTGGAATTCGGTTAATCACGTATAGTTGGATGATTTAAAATCAGGAACCCTTGTGTGATCACCCTGGTTGAACAAAATGGAATAATAAACATGTGGGTGTTGGCTTGGATATGTGGCATGTATTAGGGCTGTTTTTTGGGTTGTTGTGGATCGAGTGAGAAACGGGGTTGTGGTTGGCTTGGTTGTGGGTTGGTGTGAATGTTATAGCGGGGCTGCAATAAATGTTATCAAAGGGATAATGATGTATGGGTTTTGGTGTGATTGTGGTTATGGTGATTGGTAGCGGGGATGCAGTGATGGGTTTGATTGTGAACGAACTATGGGTTGCGTATAATAAATAAAAAGTGGAATAGTTAATGAATGGTGGGTCATAGTAATTGAATGAGAATAAAAATCAATGGGGTTGGTTGGTTATTAAGAAGGGACTTGGTAACTGTGCTTGTGTTTTCATAACATGATTTGTGGATAGCAAGGATATGCTTTACGAATGACTGATGTGGTTGGTTGTGGATAGTTTCCCAATAGTTATGGAACTAATAAACTGATTCAATTAAAACGTGAAAAGCTAAATGGGGTTGGGGTTGTTTGTTGTATGCATGCTTTGTAGTAGCAGTGCTGAGGCACATGCTCAGTTCTCTGATTAGAAACCATAGGTTGGGCTGCGTTTTGGTATATATATCTATATCTTTTGTGTTTTATCGCACCCCACCCATGTTGAACACTTAGTGACGAACACTCCCATTTCATGGGAGATGGTGTTTTCCCCTTAGTTACTAGCTCCTTCCTACTCCTAATTTCCTAGGCTGTGATGGCTCGAGGAGACCTTACACCTAAGACCCTTCAGGTAGGTTTTGATTGGGGTTGCATTAGCCCAAGACACTTCGGGCAGTTTTTACTGTTTCCCAACAATCTTCGGGATGAGGCCCAGGTGTGTGCAGATGGGATACGTGGTTGTGAAGCCCAGGTGTGTACGGGTGGGATACGTGGTTGTGAGGCTGAGGTGTGTGTGGGTGGGATAGGTGGTTGTGAGGCCCAGGTGTGTGCGGGCGGGATGTGCGGTTTGTGAGGCCCATGTGTGTGCGGGCGGGGAGAGTGTGGCAGCGTCAGGATGTTCTCTGTTAAGAAGAGCAATTAACTAATGGAGAATTGTGCGGGGTACCCAATACTCTTTTTCATATATACTACTACCTGTTGTGATTCTGTTTTTAGTGAGTTTGGCTGGTGAGGTTGGGGGGATAGTTTTCCTTGTTAGGTTTCTTCTGTTGTTCTCATGAGACATTAGTATGTGTCCCCACATTTGCATGATATCTTTAGGTGTCCCTACTGAGTATACTTGTATGCTCACCCTATGTTTACTTTCAGGTTTCTAGGAGGACTACAAGGGCCATGCGGGACCCTACTATTCGGGACAGTTGGTGTTTTTGCAGTTGCTACACTTGTTTCTTTTGGTATTGTACTTTTGAGATTTCTTGTAGTTGTACATTGTTTCAGAACTATTTAAACATTCATGTGGGATGGGTTTGGGTTTATTTCTATACACATGTTCTTTTCCTTTTTGGTGGTTGACTTGTCCTATTTCTCGATCTTAAATAATAAAAAGGATAATGTCTCCCATATTTGTGAAAACTCATAACCTTGTGCTAGTCACCACCCTGAGGCCTACTGGAGGCGGGACCCGGGGGTCATTATCTCCCTTTAACAATTTCCAGCTCAGGAGGGGCATCTTTGGTGGGAGGGGGTCATGACACCTCTCCTCTAATATATGTAGCACCCCTCAACACCTCTTTTCCTCATAGCTTTTATGATTTGGATATTTCTTAAATTTTTTCCAATATATATCCCAACCCTCTCCCCCACATCTGTGAGTTTATGGTCTCAACAAAACATATAATGTAGGTTCCTTAAGGAGGTTTTCAACGAGAAGACAATTGAGAGATAAAATACAATTTCATTTCATTTCATTAATTTTCTTATCCTCTACATACCTACTCTATGTGAAAATGCATGATAACCAAAAAAATATATAAATATATATTCAAATAAATTATATTAATGGATTATTAATCATCATACTCCTTCTACACACCCTTTTATTATAAAATGGAAATCATCATCCGTGATGTTCCGATTTATTGTCATCACAGATGATGTGATTTCATTTTACATTAACACTGAAGATAATGGTCATAAAAACATTAATATAGTTAAATTAGATTATAATACAAATATTATATGTTATATAATGTTCTATAACAAATATATAAACATGATATTAAAAAATTTTATTATTTCATGATGGTCCTATAAACCTCGAAAATAAAATTAATCATTTCCATTAATGATTATTCTATTAAATCAAAATCATACCATATAACCAAATGATATATAATATAATTTAAATTATTTAAAATTCATTAATTAGAGATAATTACTTTTTTGGTCTACTAAATACCTTTTTCATGAAATTCCCTTCATCTATATACGCTGATAGATTATGAAAAACCAATAAAATGAACACTCCTAGATCAACAAAATTGAATCATATAAATCATAAAAAAGGTAAAACATGGGAATAATGAAATTTTATATATAAATTATACCATTAAATGGGGTTTAACTATGAAAATAAATAATATTATTTTTTATCCTAGTCATTAATAACATGTACATATCCCTTTCAGCCATATGGTAGGGGACATCATCTCAATTTCCTTTTCATTGACACTGACATGATATTATGATCCTAATATTATTTATGGGATGTATCTACAACCAATTTGAAATGAATTCCCTTTTTACAATATATTAATCTTAAATATCCATTTTTAATGTATCATTGATAAAATTATTTTCTAAGACATTTACTACTTTTAAATATGGTCTTTATATTTAATATTAATTTAACTAGGGTAATATTGATCATTATATATCCTCTAAACAATACTGATATTTTTTTATGGATTATTGTTCAGTAATAAAATATATCTTTTAATAATTATATGGACTTGCAATGATGGCTGGGATTGACATTATTTAGTCAAATAAAGCATTGAAGGGTCTCATGAGACAAAACAGTTCGTAATAAACTTTTCATGTTTGTTTTGGACCAAACATAAGATGGAATCCACCGACAAACAAAAAATTTATTCTAGAGGTAATGAATGTAGAGGTTCATATTCTTGATCCATTATTTCTAATAAATATTCATCTTTATAATTCATTATTCATTTACTACTATCCATTATATCATAAATCTGATAGAATCTATGGATTCATTTTTTATTCTCAGTTTGTCTATTAAATGTAATGACATGGTTAGTTATTTCACTGACTTTATAAATTATTCCTAATTGAGTCTAGTTCACTAATGATGTATTCTTTTATCTGATGTATTTAACATCTACTAAGAATTATACCTTACACTTTAATATATCTTATTTCCCAAACTTATAAAGAAGAAATCTTTGAATATGTATTTAGTAATTAGTTTATTTTACATTGGATTGTTCAATGTTTAATAAAAAATTTAATAAGGGACCATGTATGTATCTAGTTTTTAAATACCAATAAACTGAATGACCCTTGATGATGTAATCTCTAATATCTATTCCATTGTAATAAAATTACCACGTAATTTGGGAGATTAGTGTTGAGGGTGTTACAGTTGGTATCTGAGAATGTTTAGTATAAGACATCTGAAATATATTGTATGTAAAAATGAGAATTAAAATAATTATTTATAATATATTTTCTACATTATAAACACTATTATTATGAGAAAATTTATTTTGTGTCATTATTTCTGGATGGGGCATAATGGATGAATGGTAATCAATACCCACAGACAATATTGGAATTTTCCCCTAGAAAAAGTCAACAATGTTAGTGTTAGAGCTAAGAAGATCATGAACATACTAATATATCTTATGTAGTTTATAATGAATAACCATTCTACACCAATTTTGGTCATTCATGATGTCTAAGCACAACATTTAGTGTAAATACTAATACCATTGTATCAAAAAAATGGATCAAGTCCCTTGAAAAGATATATCTTTCTTTTGGATGTGATGAAAGGGAATAGTTAGTACTTGCAATATATTTATTTATGGGAGATACTGGTAAATGGTGGTCATTGATCCCAAATAATATTGAGGATGTTAAAATATAAGACATGGAAGTGAATTGTTATTAAGGAATGTTCTTATAAATATATTTCATTGTGAGAAATGAACTAGAATGAAGGGATAATTCCTAAACCTAATGAACATTGAAGAATATGTTGTTTTATAGTTTCAAAGAGCATTCGCGATACTAGTATTTTTTTGATAAGGATTATATACCTTATTAGGGAAAAAAATTATAAATTTCTAACAAGGTATTCATCCAACTCTTAGAGGGGAACTATCATCTCAAAAAATTTCTCCATTGGATTATATATTATAATGTGACATTAAGACAAAAAATAAATATTCTAGCTCATATATGTTCAAGTGAAGTAAATGGAATAAGGCTTCATCTGAAAACCATTGAAAAAGCTATGAATCAAATAATAAGAGAGTAAAAAATAAATTCCCATTATACCAAAATTTTAGAATGCTTCATCTAGTGAAATTATTGAAATCCAGGGGAGTATATTATAAGTGAGTATAAAAGGGTATTCAAGAAAATTAATTCAATTTGGTGAAACAAGTCAATGATGAGAAATTTTAAAAATTTAATTTAATGTGGAATTATTCAAAACATTATCCCATACATCAATAGAATCTGCCATAGTAGAGGCCAAGGGAAGATGTCCAAGTTTATGTGATCACTACAGCTGAAGTATATGTACCCAAAGATGTGGTGACATGTATATTAATAATATCATAAAATATATAAAATGATTTATATGATTTGATACCATCATATTGTTATATATCTGCATTTTTTTCAAAGAATATTATATATTTCTCTTTTGATTTAATGAAACATTTATCTATCCAAAACCCTAATGGAATTCTCATTGCAAAAAAAAATTAATGGACATTATCCATTGTGGAATATAAATGTGATTTATTTGATAACCTTATCATTATACATATTTTTTATATAGATATAATACTCGGTATGGACTATACAATAAAATATTAGGTGAAAATTGCGTTCCAAAATATATAAAAAATTATTTGGGGTGATGATATACATTCCCTTACCTATAGAGCAGACAATTCTTCATCTGATTGTTTTCTAGATCCTCTCCATGTACAACTACTAAATGAAATCCCCATAGGGGAGTAGATAACAACATATAGGTATTATGAAGGTAATATTTAAATTCATTAAATAAAAATTAAATGATAATTCATTTTTTTATTTCCATAAGAATTACAAGGACACCCCTAAGGAAATTAGTTGAGTTTTCCATTGAATTTATTCTCTAATAAATGACCTATATAAATGAATCCATATTGATTAGACCCAGTGTAATTAGTTATGCTGAATAAAAAATTTGATGACTTATCTAATAAGATAATTATTTTTCCAATTGTTTATCCCTGGGGTGCACATTTTAGGTATCTTAAGAAGAAAGACTGATCCATGAGTATATTAATTTATTAAAGAGAACTAAATAACCTTATAATAAATAAAAGGTGTCATATACCCCACATTGATGATTTAGTATATCAAAGTTGTCGATATTATGGTTTTTAAAAGACTTAACATTTTTATAAGTATCATCAATTTCTAATAAATATGTATGTCACTCCAAAGAATAATTTTTGAAATGGAATGGACATTATGAGTTTTCTGTTATTCTATTTGTATTTACTAATTAATTCTCTATTTTAATGGATCTTTTAAACATTTTATTCAGTGAATATCTTGATTTTTTTTGTATTATTCATTGAATATTTTATGATGTATTTTAAATCTTATGAATACCACATGAATCGATTGTAGATAATTCTTGAGACTTTTATGTGGAATGAGTTAAATGTTAAATTTTTCAATATTTAAATCGGTATTTATCAAAAAAAAATCTGGGAAATATAATCTATATGGATGTTATCAATATTGTTTATTTAGGATTAATTTGGTCCTTAAATTTTTTACACTAAAAAAAATAAATGGGGTTTGTAGCTTTACTAGTTTAGTAGGTTACTATTGGGGTTTCATAAATTTTTTTTATTGGATAACAATTTACCTAGATATAACATAAATGGGTTAATTTTATATGTACTAATGAGTGGTCCAAATTTTTATAATAATTGATGAGTATTTTAGTAAATTCTATGATTTTTATTATATCATAATGAAAGGAAGGGATTGTAATATATAATAATGCCTGAAAAAAGGTATTGGGTTGTGTCATTATGAAAATTCATACAATTATATCATATTCATCAAGACAATTTAATATTTTTGAAAACATTTATAAATCTTATGATCATGATTTTTATGTTGTAATATTTTCTCTATTGATATTGAGAGAGTATCTAAATTGTGAAATACATGAGTTATATATTGTTCATAATAGTCTAAAATGAATCTCCACTTAGAAAGAAATAAATATGAGGTAATTATATAGGCTCAAGATACTAAAATATTTTGATTTCTCAGTATACTACCACTATGTAAAAAATAAGGTAGTTTTTGTATTATGAAATAAGGATCCTTGAATTTTTACCCAAATTAATATTGAGAATGATTCATTGTTCATGGATTTAGAAATGGTAGATATGGGAATTATTAATGAAAGGTAAAAATCACTCCTTTTTCAAGTGATTTCTAAACCATATTTATTGTATAAAGAAATATTGATTTCAAAAATATCAAAAGAAATTTGAAGGCGTTAGGGATGGAAAATTTTCATTCTTCATGAATTTTGACAGTTTTAGGAAATTTAGATAGAGGTTGTCTATTCTATCCATACCACAACAAAAAAATTTAGTCTTTTATGATGATCATAGATCGAATATAGTTATAAAACATGGTATTATTTTGATGTATATATATTTTAATGATAATTTTTTGTTGCATAACATGATGTCCTAAATTACAGAATATATGTGACGTTATTTAATTTTTCAACAAGTGAAGGATGAGATATATCATCTTAGAATAGTGTTGCACCATGAAGCTATTCCAATGTATAATTTGGATGACATAACTACGAACATATCACTTCATTACCTAATACCCAAAAAAATAATGATATTTTTTTTATTTATTATTGACCTATTTAAAAAAAATCAATTTTTTACGATAAAAAAATATTCAACACCTAGCTCCTAGAATGACTATATATTATTGAATTTTTAATAATTCATGGTAAAAATCGATCTATTATGTCTGATCGCAATCCCCATTTTACCGAAATATTATTGAAGGGTCTTCAACTGTATTTTAATAATGATATTTATTTAGGTAATTATTATCACTGTATAATCTACGGAGAGTTGGAGGCCTCATGCCTGGCTCTTGGTGAAGGTGTCGGGAAGGGTGTCTACAAAGAGTTCTTCACCACCAATTACCCTATCCAACCTCTTTGGAGACTTGGAGGCTTCAATAATTATTATGGAACCTGAGGAACTAGGCTCGCAGACACCATTACCAGAAGATGATGATGAGCTCTCCTGTCAATTCACTATTGACAGTGTAGAGGGAATGCGAGTTAGAGGACTTCAAATTCCTAGGATGAAGAAAGGACGAAAGGGGATCTGGGACATGGGGGGTTGCTTTGTGATTAAAGGTAAGAAGAAGAATGGTAGGAAAGTCTATTACCAACTTCCTAAGCCGATGGAAACAATATCTATAAAAAAGGTCTTCGACATGGAATGTGTATCTACAGTTCTAGACCATAATCCAAAGAAGAGATTGCTCTTAAATAGTGGCAATGGTATGGAAAGGTTTGGACATTCTAAGGAACAAGGGATGAGTGATACAGTGGGAAAGGACGATGTGGGTAAAAGTATGTACCCTGAACATATTCTATATTCTATGATAGAGGTGTTGGAAGGGGCATTTCAGATCAATGCTTCATAGGAGGATTTGATTAGAATTTTTGAAAGAGAGGTTCAGAAAGATGTCAATAAGGAAAAAATGTCTTGGGTTTACCCCCATGATTGAATTTTGTCATGAGGACTCAATAAGGAAGGATAGATGTTGAGGATTATATCTAGAGTTGGGAAATGCATATTGAAAATTTTAAATATTTAGTCCAGAATTATCCACATACGAAGATTAAGACACTTCTATAGGAGTTATACTGGGTACGAGAATCCAATAATCTTATCCTCTTTTTCAATGATTTTGTGTATTCTTACTACGCTCATTGATTTTTGATGTTGAACATGTGTGGTTCCCCACTTTTCCTTAAAAGTTATTATGAAATAATTTTTTTAATTTTCATGTCTAAAAGGCATATTCATATATTGGAATGCATGTTTAGATCAAGATCACATGACTGTCAAGGTATGTTGGATCAATATTTAAATTTTTCATATTATTTTATAATAAAAGATTCCATTATAGTATTATAATTTTTTTATATTTCCTATATATAGAATGTAATATCATAATCCATCATGATGGGATAATGTTGATGATACGGAACTTAAAGTACCATAACGTCTTGAAGGGAAAAAATTATTGCTAAAGAATATATTGTAAAATATTAATTTTTTCTAAATAATGAACAAAAGTTATACTAAAAACTAAAAAAATTATTTGGAATTAAAAGTGGGAGATCATGTATTTCTAATGGTATCACCATGGTTTGATGTAATATGGTTCAGTAAGAAAATGAATTTGAGACACATGTCTGTAACACCATTGGAAATCCTAGAAAGAATTCAGGTTGTATCATACTGATTAGAAATGCTTCCAAGTATCTCCAATGTCACTAATGTGTTCCTTAGATCATTGATAAAGACATACATGATAGACCTAATGTACATACTCACCAATGACGAAATTTAACATGTTTTTAATTTGACTTAATTACAACAGACAATCGAGATTCATGAAAAAAAGACAACTTGTATTGAGAAATAGGATAACCTGACTGGTAAAAGCTATTTTTAGAAATATTAAAAAGGAAGAAGACACTTGAGAACCATAGGATGATGAGATGAACCAACATCATATGTTCCAAAGGAAATATTAATGAAAATTTTCATTGAAGAAATTTCCTGATGGAAGAATATAATTGACCAAAATCTTATAGTTTGTATCTTGTTATATGATTTCAATTTTCTCAATATCTTATGTTTCAGGAAATGCTGAGCTTAACCCACCCATGATATACTATTCCATATTGACGTGACTATTCGATTATTAATGTTACGGTTATGAATAATAATTTTGTTTTTACAAATAGTAATGTTTCAATTAGAATAATTACCTCACCAATATAATTATAAATAATATTAATATATCTCATAAATGAAAATTTGATATATTTATATCATTTAATATGTAAATAAATTTTTTATAAATGAAATATTAATTGTTGGTATTTCTTAAAAACGTAAATGTTTATTAATTTTTTTATTATTACCATAATGTTTTAAAAGAAATCATATAACAAAAAAATATACTCATAAATAAATATTTTGTGTCATTGTAATTATAATATAATTTTTTAGACAACAATTTAATATAAAATGAGTCATAAATTAGTTAAAAATGTATATCAAAATATTTCATGTAAATTATTATTTAAAAAAATTAATTAATCATATTTATAAAATTATTTTCAGAAAATGGATCTTGTTTATTGATTATACACATCATTAAATGGTTATGGATAATTCTTTGGATTTTTATAAATTTGTTGAATTTATAATGAATAGTTAAACCAAATAATTTATGATATTAGCAAAATACATTAATTTTTGAGTCATGAATGATTTATGGATTTTTTAATAGACATTTTTTCTAACTAACATACACTATTTACTATATTCAGCCACACGAATCATCACAATTTATTTTCATGAGCCAAAAAAAACAAAATAAAGAATAAAATAATCAAAAAAACACCGCATTAATCCACTATAAATATCACCCTCACGACCTCATCTCCTCACACAGTATAATATTTAGTGACTTATTATATTATAAAAAATTACTCTCCCAATCCTCTCTAATATTTCTATGATATTTTTGTCTCAGGATTAGACATAATCTATGTTCATTAAAGAGGGACTGAAGTAGAGTAAATATGAGTGGTAAAATCCATTTCATTTACTTTTAATTTATTTTCTTATACTCCCCATACCACCAATATCCAATAATTCATGATAATTAAAATATCATATATATATATTATAATTTTATCATTTCAATGTAATAGAAATCATTAAACCCATACTCTTATTCATTTTATTCTAAGAATGAAAATATCATCCATGATTTGTTAATTTACCTCTATCATGGATCATGCATTTTCATATTCAATTAGAACCTTATTATTTTTTTATAATCCACTATTATGGTTTAATAATATTTTATTTTACATATTATAAGTTCTTTAACATTATGGAACTTGTATATAAACAATATATTAAATTAAATGATATATCTTCGTAATGGTCTAAAAACCATCCAAAAGTAAATTATATCATTTTCATTAATGTATTTTTAATGAATAATTATAATAAAATATTGAAAAATAATATATAAGAATATTTATATCTATATAAGTTAATTATAAACATATAATTTCTATTCTAAAAAACTATTCCCATGTTACATGAACTTCCATACTTATATTCAAGTAAACCAAACAAGAAAAAACATGAAAATAAGCACTCTGACAGGAAAGAAATTGATTCTTATAACCAATCAAAAATGCCAAAGATGGCCATAGTTAATTTAATATACACTATATACATGAATTTAAAGTTAATTATAATGAAATTATTCAATATAATATTATTATCTAGGGCATTAGGTACATGTGTAGAACACTTTCAGACATAAGGTATAGGACTTCATATAAATTTCCATGTCATTGAGAGATACATTGTATTGTGAACTTAATTACTTTTATTTGGTGTATCTTATACCACTTTTAGATCATTACTCATTTTAAATTATATTTCAATAAAATTTCCATATTTCCTGTATCGTATATATTATTATTGTCTTAACCGTATAAAATTTAGATATATGGTGTTTACATTGATTACAATTTTAACTAGATAAATATTGATTATTATTTATCTTCATCTAAGTATTAATATTTTTGTAAGGAATATTTTTAATAATTAAAATATCAATATTAATAATTATTTCTATAGAGAGTGAAATTTGGGGACCATAATTATATTTTATCCTGATGAATAAATGTGTCTAATGTTAAAAAAACAATTTGTAAAAAAACCCTTCTTACTTGTTTCAATTAAGAATCAATGGGGCTTCTACCAAAATACACAAACAATATTTTGAAATTTCTGGAATGTAGTGGTTTATGTAGCATATATATAACAGTAAATAATTATGTATTATCCTCATTATATATTCATTTAAAACAATCCATGAGATCTTCACATTGATAAATTCTATGGATGCATTTTGGATTCTAAATTATTTAGTTATATGAAATGTAATTTTCATCCATTTAACTTGAAATATAAATTAGGCTTTACATATTGTGATTCAATAATGATTGATTGAAATTTCTTCTATAGATTGTCATTATTAATCATTGGAGATCTCCCTTTTAATAGTTTTCCTTCCATAGGATATGAGGACGAACTTTTTGAATAAGTGTCAAGGAAGCTATATATTTCATAATTATTTTATATGATTAATTTTCAATATAATAAAGAAACTGTGTATGTATTTATTTCATCAAGACTTCTAAAATTATTGATCATTGTTGAGGGGATCTCTTGTATCTCTTCCATTTTAATAAAATAACCACCGACTCTTGGCTAATGGGTAGGTTTTTTTTAATAGAACCCAATAGATTTTAAATTATTTGGAGTATCTAACAAAAGCCAAACCCAGTTTTAATGATCCTAATATCTCAAAATATGGATTTAATCAAGAAATATAGTAGAATCATTGCCTACTACGACATCATTTTAAATCATCAGATCATTATTCTCAATGTTTATTTTCTCACCTGACTCGATTATAAGAAGAAAATATCTTTCTTGTTCTAAAACCTCTTGATAGTAACTATGAATAAATTCTTTCATAGGTTCATCTTCATCCCCTATTTTCTCTAATATAGATTGTTCCATTACCAAATCTCATTCATATAGAGAAATAACTTCCTTGAAGTCAATATTTCTCCAATTATTTTCACTTTAATTGTTACCCTTTTAAAAATATGGTTTGTCTCCCAAAAATTTATTTCATAAATGAAGAGTTATATATTTAATATAATTTGGTTTCTTTAGGATAACCAATAAATATGAAGAAAACAATTCGGGTTGCCAATTTTTCTTTAGGTATAATCAGAAAAAAAAATTGCATCACTATATATTTATGTGTGACAGACTAAGGTTTTTAAATTGCACAACACATAATGAATTCCATTTTTTAATTTGCATTAATGTAAGGGAATGTGTTTTGGTTTGTGAAGTGATTCCCCAAAATGAAAATAAAACATTTCGAGAATAATTATTGATATAAACATTTCTATCATGGAATAATTTCTCCTTTCACAAGAAATCATCAAACTATTCTGTATATGCAGGAGTGAGATTAAATAATATTCTACACACCATTAACAGATCAATGAATTCATAGTTATCATGATCTCCCTCTAAATAAGAGAAAAGTTCCTTAATTTTATTACTATGTTATTTTTGTACATCATGTCGATATTCAATAAAATTTGAATGTAATATTACTTTACTATCATTATGTAGATATATTCACTTCATCTATATTAATCAATAAAATTAATGATGTATAAAAACCCACACACAGAATCTACCAAAAATATCCCACACACATCAGTATTAAAAAATTTATTAATTTTGTGGCTCTTACTCATTTCCAAGGGGAGGCGTTTTGAATCATTTTTCCTTTAGAATAAATGTGATATACATCCAAAATTTTTAAATAAAAATTATTCCAAATAACATTTTGATATAATTTCAATAAATTCAAATTTTTTAATTAAATAATCTTAATTTTACATTGTATTGTTTTAATAATAAATTAAAAAATATTTTTCATTGTTTTCCATTTCATGGACTTTGATTTCAAGTATATAAAATTTGTTGTTATGATTTGTAATGCTATAATATATGTTATCCTAATTGGAGAGACAATATTTATTTATAAACATGAAATTGAATCCCATAGTGTCCTGATTCGACAATTCTATTTCAAATTTTTTAACTAAAGTAACATAATAACAAATATTCCGTCAATGAACTAAAAAATCAAGAAAATATATATGATAATCGTCCATTTCAAAGGATTCAACTCTCACACCATTTATTTATTAATATATACCACTACCTTTGCAATATTTTATAATCTACATGGATCCAATATGTGAGTAAAAATATATAACCAAATTTTTTTATTTAATATACTACTTATATAAAAATATATATTTCAATTATATTAAAAAACACATGAAGTACATGTGTTACATTTCTGATATTTCTTATATATAAATTTTTATTCAAGTTTCTATTCATACTATATGAAAATAATATATCCTTTTGTAATTTTTTATTCATTATTGGTCTGTTACATTTCTTGTAATAAGTGTTGTTGGTGTTTGGGGAAGGTTTTTGGAGTTTTCGGTGGAAGCTGGAGGTGCAACAGAATTGTTGTAGCTAATACATGATGTGTAAATGTATTACATGATGTGAAATTTGGTTGCAAAGAATATTGAGGGGGAATTTATGATATATAGTTTGTGGAGTTCTAATAATAATATGGTAATTTTCTTATGAGTGGAACATTGAATCCTAGAGGTACAAAAAGTGAAAGGGGATCACACATCATTTATTTTCATAATAATGAATTTTTTTAAAGTTTCCACTCACTTCTGTTTCATACAAACCAAATCGATTGTGTGTCTAATCATTTTCCTATCATTTGAAGAACTTCTCCTTTATGATCTGGTGATTCCTTTTGATGTGTATTGATCCTATGGGTCAGTTCTTCTATTTGTTTTGAGTTATCCACTAGTAATCACTTATTTCATTCAGTTCTTCATTAGTGTTTTTCTATAGTGGTGGTGTTTGGTTGGGTTGTATGCTTGAGATGTTTTTTTAGAATATTTGGTCATGGTATAAGATGATGCATGTTTTAACAACGTGTGTTTGTGGTTTGGGGATGTTCTTCTTCTCTATATGGTGCACTGTGAGTCGGATAAAATTTCATTGAGGTAGGGTTCCCCCATTTATATTTATTATGTATCATGAAAGAGTGTTATATGTTATTTTTTAATCGATTATGTTTTTGATGGATTAATTAACATTAAATAATTTATTGAATTAAAATTCATGGTTAATGTGGATTTTTAAAATTTTCATACAAAATCACTATTATTTTGATATTATTGATTGTATGGGTTTGATTCCATGAAAAAACATTTTTTCATTTGGGGCTTGGTTTGACCTTTATTTATGTTCTATAATAGATTCATTTCTTGCGATTGTTTTAATATTCCCATAAACATGGGAATTGTATAACCCCTGAAATTTGGTTAATAAATTGGTCTCTCTATGATTTTTATTTGTGTGATGACATCCCAAATATATTGTGAAATTCGATAAATTCGCCTTTGTAAATCTGTACTGAAATTATGATGTGTTGTGATTTTTGGTTGTTCTTATGGGATGGAGTCTTTTGAATTTCATGGGTTATGGGGTGAAATGTATTTTTTTCACTATGTTGTTGTGGCGATGATGTGAGAATGTTAGAGTAGAATGGATTCTTGTGATATATAATTTCTTTTTCCTATATTCCCATGTAGTGATGGAATAAATGAATGTGTAATAATGTAATAAAAGTAATGGTTTGGATTAATTAATGGGATGAAAGTTTTATAATTTATAAAAACACGACTGGTTGTGTGGTTAACATTTTTTATGGTTAAATAAAGTGATTTAACACCACAAGAATTCATAGTACGCTATTTCTTCATAATAATTTAGTAACTTTCACTACACACAACACCGAGTTCAAGAAAAACACGACATACCAAACTAGCCGTTCAAAAGCATTTATGTATAGTATAACGGAATTTTGAACATTATATAATCCTTATAAATTTAGAATCCATATTATGAGTTTCTTAGACATAATGTAATAACAAATAAATTTTTTCAGATAAAAGAATCATTTTTAAAAAAATTCAATTTTACCGGCTTTTAATGGAGAACCCTTTTTAAATACAATATTTGAAACTTTTATATATTCAATTTGAAAAAATATACTTTTTATTTATAATTGGGACATAATAATTTAGTTTCAAAAAAATTTTGGTGTTATTCTGATAACTTTCATATTTGGTTGAATAGTGAAAAAACTATATTTTAACTGAAAACAACTTCTTTAATCAATATAATTTATAGTGTTTAATTAGACATTTTAATGGTTTGGAAGTAAAATTAGATTATCGTTTTACCATTTAATCAAATTATGGCCACTGAATGTAATTTCACATTGATATTAGACATAATCAAGTGTCATTCTTTTGATATATATTATTTCTAAAAAATGTGCCTTTTGGTTTTGACAACGGGAATTAATTTTAAATTTAAAAAATTTAAATTCTTTGTCTTGAGTTTGGTAAAATAGAATTCATTTTTGATTTTGAATATTATAATTATCCTATGATGAATTTTTTGTATTTTTATGAAAACATTCAATTTTTAATGAATAGTGAAAATACGCTGAGTTGTCATTTAAAACCGAATTTTTATTTAAATAATTATTTAATTTATTTAAATTTAATTTTTTTTCAAAATAGATACATAATACCTATATAAATTAAATTTAATTAATTGGAGTTAGTTTATAATAATTTTAGATATGTAAATTTTTTATAGAACTTTTCAGCGCCTTTTACCAATCTCCTAGGAGAATTTTCGAATTCACAAAAAACATAATTTTACCACATCTGTGAGTGGAATTTTGAAAATCCATGAGTCACGGTTAATATCAAGGAGTAAAATGTGGTTCAATTAGATAAAAATAATTTTTGGGTAATAGTATCTTTTTACTATTATTTACCACAGTTAAATGTAAATAAGGTAATTAAGGGTAAAAATAATATTTTTATTACCCTAACACGTGTCATAATTCTATTGGATAAGAATAATTAAACCAAAAAAAACCATAGGAATAAAATATGAACCTCTTTGGTCTAGGTGGATTAGATCAGAACATTTATTATTATTTAATTATAAGAAGAGTTAAAAGAGATAAAATCAAAGTTTAATAACTAAAACATTTTTAATATAGGGTTATACATAAGATAAATTTTATTATAAATATAAATTATAAAGATAAAATGATTTCCTACCTAATTTAATTATATTTTTAATTTTTAGACATTAAATTATTTAATTTATTTATGACAAAAAGATGATGCAGTAATTTCCCTATTAGTGAAATAGTAAAATAATTGATATTATAAATACCCAAATAAATATAATATGAGACTTTTAATGAAGTACACGAATTTTATAGGTTAATATGACATTTTATATTTGACTTAAGGAATTAGTTTAGAAGTAATAATGTTGTTATGAATTTAGGAAAACCAAAATACCAAATAGTGTCAAAATTGACATAAAATTGTTTTTAAAACAACTATTATATTATTAATTGATATTCAATTCCTAAAAATATATGGTTCGGCCAAGAGACTTATATAATTATATTTGTATCATTAATCAACCACTTGGGGTTATATGGGATGTTTATAGGATGTTTATTAAACATAAAATATAAAAATACAAATAGACATGGTAAATGTGAAACTAATTAACTAAGAGGTAAAACTAAAAGATAAGGTTAATATAGTCTCCCAAACCTATCTAAAACCTTGTTTCTGAGAGGATTACGACCCATCCCCACCATATCATCGAAATAAATCACTTTGGAACCATTATAAACCGAATATGAATTCATTATAAAATAATATTTTATGTTTTTCCTAAGGTGCCCCTCACCCCTCTCATAAAAGGCCACTCCTAATTATCTTTAATTCACACATTCAAATCATTTTTGCTCAGCCAACAACTACATAAATATTCTTTCATCTTCACTCACTTCAAACTAGAGGCCTTATTTTGATCATAAAACCAACCTAAAGATCCTTTTTGATCAAATCAAAAGGAAGAACCCGAAAAAGATGTAATGTTTTCACCACCCTCTTTCAAGTTCCTTTCATCTTCCACTACTTCTTTATTTTTTATTTCCATTATAAATAATATATTCAGTATCTTATATATATAGTTATGTTATTATAAATATGGTACAACTATATTCAGTATTCTATCCATCCTTTGAATGTCATGTCACCATAAATGTGTAAGTAGGACTTACCGTCTCCACGTCATGGTGTTATTGATATTCAAAACATTATTATTGGGATGGGTATGATAATGATGTCTAATTCAAGTAAATAATAAATATAAAAATATAATTATTTTTTATATATCATACACTATAAAATTATTTATTATTTTAATATCAAATGAATGATATTGTCGCTCGTGCGTACGTACGGACTATCGTCTCCACATATGCGATGAGATTCATTCCCCATCGTGTCCATTCAACAATAATTTTCATTTCATGATTACAAATAATGTTTAAGGACATAATATCATTCTGGATACGGATATGATACAACTTATGGAAAACAAACAGGGCTTATGTAATAAAACATATAAATGAAAATGAGTAAGTGAACACCTCAAACGACGATAATTCTAAAATATTATTAACAAAGAAATATTAAAAGATTATATATTGTATCATATTTATGTATATGATTCCTGTATAATTTAATAACAATTATTTAACTATACTACATGAGTTTATCCTACCCCCATCTGAGTAAAAGTACATGGTAAGGGTTTGTTTTACAATCTCTTCATTATCTGAGGTTGTTTATACGTAATTATCTACTGGGACCACATTATCATCAACATCCATGTTTCTTAAAAATGTATTTCAAATCAGTCATACAGTTTTACAGACTATGGGTTAAATTCATTTATAGCCTTGTTTGAATTTTTTATAATATTTTTATAAAGGAATCTTTCTTTCACTTTCTAAACATGGTCCCTTTTAAGCTTTTCGACAGAATTAAGGTAAGAATGTTTTTTAACTTATACGGAGGGTGCGGCTATTTTATGCCATTATAAAATTTCCAAAGCTTCCCTTATAATCTTATAAATAAAATTCAAATTAAATGTTTCCTTTTATAATTATATTACTTTTAAATGATTTTAATAAAAAGAGATATTTCTCTTAAATAGTTTTTATTTCATCTATGTCAATAAACTTTTACAGATTTTATGTTTATTTGAAGTTGATTTATAATGAAACAAAAACATCCATATTGTATTGATGGTTTTGTGATATGTTTGACTGTGGAAATGTTATTTTATACCATTCATGGTTTATGGATAAATTGTTGACATTTCATATGATGGATTCAATATGAATTTTTATGTTATGTTTAAACATTTTTGTATGAGTATTGCATTGGACTTATTAAGTGACAGGTGGAGCCCTCTATAGTGCCTCGATGCATAGGTAGGTCTCATGAGACCAACTAGTGTCTTGGCACAAGGCCTTGAAAAAATCTTATTTGTAGTCTTGGAACAAGTCCTTGACTACGTGGTTATGATATTCTGGCATTATGCATTCCATCATTATGATAGTGGTTATTGATATTGAATTTGATTATTCAACTAGTATAATATCCATTTGAATAAGTAAATGGAATTATTTCATTTTATTCTTTCCATATTATGATGATGTTAATGAAAAAAAGGATTTTGTTTTAGTTATACATTGCCTTAAATGTTCAGGCTTATTTATGAAAGTTTCCATTATATTTTTTTCTTTACTGAGCATCTGAGCTCACCCCTTTCTATGATTTACTTTTCTCAGGATGTGGAGAAGTATTTTATTATTGACCTGTAGTGATAGTCTGAGGGAATATGAGTTTGGACTATGGAAACTATGTTTTTTTGTTTTTCAATTTATGCTGTAATGTAAGGCTTATGAATGTATATAGTTTTTTCAAGGCTACTAAACTAATCGTTCTTTCGAGACATGATCTTTTGTGATCATTCCCATGTTATGTAATAATGCACCGACTCTGAGTAACTGGGGTCGGGGCATTAAAATTTGTATCAAAGGAAGTTTAGTTCAATACATGGAATCTAAATTTAGATAAACTTTGATTAGATCACATAGCCCTAATATAGACATTGAGGATTTTAATAGAAGAAGATCATAGAATTTTGGTATTGTAGAGATTCTGTACATTTTCAGAGCAATACATCCATATCTGGATACAAGTATGTAGAGGCAGTTCTGGAACAGATGTGCCTATGGTTAAAACCCCAAAACACTGCTTTTAGCTAGACTCGAATGGGAACTGGTGAACGAAACCAAGCCTTTCTTCACTCTTGGTTACGACACTCCTGGGGGATATGCTGAGGACATTTCTCGTTTTATTTACAAACCATTATGAAGGCTATATTATTATATACTTTTTCAAAGAAGACATTTTTATTATTATTGATTGTATCCAAAAACTGTTTAATTTATTTTAAGTGTTTTACATGTTTGGGATTAGGTATTTTTATTCATAAACTAATCTACTGTATGACATTATTTAGTAATAGAACCTAGTAGAAGGAATGATAAATCAAGCAATTGGAAATATCCAAATAGTAAGAAAGACTATATATTTCATGGTCTTATGCCAGAATGTAGAAGGGAAATAGTCTCCCACGTATTATCATAATATGAAGAAATAGTATCAGGTATTGATAAGATAAGTAATGAATTTTAGGAGACCTACGGCTTTGAAGGGAAGCTAGAGAAGAAAAGGATAGTAGAGAGAGGGAAAAATAAAGGGAAGTGGGAAAAGAAGGATTTTACTATATGTAATAAATGTGGAAATAATCTCCATGGTAAATTATTGAAGGGAATGGGAGTTTGTTATAAGGGTGGAGAAAAGGGACACCAAGTATGTGATTGAAATGGTAAGAAAAAGTCTTCAAATGTAAAATGCTTCATCTGGAGGCAATGAGACTCCACACGAATCAATGTCTCATTCAAAAGAGTGTACCAAAAATGATGTTATTGGATAATAATAAAGTTATTATACAACCACTGATGAAGAGGAATGACTAGTGTTCTTATGTTGTTATTAATGAATTATTTCATTTGAGTGTTGTATCAACGATGTACTAGTAATATGAATTATGGATATAAGTAAGGATTTTTCTACAGTACTATTTCATTGAGGATTTGAGATTATATGGAACTATGAAATGTGAGTCAACATCAAGTTAAATTTATTTTTGACAATACATTGTTGAAGGAAAGGTAATCCTCAATATGGTCTTGATACTGAGGTAGTAATTTTAGAATAAGAGATGGTTGATTTGGATAAATTATATTGGATATTCTTGACTACCTTGGCACTGATTAATGGTCGGTTAATTTCATCATTGTTGGAGTATTCCAAGGTTTTGGATATAAAGAATATATCTAGTATTAAATAAGGAATAAGGGAGCATAAATTTTATCAATGAGTTTTTATGGTAATTCAGTGTGTTACCATATTTTAATAGAATACATGATGAAGGTATTCACATGTTATTACCTGAAAAAAAAGATCTTCATTATATTTACCTTCCTTATAAATTTTGGACTGTGAGTATGGACAAAAGTAATTTGGATAAGCCTAAAGGTTAAAATGAATTATATTTTAAATTTTATACTATTGTTAAGGTTTAAGAATTTCTGAAGATTATTTTTGAATTTTTATAAAAATGACAACTCGGAGGTCAGGCGACAACCCGTCGTGTCCGGCATAGACGCAAGACTTTAACCTGCAACGGAAGGGTGAAAATGGTGCCTCACCTACCACTGGCCTACGTGATGTCTGGGTTTTTATAATATATATTTTTTTGATATTCTGAAAAAATAATTATAAATTCATTATTTTTGAACCCTATAATATTAGGATAAATAAAATATTTTGGAAATATTTTGGAATGAAAGATGAACTTGTGATAGGAATTAGTTGAAGGATTAAACTATACTTGTTAGGTATATATATTTGTTTTATTATTCTATTCATAAACATTATGGAAGTAATAATAAAACAAAAAATTTGTTACCCTAATACCTTATGTTTAAATAATGATATTTTAAATCATCATAGATTGATGGCTTTGGGCCCCTAAATTTTACACTTGTTTGTGATTGATGACCTCAACCACTCTTTATGAATATTTACGTTTTTCCTCCAATTATGTCTCTATAATTTCCACCAATGTTATCCTAATCGAGATCATAATTTGGTGGTGACCCTTTCATTTCCCTTTCGCTTCTGTTAAGGCTAAATTTTATTAACCCATTTTCCGATGAGGGATTTCCACAAAGGTGTTTTCTTTTTTCAACCTTTTATTTTCGAAGAACAATTTCAAATTGAGAGGATGAAATTTATTGAAGGAGGGGAGTATGTAACACCCAATGATTTCATAGTATGTTATTTCTTCAATGTAATTTAATAACATGCACTACACGCAACATCAAGTTCAAGAGAAGCACGACTTACCAAACTAGCCGTTCAAAAGCCGTTATGAATAATATTAACTGAATATTGATCATTATATAATCCTTATAATTTTAGAATAAATATATAATTATTTTATTAGACATAATGTATGAACAAGTACAATTTTATCAGATAAAAGAAATATTTTTTCAAAAAATTCAATTTTACCACCTTTTAATGGTGAACCTTTTTTAACTCCAATATTTGAAATGTTTATATATTTAATTTTACAAAATAAACGTCTTATTTAGAATTGGGACATAATAATTTAGTTTAAATAAATTTTTGGTGTTTTTCTGATAAATTTCATATTTGGGTGAATATAGAAAAATACTATATTTTAACTAAAAATAACTTTTTTAATCAAAATAATTTATAGTGTTGAATTATACATGTATATTGTTTGGAAGTATAATTAGATTAATTTTTACCATTTAATCCAATAATGGTCATTGTAAGTAATTTGACTTTCATATTAGACATAAACACGTGTCAATCGTTTGATAGATATTGTTTCTTAAAAATACGTCTTTTGGTTTTGACAATATGACTTAATTTTAAATTAATAAATACTAATTCTATGTTTTGAATTTTTTATAATATACTTAATTTTTTTATTTGAAATATCTAAATTTTACTAGGGTGAATTTTTTGTATTTTTCTGAAAACATTAAATTTTTGATGAATAGTGAAAAAAACTAAGTTATCATTTAAAACAGAATTTTTATTTAAATAATTATTTATCTTATTTAAATTTATTTAATGTCAAAATAGATTCATAATACCTATATAAATTCAATGTAATTCATTGGATTTAGTTTATAATAATTTCAGATATATACAATTTTTATAGAACCTTTCACCGTCATTTACCCATCTCCTAGGAGAATTTGCAAATTCACATAAAAATTAATTTTACCATTTCTGTGAGTGGAAATTTGAAAATCCGAGAGAAATTTTTAATATCAATGAGTAATATGTGGTTGAATATGATAAAAATAATTTTTTTTGAATAGTAACATTTTAATTTTATTTATCACGGTTTAATGTATATTTGGTAATTAAGGGTAAAAATGATATTATTATTATCCTAAAACAATTCCTAATTCTATTTGATAAGTATAATTAGACCAAAAAAACATTAGGAATAAAATATGAACTTTATTTCTATACATGTATTAGATTAGGACATTTATTATTATTTAATTCAAAGAAGAGTTAAACGAGTTAAAATCAATGTTTAATAACTAAAACATTTTTAATATTGGGTAATAAATAAGATAAATTCAATTATAAATATTCACTATGAAGATAAAAATATTTCATACAAAATGGTATTTTATTATTAATTTTTAGACTTTATATAATTTAATTTATTTATGACACAATTATGATGCAGTAATTACATTATTACTGAATTATTAAAATAACTTATATTATAAATACCCAAATAAATATAATTTGAGACTTTTAATGAATTCATAGAACAATATTTGTTAATATGTCATGTTATGGTTGATTTAATGAATTATTATAGAATTAATAATGGTTTCATGAATTTAGAAAATACAAATTACCAAATAGTGTCAAAATTGACATAATAGTGTTTTTAAATTAAATATTATATTAATAATTTATATTCAATTCATAAAAATATAAGGATATTCCAGGAGACTTATATAATTATTTTTGTATCATTAATGAACCACTTGGAGTTCTCTTAGAAGTTTATAGTATGTTTTTTAACCATATAATAAAATATACAAAGAGACATGGTAAGTGTGAAACTAATTAACTGAGAGTTAAAACTAAAATATTAGTTTATTATAGTTACCCAAAACTATCTAAAACCTATTGGTTTAGATAATTTCGACCCATCCCCACCGTATCCTCTAAATAAGTCACTTTGGAGCCATTATAAACCGAATATTAATTTATTATAAAATAATATTTTATGTTTTTTCTAAGGTGCCCCTCACCCCTCTTATAAAAGGGCACCCACCTTCTCTCTAATTTACATCTTAAATGCCTATTGATTCTGCCAAACCCAACCCAAATATTATCTCAACATCATTCACTTCAACCTAGAGTACCTATTTTGATCAGAATACCAACCTAAGGAGCCTTTTTGATCAAATCAAAATGAAGAACCCGAAAAATAGGTAATGTTTTCACCACACTCTTTCAAGTTCCTTTCTTCTTCCACTTCTTTTTTCTTCATTATTTCCATTATAAAATAATAAATCCAGTATCTTATATATAATTTGATGTTATTATAAAAACGGTACAACCATATTCAGTATTCTATCAATAATATGAATGACATGTCACCATACGTGAGAACGTACGACTTACCGTCTCCACATCTTTGTGTAATTGTTATTCAAAACATTATTATTTGGATGGATATGATAATGAAGTGTAATTGAAGTAAATAATAAATATAAAATTATAATTATTCTGTATATATGATACACCATCTAATTATATATTATTTTAATATCAAAAGATTGATATTGTCGCTCATATCTACGTACAGACTATCATCTCCAACAACGCGATGAGATTCATTTACCATCATATAAATTCAAGACTAATATTAATTTGATGATTAAAACTAATGTTTAAGGACCTGATATCATTCTGTATATGAATAAGATACAACCTATGGATAACAAACACAGCTTATTTAACAAAACATATAAAAGAAAACGATAAGTGAACACATGAAACGATGATAATACTAAAATATTATTAACAAAGAAATATTAAAAGATAATATATGATATCATATTTATATATATAATTCTTGTATAATTTAATAATGATGATTTAACTATTACACAAGAGGTTAACCAACCCTTGACCATGTAAAATTAAAAGGTAAGGGTTTATTTCACAATCTCTTCATTATCCGAGGTTGATAATACATAATTATCTACTAGGAACTTTTTATCATCCACATCCATGTTTCATAAAAATGTATTTCAACTCATTGTTACTATTTTACATACTATGGTATAAATTCATTTATAATATTGTTTTATTTTTTATAAGATATTTATAAAATAATATTTCGGTCGTTTTTCAAACAAGTTCCTTTTTAAACTTCTCGAAAAAATTATGGCAAGAATGTTTTTTTGACTTATACGGTGGGTGCGACTATTTTACGCCATTATAAAATCATCTAAGCATCCCTTAAAATCTTATAAAAGTATTTTCAATTAGTTTTTTCCTTTTATAATTATGTTACTTTTAAATCATATCAATAAAAAAAGAAATTTCAATCAAATAGTTTTGATTTCATCTATGTCAACGTCCTTTGATCGATTTTAAGATTATTTGATGTTGATTTATTATTATACAAAACATCCATATTTTATTGAATGTTTTGTGATATGATTGATTGTGTGTGTGTTATTTTTATACCATTCATGGTTTATGGATAGAGTTTTGACATTTCATATGCTATTTTAAATAAGAATGTCTATGTTATGTTTAATCCTTTTCATATGAGGAATTAATTGGACATAGTAAGTGACGGGTGGAGCCCTCTATAGCTCCTCGATGCATCGTTAGGTCTCATGAGAAAAGCTAGTGTCTTGGCACAAGGTTTTGACTAAATCCTATTTGTAGTCTTGGCACAAGGCCTTGACTATGTGGTTATGATAGTCTGCCATTATGCATTACATCATTATGAAAGTGGTTATTGATATTGAATGTGATTATTTGACTATTAGAATAGCCATGTGAATAATTAAATGGAAATATTTCATTCTATTACTTCCATATTATAATAAATTTCAATTTTAAATGGTTTTTGTTTTAGTTATACATTGCCTTATATTTGTAAGCTTATTTTTGAAATTTTCCGCAATATTGTTATCCGTACTGAGAATCTGCGCTCACCCCTTTCTATGTTTGTTTTTTCCCACTATGTGAAGAAGTATTTTATGACAGACCTGCAGGGATAGTTTGAGGGGATTTGAGTGGGGACTATGGAGACTATGTTTTTTTAGTTTTTCACTTTATGGTGTAATGTATGGATTATAAATGTATCTACTGTTTCCAAATCTACTAAACTAATAGGTATTTCGAGACTTGATCATTTTTTATCATGACAATTTTATGTAATAATGCACCATTTCTGGGAAACTGGGGTCAGGGTGTTACAAGTGAAGAGTGAGATGATTAAATGAAATTGTATTTAGATATTATGTGGGGATTTTGGATTTTTATTTTCTCCTATGAATTTTGAAATAGAAGAAAATGTGGTAGTGTTGTGAGTTGTTTGATTGTTTGGGAACCCATTGGATAGGATGGAGTCTTTGATAATATATATATACTTGTACATGATTTGTGATTTTTATACACACCCCATCCACATTGAGAACTTTTTTCCGAACAACCATATAGTATCATGGTGGTTGAATTTCACATCATTGTGGGAGGATGAAGGGATTCTAACCAGCTCTTCCCTAATACCTTTTCCAAGTGATGATGGTTGATGATTCTTTGGTTGAGTTCTGATGTGGTGTCCTACAGGACTCTAATATGAGTTTTTATGTGGCATCCCATGTGTATTCAGGATGAGTTGAGATTTGATGTGATGTGATGTGATGTGGTGTGTGGAATAGGTCTTTTTCGGTGTGATGATATGTGGTGTGTGGCCCCCATGTGTGTGGGTAGTATGTGATATGGTGTGTGGCCCATGTTTGTGTCTGTGGAATGTGATGTGGTATATTCAGATGTGGTGGGAGGTCCAGGAAGTTTCCCATTGCAGTGTGAGAGAAATAAATCAATTGTAATGTGCTGATGGTTACCCTATTATCGATGTGATTTACTTAATATAATATTACAAGGATAGTGTTATTTTTTTAGCCTTCCATGTAGAGGCTTATATGGTTTTTATACCGTTAGAGTTTCTATATGGTTCAGCTATTTTATCACAGGTTCATTAGTATTCTTCCGTCACATTTACATGAGAGAATTTATTTTTCCTTCCGAGTATATTTGTATACTCAACCAATGTCTATAAAATGTATTTCATGTTTCTAGGAGGAATTCTAGGACCATTCTAGGAAATTCAATCCTAGACCTTGGGATAGTTAATGTTTCACTTCTTAGTTTTATTTTGGGTACATACCTATGAGACATTTTACTATGATTGTTCATTTTACTCTTCCTTCTTCGGATGAATTTGGGTTATTTTTATTAAATAATAGTGTTTCTTTCAGTTCATTCATTATATATTTTGATCTTATTTACTAATGGCAGGTAATTACTCTCATATTGTGAGATCCGTGTACCCTCAATGATAGTCAGTGACCTGAGACATACAGGAGGTGACACTTGGGGTGGGGGTCATCATCTCTCTTTTATCACCCACATCACAGGAGAGGTGTATCTAGATTGGGGGTAATAACAAATTGGCATCCTAGATGATGTTTGAAATAAAGGGTGGAGTTCAGAGTTTCCCATTGAAAGGAATGCGTGGGTTGGTATGAAAACAATGTTAGTTTGTATAGTTTCATGTCATAATCTAGGGAGACTGGCTAGGAACTGTGAGTTTTGGGCCCCTATGATCCAATTCTTAGACTCTGATCTTGTTGAACGAACATATAAAATGATAATGCTTGCCTGAAATAGTCCTAGGAGATTTACATGCATCATGATGACTTGTGTTCTTGGTAGAATTGGGGGTTTTATGTAATGTACATGTATATAAAATAAATTAATTTGATTAATGTTAAATTCAGTATATATTAATGGAAATACATACTACCAGTATTTGGGAATAATCGTTTTTCATTTAGCTATGACTAATAGTTGTTGTCCTCGTGTGGTTCAGGAAAAAGAAGTTCAACATGATATCTCAGTAGATCGACCTATGGTTGATCGATATGCGAATGTTACACTCACTTATCCAATATGATTTTAAAACACATTAGGGATGTTTATTTGATATGGGTATATATTTTATCTTTACGAGATTTTTATTATTCTCGGTTTGGTCAGGGAATTGATAGAGTATAGGGTCCAATTGTAAATTAGTCATATGCAAAGAGGTGAGAATCAGTGGTGGAAATTATACCATGTGGAGAAGAGTTATGCATATGCTTCATGGGTCATCTTCAAGATGAAATTCTAGTAAAAGTTCCTTTCATAGGCCATGATGTTTTTGAAGAGTTAGGTGTTTCTTTCCCTTCAATAGGGATCATGTCAACAATGGAATTGGGAATTAGGTTCAAGGAACATCTTTGTTTTCCCCAATGTTTTTTATAAGGAAGTGTGTCATATGTGGCGTCTTTAAGAGGCCTTCCATCCTTCAATACCATATAACATTACTCCTTTTATATTTCCAAAGTACCAAGAGGATCAGAAGAAGGTAGAGGTTATCAAAAAAATGAACTACTGTGAATATTTTCATTAGGAAAGGAACCAGTACGGTTCCTCAAGTGGTAGTGTTGTCATTAGTAGGTCTCAGGCATAAGGAACATCGAGGATTCAACCAATATGAACTTAAAATAAAAATTATCCCTTTCAACCTTCTAGTTTTCTTGTCATTCATAAGGGGGTGGGGTCCTTATGTTTCTTCAATGGGGTTCATGTCCATATTTAGGTCCATTTCTCAGTGGTATCTAGAGTTCAGTTTGTTTGAAGTGGATAGGTTCATTACCAGACTCAATATTAGTTCCCAGTGAGACTGTTTCAGCAGTTATGGTAGAATGATTATGTTTTGTCAAGGGGATATGGAGTGGGTATAGGTAATCCTTATGATTTTTTTTTTCATTTCAGGTACTTCGACATGATCATGCATGTAGAGGTGGTCATTGGTAGATATCTAGAGGTTTTGGGCAGGGTATGTGGCGCGTGGAGGGGTAAGCAGTTCCGGAGGGGATAATGATCATAAAAGGTAAGATCAGCTTCATTGATACAATTTTTGTGACATATTTTATTTTTTGAGATACTAAATCTTTTTTTGAACCCACACTATCCCATTCTATTGTAATATATATAAAGAGAATTTACATACCCAATGAGTTTAATATTTTAGTTGAAGGTCAGACCATCTTGTTTGAAGTTTGCTGGGGGTGTATTCAGAGGATGAGGCTGCTTTAGTCCCATTGGAATATTTTCTTACTAATATGTTTAGTCATATTATTTCATCTTTGGTATCAACTATTTTTATTTTATTAGTTCTATTATTGAATTCTATTGTAGGAGAATCGTGTTCTCAAAAACGGAGGGCCAGCATATAGTTTTCATTGGAGAGCATTACATTAATATGGGAAACATGCATGAGTAGGACCATATTTTTTTGATAGATGGGATATTTGTGGATCCAGTTCTTTTTGTGGTAGAGAGAAACCTAGTATTTTGAATGAATTCCTCAATATTTTCCTAGAGTAGTAGTTTTACTACCTCATCAGTGAAATGTTGAGTTTGTGACAATCTTACATCCTAGTGCTTCACCGATTTTAGTAGATACTTATGGTATGGAAAATTAAAAGTTTTGGGAGAAGATGATTTGTATAGTTGATATCATGCAGAATGGTTTTATCCATCCTTGTGTGTCTTACTAATGATCAATAATATTTTTCTCAAGGTAAGAAGATGTTACTCCGAGGTATTTGATATACTAATTGAGGACAAATTAGGTGATAGGAGATAAATGTTACCTTCTTTTGAAAATATATGATATTTTCAACAAGGATATAAGGGATAATAGATTTTCTATAATTGATATGCTATCTAGATATATACAGTTCATGGTTAATGATGGATATACCACTAATACTACCATTTGATCCATTTATAGCACCTAGAATTTGTAGTCATTCCATTTGGTGTTAAAAATTCACCATATATGTTCATAGGGATTATGAATTCCATATTTCATGATTTCAGGGAGTAGTACATAATTTAATTCATTAATGTTATCTTATTTTACTATTGTTAGAGGAGAAATTCAACCATCTCATAAATGTCTACTTGTTCTTCAATTCCACCATCTCTTTGGAAATCTTTCATGTTTTATGTTCCTAACATGAAATTTACATTTTCACGATCATGTGGTGTATTTTTAGGGTGTTTTAGTAGACCTGTTGAAGGATAAAGTAGTTGATTTTTGGGTGGAACCCATGAATGTGGTAGACGTTCTCAATTTACCTCGTCTTGTAGGATATTATTGGAGGTTTGTACGTTATTTTTCTAGAATTTGATCAATATTTATATATTTTAAAATGAATTAAAAAGATTATTTTAGGCATGATCAGTGTTATAAACCATTCGGTTACATTATGGAGAAGTTATTTTTTTCTCCAATGCTTCATCTACCAGAGGTGGGTGTTTTGTTTGAGGTGTTTTCTGATGATTCTAGTCTCAGCTTGGGATGCATACTAATTCAACAATTGAAAGTGATCTATTATGTGTGAAGGAAGTTACACCCCCATTGAAAATAATTATTCCTCCCATGATTTAGATCCATTAGTGGATTTTCATATTATATAGTTGTGGAGACACTAACTAATTAGTGAGTTCTTTGTAGACCTTAAAAATCAAAATTATTTTAGTTATGAATGTTTTTGTATTGATTTCAATCTACGGATGTAGTGGAGGATGTATTTTTATTTGTATTATTATTATTGGATATAGTAAACCCACTGAAAGGTTAATCTCATGGAAAAGTCTTTGAGCACGATGTTGTGGAAGGGTCTTATTTGAGAGTCTCTAAATGGTTGGAGATAAATGGTGGAATTTGCATTATTTTTATTTATTGAAAGAGTGGATGATGGGGTAGGTGGAATTTTTAATATGATGGTGTATTCCTCCCTGATGCATCTTTTGTATGGGTATCACTGGGGAGAAATATGGCTAGAGGTGATGTGTGATCATGTTGGGCCTGAATATGATCCAGAGTATTGGTAAGACGATAGTGAGAACTAGATGATAATTTTTGAAAGGATATTTGTTCCTATTTAAATTTTTAGTGTAGTTCTTCATAACATTCATACATATATTTTGGTATCATGCATGTGAACATACAAGATGTAATATGGCTTGAGGGTTCATTTTTGGTGGCCTAGGATGAAATGGGAACCTTTGGAGTCTGTGGAAAGGTGATTGGTTTTCATGCGAGTAAAGTACAAGATTAATGATCTTAGTAACTCTTTGAAATAGATGGATGTTCTCTAGTGTATGTAGGATGAAATATAAATATATTTTCACATAGGTTTACAAAGAAATAAAAGAACGTTTTTATGCAATATGGGTGATTGTTGATTTAGTTGATGAAATAAGCCCAGTTCTTAGCAATCAAGTTGTCGGGCACAATGGATTACTTAGATTAGTTGTTTATGAATGAGGTGGAATAGATTCAGGGACATATAAGGTCAATTTCATCAATCTGTGACAAGAATTTTACCTCACATGTATGGTGGGGATTGTAGCATTCCTGTGGCACTCAGTTATCCCTCAACACTGCTTTCCACCCATGTAAATATGGGCAGATTGAACGAAATATAAAAACAATGGTGGATACGTTTCAGTATTGAATCTTGTATCTTGGTGGATCATATTTATAACACCTAAATGTGGTATTTTTTCTCATAATATTATATTTCCCACTTTTATCGGAAAATCACAAATTGAGGATTTTTTGGTAGACTCTGTCATTCTCTAATGTGACTGATTGTGGTTGGAGAGAAAACCATTTTTTGTCTCGATGTGGTAAAGATCATGAGAGATAATGTTCATCTTGTTCGTGATAATATGAAAGAATTTTACTACTAGAAGAAGTCTTATATGGATCACATAATGTGTCCCATGGATTTTGATATGGGGGACCGTGTTTTTTGACAGATTCACCTCGATGTGGGCAATATGGGCTTGGTGTAGGGAATAATAATTCTCTAGGATTTGGTGGGCCCTTTGAGGTGTTAGAAAGAATTGGTGAAGTTTTTTACTATTTTTCATTTAGACCATGGTTGGATTTTATCCATGACATCTTCCACGTTTCTCAACTATTTTTGTGTCATCCTAATTCCCCACATGTCCATTATTGGGGAGTGTTATTATCGATGATGCCATGAATTTTGTGGAATAACTAGTAGAGTTCTAGGATCACCAAGATATAACACATAATTGAAGAACCATTTATTTGTTTTGTGTATTCATGAGTCATGGTGGCCTAGAGGAGAGTACATGTGATTTATAAACACACATTCATTCCTTGTACACAAATTTGTTTTGATATTTTATTTTCTATACCATTCATTTATGTGGGATGTTTGAGACATTGGTTAATTTTGAGATGAGATATTTTCCAATGTTGGTGATGTCTGTGGTGTTATGTGTGATGAATTCTTAACCTATGATAAGGGGAAGACCTGATTTCAAATCAATACACATTAACAGTGAAGGGATTAAACCCACAAGGATGAGTTTGTGCTGCCCAGATAGGATAATATCTTGACATGGAGGACATGATTCCATGATTCGTGTGTTCAAATTGTTTTTCTTTTTGTTGTTGTTAAATGGATCAATTTTACCCTATTTTTTTGATAGGATATAACTTATGGTTGGGAAATGTGTTTTTCCCATTTGGGTTTGTGTGTTTGTCTATTATATCATTTGGGTTATGGTGAGTTATTTGAGAGTAAACTCACATGGTGGTTGTTCAGACCCCATGTAATATAGGTTTTGGATCGAAATCTTGAGGGATATAAATTTTTGGTAGGTATCTAATGTAATGTTATTTTCCTTCCCAGTGTATTACAATTCTGGTTTCGAGTGTTTTAGGTCTCCTAGGGAGGTTCTCGGTGTCTTTGGTTGAAGATGGAGGTGCATTCGAACTGACATAAGAAATACATTCCATCAAAGTGTATTATATGATATAAAAGATAGTTTCCAAGATTATCTAGGGCCAAATCATGACATTTCGTTTTTTAAGGTAAAATAACAAAAAGGTAGTACCTTTTTCAACCACACTAGTTTCTTCCAAACCTTATTTCTAATGGATATTTTCCCATTTTAGTATTATTATTTCATTCCCCTTTAGTTATTTTGGATTTCTTTTTGATGATTATTGATGCATAAGCTCCCACCTTTGATCCATGGTGAGATATCATCTCTTTCTCCCCTATTTCCTTTAATTCTTCATCGGAGATTGGTTTTGGTGGTGTAGTTAGTTTTGGTTTGTGAGTTAGGGATGAGTTTTGATGGAATTTAGTTTCAATATAAGTTGATCCATTTTTTTCATGGTGAAATTTTGGGTTTTAGGAATTCTTCTTCGGCCTGTGTGCACCACAATTCGTAAAATATAATTTGAAATAGTGTTCCCTCTTCTCTATTTGTTGTGTATCATGCTGGATGGGGTATTATTTTTTTACCTATGGGTTATCATTTTTCAGCTTAATTAATGTTATTGAATTTATTTAACTGAGATTTAAGTGTAAAGGGGATTGTTCAAATGTTTTTATTGCTTTATTGTTATTGAGACGTTGTGGATCGTACAGACTTGATGGCTCATAGAAAATTATGTCCCTTGCAGGCTTTGTGTGTGTTGGATAGTTATTTTTTGATTAATTATTTTTTAATTAATGTTGTGATATCACACTAAAAAATGGAAATTACCTAACAACATATATTTGGTTAATAAATTGGTTTCCTATATATTTTTATTTTTGTGAGAAAATCCTTAAAATGAAGTGTAATGTGATAAAATCGTATTTGTAAATATTTCATGAAATTTTTATGTCACGTGATGTGTTTTCATGATTTGGTGATGGTTATGTGTTATAGTAATGGGGTGTGGAGTGAAAAATGGTTGATCAGTTGTGATTGTGTGGGGATGAATGGTTGTATTTGATATATCCTTCCATTAGGTTATATGTCTAAGTAGTGATGGAATAAATGAATGTGTAATAATGTTTTAAATTTCATGGGTTGGATTAGTAAATGGAATGGAATTTATTAATGATTAATGAAATGATGGGTGGTGTGGTTAAATGATGTTAATGATAATAAATAATACCACTAATACGATTAAATGGAATTGGTTGGAGATGTGAAATGGGGATTGTGGATTTTTTTATAGTTCTATAAATTTAGAGGTGACAAAAAATTTATGGTGTTGTGAGTTGGTTTTTTGTTTGAGAACCCATTGGTCGGGATTGAATGTTTGATAGTATATATATATACATATTCATGTATGACACATTTAATTGTTTTCACAACCCACCCATGATGAGATATATATATCGAAAACCCACATAATCATACAACGAGGATGGGTGCCTTTCCAAATATCTCATATAGAGGATGGATGGATAGCCCCCTGCCCTTCTATGCTACTTATTCGATGTGATGATGGATCAATATTCTTCAAGCGAGCTATAATGTTGTGTACCATCTGTCATTGGGATTAGTTGTGATGTGGTGTACTAGGTTTCTTTGGGATGATTTGAGATTTGATGTAATGTTATTTGATGTGTTGTGGTGTGTGGCCCGGGTGTGTGTGGGGACGATGTGGTCTGGTGTGTGGCCTAGGTGTGTGTGGTTAAAACACTATCTCAAATAAAACAAAAAAATATGGTTATGAGAACATGGGAATAAAATTTAGAAACCATACCACGCATATCATAGTTCATATACATGAGTAATAGAAAATAGAATTGTATTTCGTAAGACATGAATAGTAATTTTATAATTGGTCATATGCCATTTAATCATAATGTTCGCATATAATATGAGATTGTGTAATACACATAAAATATAAAATTGTTTCCTTAGTAGTCAACGAACGTTTCTATGAATATTATAGTTGGTTTGGTTGAGTCCCTATACTATCATAGTGGTTAATATCCCTTAATGAAGCAGGTGAACCGCTTATTCGACTCCTATTTATGAAATGAGATATGAATCATTATCCAATTCATTGGAGGGATATATAGTTAATTAAAATCACATTATAAATACATTATTATGAATCGATCATAAAACATTAATAATATTAGGACCCATGAGTTGAAATGGGCTTCATAGAAACATCATCACAGCACAACCCACTGAAAAGAAAAGGGTTCAATAATTATTTAATCACATCATCATAAACAAAACCAAGGGAAATGGAATATTTTTTTAAATAATATTTAAATAAAAAACATAAACTATCCAGGGAAATGTTAAATATGGTATCATTGGATCACTAACCTAATAAATTTTCTAAAACATAAAAAAAATCATTTTATGTTGAATATTATTTGTAACGATGACAAGGAAAATTTCTTATGGAAATTAAATGATAACCTATAATATAAATTAATTAAAATATAGAAACCTCGGAAATATTGATGAAACCATTTTCTCTGAAAAATATTGGTTTAATCGGGTAAATGAATATTTATAATGTCGAGCAGTCAGGTCTAGGGAAAATATCATTTACCATGTAAATGTTATAATAAAGTTTCTTATCATATTTCTGATAAAAGCCAAAAAGTCCACTTATTGATATAAAAACGAATATACCAATATTTTAAAAGAAACATGGCTAAAAAGTATTATAAAATATACTTTTAGAATTAAAAAATTATTCATTAAATTTTTTTAGAAGACATGTACATGGATACAAAAGGATTTTCACATGATGAGAGAAATATATTGGGTTTTTGTCAGAAAGTATTATTATATGATTATTAATTAAATATATTAAAATGAAAGGAATAAACCTAATTTCTAATAATTTCTATTGTAGTTGAAAATTCAATAGTTTCATAACTGATAGATCCAAATATTTCTTCATTGGTTTCATAATCATAAACAATACTGATAAATAGTGTGATTGTATCAAAAAAACATTTAAGAATGTGGTAATGTTTGAAATGTAAGATTCAAAAAAAAAGGAACCATACATGGAGATAAAAATGAACATTGTATTTATAATATAAATATTAAAAGTAATTAATGGGCTTAATATACACCCCAAAGAAGGCATATGTGTTGAATATAGCACATGTCCCAAGAAAATAAATGTGATATGAAATACCTGTTACCTCATTTCTCAACATTTATAATACATTTTCAATACAATAGTAAAATAAATATATGATTATTTAAAAATAATTTATCACCATACCCATATATATATTACCATATATGATTTATATATTTTTATGTATTTATTTACAATGATTTTTTTGAAATAATCTTTTGTTACAATTGTATCATTTTTCATACATGTATATGTTTAGAACATTGAAAAATTTTATTGTAATTTTGAATCCATAATATGAACAATTATAAACATTATATAACTAAATATATATATTAATTACATATATTTTATATTAATTATAAAAAAATTTAGTAAAAAAATAAATTTCATAGTTCATAGACATAATATGTTGTATGCATGAAAGAATATTGTTCCAATTTTATCAATGATAAAATTTAATTAATGTTAAATATTATTCCCACCTTCATGAAAAATATTAATAATAGTTATTTTATAAAATTTAATAAACAATTTTTTATTAACAATAATGTATAATTAAATGAAAAATGAATCACATCGCATCATGGAGGGGGAAATGAACAAAAAAACATACAATTTATGTTATCGTTTACCAACAGATTGGGAGGTAAGGCAGAAAACATGAAATAATTATTATAGTAGTATAAATATTTCATTTATACCATACATTAGAATCAATTCCATATTTTTCTCTAGTCATGACAGATGGGGATTGAAAATGAATTACGTGAGCTCGCGAGTTAGTAGTTCACCATACACACAGTCGATTGAATAATTTTCAATTTTATGTAATTGGATACAGAAAAAGAATAATACATTATCATAATGAAATATTCATATACTATAGAAAACTATATTTTTTAATCATAATAGTTGAAGAATATTAAAAAAATGGTGGGAAAATATATAAAATGAAAAACCTATAATATGAACGATACATATTCTTCATATAACATCCTTAGGCTAGCAATAAAAACCATCTTATTAGGGTTTATTACTAAAAATAAATCTTATAATATGTATCGAAGGATGCATTTATTTATTTAGTTAGTTATTTTATTGTCAAATTTTTTTTCTGTGACAAGGATATGAGAGGGTTTCAATTTTATAAATGTGGGAAGGGAGAAACATGAAATATTCAAAAGTAAAAGTTGAAGATACATATTAAATATTTCATATAGTTCTTAAATTGAAAATTTTAGAACCATTGATGATATAATATCTATATATTTCTATAAAATTGGTTTTGTATATGTATTAATGTTATATAACCTCTTATCTTTTTAACAGAACCTTAACAAACCTCTTAAATCATTTATGTGGAAATAAATTTTTTTTTATTACTATTTATTTAGATTATAAATTTAGTCCAAATTATTAGATAATATTAATTGTTTTGATTCCAAATATGAAATTCATTTTTATGATTCCATAAAAATAAGTGGAAAATATTTATTTTAAAATGAAATTCACAGATGTATTGAGAAATTTGTTTTCCCAAGTGGAAATATTTATAAGTTTGTAAATTATTAATATAGAAATTATTCCTGAATTTCATTTAAATGAGCTCAAGTAGTGTAATAATTATTTATAAAATACATTTATATATGTAAATAATGTAAATGAAATGATTTTTTTTAATAAAAAATTATTTTTTTCATTATAATTTAAAAATATTTTCTTTTCATAAAATTCTAAAAATCTAACTTGAAAATGATTTTGGAATGGTTATTCATTAAATTAATATAATTATATAAAATTATTAATCCAAATCTATGAAAATTTATTTATTATTATTTTTTTATAAATGTAAATAATAGTTATTTCGTGAGGAAAAATTGTTTTCGAAGGATATAATGTATTTAAAAATATATTTATTTATTTATAAATATATCTTCATTATGTAAAAATGTTATAATTTTTTTTCATAATTCTATTATTCCAATTCATAAAAAAGAAATTAATTTTTATTTATATGATATATATTTCAAAAATATTAGTAATATTATACTATGATTTCCGTAAAACATTGTGTAGTATTTAATTCATGTAATTAGAGAAATAAAATATATTTAGAATATAATATTTGACAATTTATCAAGATCTGCCATTACACCCCTGATTAAATTAGTTTATCAAAAAAACATTCATCACGCTATTATAAAATATTGGGGGATTTTTTATCATAAAATCCTCAATTTCCCACATTGCATGCTTAAGATTGTGGTTTCAACATAAACCCATGACAAAATGAGTGTGCTTATTTCATATAACATTTTATGTATGATCTATAACCTCAATATTTTTTTCTTATTTATAAATATCATGATATTTTCATATGACCTTGGAGTTCATTACATGAGAATGGTCAAATATGTACCATCTTAATAAAGATGCATTAAAGAACTTATAGACATGAATGATGTTTGGAAGAAGTACCATATGATAATAAAACTTCCATACTCGATCAAGAAAAATTAAGATGTAAATATAGGTTTGGATCAACATTAAATTATTTATAAATCTCATAACCATATTCAATGAATAAATTCTAAATTAAAAATCCACAACAAAATAAAATTTCATGTAACAAAAATGATAGTCAGAATAACATTTATGTTGATATGGAGTTAAATAATTTTTTGTGGAATGGCTATGACATTCAAAACCAATTCATTATCCAGTACATGTTTTAATGTATTTTTTCATCAACATCATCCTACCATGTTGGTGTTTTACGCACAATTCCATAGCTGGAATCCAAAAGAGATATCTAAATTCTTGAAAGAAAACCATTGTCTAATGAAAACATGTCTAAAAGATGTTTAAGATAAAAAATTAAAATTGAAAAATAAATAATATGATCTCAATATATTCTGTAGTGTTTGAATTATTCGCCCTGAATGAATATTTTTCAGAGGATAATGCACATTAATGAAACTCATCTTTGGATTCTGTGTTGTTCGACATTGAATTTTGTGGTGGACAGTGGTGTTGGGGTCGTGGATATGTTCTCAATTATGGTCATTGGTCGCTCATTCCTCAGCACATTCTCTAAGACATTGAAACTATCTATGGGGTTGTTCTGCTTTGTGGTATTCACGGTTCTTTAGGATGTGAGGGTGAGTGCTCAAATGTGCTTCACGATTGTTTTATCCCTGTTGTCTCTCGGAGGATGACGACGTCAAAAATGTAATGTTAATTGAAATTTGATGACTCTGGAATATAAAAGAACCAAGACCATCTAAATAGAACATCTAAAATTGAGGCATCAAAGTTGGATGTACTAACCAGAGCTTGGACATTAGGATTTGGATGAATAAAAGGGTATATATTTTTTCATCATTTCAATTCCCTTGAAACCCTACATGGAACATCTTGAAGAGCATTTATAAAAAGTTGGAGGAATGAAATAATAATGATGTCTCTAAGGTGGTTCATTTACTATAGTCTATATCTGGGAAGAATTTCCATTTATTTATCTAATTGGATTAATTTTTTAGGAATTACACTTACCTTTTATATTTGGCATTTCAACATTCCAAAAAATGGATTTGGAGTCATCAAGGTTGTGGTGAGGACATCACCAGAACATTAATGTTTACCAAATATCCTGATATAATACAGTAGAAAGTGGTAAAAATGAAATCAATATCATATTCATAATCTATATCCCAGAATACTGATTTAGATAGATAATTTTAGTACGTGTAATGAAGTGTACTGAAACTTCAAGGCCATTTTTTCAACCAATATTACATTCTATCTTTAAGGAATTTTGGGGCGTCCAATAAAAAAATCCATAGATATTTTTCCTATTTATTTTTTTATAGAGAAGGGTTATAGTAACCCCTTTGATTATTTTCTCTCATCCTTAACTATATTAAATTACAAGATCAATGATACAAACATTTTAATATATCCCCCTTATGTTTTACCATCATAAATACACAATCAATACACTATATATCATTGTTAATATAGGATAAACAGAGATTGGAGAGCTTAAAATATGTTCTAATAACTCATTCATGAAATCTGGTATGGGTGACAAACCAAAAATATACCCAAAAATTATATATCCGTCAAGATCAAGGATAAATTTGAGGCTTTTGTCCCATTCATCGGTATGTCTACATTCACCTATGTATCTCTTTAATCATTACATGTATATGTTTTCACCCCATCCCTAGTATCCTATAGACCTTGTGAAAATTACTACATTTCCATTTGATACAAGTAATTTCATCCCAATGTAATGAATATTACAGAAGTCCTATTAAAATAGATATATACATTATTTTCATATTACATTTGAAATAAAAATTATAAAATATATTTTTAAATATAACTTTATTCACTCAATAGTATCCTTCCATATCTATCAAAATCTCATTTAGGTATAAGTATATTACAATCTTTCGTGAATCATTAAGCTTGATCAACCTATAATGGTATGTATCTAGAAAGACATGACGTGTAATCAATAAACTGAGATGTATGTTAATCAATATATAATAACTATGTTAAAATATCAAGGATAATAATCAATATGTAAAGGTAAATAACTGAAATCACATTCTATTTATTTGATTACATTATTATCATAACATGATAATGTGCTATCAACCTCAAAAGGTATATAACCAAAAAACATGCCATTTAATAAATCAAATTTGATCTAAATGCATACAAGTATAATATTATTATGAAAATATCATTGATAATAAAGACTATATCCATAATGATGTAAATTATTAATTATTAGATGTTATGCTTCCCAGTCACAATATAACTCTACCATCATGAACATTCTTCTAGATAGTTTAATAATTATATATAGTGTTCAATTTAACAATGGCTATCCAACTGATATTCCCCATTAAAAAACCGATTCAGCAAGGAGATATAAATTATTAAGAACCGCCCATGTATTTCATGCCCAAATGTTTCATTATATATCAAATAATCGACATAATTTTTATCAATTTTTTTATAATCAAATATAGATATTTTTTAAAGAATACTTATTTCTCAATATATTCCTTATAAAAAAGGACATTAAATGTAGAGAAATACATTTGGAAAATATATATGGTTTTGAAAATAAACATATAAATGATTAGTAATGTGTATATATTAGGGAGATTAAATTTCCAATGATCACATAGAAGTGTATATTTCATGGTGTTTTTAATTACAACATAAAATGAATCAAGATAATTAAAGCCAAAAATTTAAATTTCCAAAATAATCACAAACCATCTTTGTAGTGAATAATTATTTTATCAAAAAAACATATATTGATTGGATTAGGAATAACGGTTTTTAGATCATAATGAATATATATATAATAAAATAATATGTAAAACATTTTTTAAAATAAAATCGTTGTCATTCAGAAAATAAAACTTTAATATTACTATATCTCAAATCAGTTTGAAATTAAATTTCATTAAAAAATAACCTATGAAATTTATAAATAAACACTGAAACCCTAGAGTGTTCATGAATTATAGAAATTATATTAATTCATACAGGTTAAAACAAATATTCCTTTATCTTTTCCTGTGAAATCAAAATGTGAAATGTTTTGAAATTTAATGAAGATTCCATTTAAAAAATATTAAAATAAAAAAATGTGTACAAATTCTATTATATTGTAATTTATAATTTTTATGTAAAATTATTTTTTTTTAAAAAAATTTATTGGAAGATTATTGTTTTTATATTTATGTGTAAAATAATGATAGATTTTCATAAAAGATTTGTCTAAATAATATTATGTACCAATGAGCGTAAAGAATGTAATATATTATAAAAATTTTTGGAATAAAATGAGGAAAATAAAATTAAAAAGTATTATTTACATTTTTACCATATATTTCCTTTAATTTAAATTTATTGATTAAAAATCTCAATTAGAATTTGATTTTGAAATAAATTCTATACAATTATCATAACATTAATTTGAGAATAAATAAATGAATTTACTATTTTCCAACTATAAATACACATAATATAATTATAAATTCAAATAATATAATAAAATTTAATTAATACTTAATCATTGAAAATACATAATGGATAAGAAGTAATATAACCTAATGAAAATAATTTGAGTATTGTAATTCATTATTATTTGTTAATTCTTATGTAAAATCACCTTGAAAAAAAATTAAAATTGAATTTAAAATAAAATTAATAATTATTGAATAATGAAATTATATTTAAACTTGTTAGTATGTAAAAAATATAAAATAAATTATGTGTATAACATTTAATTCTACCTTCATGACATGAAATTGAGATGTAGTTCCTTACATCATGCTTTTTTTTGGTTGAAGGTGTTTCTAAATAATTTATAATGGATTTAAATATGTTAGTATCATTAATAATAACCTTATTAATCTTTTAAAAATAATATAAGAACCATTTATAATATCACAACAACATTTTTTATAATATTTCATTAATTTCATTGTTTCTAGTGTCAATTCCATTGTTTTTCGTGGTGAATTTTGTTTGGAAAGATATTTTTCTTGTTCAAATTATATAGTTCAATAATATCAAAAATAAAACATAATAAATATTTATCATGTTTATCATATATATATCAATTATAATTTTACATAAAATATTAATGAAGGTTATGATAAATGATGCACATTATTACCATATAGAGAGTAGGTAATTTGTAATCATGAGTAGCATTTCCATTTTAAAATGGTCATTATAGAATGGCGATATGAAAAATTTTGACATTATAGAATTGTCACAATATCATACTAATTAGTTAAATATACATATACTTGTCATGAATTTTTTGGGGTAATGAAATGTGATTCACATCACATTGTAAATGAGGTAGTCCACACGTACCAGAATGATGATATCTTCATTTAGTGACTAAATTTGTGTGAAAGAAAATAATATACTGTCGTTTAAAAAAGATAAATAATCCATGAATATCATAAATATTTCATTTATATCACACATATTTATATTTATTTTCCTCATTTTATTCAATGTAAATAACTAGGTAAATAGGAACCACGTCGCTTCGCGAGTCTGTAGTTTGTCGTACACATGATCAATGTTTTCGTATCACCTTTGAAAAAACATTAATAAATATATATAACATATAATGACTTGAAAATTTTAATTATGTAAATTTTTTTATATATATACTTATATAAAACATAATAATTTACCCAGAAATGTTTTATTGGATAAATATATGACATATATTCGTGAGATAATAGAATTTCGTAGACAAACATGAAGATATTGTAAGCTGATTGATGGATTTGTGGATTTTATTTTAGAATTAACTTATTTAAAATTTATCTATGTATATGTAATATAATGAGGTTATTATATCATCATGATTTTCAGTATTCATTTTTTTTAAAATGTTGAAATTATTTTTGAAATATGATTTATTATTACTCTAAATAAGGAATCATTTTTTCCAAAATCCCTTCATATAAGAGGAAAAATTTTACATAAAATTACTCACATAGACGTTATGAGAAAGATAGTTTTTTTAAAAATGTGGTCCCTTGGCCAAAGACCATGGTTCATATTATTTTTAATGATAAAAGAAATTACATGAGTCTCAATGATGGGGTTTTTTACGATAATTATTATAAAGATGATGTAAATAAACAAGGTGTTTATCCAACCATGTAATTTCATAGTTTTCTCAAATATTTGCAAGATCATACAAAAACATGTTCACTTTACAAATGGAAAGGGTGAAAACATAGTTGATATTAATAAGCGAATGAATACAATACATACAATGAGTTTTAAGTGGCCACATAAGGTGTATAACACCATTAAAAAGATCATGGAAAATGGTATTCAAATCAATTTCAATCTATATGTTGTTCAAACCATGTTTCTTCACGAAAGAGAGACTATGTACCACACTCATCATTTATTCTTCAAGAGACGATGAAGCACCATAACTACAATATCCTCCCCTAAGAAGCTTCCCAATGTGGTTTTTGTATATTTAAATTCTTTAAATATTATTTATTGAGATATATTTTTTATAATTTTTCATTAAAACAATCTTAAAATATAATTTATCAATATAAATGATTTAATTGAAAATTTTGTTTTCAACTAATATTCAGTATTACACAATATTAATAAAAAAAATTCCATAAAATCCAAAAAAGTTACAATAAAATAATTTTGATATGAATATTTTAAAAAAAAAAATTTCACAAAAATAGTATTACAAATTCAAACTAATTTTTTTTTCAAATCCCAACTAAAATTTCCTTTAGAAAAAGTACATTTTTTAAATAAACATTTATTTTCATTTTAAATGAGGATTATTTTTTCTAATAAAATGATAACTAATGAATTTTTTTACATGTGTAAATATTATAATTATCTAATTTTTATTTAACAATCCATACACTAAAGTTTTATGGTTAGGTTATAATTATATAATTTATTATGGTACATTTAGATTTATGGTTGTGCTTTCTCCAATATATCAAAGGGAGTCAATTTAACAAAATATATATAATGTATTTTAAATATTTTTGTTTCAAGACACAATCAATATATAATATAATGTTATTATGTTATATTTTTGGGGTAATACATTCTCACCAAATTATATAAGTTGCATCCTTATATTGTAAACCGTTATTTAATAATCAGTGGTTTGATATATGAAAATTTTATTTCTGAAAACTCATAATATTAAAAGATTTAATAGAAAATACTGTAAATTTGATAGAATGAGGTGTACCATTTACATATTTAATAATAAAAAACATGGTTTCATTGAAAGAGAACATAGTTAGGAATTGAGTCTAGGGATATAAAATAGAATACTAATGCACAATGATTCGCTGAGATTGATGGAGATCATTGTTCACAATAATGTGGGTAATATATATAAGGATAACAACCAAAAAACCTAATATATTAATAGTTGTGAAATAGTTCATTAAAATCCAATGAAATTTTGGTAATATGATAATATAGTTTTAAGATTTTATTCAATAGTTTTTGGAATTCTTGTAGTTTTTTATAATAAAAAAATTCATGATACTTTATATTTCATAATAAAAATTTCATCCTTTTTGTTTAATCATTGTTAAATTTATAAATAGTCTCTTATAAAATGTTATGAATATCCAATAAAATGATTTTTTTTTTCTGAAAACACTAAATTTCTCTATTAATGGGTTATAAGATCTATGTAGAGTAAAAAATCATTTTGTGTGTGTATAACTATATTATAAACCAAATATGTTTTGAACATATTATCCAAAATAATATATTTACCTCTGAATATCAATAGTAACACCACTAGTTCTGTTTGAATATTAATTTTCCATGTTATTTATCAATTGACATATTAACTACGTTATCACATAATCTAGTTTTCAGTGCTATACATATATTTTCTGTCGGTAATTCGTTCAATCCCTAAAACCTAGCAATACATGTCAGGTTTTCACCCGCCATACATGTTGATATTTTTAAAAAACCCTATTAATATAATTCAAAATAGATTATTAAATAAATTATTAATATCCATGAAATAAAATTAAACTTTATTTAATTTTTTTATAATTTAAAAAAATATATTAAATTTTTATAATTTTTTTTCTAAATAATAATAATATTATTAGATTACTACTACATTGTTTGAAATGATCATATTAACCATAAAACTTATATACACATTTAAAATTATTTCCATAAAAATTAAATTTATTATTACTCCAATAATATTTCAAATATAACTTACAAATAGTTTAAACATATCAAAATTTTCATAATCATTTAAAATTCCGTCAATTTTTTTAAAAAGTTATTCTTAATGCATTTATCTTCTTACCAACCCTATAATCCTAATCCATGTTGTTTTCAATATCTTCTATGCTAATCTATAAATATTTTCCTCAAAAATATTATATTATCATTAAATGATTCATGATTATAATAACAAAATGACTTTGGTTAAAATAATACGAAAATTTTATTCTTGTATCACATTAAAAAAATAATACATTATTTTTTTAAACAATGTTCCTTCTCTTATATAGGGGTTATCCATTAGATTACATCATTGATCTTAATAGTTTTTATGATCTACTATTTTAAGAAAAAACTATAAATATATCACTAGGATGAGACATATTTTCTTTCTTTAATACTCGTATTTTTTTCTTTGTAAATTCAATACATTATGATCTTATTTTTCATACATAAAACAACTTCCAATTTCATTCATACAAATTATTTTCACTATAAATTTTTTTTATTAAGCTTGTTAAATCAATTTAATTATCTATTCAAGTCCTTAATAATTTTTTTAATGAAGAATATTATTATCCTAAGAATATCATCTAGGAGTTTCAGACAATGTAAATTGTAAGGCCGATTTTCATGCAAAAGCTGATGATCTGGTCAAGACCAATGCACTATTTTCTGAGTACATACAAATATGTACCTATATGGAATAACCATACCATCATTTAGTTTCCAAACATGTATGTATTTCTAGTAAAACTCATAAAATCACATCATTACCAAAAAAATTATGATGTAATTTTATTCTTATCCTCAATGTTTATATAAAGTTCCTTTAAAATATCTATGTTTGTCTAACATAGTTTCCGAGGATTCTTCTAAAAATACTCTAATTCCAATAGTAGAGAATTCAGACCTAATATCCTAGAGCATGGGTTATCATTATTACATTATAATATGATATAAATAATTTTATAATAAAGGATAAAATTTCGTAGTATACTTGGTAAACTGGATACATTCATGATTCCCATATTACATTCCAATAATAATTTTTTTTTGATAATAACATAATACCCTCTAGAATAACCTTTCTTTCAAATATCATAAAACATAATGGAATCACGGAGAAATGAATAAAAATAATTTCGATATCAAATTATCATTAAGGGTTATGTATAATTTAATCATTCATTAATCAATAATAATAATCAACATGGAAAATCCAAATACCTTAAAACACATTCCATCTAATCACTAATAAAATAATGAATTCCATCTAGAGATAAAATCAATGAAAAAAATTCATGGATATTAATCAATATGTAATGTTAAATAAATGAAAATAAATTCTATACAATAAAAATATGAATTTCAATACTAGATAATAAATAGTAAATATGTAATGAAATAACATAAATCACATGAAATTTCATAAAGAAACTGACAATGAAATTCATCTTGAGATATTATAATTTTGAAAATCTAATTGATAATAATTAAAAAAAATTTAATATAGAAAATTTTTAATTATTGGATATCATGTTTTCCCATGAACATGATACCTATACAATTAAGATGTATCCTCAAGAATGATTAAACCTAATATATATAAACCCATTTATCATAGCCTAACCAATTGATTAATCCCATGAGTGTACCAATAAATTGTGGGGAAATCTATACTCAAGACCCACTAATGTTGTGAATATCCAAACCATTCCTCAAGTACAAAATAATAAATTTAATTTATAAACAATGTGTTGAATCATCAGATATCTATATTGTGTGATGTATATAGATTTTTCAATAATTCACAGATAAAAAATTGCATTCAATATAGAACACCAATAGATGAAACGATATAATGTTGATAAAGATAATATATCCATGATAAAAAAATATGGATATTAAAGGGAAATTTTAATTTTCACTAATCATTAGAAAGTTAATATTTCAATGGATAGTGAATGACAAGTAAAATTAACTAGGATAGTGAGTGTCAACTATATACTTGTTCCAGAAATTTATAAACAATGCATTTAAATAATAAGTAAATTATGTATAAATCATATACAAATATGAGTAATAAAAATTCTTTTTTCAATTATTAATATAGAAACCATAAAATGTTATTTAAAACAGTTCTGGGGGGGATATCGATTTTATTTTGAAAATAAATTTTTTGGATAAACATTTTACAAAACAATTGAAAATGTAATTTCATAGAAAATAACCTTTTAATATTATAGATGAATTTTAATAAAATTTTTGTGGTCAGGATGGATAAAAATTTAAATCATGAAATAACAAATAATACAAATATTACATTAACTATTTTTGTAATACAAAAATATCCATTATTTTTAGAATGAAATTAATATTACTTTAATATTTTTATAAAAAAAATTATAATTATATTTAAGAAATAATTTTTTAAAAATTTTAAAAAAAAAGGAATTTTTTAAAATAACATGGATTTGGAAGAAAACATTTTTAACAGTGAAGAGATAAATGATGTTGAATTTTATAAAACAAAATACAACAATTTTAAGTTCAAAAGAGTTGGAAAATTGTACTATTACATGAATATATCATGAATACACATAAAATAAGAAACATATATATGCTTATTTATGAAATTATCAAATAATATCAGACACCTAAAACTCAAGAATAATCAATCTCGATTATAATGAGATTGTGGAATAAACCATTATTGTGATGATAACATTGAAATGTGAATTAATCAATCATGAAATTATTTTTATCAATTATAAATATAAATAATATAAGTGGGACTATGATATAATATAATTAAAATATAATATACACATAATCAAAAAATATCACAGATGATAATGAAGTAATATAACCCAATGGAAAAAATAACACTTTGAAATTCTTTACTCATGGGTAACTCATAAGAAAATCTCATTGGATGAAATAATTGAAATTCAAAATTAAAATACCATTTATTTTTAATTTATCATTATCTTTTTTTACAATGAGGTAGTATATACACTGTACTAATGATGTTTGGTGTATAAGATTGCACCATGTCTCCAAGAAGGGAAATTGAGATGATTTCCCCTACCTCACACTTCCTTTTGATGGAAAATTATTTATAATCCTTATTTTTGGTTTTAAAATTATAATTATAATTTAATAAAACCATATTAATATTTTTAATATCACATATAATCCTTTTATAATTACTTATCACCTTATCGTTAACAATTGTTCATTATTTTCATTATTTTTGTTGTTAATTGTATTATTTTCTCAATAATGTTTAATCTTGATTGATCATGTTAATTCAAATATTACATAGATACATTATATATAAGTTAATATTAACAAAATTATAATCTTTTTTATAAAAAATTAAAATTTTAAAATAATCTGATTGATTGTTATAAAAAATTATGTATCAAATAATCATAGAGATGGTAGGTCATATGTACAGTTGAGTAACATTTTCATTATCAAATGAGAATTGTGATAACGTGTGAGGTAATATTTTACATTTCAAAAAATGATAATAATAGCAAATTGTTTCTTTAATTATTATTATTTTTATCATCCTTGTGGTGTAGTGATGAAAATAGGGTTGCATCACTTTGTGAAGGTTGCAGTACACATGTAGACAAAAAATATTATTCTATTTTAGTGAGTGAGAAAGTAAAAAAATAGTGATATAATTTTATTATAGAATGATAAATATGAAATAAATATCGTAATTATTTCATGTATATCACATAAAAATAATATCATTATCATTATTACATTCCATATAACTTGGTAGTGAAAGATGAATCACATTGTTTCACGTGGTGGTAGTCCGATGTACACATGGGAAACCATAATGTAACTCATATAGAATGGAAATTGAAAAAGGTATATATGATATAATGAATCTAGATGAAAAATAATGTGAAAATATTATTTTTATACATTAAATCTTTTATCATACCCAACCATAAAATATGGTAATAAATGAATGAATGACATTGGTTTGTGAGGAGGTAGTCTAATGTACACACGAATACTGATTTCATAAACCATTTTTTAATGTTGGGATTATTTTATGTAATTTAATTATTATAAAAACATATTTATATATATATACACACTTGAGATTCTGTTTGAATTATTTCATCAAACTTCAATAATAATTTATTGAGGTGGAGGAAGAGATAGAAAATGCTCGTTGGATAATGTTACCTCTAATTCAAGAATCCTTTTAATGTTTGCACCTAAATATTTAATAAGAATAAATTAATAAAAAATATATCTTATTGTATGAGGTCTGATATTTTTAGGAATTTATTTTGTAACATAATGACTAAAATGATGAGGTTGTACTATTTTAAGAAGAGGTAGAAGATGTTCCTTTTAGAAGTTGGTTGAGTGTAACACATGTAACTTTTGGAAACAATGACGTCTATATAAATTTTATTAATGTAAAGAAATAAAAAAAAGGTAAATTATACATCCTATAATTTTTTATTTTTTAATATGTATTTCAAATATATATAATAAAATTTAATAAGTAATTTTAACGAATATTTTTTTAAACCATGGTAATCAATTATTACCATAAGCGTGATAATTAATCAAAACTATTTATCCACTAAATTCTTGTGAAAACGTAAGTTGAAATTATTAGAATATATACATTAATATAATTATAAATAATTAAAACAGTTATATAAATTTATTTCACAATAAATTCGTATTTGGAATTAAAATTAATTCCACTAATGTGATGAAAAATATATGATTTTTAGAAAATGATAATAAGATTACAAATTTGAAATGTCAAAACAGAATATAAAAATGATTCTACTCACGTAAATTTTTTTAATTAAATAAAATAAACTAATTTTACTTTTTTTTAAAAAAATAATATATAGATAATATTCATTAAAAATAGTAGTTTTCAAAAAAAATTAGTATTATTTTATTATTCACAAATAAATGATTCATTTTATAAAATTCCAAAACATTCCCCCTTTGGTAATTTTTATATGATGTTTTAAAAAATGTTTTAATAATAATATTAAAAATTTGTTAAATATTAATTTATATTTTCCATTAAAAGCATGACTAAACCATCCTTTAGTAAAAAATATTAGATTTCGGAAAACATTAGTTTTTATTTTTAAAGGTATTTATTTTATTTATAGTCAAATGATAAACAATGAATTTTTTACACGAGAATACAATATAATATTAATAATCATCTCATTAATATTCATACATTGAACTTTACGAGCTAGATTTTACCAATATACAATATTACAATTAAATTAGAATAAGGATTATGTGTTCCAAAAGATGTATAAAGGATAAAATTTTAAAAAATATATTTTGGGGGATGATTAATCTTTTTGATTAATGTCCCATATTCTATTGATATAAAAATTATTATTTTATTATTTTACAATGTCACATGATAGACAGATGAGAACATATTTGACAAAGTAAATATTTCATACAAACCATTTTGATTTCTAGATGAAACATTTGTATATTAATAAATATTGGATCATTTGGGACCATTGTCAAAGATGTGATAGAATTCTCTTTTTAACTCAAGGAATTATCCACCTTGTTTTTTTCAATGTTTTTTAATTTATTTAGCAATTGTAATCCTCAATAAAATCTGATGTTAATCTCTCACATATGTTTAACTATTTCATTGAATAACAATACATTATTAACATATTATTAGTATAAATATAACTATATTCAATATAAATAAAATACCTCCATAGTTGTAATTATGAAATTACCCTATATTTATCAAAATGATTAGTCAGAACATTTTTTTCATGATAATTTAATTTTCATGAGGCATATATTATTACAATAACACTCTAAATTATAAATAAACAGAATCCACTATTCAATGAATCACAATAAATTACGAACACTACTTCACATTGGGGTAAAGATTGAATCGGATACCTAACCAATAATGAATTGATATCCTTGAATTTTTTATCACATTAATCTACCTCAATGAAAATGGATTACTTCCACGTTTACTTAGTGAGTGGATTAGTAAATTTTTATTAATTCACAACAAAACGCATATAATATCACTTCAAGCCAAGAGAAAATTTGATCTCAATCAATGCGGTTGGTATCAGATAATTTTCAATATCATTGTCTTTGATAGATATAAATATACACACTGTTTTTAGATTATATAACAAAAAATTGAACCATTTTTGTAACACCTCGACCCCAATTATCCTGTGTCAGTGCATTATTTTAATACATTGGCAAGATTACTAGAAATCATGTCCCAAAGGACTGATCAGTTTAGCATTCTTGTAAAATAGATTACATACATGAATGTTACATTACACATTATAACATACAACGAAACATAAATAATCCTTTATGAATGCCATTATTCCCTTAGCTTAACCCTGCATATCAATCACAATACAATTCTTGGAATCCTGGAAAAAATAAAACCTAGAAAGCGGTGAGCTCAAATGATCAGTAAGGGTCAACAATACAACAAAAAATTACATAAATATTAAGCATGGTGAATAATTGAAACCAGATGCCTTTACCAATAATAAACATGAATACCTTTATGAAAAAATATGTGCTGAGTAAATAATACCATAATAAAACATAATCACGAGTATTATACTTGTCAAATGACCACATGAACCATTAATATTATTTTCATAATGAGGGAATGTATAATGCCAGACATTATAAAACATTTTATCTAGGCCATGACCAAGACGTCTAAAAATGATTAAGGCCTCAACCATTACCATAAATCAAATTGGGAAAAGGCCTAAGAAAATTTTACGTCTAGTTGCCTCATGAGACCTACCGATGCATCGAGGAGCTATAGCAGGCTCCACCCCCCAATTACTATGTCCAATACATTCCTCATATGAAAAGGATGAAACATATTACAATCATTCGTATATAAACTTGGATACAAAATGTCAATACATTTACCATAAGCCATGAATGGTATAAAAAAAACACATCCACAGTTAAACATATCACAAAACCTTCAATACAATATGGAATTTTTGTATCATAATAAATCAACTTCAAAACAAGTTTAAATTCCATTAAAGGATTTGACTTAGATGGAAAAGATTTGTAAAACTCTATGATTGAAATATCCCTTTTCATGAAAAATTCTAAAAGTTACACAATTTAGAAACGAAAACATTTAAATACATTTTTTAATATAATTGTCATATACCACTTTGAATCTTTTGAAAAGAATTATCATTTCAAAACATTCATGTCCATATAAATAAATTCTTAAAATAATTTTGAAAACATGGACATTAATTAAAATGTTTTAGAAAGATAAATCCTTAAAACATTTAAAATTATGATCTTGATAAATATTACCTTTCACAAAGACTTAAAATAATCATTTTGAGATCATTTTTATGAAAAATCGACAAGGATGATAAAAATTTCCCAGTAAATACATTCACATAAACAAACTTAGATAATAATGAGATTGAGGAATTAACCCTTACCAATTTGGTAACTTACAAAACATACTCACCATGAAAGAGGTATCTTACACTGAATATGTAAATACACATAAATTAAAGTGTATTACACAATGAATACAAATATGGGCAGGACATACACCACAAAAATTGTAATGGTGGCAATATGGCATAAATCTCACAGGAATAAGGAGTGAGATGAAAACCCCTTACCTTGCACTTTCATTTAGTCGAGGGTAAGTTAAACCTTCTTAATGAAGAAGATAGTATGTTATTAAATTATACCAGAACCATATTAATATTTATGATATCATACATTATTCATTTATGACTTTTTAGTACCCATTTAATAATAATTTCCATGTTAAATTAACATTTCGGGTAATAATCAATTTCGTTATCGTATGTGTTTTAATTTGTTACTCATGATTGTATCAATAATATCATGATTTAAATACTTCAAAAATATAAAACATGATTTATTTATCAAATATATTTATAATATAATTATATATATATATATATGTGTGTGAAATGGAAAACAATGTTTGTGGAGATGGTAGTCCGTACGTACGCATAAACGATGCTTCAATTTTCATTTCATATTGAATGAAACTAAGTGAATAAAATATTTTTAAGTACATATATATATATATATATATACAATAGAATTATTATGTAATATATTAAAAACATGTTAGTATTATATATTTTTACAATCGTCGATGAATGGTGAATGTGGAAATGAATCTCAGGACGTCTTGGAGACGGTAATCCGTACGTACGTGCAAGTGACAATATCATTTCCTTAAAACTGTGGAATTGTATGGTATATTAACTTTACAGAGGCATTGTTATGTTATTTTCATTATTTATATACGTATTACTCATCATTATATCCATCCAAATAAGATAGTGTTGAATAAAAAATCACAACACAGAGTGGAGACGGTAAGTCGTACGTACGCACGCATGGTGAATTTATCATTCATAAGATGTATAGAATAATTAATATAGTAGTGAAATATTTATAATAACCTCACAGTATATGTATGATAGTTGATTTATTATTTTAGAATGGAAATAAAAAATAAAGAAGAAGTGGAAAAAGAAAGGAACATGAATGATGGTGGTGAAAACATTACCTCTTCTTCGGGTTCTTTTTTTTTTTGATTTGATCAAAAGGGCTCCATAGGTTGGAGATTTGACTAAAGGAAGGCCTCTACGATTAAGGGAGGATAGTTGAGAGGGTACTGGGGAAGAGGTATGCCAAATTAAAAGGTTTTGACGGTATGGATAATTGGTTTGAAGTGGTGTCCTTTTATAAGTGGGAGGAGGGGCTCTTTAGGAAAAACATAAAGTATTAATTTATAATAAATTCATATTCGGTTTTTAATGGCTCAAAAGTTGATTATTCAAAGTATATTGTGGGTATGGGTTGATTTCCTTTCAACCAATATATTTTAGACAAGTTTGGTTCATTACTTTAACCTTATCTTTTAGTTTCAACTCTTAGTTAATTAGTTTGACATTTAACATGTAACTTTGTATTTTTAAATTATATAGTTAATAAAACTATTATATACATCCAAGATACCCTCAAGAGGTCCAATAATGATACACCTATCATGATATAAGTCCTTTGGCAAAAACTTAGATTTATAGGAATAGAATATCAATTAATAATATAATATTTGTTTTAAAAACTCATTTATGTCAATTTTAACAAATATTTAATTATTTGTTTTTTCTAAAGTCATAAAAACTTTATTAATTTTAACAAAATTCATTTAAGCTATCCTAGAATGTCATATTAAACTATAAAATTCTTGGAATTCATTAAAAGTCTCAAATTATATTTATTAGTGTATTTATAATATCAATTATTTTAATATTTCACTAATAAGGTAATTATTGTATCATCATTATGTCATAAATAATTTAATATTTTAATGTCTAAGAATTATAAATAAAATACCATTATGTAGGAAATAGTTTTATATTTCTAATGAATATTTATAATATAATTTATCTCTTGTATAATCCTATATTAAAAATGATTTAGTTATTAAACATTGATTTTAACTCTTTTAACTCTTCTTTGAATTAAATAATAACAAATGTCCTAATCTTATACAAGTAGACCAAAGAGGTTCATATTTTTTTACTAGGGTTGTTTTTTGTTGCATTATACTTAGCCAATAGAATTAGGATATTTTTTAGGTTAAGAATAATATCATTTTTACCCTTAATTACATTGTTTACTTTTTACCGTGGTAAATAATAGTAAAAAGTTATTATTCACCAAAAATTATTTTTATCTTATTGAACCACATTTTACTCATTGATATTAACCATGTCTCTCGGATGTTCCAAATTCTACTCACAGAAGCGGTAAAATTATGTTTTATTTGAATTTTCCTATTTTCCTATGATGTGGTAAAAGATGGTGAAAAGTTCAATAAACATTTTATATATCTAAAATTATTCTAAAACGACCCCAATGAATAAAATTGAAATTATATATGTATTATGTATCTATTTTGACATAAAATAATTTAATTAAAATAAATAATTATTTAAATAAAAATTCGGTTTTCAACTATAGTGTTTTTCAGTATTCATCAAAAATTAAATGTTTTCAGAAAAATACCATAAAATTACACTAAGATAATTTTGATAATACAAATTCAATAATGAATTCTATTTTACAAAATTCAAAATATAGAAGTTTCATTTATTAATTTTAAATTAATTCCCGCTGTCAAAACAAAAAGCGTGTTTTTAAGAAATAATAACTATCAAATGATTGACATTTTTTTATGTCCGGTTTAAATGTGAAATTATGTCCAATGAACAAAATTGTATTAAATGGTAAAAATATATTCTAAATTTATTTTAAAACCACCCAAAATCAAAATTTATCACTATTAATTATTTCGATTAAAAAAGTTGTTATTAATTAAAATATAGTAATTTTCACTATTCATCAAAATATTAAAGTTATCAGAAATGTACCAGACATTGACCCTAAGATAATTTCGATATTATGAATCTAAAAATAAAGTCCTTTTTGAATGATAAAATTTATTAGATTTTATAATGTGGGTATTAATATTCATAACGGTTAGTTTGATTGGTCATAGGGTGTTAGAATCTCGAAGTTGCGTACAATGTAAGATATGGCATTATTCAAATGGAAATGTACCATGGAAGCATGGGGTGTTACACTCTCCCCTAGTTCAATAATTTTAGTCCTTGAAATTTGAAAATGTTCTTTGAAAATAAAATGTTGAAAATCAAAAATACCTTTGTGGAAAACCCATATCGGAAATAGAGTTAATAAAATTTAGTCTTAATAAGTGGAAAAGGGGAATAAAAAAGTCACCAAAAAATTATGATCTCTATTAGGAGAAAATTGGTGGAAATTAGAGACACATAATTAGTGAAAAACATAAATATTTATGAGCAGTGATTGATGTCATCAATCACAAACATTTGTAGAATTAAGGGCCTTAAAGTCATTAATCTATGATGATTTAAAATATCATCGGTTCAAAGAAACATAAGGGATTAGGATTACACATTTTTAGTTTTACAATCCTTTACATAAAGTTTATAAATTAATTTATCCTTAGAATAAGTGGAAAAATATATATGTATATATATACATGACGAGTAGAGTTTTATCCTTCAACAAACTCATATTTAACTCTAGAAGATTTCAAAAAAATTCTATTTATCCTAATCGTATTGGGTTCCAAAAATAAATTTATAATTCATCTATCAGAACATTAAAAAACACTACATTATACAATATAGGGACTTCATGTAGTCTAGTGGTAGGCGATAAATCTTAATTACACTATGTTTGTGGGTTCGATTCCCGCAGCTTTACCAGATGCGACGGGTTATCACACGGTATGCGTGTTGTCTTTTTTATAAATATCCAAAAATAACCTTAATAATAGTATCCAATATAAAATATAATCCCTTCCAACATTTATACTTATCCAAAATACTTCTGTAAACTCTCAGTCCAAAATATTTATGGAAGGTAAACATAATGTAGATCCTTTTTACCACATAATAACACGTGAATACCTTCAACATGTATTATTTTAAAACACTGAAACATGCTGAATTACTATAAAACTTTTTTTATTACATTCATTCTCCATTATTCCTTATAGAATAATGCATATACTTCATCCATCCAAAAAATGTATTAAACTCCAACAAAGATGAAATATAAAAATCTTTAGTCAGTTTCAAGGAAGTCAAGAATATACAATATAATTTACCCAAATAAACCATCTCTTATTCCAAAATCAGTACCTCAATGTTATGACCATATTTATGTTTATCATTCCTTCATCCATGTAATTTCTAAAATTTTTATCTTGCTGTAGTGTCACTTTTCTTAGTAATATAAAATCTAAAATCCCCAATGAAAAAATATTAAAGTACAATCCTTATTTATTTCCAATAAATCATTGAAAAAACACTTCAATAAAATAATTCCAAAATAACAACATAAGAACATTAGTCATTCCTCTTTATCTGTGGTAGTATCAGAACATGATTATTATCCAATAGCATCATTTGTGACATAGTCGGATGACTGGGACATTGGTTCGTGTAGTGTCTAAACTCTTTGCAGATGAAGAATTACACATTTGAAACCATTTTCTTACCCTTGTAGTCACATACTTGGTATCCTTTTTCTCCACACTTATAACATACTCCCATTCCCTTCAATCATTTTCCAAGTTGATTCTTTCCATAGTTATCACATATGGGAAAATCCTTCTTTACCTTCTTCCCTTTATCTTTCCTTCTCTCTACCATCATATCCTTCTCTAGAATCCATTCAATGACATAGGACTTCGAGAATTCATTACATATCTTACCAACAAATGATAATATTTTATCATATGGTGATAATACGTGGGAGACTATTTCTCTTCTAGATTCTGGCTTAAGACCATGAAAGATATTATCCTTCTTACTCTTTGGATCATGTATATTATTGGAGTTCTCATTCTTTCTACTGGGCACCATTTCTAAACAATGGCATACACTAGATTAGTTTATGGATAGAGATACCTAATCCCAAACTTCTAAAATACTTCTCAAACATTAAACAGTTTATGGATATAATCCATAATCATAAAAAAATTCTTTGAGGAAGTATATTCTCATAAACCCTTCATAATGGTTTGTTAAGAAAATGAGAATTATCAAAAGAATATCCCCCGGGAGTGTCGTAACCAAGAGTGAAGCAAGGCCCGTTGTTGTGCACCAATTCCTGTTTGAGTCTATTTTAAAGAAGAGTTTTTGGGAATTACCCTTAGGTACATCTGTGCCAGAGCCGCCTCTACCCGCTCGTATCTACACAAGGATTTATTTCTCGGAAAACTCGCAAAATCTCTACAATATCAAAATTCTAGGAAGTTCTTCTATAATAATACTCAAAGTATATCTTAGGGTAATGTTATTTAATTAGAGTTCATCTAAATCTATTTTCCAAGGTTATTTCTAAACTTCCTCTGATATCAACTGTAACACCCCGACCCCAATTACCAAGAGTCGGTGCATTATTTTAATACATTGGAATTATTACAAGGAATCAAGTCCCAAAGGACCGATCAGTTTAGTAGTCTTGGAAAATAGATTACATACATGAATGTCACATTACACATTATAATATACAACACAAAATAAATAATCTTTTATGAATTCCAATATTCCCTTAGCTTAACCCTGCATATCATTCACAATACACTTCTTGGAATCCTGGAAAAAATAAAACATAGAAAGGGGTGAGCTCAAATGCTTAGTAAGGGTCAACAATACATCGAAAAATGACATAAATATTATTCAAGGTGAATAATTGAAACCACATAACTTTAACAATAATAAAAATGAATACCTTTATGACAGAATATGAGCTGAGTAAATAATGCCATAATAAAACATAATCATGGGTATTCTACTAGTCAAATGACCACATGAACCATTAATATTATTTTCATAATGAGGGAATGCATAATTCCAGACATTCTAAAACATTTTTTAGAGGCCTCGTCCACGACGTCTAAAAATGATTAAGGCCTCGGCAAAACCCAGAATTCAAATTGGGAAAAGGCCTTGGCAAATTGCACGTCTAGTTGTCTCATGAGACCTACCGATGCATCAAAAAGCTATAGCTGGCTCTGCCTGTCACTTACCATAAACCATGAATGCTATAAAAATCACACATCCACATTCAAACATATCACAAAAACATAAATACAATAATGATGTTTTGTATCATAATAAATCAACTTTAATAAAATTTCAAAATCTATTAAATGATTTGACATCCATTGAAATGATTTGTAAAACTCTTTGAATGAAATATCTCTTTTCATGAAAGCATAACAAAGTAACTCAATTTAGAAAGGAAGAAATTTAAACACATTTTTGAATCAATGTGTCTCATACCACTTTGAATCTTTTTAAAGGAATTATCATTTCCAAACATTCATATCCATATAAATAAATTCTTAAAATCATTTTGAAAACATGGACACTAATTAAAATGTTTTAGAAAGATAAATCTTAAAAACATTTAATATTCTGATAATGATAAAGATTACCTTAAAAAAATCCTTAAAATATTCATTTTGAAATCACTTTTATGAAAATGGACATGGATGATAAAACATTCCCAGTAAATACTTTCACATAATCATTCTTGGATAATATTGAGATTGAGGAATTAACCCTTACCAATTTGGTAACTTACGAAACAGACACCCCATGAAAGAGGTATCATACAATGAATATGTAAATACACATAAATTAAAGTTTATTACACAAAGAATGCAATTATGTTTAGTACATACACCACACAAAAGGTAATGGTGTCAATATGGTATTAATATCATGGGAATAAGGAGTGAGATGAAAACCCCTTACCTTGTACTTTCATTTAGTCAAGTGTGCATTTAACCACCTGTATGAAACCCACAGTATGTTATTAAATTATTACAGAACCATATTAATTTTTATGATATCATACATTATTCATTTATGACTTTTTACTACCCATTTAATAATAATTTCCATGTTAAATTAACATTTCGTATAATAATCGCTTTCTTTATCGTACGTGTTTTAACTTGTTACTCTTGATTTTATCACTTAGGTCATGATTTAAATACTTCCATAATACAAAACAATATTTATATATCATATATATTTAGAATATATATATATATATATATATATATATTTGAAATGGAAAACACCATTTATGGAGATGGTAGTCCGTACGTATGCATAAACGATGTTTCTGTTTTCATAATGCATTGAACTAAACTTTGTGATTAAATTATTTTTAAGTGAATATATATATATATATATATCTACAGTATAATTATTATCTAATATATTAAAAACATTTTAGTAATATATATTTTTACAATCGTCGATGAATGGTGAATGTGGAAATTAATCTCATTGCATCGTGGAGACTCCAATCCGTACGTACGCACGAGGGACAATATCATTTCCTTAAAGGTGTGGAATTAGATTGTATATTAATTTTAAAGAAACATTATTATGTTATTTTGAATATTTATACACATATTAGTCATCATTATATCCATCCAAATAACATAGTTTTGAATAACAAATTACACCATGGCGTGGAGACGGTAAGCCGTACGTACGCACGCATGGTGACATTATCATTCATAAGATGGATTGAAAAATGAATACAATTGTGAAATATTTATAATGAAATCTCAATATTTACAAGATACTGGGTTTATTATTTTAGAATAGAAATAACAAATAATGAAGAAGTGGAAGAAGAAAGGAACTTGAAATATAGCGTTGAAAACATTTCCTCTTCTTCGGGTTCTTAATTTTGATTTGATCAAAAGGGCTCCTTAGGTTAGCTTTATGACTAAAGTAAGGCCTATAGGATTAAGGGAGGATAGTTGAGAGGGTATTTGGACAGTTTTTGGTGGAACCAAAAGTCTTTGAAGGTTTGAATAATTGGTTGGAAGTGGTGTCCTTTTATAAGGGGAGGTGGGTCTTTTTATAAAAAACATATAGTATTAATTTATAATAAATGAATACTCGTTTTCTAATGTCCCCAAAGTGGATTATTAAATTTATAAGGTGGTTATTGGTTGAAACTCTTTCAACCAATAGATTTAAGACAGGTTTGGGTCATTATTTTAAAAATATCTTTTAGTTTTTACTCTTAGTTCATTAGTTTGACATTTAACATGTCACTTTGTATTTTTATATTATATAGTTAATAAACATACTATATACATCCAAGCGACCCCCAAGTGGCCCATTAATGACACGCCTATCATGATATATGTCAATTGTGTGATAATTATATTTTTATGAATAGAATATCAATTAATAATATAATATTTGTTTTAAAAACTCGTTTATGTCAATTTGGACAATATTTATTAATTTAATTTTGATAAAGTCTTATAAACATTATTAATTTGAACCAAATTAATTTAATTAATTTTAAAATGTCATATTAACTAATAAAATTAATGTAATTCATTAAAAGTCTCAAATTATATTTATTTGGATTTTTATAATATCAATTATTTAAGTATTTCACTAATAAGGTAATTACTGCATCATCATTGTCTCATAAATCATTAAATTATTTAATGTCTAAAAATTATAAGTAAAATACCATTATGTAGGAAATATTTTAATCTTTTTAATTAATATTTATAAATGAATTTATCTTATGTATAACCATATATTAAAAATTATTTAGTTATTAAACATTGATTTTTACTCTTTTAACTCCTCTTTAAATTAAATAATAATAAATGTCCTAATCAAAACCATGTGGACAAAAGAGGTTCATATTTTATTACTAAGGTTTTTGATCGAATTATACTTATCCAATAGAATTACGACATTTTATAGTGTAATAATAATATCATTTTTACACTTAATTACCCTATTTACTTTTTACCGTGATAAATAAAAGTAAAATGTTACTATTCACAAAAAATTATTTTTGTCTTATTGAACCACAATTTACTACTTGATATTAACCGTGTCTCCTGGATTTTCAAAATTCCACTCACAGATGTGGTAAAATTATGTTTTATGTGAATTTGAAAATTTCCTAGGAGGTGGGAAAAAGTTGGTGAAAATTTAAATAAAATTTTACATATGTAAAATTATTATAAATAGACTCCAATTAATTACATTGAGATTATATAGGTATTATGTATATATTTTGGCATAGAATAATTTATATAAAATAAATAATTATTTAAATAAAAATTCATTTTTAGACTATAACCCATTGTTTTTCACAATTCATAAAAAATTAAAAGTTTTCATAAAATTACCATATGATAATTTTGATATTCTGAATTCAATAATGAACCCTATTTTACAAATTCCAAAACTTATAAGTTACATTTATTAATTTAAAATTAATTCCCACTATCAAAACAAAAATCTTGTTTTTAAGAAATAATAACTATCAAAAGAGTGACACTTGTTTATGTCCGGTTTAAATGTGAAATTATGTCCAATGAACAACATTGTAATAAATGGTAAAATAAATTATAAATATAATTTAAAACCAATAAAATTCATAATTTATCCCTATCGATTAAAAAAGTTGTTTTTAATTAAAATTTAGTAATTTTCACTTTTCATCAAAATATGACAGTTATCAGAAAGGTTCCAAAAATTTACCCTAAGCTAATTTCGATATTCGGAATACAAAAATGAAGTCCATTTTCAAATATAAAATTTATAAAATTTCAAAAAGTGGCTTTTAATATTCATAACGGATAGTGTGATTGGTCACTATGTGTTAGAATCTCGAAGTTGCGTATAATGCAAGCTATTGCATTATTAAAAGGGAAAAATACCATAGAAGTTTGGGGTGTTACATTTTATTTCCAAATTTCACATATTATTAAATTTTTCAATCATAAATTTATTTCCTAGGGTGTTCATCACATTCAAAAAATGATATTTATGATATTATTTTTGCTTAGAAAAAATAAGAATATTTTTTATAAGAATAACTCCCAACGTATTGTTATAATCTTTTAATACAATAATAATTAAATCCTTGATTATATAAGTCAAAAAAGAATTAAAAATTGAATCAAATTATATTCATAGTGTATATTAATTATTATAAAATATTTATTTGATATATCCAATTTATTTAAATTTAATTTGTGATATCCAAAAAAATACTCAATTTTGGGAAAGTGTTGAAAAGAAAAAAATCTAAAATAACCCTGAATACAATGAAGGGGAGACTTGAATTTGATTAAAATCATGTTCATATCCACATAATCAATGTAGATATTCATCTATTTATATTTCTTCTTATGAAGATGGAAATTTTCACCCCTAGGTGACATAGTTGGAATAAATAAATACCTTTTCATGATTCTCTTAGAGTCTCTTCTTCAATTCTTACAACTCAATTTTTTCAATTTTGTATGGAGTCCATGAAATATTTATTCCTTGGGGTAGGGGTTCTATTGAATACTCAACATTCGGATTTAGTTCAAGACATGTAAACTCTTTTGTAAAGTCATAAATATACCTACCTCACAATATTCCTTTCTTCATTTTTGAATTTATTCCAAAGCAAATATTACAAATATCAATTTTGAATAAGAATAAATAACCATAAAATGTATTTTATCCCCATCAAAATTATTTTCCAATAAACTCCTAGATATTTTATCATTAGGTTATTTTGAACATAAAATACAGTATACCTTCATCTAATCATGCTATGGGATTTATGTGGGTAAATATATTCCATTACTATGATAACTTCAAAATTAACTAGAGGATGAATAATATAGTTTTTTAGAAGAACATCGCAATAATCTTGTATATATAAAAAATAATATACATGAGATGTGATCATCATACCATTATGTTATTTCACTAATAAATTAAAATTTAATCATTAGTTATTAAAATTGATATCAATAGATAAATATTTAGTCATAAAATAGTGTATAAATTTAAATTCATATAATTCTATATATGTTATAGTTTGGTTAGTATGTTTTAATATCACCATTTCATTTCCAAACCCCTCATCATAAATAGTGATAACTGAGATTTCCTTTTATATTGTATTATAAGTGGTATCAGAATTTTATCAAATTAATAAGAATAATTATTTGGGTTGTTGTTATAATTCTAAACATAATAATTTTATTTGAAACCCAAGGTTTTTTGTGTCCGATTTTGTGGATATTTCTCTCTATTTTCATAATAATTTTACATACTCTCATCACATAAAAAAAGTTACCCAATAAAGAAAATTTATATATTTAAAAAATTCCATTCTTCAAAATATAATTTCCTATATGTTTCAATCCAAAAATTGAGAATGACGGAAATCCAATTGTCTTTTCTCTATGGTATTTTGGGATTCATTTTAATACCGTTTTTTTGTAATCATAATCACTATATTTAATGGAAAATCTTATCTATATTTCCACATTTATAGAAAAATAAAACATTTCATCAAATATATTATACTCTCATTTGGATAAGGACAACTGAATACTTGATTTTAGTTCATTGAAGAAAAAAATTAACTATACAATCATATTTGATTATAATATTAGAATCGTATCTCATGTGACATAAGAAATCTAGACTATATGTAATGAAAAATCTATCATCCTATTACATTAAATTATTTATTTTCTTCAACATATTCATTAAATGAATTTGAGGAATGTATGTTTTTAAAATTATGTTACTATACTCATCTCATTCTATAGTGTCAATTTCTAATGGTTGAGTTGTATTCATGATATTATACAACCATTGATCTTCCCTATGTTATAATTTTTTGACAAAAAAATGAAAATTTCATTATATGAATATTAATGAATGGGAAATATTATTTCAATGGAACCTAACCATTTCCCAATAACAGTTTGATATATGAATCATCTATGATTAGTTGAAATTTTCCACATGAGGTTATCATTATATGTTTGTTACCATTATTGGTTATTTTTATGTACATCAAAATTTAGCGAATAATTGTTTTTGTGATAATAGAAATGTAATTTTCCATTCCATTGCTCGTTAAATTTCATTAGTAATATGTAAAATTATTAAATTGTCCTTCAAACATATTATTAACATGATTAATTTTATTACTAACCATTTACTAAAATAATAAATAATTTTATAAGAAATATCATTCATATTGGAATTAAAATATTCATTATTAATATATTATACGATGCATAAATCATGACATATTATTCTTAATCTGTGACACGCTTATATTATCCTACTTCAATTAGGGACATGATTTATTTAAATACATCATGTTGATTTATAATCATTTTGTGAGTTTCTAATTTATATCTCGTAGGAGTGTCAAACAAGGTGTTTATAAAGGTCTATTGTCATAAAATAGGTGATGATTGATTGCAGATAATCGTTCCCATTTAAAAGTTATTATTAAAAGGTACATATTTGATAGATCCTTAAAATATTGGTGTATCTCTACAAGAAAATAATTTCAATGAATATACATTCTCTATTATTCCCTGAAATTACATGATATTAGATTATACAATGAAATATTATTGTACTTTTCCAGGATGATATCTCAAATGATTTCTCATCTTGGATTCATTATATTAACTAAACCCATACTTTGATTCCAATTTTTAATACATGAACATATCATACATGGATATTAAATTATAATTATTGTATAATCATTTCATCTTTCCCAAAAAGTGTGAGTAATTTAATGGATTATTTTTGTAGAAAAATAGATATATAAACAAATGGGTTAAAATTGAACAATATATTGTCCCAATTAGTTCACATAATAGTAACACTTATTTTTAATATCATACAGAATACCTTCTATCATATCCCAGGGATATGGAACACATGTAAAAGGGATCTTAGATGATCAGTAATGGAATAAAAGGGAGATATTAACCTAGAATGAGCATAGAAGTATGATAAAATGGTAATAAAATTTGGAAACCATACCCTATATATCATAGAGAATAAACATTAGTAATTGAATAAAGTCGATAAATTAATAATAAAATACTAAAAAATTAATCAAATAATTTAATACATGGAAGCATAACATTGGAATAAGACATCCAAATGTGGAGTACACATAATTATGTAAAATCATTTCCTTACTTGTCAATTATCATTACCAAGAATATCATAGTGTGTTGGGTTCTATCTCCAAATAATTATAGTAGTCATGGTTTACTCCCTATACTATTTTAGCTTATTGTGATCACCTCCTAAACCATCAATGAAATCAATGATAACTTTTTTGCATATCATAGAGGAAAGAGTAAAATTCTAGAATAGGTTTAATACCCATTAACTTCCGAACAATATTATGATATATAAATCATTAACCAATATATTAAAAGGGGATATAAGTTCCAATATCATCTAATACATACATTAGCGTGTAATAATATCTTAAAATTTTTATAATTTCTGAAACCATGAACCAGAAGGGATTTCATAAACCCTTCTTCATTACATAACCCTTGAAAATGAAACAGTTTCAAAATAAATATCATCATTTTATTTAAACATATCTCAAGTAAATGGAATGAGATTCATATAAATTTTTTTTTCATAATACAAGACCATCTATAAAAAATTTGGATATTTACATTGGATAATATCCCCAAAAAACATTTGTATCTTTAAAGGATTTCATCATAGATTTAAATTTTATTGAAGGATTAGTTGGATAATTTATTAAGACAAATATCCCATTATATTTGAAATATCTTCATTAAAATTTAATGACATCCCAAATATTATTGTAAAAATATTAATTGATAACAACATTGAGAACATACAACATAAAATTAAATTTTTTAGTGGTATTTATTGTGGAGATGATCTTCCTTATAGTACTTATTAAAATAATGATTCTCCTTATAATTTTTTAAAACTCCAACATGGAAATTCCTGAAAATTTAAAATTATATTCCATTAATATTTATGAAATTGAAAATGATTTTTAAGAAATTATTATATTATTTTGTAGAAATTAATTATTTTTGAAAATATTGGCAGAAAAAAATCTATTTTCTAGTTAAGAGAGAAATAAGTTTTGTTTTAAAAAAAACTTTTGATTTCATGGGAGAAAAAAGTACATAAAATAATAGGAAAACATATCATTTACAGAATAAAAAAATTAGAATATTACTAATGAGTCTCATGGGACAATTCTCCCAAAATTTCATCCTCAAATGAATTATCAAAGACATTTTATAAAATCAATGGAATTTTAACATAAAATAATTACCACATTGGTAATGTTGGAATCACAAGACTAAATAATGAAATAAATATAAATGGACATTTACATATTTGAAATAATCATAATAATAGTAATAAAATAAATTCATGGGAATATTATACACCACACAAGAGAAGCATGTGGTGAATATGGAATTTATCCCATGGAACATAAAAAAAGGCCAAAATACCAATACCTAATGACTTAAAATTTTACGAAAATAATTGAAAATTTTATACAACAAATAAAATATTATTATAATTAAATTTAAAAATTTATAATAAGTATTATGAAAAAAACTTAAATACATTTTTTTATTACTCATATATTATAAATGATTTTTAAAATTATATTTAATGTAATAACTGCATCATTTTTCGTGCATTTTCTTTGTTTGTTATTTTTTCATCATATACATTGATAATATTTCAATAATCTATAGAATTGTAAAAAATTATAAATATCATATATATTAAATATATATATATATATTTAGAGTAATTTGTTACTATTGTTTACTGAAAATTAATTACATCGTTCCTGGAGATTGGCGGATGAACGATCACATCAATGACATTTACATTTCCCCAAAATATGAATGAAATAAATTTTAATAATATATAACCATTATAAAATCCATTTAATTTTATATATAATATAAATCCATTATGTTTGTCCATACATATACCATTGTAAAAAACTTGAAGACAAATCACATCATATTATAGAGGCGGTAGTCCATAAGTACAAATTAGTGACACATTCATTTCCCAACCAATTACAATGTAAGAATGTATATGTTAAATTATATTTGAGGGAATATATATACTACCAATAAGATATTTAAATAATATTTCTATCATTATATAATTCTTTGAGAGGTGTTTTCATTTCCAATTTGAATCAAGAGTATTTCGATGTTGGATATGACATTTATATAATAAAATATATGTACGTGGTATATAATAATGACATTATATCATCACATCTGGATAAAATATAAAGGATGAGGAAAAATTAAATACAATTAAAATTATAGGTTATGAACAATCCACTTGTTTAGAAAACCTCCTTTTGTTATTAATGTAATAATTTTTTTAAATGTTTACATTACAAATAAATTATATATGATATGTTTGGAGAATTTATGAATGGATATTTACAGGTATTCACTGATCAAATGTATTTCGTTTTTTAAGCCGATAAAATAGGTTGTTCCCTTTTATAAGTAATTAAGAGGACAAAATCATGAATTTTGTAAAGAAAGTGGTGAATCCTAAATTTAATCATATAAAAAGAATTCAAATTGGGCAATTTTATAACATTAGACAAGATAACTTCCATATATATATATTGTGGGTTTTTACAAATTTCTATATCATCTTACCCATTTTATTTTTTGTTTAACCCCAAGTAATGATGGTTTACCCTTAATTGTGGCTACACATTTTAATGTTTTTAGATTTAATTTTAAAAAATATATAGTAACTATTATATAATATTAATTATTCTAATTCACATTATTAAAAAAAAATTAAATTCTATTGAAATATGTGCAAAGGGAAATTTAAAACTAAACCCTACTGATATGATGAAAACACGGTTATCTAACAAAAAAAATTTATAATTTCCTAAAATATTAATATAAAAGGAATCATGAATTTTATTAAAAGTATGTAAATTTATTTAATCCTAACATAATTGAAAAATATTTAATTTTGAATCATTTTTAAATAGTCAATATCCTTGTAAATTCATTAAACAAAAATTCATTTTTAATATAAATAATTATTATCACCATTCAATGAAAAACATGTCACTTTAGAATATTATAAAACATATACCATTAACTAAATAGGAATTTATTATTATAAAAGGAACATAATTATTTAAATTTCATTATCTAAAATGTTTAAATATTAATATAATTATTTATTCACAAAAATCTATAAAAATAATTTTTTGACCAATAGTAAATCATGAAGTGTATATAGAGTTTACTGAAAATTATTTACTTATTTATAATGATATTTTATTTTCCTAAAATAATTATACAAAAAATTAAATTTTTTTGTTCCTGTTTATATTTCATACTATGATGGATCAATATTATGGTCCATGATTAATATATAATATTAATAAGTATAATATAATTTCCTTAAAACATGGAGTTTCATGTAATACAATATATTGACGAAAATAAATTTATTGTTAACAAAAATCGAAAAATATAATATAGATTCATATACAATTAACATTATATCTAAAATAATTATATAAATTATCTCTCATAATATAATTCATGTAGATGACTAATCATATTCTAAAAATTTTCTACCTCATTCATATGTTGTTATTGAATGGAAAAGGATGACCACATGATACATAATAAAGAAATTGTATCATGTAGTATAATTTTTAAAATTTCTTTATCTCACTAACTTGCTCACTAGGGAGGAATAGCGAGATGAGAGAAATCCAACACACATTACTTATTTTATTAGTTTTTTAGTATACAAAATCCCCGTTTCCTCTCAGATATTTTATGCCCAGTCTGTATATTTTAATTATCCAAACTCAATAATTGTGATACTCATCTGGTGGTATTATTTATACGTGTTATTTTCTATTTAATGAATATTTAAACGATAATAACTTATCTTCATTACTGTTTATACATTATTACTCATTTAATCATGTCACTGGATGAAAGAAATGTTTTTATAAACCTTTTTTGCCACTCAGTATTATGTTTAAAATATAATGCATCATAGTTATCATATAGGTCAGTTTATTTTAAAAATCTCCTCATAACCCATTATTTTTTAACTCAACTAATTGGAATGATTCAAGGTAGGAAATAGACATACCAAATGAATATTATCATAGGTCTATGGATTGATGTTTCATATTCTACAAATTATAATAATGATTTACTTAATTATCTTCCTCTAAATTTGTATAATTTTATCATTCGACAATTCATTTCCATCAACATTTATTAAGTCAACCCATAACTATTATAAGAACTCCCCTAAATTATGACACACCATTAACTAAAGGTGATGAGGAACCCATAAAATAATATACACTAAAGAAATGGATGGAATTCATTACAATATAGTATTAAATTAATTCATTATAATATTTATAAAAAAAATTAATCATTTTATATTAAAATTGTTCGTGATATGTTTTCAAGCTCATGATTGAACATGAAAGAATAGAAACATCTCTTATTTAGGAATTTTTCTATTCATTATTATATGTGACTACTGAAAACATATGCATTTATAAAATAATAAAAATTGAATAAAAAAATAATATATCTGACTCGTCTTGGGAAAATATTTTGGGTAGATCCATTTAATCAAAATAAATTAAATGTCATGGGACTATCATATGTGAGTTGGGTCATTACTCCATTCATAGCTCTACATGATCCAATACTTTCTCATATTTTATGTGATACCAACTCATATTGATGTTCCCCACATATTTTAAAGTCTCCTTCAAAATTAAAATATCATCGCATATGAGATAGGTGATACAAGGTAATAAAAAATAAATACTAATAATATTAATGGTTTGTATGACCTTACAAAAATTTAAATAAAGAAGATGATGCAATTTCATTGATAATCCAAAATAAATATTTTAAATACCACAAATTCTAATGAAAAACCAATTATGAATGGTTTGTGATTGTTTAGGAATATATTATGTTAAAAATATAGTATGAAAAAAAAAATATGAAATATTTTTATTTTTTTAATTAAATTAATAAAATTTTAAAAAAATAATTAAAATAATTAAAATTTCATTCAATTAGACCCATATTAATTTTATTAGGAATTTTAAAATTAATTTTATTAAAAAATTTAATTTATTAACTGAATTAAATTAATTATTCAAATAATATACATATTATTATTAAAATCCAACAAATGTATATATTTTTCTCATTATGTTGGAAACAATTATAGTAATGAACCATTCTCGTCCATATTATAGGTCAAGGTGACACACGCAAGATAATTCAGAGAAAAATAGACCTTGTGTTGGGTAGTTCAATGTTAGGAAGAAACGCCATGATCTATTCTAGGTTGAACTCACCCATTATATTCATTTATCCACGGATTATGGGACAGTTAATCACAATAGGGGTTTTAGACATCAGAGAAGCCCAGTGGAACACCCTGATATTCATGCCTGGGGACACCAATGTGGTAGGTTACATAGTGCTAGGTGGTTGATACTTTGGAGTTGGTGACCCGTGTGTATGTTGATGTTATATTATTATTAATCAGTGGAGTGTGGGAGTGATAATTCATGATAGTAGCCATAGTTGGGATCTATAGGGACGTTCGATGTTGTCATCTATGTGAAGGTGAACATATAGAAGGATGGTCCACTAATGAGTGTTTGAAATTTCAGATGTCACTATTCTGTTGTGGTGTGGCATGACATGGTGGTAGGAGGTTGAATGGTGAAACCCATATATTGAATGACAGGGATTATTTTTAATTTAAAAGGATTATTTATATAGTTTTTCATGTTCCTAATTATTATTTCCTTCCAATTTTTAAATGATAAATATCTATATCTCTCCACTAATATCATTATAAATCATCATATTATACACATTTTAATTCTAGGGTCCCTCCTATTCTATTTTATAATACATTGTTTATTTATCCCTTATTTTACCTAAAACCCAAATTGAACATTGTATTAATCCTTTTCTTGTTGGTTAAATTTTTTAATTTTTTCTAAGACATTCATAATCAATCGGATTGAATCACCCACTACTGTTATGAATTCCTACCGTCTAGATCATCAAGGATCATGCTCCCAAATATGGGTTTATATGGATTATCTCTATCTACTTCATCGAGGTACATTATACATATTTTTATAAATTCAACAAATATAAATACAAAATTAAATGAAAACCAGAAATTTAAATTTCTTTGTATTTTCATAACTTAGATATCCCTAATATAATCCATTCTTAGCTGATTAGTTTGGAAATTAATGAATCCCTATACATGAATTAATTGAAAATTTGTTTTTCATGGCTGAAAAATTCAAAAAATCCTAATGATAATAATTTTTTGTATGGGGGATTGTTGTAGAAGATGATAGGTCATGGTATTAGAAATTTTAATAATTATAGTGATGAAAAATAATCGTCTTTATTGATATAATCCCCAGTTTAATTTTTTAAATATCGTTTAAATTAATTAGGGAAAAAATTAATGTTAACAATTGAATCATTCAATTTAATGCATCGAGTTTTTATGTAATAATTTTTTAAATCTTCTAATTTTCAATGATGTCTTACATCACAATAATTGAAAAAATTCCAATAAAAATAAAAAGAATCTACATAGGTTACATAAAACAGTAAATTGGTTTACATTAAATGGAACAACAAATTGGCATGCATTACATGCAGCATTGAGTTTCAAGGAAACATCCATTTACTTCTATAATTATTTAAATTGGATAATTAAATTTGAGATATTAAACATTAATTATGAATATTATTAAATAATTTTCAAATAATATTTAAACTAGTTCTATATAAATAAAAAATATAAATAAAGATGGATATTTTTTTTGGTAAAGTCCTCATAAGTTTAAAAATATTATTTTTTCTAACGAACTGATTTTCATGTCCTTTGATGAAATTAATAAAAGTAATTATAAACACTTTTATAAATTACATTTCATAACATAAACACAATTTATTAATTTATATTGTTGAAATTATTTTTGGTTTTGTTTTTATTATTATTCTTAGACATTTTTATTTTGGATGAATAGTGTAAAATATTGAATTTAAATTCCAAACTACTTTTTCATATAATTTATTTATATAATAAAAAATATTTTTTTTAATGTTTAATTAGATCATATTTTTCATCCATGAATCCAATCTAGGTAACATTAACCAATTTCACATTGAATATGGATATAAAATCATTAAAAAATGTTGATCACATTTATAAGAAAAAAACATCATTATTGTGTCGTCTCTATGAATAATTTGAAATTATTTTCTACAACGTCAAGGATTTGTGTTCGAAAAAAATTTACTATATATTTTAAATAATCATATTTTATAATTTATAAAATGTTCGACATAGTTTTTTTGAAAAAATATTACTGAAATCAATTGAAATTAATTATAACGATTATGGTATAATTAAGTTTAATAAGTGAATAAACCATAAATATAATGGTCTAAATGGCCTATAAACTTTTCCAAAAATGATTTTTAGGACATGAATATACCATGGACATTATATTATTTTCTTTTTATGGATTTTTAATTATTTTTTTGTTCAAAACATGGGTACACATAACTTTTTTCAAAAAATACAATGTTAGTCATTTTCCCCCCTATAAAGGGGTACCACCACTCCCCCATTCGCATAGATTCAAAACACATATTTTTGGCCACATAATGACTAATTACTTCCAAAAATAACCAAAATTCCTAATTTAATTATCTTTTTTGGTATAAATCTATACAATAAAGTGTTTTTGTGCATACTATAAGGAGTTATCCAATGTAGATCATTCTTCAAGACAATTCCTTTTATTTTATTTCTTCACCACCAAAAATCATCATATTTTCTAATTATAAAAAAATTGTATTCTCAATACACATAGATATATTTATATTAATGTTTAATCCTACACTTATACACACTTTTATTTAATGGGTATCATACTTAATGTTTTTGGTTGTGTAGAAATAATGTCTCATGAAACGACTATTGTCTGTTCATTCATTACTACCTCACATGTTGGGAATTATGATAGAAAATATGTTTATATATGAAATATATGTTTGTAATTAATTATTTAATATTAATTATTTTTTTAAAACACATATCATTTTACATTCCATTCTTTTAAATACAGTAATTTTGATTTAGGATGTGTAGACTACCGCCTACTCAAAGTTATGTGACTCATTCCAACCCCGCATGAAATGTATTGAGTATGGATTTAGTGAATTTATAATATATATATATGACATAATAATGGATATATAATTATTTTATCTAAATTAATTTAGGTAAATATTTGTAATTTAATTTCATTCTTTCAATGCGACTATAAAATGAAAACAACAATTTTGGTGTTCATAGGAAGCTATGGCCTCCTTTTGCATTAAATACCAACCAATTCCATCATTATCATCATTAAAAATTCATCATCAGTTAATATATGGCCTCCTTACCACCCAAGTATCCCTACCAAGGATTTCACAAGCCCCCATTTTCCCAACCATCACGCCTTAGAGGTTACATTACTTGTTAACAAAATTCTCAATTTCATTCATTTTCCATTCATGTTGTCTTTTCTGTTGTATAACATTAAATTTTCCATATCATTTTATTATTTCATTATTATTAATAATGTATTCAGTATTATGATTCATTTTTGGATGGGTGACCCTTGTCCCCCTCTTTTTAATATTCTCTAAAACCATGTGCCCTAGCAGTTAGGCTGCCAAATTTTTTGTAAGGGGTTTCTCAATTATTCTTTTATTTTGTGTTCCTTTCTTTTCTTATTCATTCATTATATCTTCTTAACAAATATACATGAAATATACAAAAATTACGTATATTCAGGATGTTCTCATGATCAAGGAAAACTCATCATTATTATTCTTCTCCTATCCCACTTATTGAAGGAATAAAAACATTGTCTCCAATGTGTCGAATTACCGACATCATGGACGATGTGATTTAAATTTACATTAATTGATTCAATTCAGGTAATTAAATCATTTGTAGGATTGAACTAGGTTAAAAAATATTTTTTATTTCACATCCAAGTTCTTGATTTAATTTTTAGTCATGGTTTTAATTTTTATTACAAAATGAGGATGTTATTATCAATGAACCACTAAAATGATCTAAAAGAACATCATTAATGTTTTTAAATATGAACCATCATTATATAAATCTTCAATATGATAGACAGTATAAATTATGGTTATCTAAATACGTAAATTCAATTTCATTACAATTATATTGGTTCACTTCCAATCGACAAGAACATCCATCATGAACCAACCATGTAAATCATGTAAGTAACTCACCAAAAATAGTGAAAGTAACAAAATATTAACAATTAAGGGATGAAATGAGGTTATGAAATTAATATATAAGATTTTATAATCATGAATATGTTTCGGTAAAAAACTAATAACAATTTTTTATCTATTATACATTAATTTTAAACTTAATTGATGTAAGATAAGCCTGAGGTAAGGGAATTCTTATCAGGATTTCCATTCTTTGGGTTGAAATTTTAATTCGTTATTTATGTGGTATTAAAATTTATTGTGTGATGGGTTTTTCTGGTATTATGTTGAATTTTGTCTAATTATATTTTATATACATATTCCATCCACTCTATTAAGTCTCTCTCCAATTGTATGTAACTTATAAATGGATTTCCTTTTTAAAAACCACTATTAATATTTAGTTTTTCATAATTCTAAAGCAATGTTTTTATTGAATTAATTATGTTGTATGATAATGTTTTGGTTCTTATGATATTTTTATGATGAAGGGTGGGTCCTATATTTCCATCTAATGCATTGGTTATGTGTTTTTTAGGGGTTGGTCGTATGGTTACATCAAGTGTAACTGTGATGGTTACACAAATTGTATCGTAGCTACGAGGGTTACAAATTATAAGGTATCCGAGTATGATACAAGGATATGTAAGTAATTCCCTATGATAAATTTAGGATTCAACTTATTTTCTTATGTAATTTTAAAATCTCATGATTTAAAAAATGATTATATATATAGGTGATAAGTATGTCTTTTCAAAATGATTTCATACATTACAAGTATTCATGTATTAATGTGTTATTTCCTTCATTTTATATCCCTTACTGAAATTTTTTTCTCAACAACTGTTTTTAAATCCTTTTTACTTGTCATAAGGATGTGTAGGACAACTAATGAAGCCATGTTAAATTTTTCATGAATTTTTATCAAATCATGTTTTATTTTTTAATGATATATATTTTGAAAAAAAAAATTAAATAGTTTTTATGGTATCCACTTTGTAACAATGTGTAATGTTATTAGTGTATTATGTCCCAAATATCAAAAACTATAAACATTAATATATCATCATTGTAAAAGGAAGTTTTTTCTTGACTAAATTAAATATTATGTATGTAATATGCCGAGGTCCATATAGTTGGTATCATAGGATGGTTTAGATAACTTTAGGGGTTATGATGATATTAAAGAAAGACCATAATTGATTTCTACACTAACATTTATATTAAATTTTATATAATTTAAATATTACCATGTTAACTCATCTAAGATGTGTTTGATCGTAATGGTTGTCCCCATAAGGAACAGGGATGCAGAAGAGGAGAGGCATTGGCAGAATCACATCCTTCAGATCTACAACCAGGAATGGTCAGGATTGGAACCGAGTTGTTTGTGACAGTAATGGATCAGCTTACCCTAGAAATAAATAACAGTGGAATCCAAGAAAGAGAAATAATAGAGGTACCACAGAAGAACATGACAGTAGTGGATCATTTTATGAGACAAAACCCTTATGCTTTTAATGGATCTTATAAACTGGTAGCAGCTAAAGGATGGATAAATTCCCTTGAAAAGGTATTCGATGTTATGGGATGTTCAAACTATCAAAAGGTAAGTCTTTCAATTAATTATTTGTAAGGTGAAGTTGATTAGTTGTGGTAAATGGTATGGAATATCATGGGTAGAGAGTATTTTGATTCCATAGTGTGGGATGAATATAATTTTTTTTCTAAGAAAATTATTTACCTATGGTGGTGAGAATTATGATGTAGATGAAATTATATGAATTAAAGAAAAAAGAGGGGGATTTAGTGGTTGTGTATGAAGAAAACATGACCCGACTGACGAGGTATGGTCAATGTCTTACTCTGGATCGTGATATTAAAATCAACCATGTTTAATCAGGACTGATGCCTATTTATCGAAGGTAATTCGCCTCCCGTGAATTCAAATGTAATGAGATACATTTATGAAGTGCTGAGAGGGTAGAGATGGAGTTTGCTGATGATCATAGTCACTTTGGCAATAAGGAGAAGAAGAGGTCCAGTTGGAAAGTGATGGGTAATAATCAACCAATGAAATTGTATTGTATGAAAATCATGTTTTCAGTTTGGGAAATGTTTGGAATGAAACACCCTGGGGAATGGCTTAGCAAAACTGTGAAGTGTTTTATATGTGGAATTTTTAGACATATGGACCGATATTTCAATGAAAATGATCCTAAGACTAATCATGTTATGAAAACTGTAAAGTGTTTTAAATGTGCAGCGATGGGTCATTTTGAAAAATCCTACCCAAAGAGAGATATGAATGATGAAGAGAATCCATACTATATGACGAAAGGTGTAGTGAGATACTTTGTGACTCTGTCAGCAGATATCAGGTTGTCCAATAAATTTGTATCAGGTACTGAGTTTGTTCACTCAGATTTTTCTAAAGTAATGTTTGATATGGGGTCTACACATTCCTTCCTCTCTGAGAAATTTTTAGTTAAATTAGAAATGTGACTTCATGAATTGAGACATGATGTTATTGTTAAAACATCATGGGGAAATATTATAATAACGAGGAATTATTAGAATATATCTATTGTGGATTGGGGAAATAATATACCATCAAAACATGTTGTTATACCCTTAGTCAAGTTTGATGTTATTCTGGGAATGGGTTGACTTTTTGTTTATTAGGATATGATATACTGTAGAGCTAAAGAAGTTATTTTTTAGAAATAGTTTCAGTTTTTATACAAGAATGAACCCATTCTATTGATAACACATCAGGATGCAGAGAAACTAGTGAAAGATGGAAATGAAATTTATCATGTACATACTTTGGAATTCAAGGGATTTTTTCGGATTGATGATGTGCATGTGGTAAATGAATAATTTGATGTTTTTTTATTACTTACCCATTTTCATACCTAATCGGGAATTCGAATTCACAATCGACTTACTTCGTAATGTTAATCCAATTTAAAAACCCCCATATTGTATGGCTCAAATAGGGCTTCTTGAATTGAAAAATCACTTGTAGGATTTTCTTGATGAAGGATTCAATAGTCCTACCACATCACCTTGGGGAGCCCCTATTTTGTTTGTTAAAAAGAAAGATGGTGCCATGATAATTTTCATTGATTAATGTGGTTTGAATAAAATCACTATTAAAATAAGTATCATTTTGCCTCAGATCGATGACTTGTTTTTTCAACTCCAGGGAGCTCAATAATTTTTCAGGATTGAATTGAGATCTGGATTCCCTGAACTGAAGGTGAAGGAGGATGATATACCCAAAGAGTCTTTTGTACTATATATAGTCAATATGAATTTGTTGTTATGCCCTTTGGGTTAACGAATGAACTTATTGTATTCATGAATCATATGATTAGAGTATTTCATGAGTTCATGGATAATATTGTGGTTGTTTTTATTGAAGACATTTTGGTAGTTTAAAAAATAAATGGGAACATGAAAAACATCTAAGGGATGTTTTGAAAAATATAAAAGAAAAGAAACTGTATGGAAAATTCAACAAGTGTGAAATTTAGTTGCAATAGATTTAATTTCCTGGGAAAATTGTAAATAAGGATGGAATAACATTTGATCATGTAACATACTAGGTAATTAAAGAAATATAAAATTTTCATATTAATTAATATATTGGGAATTAATTTTTAATTTTACCTTAAAGGGGTTTCTATTTTCGATGGCTTACCCAATACGCAACAATGGGTTTCTTTGCAATCTTACATTGCCCAATAATACTATATTATTATTCTTTTTTAATGGTAGTTGACGCATAACCTCTGTATTGGCTGGAATGAACCTAACTAACTAAAATATTATAATACATGTTTGTTAAATGGTTTTAAATTTATCCAATTACATTTATAGGCGTAAAATGTGAATTAATCTAATTTTGAGCATTAAAACTATTATATCAATTAAACAGTTGATTTACCACCTTTTAATAGATAACCATTTTTAAATATAGTTTTGGTAACATTTATATGTTATATGTGACAAAATAAAATTCTTCTATAGAATCGGGACATAAAAATTCTCTTACAGTAAATTTTGTTTATTTTTTATGATAAAATTCATTTTGTGATGAGTATTGAAAAATATTGTATTTTAATTCAAAACTTCCTTTTCATATAATTATTTTATATAAATATATTATCTTTTTAATTGTTATTAAACTCTATTAGATTATATTTTTACTATTTAATCTGATGTTGGTCATTGGAATTAATTTCACTTTGAAATTGGACATTAAAAAGATTAAATGTTTTGATAGTTATTATTCCTTAAAAACATGCCTTTGGGTTTGATTATGGAAATTAATTTCAAATTAATTTATGCCTCTTATTTGTTTATAATTGGTAAAAATGGATTCCATATTTATAATCAGGAGGTTCAAATTTTGTATATAGGTAAATTTTATTTTTAGACATTATGAATAATATTTCAGTAAATATTTTATTTACCATGGTTGAAGGGTTAATCTGGTAAATAAGGGTAAAAAATATTATTATAATAATATAAAATTATTGTAACATGTTTCCTAATACTATTGGGTGTAACATATCCAACCATGGACATCTTTAGGTCAATTTTGGGGACCCCATGGAGCCACTAATGAGTGATAATTACACATTATTTTAATTAACTTAAAGTAAAGACAAAAATTACATAAAAAATATCTTTAACTAAATTAATTTTATTGCGGGTATTATAAGATATATTTTCAACAATATATATTATTTTAAATTCTAAAAAGAGTTCATAGATCAAGGGTTTTTTTATTAATTTTTAAACATCAAATATATTAAATTATTTATGACACAATAATGATGAAGTCATTAACTCATTTATAAAAGGTTTAAAAAATAATATTATAATGATTAAAATAATTTAACAAATTGTCCAATTGTAATTGGATGATTTTATTTTGACCATGAGTCATCTTAACATTGGCCATAATAAATTTTGAAAATTTAGAAACCGAAAATCATTTTGTTATACACTAATATTTTCACAGTTTCCTAAAGTTACCTTCCTCCCCCTTATGAAAAGACCTCACCTCTAACCCATTCATCACACACTCAATCCCATTGGCTCATTCAACCTCTTCCCAATTAAGCTCTACACATCCATATCCTCATCCTAGAATCCTTAAATTGGTAGAAGGCACTTCAACAGACTGTAAAAACCAGGTTATTGTTCATGAGGTACAGGTTTCTTCTGTTCCACATTCTATTACTCTTTTAGTAAAATAAGTAAAATGGGGGAAATCACAAATTTTATGGGTACACGCCATGTAATTTTACACACACTGTGTACTTTGGCCATGTGGAATGAGTATATAGGGCGTGTAGGCCTGTCGGCCGTGAAGGGTGTAAAAACTAACTACACCCCATGTATAGGTTATTTACAAGCCGTGTATTGAGTCGGCAGGTGAATAGTAAGGTGGTGGAGGAAACATCCAGTAGAGTGACAGTGCACGCCGTGTAATCGGGAATACATGACGTTTACTCATGTCGACAAGTGAACAGTTCGGTGGTGAAAAAGTACCCATTAGAGGAATAGTTAAATGATAATAGTACAGGTCATGTACTTGAGAATACACGCCATGTAGATTGTTTTTTTACATAAAACTGGTAGTATCCTCCTCTGTTCAATGAGGAATCTTAGAACTCCAGTGGAGAGTGAGATAGATGGCCTGAGATTGGAGGATCTCCCGACCGCACACAGGGAACCCGATTCCAACACCATCGATCTCCTTGGAACCGCACTGCTATGTTCTTCCTCCTCCTTGTTTGATTCATACCAATTATTTTTCCGAGGGGATGTTATTTGAGTTTTAACGGGATTATGTTCATCTCAGATCTACGCTGTTCTAGTTTGTTTCGGGAGGCTTCGTTCACATATACTAATCAGGGGTGATCGTGGTAGGTGGTCTACTGTTTAAATTCCAACTGCTATGTGTTTTTGTGTACCATGGGGATATGAACCCATGTTTGGGGTGTCGTATGGATGAGGCCTCTGCGGAAAAGATATCTAGAATTGTATATATAATCTAACAACATGTTTAAACTGATTTTTGGGATCAATGCTTGGATCTAGGACTACCGCGGGGATGCGTTCTTCTGTTTATCCATTTTTTCAGGTTACTCGAGGGTAAATCGTACAATTTAGCATGCATTAAATTTCCTTGAGAGGAATTGTATATAATTTCTTGCTTATATGATGGGCTATGCCTGGTTACTTGCGCCTGAGGGAAGTGTTCTGTTTAGCCTGAGGGAAGTTTTTAACTTAGCCTTAGGGAAGTGTTTTGTTTAGCCTGAGGGAAACTCTTCTCGTGCCTACGAGCAGTATATTATGTTCCTGAGGAAGACACTTCATACTCATGAGGGGAATATTCATTATGCATGTGGGCAGATACCTGAGTGTTTCCATTCTGATTACATAAGTTTGTGGTTTTCATGTTTGAAGACACTAACTGTTTACATAGAATATTCAGGATGGTGATATCTTTAACTGAATAATTGAATGAATATTAAAATGGAAATGTAACTATTATAGTTAGTTACTTTTGAGTACATCTATTTTATTTCATTTAATAATGCACACTGATGTTGCACATTTTCACTGACAGTTGGGAATTGGCCTTTGGTGGTTGCCTACTGGGATTTATTTCTCACACCCTATTTGGGTCATGTCTTCAGTGAAAAAAAATTATATTGTTGCAGAAGTCGATAGGTAAAAGAGTCCCTACACAGTTTCATGATTGTAAGAGAGCACTAGAAGAGAATGGGTCCGAGTTTAGGCTTGCGATGTTGTCGTGTTTTTATTTCTCTAAATTTTTTTATTTTGTTGAACCCTTACCTGGAGATGTATTGTTATTTATTGTTTTGCAGGGTATCCTATTCTGCCCGGTTTCATTGAATTAGTAACATTCTAAATCTTTATATATATGAGTGTTGGTTCCTTTTTTACTTCAGTTTTCTATTACAGTTGTATATTGTTTACTGCTTCCGCTGTTTATGATATTTATCTTTTCCGCTATGCTGAAATTTGACAAATGATGGAATAGATTCCCCCTATCATTACTTGGCCCTCACTGCTAGTCGGCAACCATTGGTATTTGGGGAAATGTTCTTGAAGTCATGTGACCAACCGGGTTTGGGGCACCCGTTGAGTGTCATCCAGATCCGAGACGTTTCTATGTGGTAATAGAGGAGTTCTTTTTTTTGACTTACTGTTTGGATCTTTAGTCAGATATATGACAGAAAATAGAAGCTGGTAAAAAGTTGTGCCTATGAGAAGCTAAACCGTGTATAGGGAGAATCCAATATAGCTCATTATTGAAATTAGTACTGGTTTTACAATTTTACAGTTGATTTAATCTTCTCCCTTGGGTGATGCACTTGTTTTGTGCTGTATATATTTTTATGATGGGTTCTGTTTAGTTGAATCCCAATGAGATGAGGGTATGTCATATAATGCATCCTTTAGGAACATATTATAATCACATGCCATGCATAGTTTCCATGCCATGTAGGTGCATTAGAAATTTCATGTTGTTGTGATAGATGTGGTGCAAGAAAAGCATGTTGTTGTGATAGATGAATTGATATATACCTGCTATTTGATAAGGTATTGTTATTTATGTTTTTGTAGAATGAACACAAAACATTGGATCTTGAATTTTATGGGCCCTAATTGACTGGAGTTTGGTAGATCATTGACTGTTTACCTTGTTTATAACATTTATAAGATTCCATGCTTTGATTATCAGGTTGTATGGGCCCTCACGGATCACATTTTGTCACTATGGTGTTGTTTCAGTGTTTTTCTGGGTTCCGGAGTAGTTTCTGAGGCTTACTGTCCGGGAAAATCCTGAATACATGCCTTGTAGTTTTGATTACATGTCGTTTACTCTTCTGTTTGTGAAGAAATAGAAAATTTTTAATTGCATGCTGTGTACCCAAAGTACACGCTGTGTAGTCTCTAACTGTGTCATAGGACGTGTGGGTAGAGACACAGGACGGGGATGTTCAAAGAGAGAACATGTTGTGTACCAGCTGTACACGCTGTGTTGAGTTGACCATGTGTCCGCCGTATAACTAACAAACACGGGCAGAGAAAATTTCGAGCTTATACACACTATGTCAATGACGAACACACCCTGTAGTTTGACATGGGGATCCGAATATGTAGCTAACAACATGGGTCGGTGATATATCTTCTTGGACACGCTGTGTACCAGTGGAACACACTGTGTAGTCATGGCCCTAGAGAGACCGTGTAACCTTAGACATGTATCTGGGGAAATGAGTTGGTTTACACCACGTCTGTGGGTTTAACACGCTCTGTAGTGTCATCCAAGAATCCGGCCATGGAAGAAACAACATGGGCCAGTAAAATATTGTAGAGTACAGGTTGTGTACCTATGGGACACGTCGTGTAGTCTTGTTTTAGGAGATCCGGGTGGCTCAGCCATGTAGAAGGAATCGGGAGGAGAAGAAAATTCAAGTACATTCCATTTGTGTGGACAACACGCCGTGTGCTTGGGGTGTTACACGACTAGTTTTGGTAGAGTACATGCCCATGTGAAAGAATAAAGGGAACATGCAGTGTAGTTATTATACATGCAGTGTAGTCTTGTTTTGTAATACTTGAAATGCTTTTTCCCATGTTCTCTTCTTACACACCTTGTTTTCAGACCTTGATAAATCTTGATCTATGTTGTGCATTGACCTTGATGAGTCATGCCTCCGATATGACCACAGGTCATTCGCCAGGAGAGCGGTCACGAATTTTCTCCAGATATTGTGCACCACATGTAACCAATGTATCCTCCAGTAGTGCCATATGCAGAGCCATCCGTTATACTGGACACAAACGTGGAGGCATAGTTCTGTGAAGGCTTTATGAGGTTCATACAGACCTTCTACGAAGCACCACAGGCCACCACATCTATGGAAGAGCTGACTCATATCTTCCAGAAGCAACATACTCCTATGTTGTAGAGACCCGAAGCTTGACGTACATGGACATTACATTACTTTAGAGGAATAATTAATTCATAACAAAAACAAACACACAAGGATCGTAATAGTTTAGTGTCTTTGGAAACTCGGAATATAATCTTCTAATCGTGGTGAATGATCTTCAACATCTCCCATAAGATATTCCCCTATTTGTTTTCTTACCTAAATCCTATCTTTAAATCATGGGGAAAAGAAAAAATATAAAGGGTGAGATAAAATGCACAGTAAGGGTAAGCATGTATAAAATAAAACAAATCATATACATTTGAACTTCAAAACATGATCATAATATTTAAACCTCAGAATCCTGAGAAATTACAGAAATCATCGAAAGTACGTAAGACATAGATCATAAAGAAACATTAGTCATGATAAAATAGCAAGGGAATTAAACATGTAATTATGGAAAACCATTAAGCACATGATATGATTTCCAAAATATCCAAGTCATTACTTCCATGACCATCTTAGTGGACAAAGTCCCTTTCTGAATCGTGTTAACTCCTCATTTCAGTCCTGTAACACTGAACCAGATTAACTTACCATTCCATCCATGTCTTTATCATGAAATATAAATATTTACCCAATGCATTTGAGGGAGATATAGGTCCCACCAATCTCATATTGAAATCATTATTTCGTGTGCCACAATATAAACATAAATCATTCATCATAACCCATGAATAAAATGGGTTTCATAAACATCATTCCATCATAACGTAATCTATACAAATAATTTGGATATCATTTCATCATTAGAAAATTGAAACCATGTAAATCATAGAGACATGATACTTGAAACATACACATGTGAAATATTGTCATCTTAGATGAAAATGGTTTTTATAAAACACATGAAATGAATTTTTGAGGAAAATATCCTTTCTACTTCAAAATAATTTTATTTTCAAAAACTTTCATGCAATTTTAAAAGAAAAAGATTTTTTTGTAAATAGTCATGAAATCGTTTGGAGGAAGCTTCATGGAAATAAGGCTTTATAAAACCATAAAAATCAGTTAATTCCATATAGGTTAAAAAACATTCTTCTCGTACTTTCTCCAGAAAAGTCAAAAAAAATACGTCGTAATGTAAACAAAAGAAAGATTCCTTACATACCATGTAGTTAAAGTAAAAAATGGTAAAAATTGACTTTATTCATACATGAAAATATTTTTAGAAAACATGGACATGGATGATAATAATAACCCCAGTAAATACTTACGAATAAACAATCTCGGATAAAAATGAGATTGGAAAAGTTATCCCTTACCTTAGGTCTGATAAGCTTCGTACGTATCCGAACCTCCAGTATAATGATTTAAATAATTTCATTGACATATTACAGAATCATATTCATTGTTATGATATCATATATATAGTTCACTTATGACTTTATATTACCCATTCTTTTGTAAATTCGATGTAAAAGCAACATTTTGGGTAAAATCGTTTCATTTATCGTACGTGTTTCAACTTGTTGTTCTTCATATTATTACGTATATCCTGATTTACTTAATTATAGAATGTAAAAAATGATTTATATTTAATATATATTCAGAATATATATATATATATATGATAGATCGATAAATGGAATGAAATACACCGTTCGTGGAGAAGGTAGGCCGTATGTACGCATGAACGCTGTTTTCGCTTCCTTATTGAATTGAATGGAATTAACTAGATGAAATAAATATATATATACAAATATCAAGTATAATTATTATGTCATATATTTCATGATTAATTATTATATATACTTTATAATCATTCATTAATGGTTAAAATGGAGAATGAATCTCATCATGTCGTGGAGACGGTAGTCCGTACGTATGCACGAGTGATGATATCATTCCCATGATCGAGGAATTGTATTGAAGTGTTTATGTACTATTTTAGAATAAATATCACTTCACAATAATCATATATAGTTATTTATTTTCACCATTATACCCATCGAAATAAGGTGGTGGTGGAAAATAGATTACACCACCACATGGAGACAGTATTCCGTACGTACGCACGTGCGGTGATCTCGTTTTCCATAGGATGGATAGATGGTGAAATTGAGTTGTTTCATACTTATAATAACATATCAGTATATGATTGATACTGATGTTATTACTTCATAATGAAACAACTAATGAAGAATAAGTAGAAGAAGAAATAAAGTTGAAAGAATCGGTAACAGACATTACCTTTTCTTTGAAGCGCCTCTTTTTAACCTCCTCTTAGGGAACTAAAGATGGTCTTTGAAGAAGACCAAGACCTCTAGGAAGTTTCTAAGTAAGTTGAGAAGAGAAATTGGAAGGGTTTTTCTGATCATAAAGGTTCAAAATGGTGTGAAGAGAAGGGACAAGGGGTTCCCTTTTATAAGGGAGGAGAGGGGCACCTTTGGAATAACTAAAAATATTATTTTATTATAAAGTCATATTCAGTTTTTAATATCTCCAAATTTACTTATTTCTTAGCTAAGGTGGGGATGTGTCGAAATCCTCTCATACAATTTAATTTATACAAGTTTAGGTTTACATTTTAACCTTATCATTTATATTTAACTTTATGTTAAATAATTTTACTTTTACCGTGTCTTCTTGTTTTCTTACAATATAAGGTTAATAAACATACTATAACAAGCCAAATGAACCCCAAGTGGTTCATTATTAATATATATATCCTAATATAAGTCATTTGGCCTAACCTTAAATTTTTAGGAATAAAACAACAATTAATAATATAATATTTGTTTTAAAAACAATGTTATGTCAATTTTGAAACTATTTGGTACTTGATTTTTGTGAACATCCTAACAGAATTATTAGTTCTAAAAAAGATACATAAATAACTAATAAAATTTCATATTAACCTATAAAATTATTGGAATTCATAAAAAGTCTTAAATTACATTTATTTGCGTATTTATAATATCAATTATTTTAATATTTCATTATTTAGGTAATTACTCTATCCCTATTGTGTCATAAATAACATAAATCATTTAATGTCTAAAAATTATAAATAAAATACCATTAGTTAGGAAATCTTATTATCTTTCAGATAAATATTTTTAGTCGAATTTATCTTATGTATAAACCTATTTTAAAAATGATTTACTTATTAAACTTTGATTATAACTATTTTAACCCTTCTTTACATAAATTAATAATAAATGTCCTAATCTAATCCAAGTGGCCCTAAATGGTCATATTTTATTACTAAGGTTATTTTTGGTCGAATTAAACATATCCAATTGAATTAGGACATGTGTTATGGTAATATTATTATTATTTTAACCCTTAATTACCCTATATCTTTTAACCGTGGTAAAAAAAGTAAAACGATACTATTCACCAAAAATTATTTTCATCTCATTGAACCACATATTAGTCCTTGATATTAACCGTGTCTCTCAGATTTTCGAAATTCAAATCACAGAAGTGGTAAAATTTTATTTAAATGAAAAAATCAGTTTTTTAACTACCGTTAAGTGGTCTCACTATTCATCAAAAATTGCAGTTTTTCAAAAAATACCAAAAAATCAGCCTAAGTATTATTTGAAATTCCGAATTCAAAATTGATGCCTATTTTTCCAAATTCAAAACATAGAAGTGGAATTAATTAATTTTAAAATTTATTCACGTTATCAAAACAAATACCGTGTTTTTTAAGAAACAATAACTATCAAATGATTGATACTTGTTTATATCCAATTTCAAAGTGAAATAAATTTCAATGACCAACATTGGATGAAAAGGTAAAAATATATTCTAATTAAACTTTAAACCCAATTAAAAAGATAATATAACCATATAAATTATTACGATGAAAAAATATTTTTTTAATTAAACTATATCGTGTTTTTACTATTCATTAAAATATGAAAGTTATCAGAATAATATGAAAAATTTATCCAAAGTAAGTTTTTATATTCCAAAGAAGAGTTTTATTTTTTCAAAATGATCTTATATAAATGTCAGAAACAAGATATAATGTGGGCGTGCCATCAAAAGGCGACAAAACTACATTTCTTGAAAAATAATTATTTTACTCAAAAAAATGATTTTTTTCTCATACCATGTTCTATAAAATGTGTAAGATGAATAATAATGTTATAAAATTCAAAATGTAGTTGATACTATTCATAACAGGTAGTTTATATAACATATCGATGTTTAGCAAAACTCAGTATTGCGTACAACACATGCTGTCGTGGAAGTTCGTGATTGCGTGTAATGCAAGCCATGTCAGGCATGCGTGTTGTGAAAGCTCCTTTTGGTGAAGTGTACAACACATGACATCAAATAAATTAAAAATAATACTTATCAAAAATTTCAGGGTGTTATATTCTACCCCCATTAAAATGAATTCTCCCTTAAAATTGATCGGGGTTATAAATGGTTTACTAATTGAAAGTTTCATTAATAGAAACCCACATCTTAAAAAGGAATACGAAAACTTGGATTTAAAAACGAATGTATGAAACGTAACAGTTACCCAAATTAACTCATCATTGGGTTTCCACGTAAGAGAACGTAAGTGAAAATATGGATATGGAAGAAAATTCTGACCATCAAGTTATGATGGAGAGTGGTAGAGAACATGGCTATGAAATATCCAACAATCCCAAATACATAAATTTGTGATGATATTGGGTACCATATGATTCATCGGATATAAGGGAACTAGGACAAAATTTTTGGTTTTAAAGATCATTTCCCTAATGTTGAAGAATTTGAATTAGAATAAATACTTACATTATATTGGAACAATCTCACTGTTGTTCGTGCCTTGAACAATTTCCACACCATCTCTTAAAGAAATGAAGTTGAATTTGTTATTCGTGAAAGGTTAGCAGATCATGTGATAGAATGACGGGTCATTCCATCTGCCTCAAACAAAAGGATAGAAAAAATTATTAAATATACATAAGTCGATCTATAGTGAGATTACTCGTATATGGTTCCAAAAATGGACTTATACTTCATATATCATACTGCTTAATATAATAAAACTATTTTCTACTAAACATGGACTTTCTGTAGGCCAGTGGTAGGCGATAATGGCATGTCACACTTTAGTTGTGCGTTCGATTCCCACAGCCTTTTCCGATGCGATGGGTTGTCACTCGTCCTGCAGGTTTTCCATTTTCTATAACTATATTACTATAACATCCCATAAATAATATCAAAAAAAGTTCTATCCTTAAACAATACTAACTTATGTCCAACATAATCCATTCCAATCATTAGGATTGTCTAAAATACTTCGTTCCAAGCTCATTGTATAAAGAAAATGATTACATAAAATGTCATCAACCAAGCATGTGAATACCATCATTTATTTCCCATATATCTTGTTGGTCACATTCCAATCATGTGAATACCTTAATCATGTATTCTCTTGAAAACTGAATACCCATTAAACCTTAGTGAAAACATGAATGCTGTCAAAAGTTAACTCTTTCCACATACCAAAATCCAGAAATTATATATACTCAAACCATGATATAACCTTCTCCTTATATCAGTCATGAGCTCATGAATACTATCAAACATTGAATTTTCTCCTTATCCCTTAATTAGGCGCATATCATCATCTTTCCAAAAATATCTGAATATCCTTTCATGGTTACTGGTACCATTCATCATACACATTCAAAACATAAGGAAAGAAAACAGTGTAACAATCCTTATATGTCTCTTGGTTTCATAGTACCATGAGATTACCTATACAACATTACACTTGATAAACATGTAATCATTCTACTACCTTCTTAAACCATTGAAAGACCTTCAAGAATTCTTTTATCTCACATATCATTTGTAGTCTGTTCATCATCAACAACATAAATACTACCCATATGACCATACTGATTCAATTTATGAGACTTTCCCTTAGGTAATTGATTTGCATAATGCTCGTGCATTCCACATTTCAAACATTTAACCATTGTTTATGTTGTAGCGATACCATTATCCTCATCCATGGTGTTAACTGAACCTTTTCCTTTGCACTTACTCGCTTTGTGTCCTTCCTTTCAACACCCAAATCATCTTCCAGTTCCTTTGAAATATTCTACATGATGCCTATTCCCACATGATTTACATAGGTGAAATTGAACTTTTATTCCTCTATGATCATCATGATACTCCATCATTCTCTTATTAGCCAAGTCAGGAAACATACCAAATTTGAGTTTATTGATCATATTATGAGATTTCTGATTCGGCATAATAATGATGTTTGGAATTCCAAATCCCATTTCATTTGGATTATCATCAAGAATATCATTCCATTGCCCATCATATCCTCCATTATCGTGAATCATCTTGTTTCCATCCATTTTCTAAATCCCAAAAATAATAGTGTGAGAGGAAAAAATCATAATAAAGGGAGAGTAACTTCAATATCTAAAATCTTATGTTTAATCTAATATCATTACCATATTTCTAGGACTATAACCAATACTTATACTTAACCATAGAGACATCCCTAGACATGCCTTAGAAATATCTATAGGGATCTCACTAAAAAATTTTCATCCTAGTTTCCAAAGGTTGACTAAACCTTTCCTCTGATACCAACTATAGAGACCCGAAGCTTGATGTACATGGACATTTAATTACTTTAGCGGAATACATAATACCTAACAAAAACAGACACACAAGGATCATGATAGTTTAGTGTCTTTGGAAACTCGGAATATAATCTTCTAATCGTAGTGAAAGATCTTCAACATCTCCCATAAGATCTTCCCCATTTTGTTTTCTTACCTAAAACCATTCTTTAAATCATGGGGAATAGAAAAAATATAAAGGATGAGCTCAAATGCTCAGTAAGGGTAAGCATGGTTAAAATAAAACAAATCATATACATTTGAACTTCAAAACATGATCATAATATTTAAACTTCAGAATCTTGAGAAATGACATAAATCATGACAGTACGTAAGACATAGATCATAAAGAAAAAATTATTCATCATAAAATAGAATGGGAATTAAACATGTAATTGTGGAAAACCATTAAGAACATGATATGATTTCCATAGTATCCAAGGCATTACTGACATGACCATCTTAGTGGACAAAGCCCTTTTCTGAATCGAGTTCACTCCTTGTTACAGTCCTGTAACACTAAACCGGATTAACATATCGTTCCAGACATGTCTATCTCACGAGATATAAATCTTTACCTAATTCATTGGATGGATATATAGGTCCACCCATCTCATATTGAAATCAGTCTTTTGTGTGCCACAATATAAACAAAAATCATTCATCATAACCTAAGAATAAAATCGGTTTCATAAACATCATTCCATCATAAAGTAATCCATACAAAAAATTTGGATATCATTTCATCATTACAAAATTGAAACCATTTAAATAATATATACATGATACTTGAAACATACGCATGTGAAATAATGTCATCTTAGATGAAAATGGTTTTGATAAAACACTTGAAATGAATTCTTGAGGAAAATATCCTTTCTTCTTCAAAATCATTTTCTTTTCACAAAATGTCGTGCAATTTTAAAATAAAATTATTTTGTTGAAAATTTTCATTAAATATTTTGGAGGATGCTTCATGAAAATAAGGCTTTATAAAACCGTAATAATAGGTTCATTCCATATAAGTAAAAAAAACTTACTTCTCGTACTTTTGCTGGAAAAGTCAAAAAAATACCGCGTAACATAAACAAAAGAATGATTACTTACATACCAGGTAGTAAAAGTACAAAATAGTTAAAAAGGCCTTTAAACATACATTAAAACATTTTTAGAAAACATAGACATGGATTATAACAATAACCCTAATAAATACTTACGAATAAACAATCTCAGATAAAAACGAGATTAGAAAAGTTATCCCTTAACTTAGGTCTGATATTCTTCGCACGTATCAGAACCACCTATATAATGATTTTAATAATGTCATTGACTTATTACAGAGTCATATTTATTGTTATGATATCATATATAGTTCATTTATGACTTTATATTACTCGTTCTTTTGTAAATTCGATGTAAAAGCAGTGTTTTGGGTAAAATCGTTTCATTTATCGTACGTGTTTCGACTTGTTGTTCTTAATATTATTACTTATATCCCGATTTAATTAATTCCATAATCTAAAAAATGATTTATATGTAATATATATTCATCATATACATATATATATATATATGATATATTGATAAATGGAATGAAATACACCGTTCATGAAGACGGTAGGTCGTACGTACGCATGAACGTTGTTTTCATTTCCGTATTGAATTGAATGGAATTAAGTAGATGACATACATATATATATATACATAAATCCAGTATCATTATTATGTCATATATTTCATGATTACTTGTTATATATACTTTATAATCATTCATGAATGGTTAAAATGGAGAATGAATCTCATCGCGTCGTGGAGACGGTAGTCCGTACGTACGCAGAAGAGATGATATCATTCCCATGGTCATGGAATTGTATTGAAGTGTATGTGTACTATTTCAGAATCAATATCACTTTACAATAATCATATACAGTTATTTATTTACACCATTATACCCATCCAAATAAGGTGGTGGTTGAAAATATATTACACCACGACGTGGAGACGGTATTCCGTACGTACGCACACGCGGTGATTTCATTTTCCGTAGGATTGATAGATGGTGAAATAGGGTTGTTTCATACTTATAATAACATATAAGTATATTATTGATACTGATTTTATTACTTAATAATGAATCAACTAATGAACATGAAGTAGAAGATGAAATAAAGTTGAATGAATCGGTAACATACATTACCTCTTCATTGAAGCGCCTCTTTTTAACCTCCTATTAGAGAACTAAAAATGGTCTTTGAAGAAGACCATGACCTCTAGGATTTTTATAGTTAAGTGGATAAGAAAAATTTTCAGGGGTTGGCCGAGAATCAAGGCTCAAAATGGTCTCAAGAGAAGAGGGACGGGGTGCCCTCTTATAAGGGAGGAGAGGGGCACCTTTGGAATAACTAAAAATATTATTTTATTATAAAGTCATATTCGGATTTCAATAGCTCTAAATTGATTTATTTCGAAGCTAAGGAGGGGATGGGTCGAAATAATCTCATCAAATAGAATTTATAGAAGTTTAGGATTCTATTTTAAACATACCATTTAGATTTAACTTTAAGTTAAATAATTTTAGTTTTATCGTGTCTTCTTGTTTTCTTACACTATAAGGTTAATAAACGTACTATAATAGGACAAACGAACCCCAAGTGGTTCATAATTAATATATATATCTTTATCTAATTCATTTGGCCTAACTTTAGATTTTTTTTGAATAAAATAACAATTAGTAATATAATATTTTTTTAAAAAAATATTTTATGTAAATTTTGACTCTATTTGGTACATGAATTTTGTGAAACTCATAACAGCGTGATTAGTTCAAAATAAGTTACTTAAATAAATAATATCATGTAATATTACCCTATAAAATTAGTGGATTTCATAAAAAGTCTCAAATTAATTTTATTTGTGTATTTATAATATCAATTATTTTAATATTTCATTATTTAGGTAATTACTACATCACCATTGTGTCATAAATAACTTAAATTATTTAATGTGTAAAAATTATAAATAAAATACAAATAGGTAGGAAATATTTTTATCTTTATAATGAATATTTTTAGTCGAATTTATCTTATGTATATCCCTATATTAAAAATGATGTAGTTATTAAACTTTGATTTTAACTATTTTAACCCTTCTTTAAATAAATTAATAAAAAATGTCATAATCTAATCCAAGTAGGCCTAAATGGTCATATTTTAATCCTAAGGTTGGTTTTGGTCGAATTAAACTTATCCAATAGAATGAGGACATTTTTTTGGGTAATAATAATATCATTTTTACCCTTAATTACCCTATTTACTTTTTAACTTTGGTAAAAAAAAGTAAAAAGTTATTATTCACCAAAAAATTATTTTCATCTCATTGACCCACATTTTAGTCCTTGATATTAACCGTGTCTCTCGGATACTCAAAATTCAAATCACATAAGTGGTAAATTTTTATTTAAATGAAAAATTCAGTTTTTTAACTACCACTAAGTGGTTTCATTATTCATCAAAAATTGTAATTTTTTCAGAAAAATTACAAAAATTCAGCCTAAGAATTATTTGATATTCCGAATTAAAAATTTATGTCTATTTTTCCAAAATTCAAAACATAGATGAGGAATTAATTAATTTTAAAATTAATTCCCGTTATCATAACAAATAACATGTTTTTTAAGAAACAATAACTATCAAAAGATTGATACTTGTTTATATCCAATTTCAATGTGAAATTTATTCCAATGACCAACATTGGATTAAATGGTAAAAATATATTATAATTACACTTTAAACCCAATTAAAAATATAATCTATCCTTATAAATTATTGCGATGAAAAAAAGTTGTTTTTAATTAAAATATGGCGTGTTTTTACTATTCATTAAAATATGAAAGTTATCAGAATAATATGAAGATTTAATCCAAAGTAAATTTTTATATTCCAAAGAAGAATTTTATTTTGTCAAATTGAACTTATATACATGTAAAAAACAATATTTAAAGTGGGTGCGCCATCAAAAGGCCGAAAAACTACATTTTTTGAAAAATACATATTTTACTCGAAAAATTGATTTTGTTCTCAAAACATGTTCTAGAAAATGTGTAAGATGAATAATAATGTTATAAAATTCAAAATGTAGTCGATAATATTCAAAACGGGTAGTTCATATAACATATCGTTGTTTACTGAAACTCAGTATTGTGTACAACACACGCTATCGTGGAAGGTCGTGATTGCGTGTAATCCATGCCATGTCAGGGATGCGTGTTGTGCATGCTCCTTTTGGTGTAGCGTATAACAAAACACATTAATGAAGTTCAAAAGAATATTTTTCATTATATTTCGGGGTGTTACATATTTTTTCAGGGGATGGCGGACCACAGGCTACATAGTCTAGGCTGGGTTCTATGCAGACTATTTTCGAGCATCTAGACACGCCACTAGGGAAGAGGGTCAATCTCGCTACATACATGCTGCATGATTCCTCCAATAGCTGGTGGGATGTTACCACCTAGTCGGAACATCAAAAATACATGGTATGGGAATATTTTCATATAGCTTTCTATGACTTCATTTTCCCAGAGTCGTTGAGGGCAGATCAAGCTCGAGATTTCATGAATCTGTAGCTGGGCGCTATGTCAGTGATGGATTATTATGCTCACTTCCCTGAGCTTCAGCGTTTTGACCCGTTCTAGTGGGTGATGGGACAATGTGTCTAGACACTTTATGGATGGTCTTTGATATGAAATCCAAGTGGTGGTGAATTTTTTCTAGTTTCCTACAGTGCATGCTATTGTGAACTAGGCATTTATTATTGAGCGGAACCTACGGGAAGCTAGTGTTGTGGGCCACGGCGGTTCGGCACCAGTTTCTGGTACTATTTCTACCAGTAAGAGGAAGAGGAAGATGAATTTATATCATGGTGGCAGTACTAGTTAGATGATTTATTCAGGTGTCCAGGTCATTTGCAACCGGTGTGGTAAGGAGGGGCACAAGAGGCCACACTGTCCCTGTGACCTAGTCGAGTGCCGAGATTGAGGCAAGTTGGGTCATCTACAACATTTTTCCATGGTGTTTTCACAAGTGGCTAGTGAGAGGGGTTCTGTATAGACTCCATATGCGGGAACCAGACCGAGAGATTCTTACCAGTCAAGAAATTGGAATACGTCGGGGGCATTCAGGAAGTAATGGTGGTCGTGGCCATGGTAGCCAAACAACAGAATCTCAGGGGAAGTAGGGCGGGTCAGCTCAGGGTAGCCAGGCTATGTCATAGGGCCACGGCACCGGGCAGTCATATGCAGTATAACAGACCCATCAAGAGAAATATTTCGGACCTTCCACTGTCAGAGATACTATTCTAGTTTCTTCTATTTTATATTATGCACATTTCGATAAAGGTTATACACGTAGTTTTATATTTTTGTTTGTTTGTGGATATGCATGAGATTTTTTTTCTTCTTAGGATGATGTTATGACGCTAGACACTCTATTGGGGACTAGAACAGCTGGTTTTCGTCAGTGCAAGGCGTTCCCCCTTGAGGTTGGAAGGTGTCACCTTCTCTGGGACCCCAATGTCTTGGAGATGACGAGATATGATGTCATTATCGGGATGGACTGGTTTGTACCCTTTCAAGCATTTTTAGATTTCTATCATCACAGGGTCAGTTTCATGTCACCAGAGGGCGGAGAGTTTCTATACAAGGGTGAATGGAATGTCCAGGAGAGCCGATCTAGACCCAAGCATCGTGGGAGAGTTGGTTTGACAGCCTAGATTTCGTTTTTATATATGGATGGCCATAGAACATACCAAAAGGATTTCCCACAAGTAGTTGATCGTTTCAGGGATGTCTTCCCGGAAAACATTACAGGTCTACCTCCAGAGTAATAGATATGTTTCTCTGTTGAGCTTGTTCTAGGAGCAACACTGGTGTCCATTCCTCCTTATAGGATGGCTACACCCGAGTTGTAAGAGATCTTGAGGCAGTTAGAGGAGTTGCAGGCAAAGGGTTTCATCTAACCCAGTACATCTCCTTGGGGTTCTCCTGTCCTATTTTCTAAGTAGGCAGACGGTACCCCTCAAACTATGTGTGGATTATCGGAAGTTGAACCAGTTGACAGTCAAGAACCGATATCCCTTTCCAAGGATTGATGATATTTTTTATCAACTTTGAGGATCATGGGAATTCTCAATGATTGACTTGAGATCTAGATATCATCAGTTACACGTTAAAACATCGAATGTACCGCTTACAACATTTTGGAGAAGATATGGTCTCAACGAGTACTTGGTTATTCCGTTTGGACTCATGAACGCGCCAGCAGTTTTCATGTCTCTGATTAATTGAGTGTTACATCCTTATCTGTATTATTTTATGGAAGTATTCGTGGATGATATCTTTGTAACGCCCCGACCCCAGCTACCCAGAGTCGGTGCATTACTTCGTAACATTGGAATGATCACAAGAAAGATCAAATCTCGAAAGACCGATTGGTTTAGTAGCCTTGGAAACACTAGATATATTCATAAGTTTTACATTACATCATTAAACGAAAAACTACTACAACGAAATATTGTCTCCATAATCCACACTCATATCCCCACATAATATCCCTGCAGGTCATTCATAACTTACTTCTTCACTTCCTGGGAAAAATAAAACATAGAAAAGGGGTGAGCTCAAATGCCCAGTAAGGATAACAATATAGCGGAAACTTTCATAAATAAGAATAAACTTTTAAGGCAATGTATAACTAAAACAAAAGCCTTTCAAACATGAACTTTCAACATGGTAGGGCATAAATAAAATGAAATAATGCCATTTACTTACTCACATGGATATTCTACTAATCGAATAATCACATGCAAAAATCAATAACCACTTTCATAATGTTGGAATGCATAATGCCAGACTATCATAACCACATAGCCAAGGCCTCGTGCCAAGACTACAAATAAGATTTTGTCAAGGCCTTGTGCCAAGACACTAGTTTGTCTCATGAGACCTACCGATGCATCGAGGAGCTATAGCGGGATCCACCCGTCACTTATTAAGTCCAATGCATTCCCATATTAAAAGGTTTAAACATAACATAAACATTCGTATTAAAACTAGCATACGAAACGTCAATAATTTCACCATAAACTATGAATGGTATAAAAATAGCACATCCATAGTCAAACATATCACAAAACCTTCAATACAACATAGAAGCTTTGTATTATAATAAATCAACTTCAAATAAGCGTAAAATCCATCAAAGGATGTTGACATAGATGAAATCAAAATTCTTTTTAAAGAAATATCTCTTTTTATTTTGAAATCATTTAAGATCCATATAAAATAAAACATTATCTTTGAAAATATTCTTATAATCTTGTAAGGGAAGTTTTGAAGATTTTATAATGGCGGAAATTAGCCGCACCCGCCGTATAAGTTAAAAAAACATTCTTACCTTAATTCTGTCGAAAAGGTTAAAAAGGGACCTTGTTTTAAAAAAGACGGAAAGATTCCTTTATAAAACACTTATAAAAGTCAAAAAGGGTATAAATGACTTTAACTCATATTCTAGTAAATAGTAAAAATGTTTTGAAATACATTTTTAAGAAACATGGATGTGGATGATAAAGAGATCCCAGTAGATTATTACATATAAACAACCTCGGATAATGAAGAGATTGTGAAATAACCCTTACCTTGTACTTTTCCTTGGTTGGGGTAGGTTAACCTCCTGTATAATGGTGAAATAAATGTTATTAAATTATACAAGAATCATATATATTAATATGATATCATATATGATCTTTTAACATTGATTTGTTAATAATATCTTAGAATTATCGTCGTTTCGGGTGTTAACTTACTTGTTTTCTTTTATATGTTTTGTTACGTAAGACATGTTTGTAAAGGATAGGTTGAATATTATTCATATCCAGAATGATATCAAGTCCTTAAAAATCATTTTTAAATCATCAAATGATAATTATACTTGAATGGATACGATGGAGAATGAATCTCATCGCGTTCGTGGAGACGGTAGTCCGTACGTACGCACGAGCGACAATATCATTCTTTTGATATTAAAATAATATATAAATGGATGGTATATCATATATACAGAATCATTAACATGTTATATTTATTATTTACATGAGTTACACATCATTATTATACCCATCCAAATAATAATATATTTTGAATAACAATTACACCACGACGTGGAGACGGTAAGCCGTACGTACGCACGTATGGTGACATGTTATTCAAAGGGTGGATAGAATACTGAATATGGTTGTACCATATTTATAATAAAATCACAGTATATGTAAGATACTGGAGTTATTATTTTAGAATGGTAAGAACAAAGAAAGAGGAAGTGGAAGAAGAAAGGAACTTAGAAAAGGGTGGTGAAATCATTACCTCTTCTTCGGGTTCTTCCTTTTGATTTGATCAAAAGGGATCCTTAGGTTGGCTTTTTGATCAAACTAAGGCCTCTAGGTTTTAGTGAGGGATGTTGGGAGAGTATTTGGGCAGATTTTGTCCGAACCAAAATGCTTTGAAGGCATGAAGAAATGAGGAGGAGGAGTGCCCTTTTATAAGAGGGTTGAGGGGCACCTTTGGAAAAGCTAGAAATATTAATTTATAATAAATTCATATTCGGTTTCTAATGGCTCCAAAGTTTATTATTCAAAGGTTAAAATGGGGATAGGTAGAAAACCACTCAACCAATAGAATTTAGACAGGTTTGGGTACTTATATTAACCTTATCATTAAGTATTAACTCTAAGTTAATTAGTTTCACTTTTACAATGTCTCTTTGTATTTTTATATAATATGGTTAATAAACATACTATATACATCCAAGAGACCCCCAAGTGGTCCATTAATGATTAACCTATCATGATATAAGTCTCTTGGCCGATCCTTAGATTTTTAGGAATTTAATATCAATTAATAATATAATATTTATTTTAAGAACTCTTTTATGTCAATTTTGACACTATTCAATAGTTCATTTTTGTGAAACTCATAACAGATTGATTACTTCGAAAAAAGTCAAATAAATCAATCCTAATATATCATATTATCATAAAAAATTAGTTTAATTCATTAAAAGTTTCATATTATATTTATTTGGGTATTTATAATTTCAATTATTTTAATTTTTCACTATTATAGTAATTAATGTATCATCATTGTGTCATAAATAAAATAACTTATTTAATGTCTAAAAATTATAAATAAACTATCATTATGTAGGAAATATTTTTATCTTTCTAATGAATATTTATAATCTAAAATCTAACATATATAACCCTATGTAACAATTGTGTTTCTAAAAGATATATGCTTGTTTCATTTTTGTATTCATTTTAACTTAATTAAAATAAAGTGTCATTATCACTTACAAGTGGATCCATGGGGTCCCCAAATCGACCCAAAGATGCCCATGGTCGACCATGTATCAACCAATATGGTTAAGACACGTTTTAGGGTAATTTAGTATTATTATAATATTATTTTTTTAACCTTTATTTACCGGATTTACCCTTAACCATGGTAAATAAAATATTTACCGCAGTAATTATTCAAAATGACTAAAAATAAAAGTTACCTATTTATGCAATTTGAACATCCTGATTCCAAATATGGAATCCATTTTTCTAAATTCAAAACACAGAAGTGGCAGAAATTAATTTAAAATTAATTCCCGCTGTCAAAACAAAAAGCGTGTTTTTAAGAGATAATAACTATCAAAAGATTGACACTTGTTTATGTTTGGTTTAATTGTAAAATTATGTCTAATGACCAACATTATATTAAATTGTAAAAATATATTCTAAATATACTTTAAAACCACTCAAATTCATAATTTATCACTATTAATTATTTTGATTAAAAAAGTTGTTTTTAATTAAAATTTAGTAATTTTCACTATTCATCAAAATATGAAAGTTATCCGAAAAGTACCAAAATTTCACCTTAGGCTAAATTCGATATTCCGAATCCAAAAATGAAGTCCATTTCAAAATATAAAATATATATAATTTCAAAATTTAGGTATTACTATTCATAACGGCTAGTTTGATCGGTTGAGGTGTGTGTTAAAACTCGACGTAACACACGCTACTGTTTTATTCAAAGGAAAGCGTACCGTGGAAGCATGGGATGTTTCATTCTAAATTTTTTGATGTCTCCATTTAGTCAAAAAGCTTAAAATATTGTATTTAAAATGGTTTCACTATCAAAAGTTGATAAAAGTGCAATACTGAAAATGAATCTATTCTTGCATTATGACTAAGAAACTCATAATATGGATTCTAAAATTATAAGGATTATATAAAGTTAAAAATGTAGTTAATGCTATTCATGACCTCTTTTAATGGCTTTTTTTTTGTAAGTCATGGTGCAATTGAACTCGGTGTTGCGTGTAGTGCAAGTTATTGAATTATTTTGAAGAAATAACACACTATGAAATCTTGGGGTGTTACATTCTCCCCTCCTTCAATAAATTGCGTCCTCGCAATTTGAAATTGTTCTTCGAAAATAAAAGGTTGAAAATAGATAATATATTTGTGGGAAAACCCACATCGGAAATTGGGTTACTAAAATTTAGTCTTAATATGAGGAAAGGAGAAATGAAAGGGTCACCACCAAATTATGATCTTGATTAGGAGAACATTGGTGGCAATTAGAGACATATAATCGGAGGAAAAACGTAAATATTTATAGGTAGTGATTGAGGTCATCAATCACAAACAAGTGTATAATTGAGGTCCTTAAACTCATCAATCTATGATGATTTGATGTACCATCGGTTCAACAAAATATAGGGTATTGGGATAACACATTTTTGACGTTTCGAAATATCTTAGTTGAAATCCCACATCGAAAAATGAATTAACGAGGCCTCTATTTAAAATAAAGAGTCGAAAGTATGAAGATTACCGAAAATAACTCATACTAGGGTTCCATGTAAGAAAATATGGATATGGAAGAAAAATCTAACCATCAATTATCTGATGGAGAGTGGTAGAGAACATGGCTATGAAAAGGCCAACAATCCAAAAGCCATAAATTAGTGATGATTTAAGGTACCATCTAGGAAAACATTTTTGTTCTATGTTTCTTTTCTTAATATTGAGGAATTTATTTATGAGATTGGATAAGATCATAAGGAGATATACTTACTTTATAATTAGAGTTTTATCCATTAATAAATTTCTACCACAAACTCATCTTTCACTCTAAAAGATAATAGAATGTAAAAAAAATTCTATTTACACTATTCGTATAGGGTTCCAAAATAAACGAATTTATAATTCATCTACAAGATATTTTAATAAAAACTACATAATTTAATCTAGGACATCTCGTGGGCCAGTGGTAGGTGATACACCCTTGTCGCCCTTCGGTTGCGGGTTCAAGTCTCGCAGCCTTGCCGGACGCGACGGGTTGCCGCCCGACCTCCGGGTTGTCCTTTTATGGGAATCCAAAATAATCCAAACTAGAACTATCCAAAATACTTCTATCCATACTCACAGTCCAACATTTATAAGTAAGGTAAACATAATGTAGAACCTTTTTACCCTGTAATAGCATATGAATACCTTCATCATGTATTCTTTTAATACACCGAAACATCCTGAATTACCATATTCCTTATTGATTACATTCATGATCCCTTATTCCATATAGAAAGTTGGATATACTTCATTAATCCAAAAAATGTTTTAAACCCCAACAATGATGGAATATACAAATCATTAATCAGTTCCAGGGTAGTCAAGAATATCCAATATAATTTATCCAAAACAATCACATATTATTCCAAAATCACTACCTCAGTATCAGAACTATATTATGATTTATCATTCTCTCAACCATATATTTTCCAAAAATTTATCCTACTATTGAGTCACTTTTCTTTGTTCCACACAATCTCAAGTCCTTAATGAAATAGTACTGCAGTACAATCCTTATATACTCCATGATTATTGTAACAAGTACATTGTTGATACAACACTCAATTGACATAATCAACATAAGAAATCTAATCATTCCTCTTCATCTGTGGTAGTATCATAACATGATTATTATCCAATAACATCATTTGCGGCATAGTCTGATGACTGGGACATAGGTTCGCGTAGTGTCCAAACTCCTTGCAAATGAAGCATTGTACATTTGAAACCATTTTCTTACCCTTGCAGTCACGTACTTTGTACCCTTTTCCTCCACACTTATAACAAACTCCCATTCCTTTCAGGCAAGTTCCAGGGTGTTTCTTTCCACAGTTACCACATATGGGAAAATTCTTCTTTTCCCTATTCCCTTTATCCATCTTTCTCTCTTCCATCCTCTTCTTCTCTTGCTTCCCTTAAAATCCATAGGACTCAGTAAACTCTTTACGTATCTTATCAACACATGATATTATTTCTTCATATGATGATAATACATGGGAGACTATTTCTCGTATAAATTCTACCTTAAGACCATGAGAGATATGATCCTTCCTTCTCTTTGAATCATGTGCATTTCTGGAGTTATCATTCCTTCTACTGGGCGCCATTTCTAAACAATGGCATAAACTAGATTAGTTTATGAGTCAAAATACATAATCCCATACTTATAAAACACTTAACATAAATTGAACTATTTATGTATATAATCCATAATCATAAAAATGTTTTCTTTGAGGAAGTATATACTCATAAACCCTTCATAATGATTTGTAAAGAAAATGGGAGTTATCCTAAGCATATCCCCCGAGAGTGTCGTAACCAAGAGTGAATCAAGGCCCGTTGTCGTGCACCAGTTCCCGTTCGAGTCTAGTTCAAAGCGGTGTTTTCGGGTTTTACCCCTAGGTACATCTGTGCCAGAGCCGCCTCTACCTGCTCGTATCCAGACAGGGATGTATTACTCGGAAAACTCACAAAATCTCTACAATACCAAAATTCTAGGAAGTTCTTCTATACTAATCCTCAAAGTTCATCTTAGGTCTACGTGCTCTAATCAGAGTTTATCTAAATCTAGCTTCCAAGGTTTGTACTAAACTTCCTCTGATACCAACTGTAACGCCCCGACCCCATCTACCCAGAGTCGGTGCATTACTTCGTAACATTGGCATGATCACAAGAAAGATCAAATCTCGAAAGACCGATTGGTTTAGTAGCCTTGGAAACACTAGATATATTCATAAGTTTTACATTACATCATTAAACGAAAAACTACTACAACTACATATTGTCTCCATAATCCATACTCATATCCCCACATAATATCCCTGCAGGTCATTCATAACTTACTTCTTCACTTCCTGGGAAAAATAAAACATAGAAAAAGGGGTGAGCTCAAATGCCCAGTAAAGATAACAATATAGCGGAAACATTCATAAATAAGAATAAACTTTTAAGGCAATGTATAACTAAAACAAAAGCCTTTCAAACATGAACTTTCAACATGGTATGGAATAAATAAAATGAAATAATGCCATTTACTTACTCACATGGATATTCTACTAATCGAATAATCACATGCAAAAATCAATAACCACTTTCATAATGTTGGAATGCATAATGCCAGACTATCATAACCACATAGCCATGGCCTCGTGCCAAGACTACAAATAAGATTTTGTCAAGGCCTTGTGCCAAGACACTAGTTTGTCTCATTAGACCTACCGATGCATCGAGGAGCTATAGCGGGCTCCACCCGTCACTTATTAAGTCCAATGCATTCCCATATGAAAAGGTTTAAACATAACATAAACATTCGTATTAAAAATAGCATACGAAACGTCAATAATTTCACCATAAACTATGAATGGTATAAAAATAGCACATCCATAGTCAAACATATCACAAAACCTTCAATACAATATAGAAGCTTTGTATTATAATAAATCAACTTCAAATAAGCGTAAAATCCATCAAAGGATGTTGACATAGAGGAAATCAAAATTCTTTTTAAAGAAATATCCCTTTTTATTTTGAAATCATTTAAGATCCATATAAAATAAAACATTTTCTTTGAAAATATTCTTATAAGCTTGTAAGGGAAGTTTTGAAGATTTTATAACGGCGGAAATTAGCCGCACCCGCCGTATAAGTTAAAAAAAACATTCTTACCTCAATTCTGTCGAAAAGGTTAAAAAGGGACCTTGTTTTGAAAACGACGGAAAGATTCCTTTATAAAACACTTATAAAAGTCAAAAAGGTTATAAATGACTTTAACTCATATTCTAGTAAATCGTAAAAATGTTTTGAAATACATTTTTAAGAAACATGGATGTGGATGATAAAGAGATCCTAGTAGATTATTACATATAAACAACCTCGGATAATGAAGAGATTGTGAAATAACCCTTACCTTGTACTTTTCCTTGGTTGGGGTAGGTTAACCTCCTGTATAATGGTGAAATAATTGTTATTAAATTATACAAGAATCATATATATTAATATGATATCATATATGATCTTTTAACATTGATTTGTTAATAATATCTTAGAATTATCGTCGTTTCGGGTGTTAACTTACTTGTTTTATTTTATATGTTTTGTTACGTAAGACATGTTTGTAAAGGATAGGTTGTATATTATTCATATACAGAATGATATCAAGTCCTTAAAAATCATTTTTAAATCATCAAATGATAATTATACTTGAATGGATACGATGGAGAATAAATCTCATCGCGTTCGTGGAGACGGTAGTCCGTACGTACGCACGAGCGACAATATCATTCTTTTGATATTAAAATAATATATAATTGGATTGTATATCATATATACAGAATCATTAACATGTTATATTTATTATTTACATGAGTTACACATCATTATTATACCCATCCAAATAATAATATATTGAATAACAATTACACCACGAGTTGGAGACGGTAAGCCGTACGTACGCACCTATGGTGACATGTTATTCAAAGGGTGGATAGAATACTGAATATGGTTGTACCATATTTATAATAACATCATAGTATATTTAAGATACTGGAGTTATTATTTTAGAATGGTAAGAACAAAGAAAGAGGAAGTGGAAGAAGAAAGGAACTTAGAAAAGGGTGGTGAAATCATTACCTCTTCTTCGGGTTCTTCCTTTTGATTTGATCAAAAGGGATCCATAGGTTGGCTTTCTGATCAAACTAAGGCCTCTAGGTTGTAGTGAGGGATGTTGGGAGTGTATTTGGGCAGAGTTTGGACGAACCAAAAGGCTTTGAAGGTGTGAAGAAATGAGAAGGAGGAGTTCCCTTTTATAAGAGGGGTGAGGGGCACCTTTGGAAAAGTTAGAAATATTAATTTATAATAAATTCATATTCGGTTTCTAATGGCTCAAAAGTTGATTATTCAAAGGTTAAGGTGGGGATACGTCGAAAACCACTCAACCAATAGAATTTAGACAGGTTTGGGTACTTATATTAACCTTATCATTAAGTATTAACTCTAAGTTAATTAGTTTCACTTTTACAATGTCTCTTTGTATTTTTATATAATATGGTTAATAAACATACTATATACATCCAAGATACCCCCAAGTGGTACATTAATGATGAAACTATCATGATATAAGTCTCTTGGCCGAACCTTAGATTTTTAGGAATTTAATATCAATTAATAATATAATATTTGTTTTAAGAACTCTTTTATGTCAATTTTGACACTATTCAATAGTTGATTTTTGTGAAACTCATAACAGATTGATTACATCGAAAAAAGTCAAATAAATCAATCCTAATATATCATATTATCCTAGAAAATTATTTTAATTCATTAAAAGTTTCATATTATATTTATTTGGGTATTTATAATATCAATTATTTTAAATTTTCACTATTATAGTAATTACTGCATCATCATTGTGTCACAAATAAAATAAATTATTTAATGTCTAAAAATTATAAATAAAATATCATTATGTAGGAAATATTTTTAGCTTTCTAATTAATATTTATAATCTAAAATCCAACATATATAACCCTATGTAACAATTGTGTTTCTAAAAGATATATGCTTGTGTCATTTTTGTATTCATTTTAACTTAATTAAAATAAAGTGTCATTATCACTTACAAGTGGATCCATGGGGTCCCCAAATCGACCCAAAGATGCCCATGGTCGACCATGTATCAACAAATATGGTTAAGACACGTTTTAGGGTAATTTAGTATTATTATAATATTATTTTTTTAACCCTTATTTACCGGATTTACCCTTAACCATGGTAAATAAAATATTTACCGCAGTAATTATTCAAAATGTCTAAAAATAAAAGTTACCTATTTACACAATTTGAACATCCTGATTCCAAATATGGAATCCATTTTTCTAAATTCAAAACACAGAAGTGGCAGAAATTAATTTAAAATTAATTCCCGCTGTCAAAACAAAAAGCGTGTTTTTAAGAGATAATAACTATCAAAAGATTGACACTTGTTTATGTTCGGTTTAATTGTAAAATTATGTCTAATGACCAAAATTATATTAAATTGTAAAAATATATTCTAAATATACTTTAAAACCACTCAAATTCATAATTTATCACTATTAACTATTTTGATTAAAAAAGTTGTTTTTAATTAAAATTTAGTAATTTTCAGTATTCATCAAAATATGAAAGTTATCCGAAAAGTACCAAAATTTCACCTTAGGCTAAATTCGATATTCCGAATCCAAAAATGAAGTCCATTTCAAAATATAAAATATATATAATTTCAAAATTTAGGTATTACTATTCATAACGGCTAGTTTGATCGGTTGTGGTGTGTGTTAAAACTCGACGTAACACACGCTACTGTTTTATTCAAAGGAAAGCGTACCGTGGAAGCTTGGGATGTTTCATTCTAAATTTTTTGATGTCTCCATTTAGTCAAAAAGCTTAAAATATTGTATTTAAAAAGGTTTCACTATCAAAAGTTGATAAAAGTGAAATACTGAAAATGAATCTATTCTTGCATTATGACTAAGAAACTCATAATATGGATTCTAAAATTATAAGGATTATATAAAGTTAAAAATGTAGTTAATGCTATTCATGACCTCTTTTAATGGCTTTTTTTGTAAGTCATGGTGCAATTGAACTCGGTGTTGCGTGTAGTGCAAGTTATTGAATTATTTTGAAGAAATAACACACTATGAAATGTTGGGGTGTTACATTCTCCCCTCCTTCAATAAATTGCGTCCTCGCAATTTGAAATTGTTCTTCGAAAATAAAAGGTTGAAATAGATAATATATTTGTGGGAAAACCCACATCGGAAATTGGGTTACTAAAATTTAGTTTTAATATGAGGAAAAGAGAAATGAAAGGGTCACCACCAAATTATGATCTTGATTAGGAGAACATTGGTGGCAATTAGAGACATATAATCGGAGGAAAAACGTAAATATTTATAGGTAGTGATTGAGGTCATCAATCACAAACAAGTGTATAATTGAGGTCCTTAAACTCATAAATCTATGATGATTTGAAGTACCATCGGTTCAACAAAATATAGGGTATTGGGATAACACATTTTTGACGTTTCAAAACATCTTAGTTGAAATCCCACATCGAAAAATTAATTAACGAGGCCTCTATTTAAAATAAAGAGTCGAAAGTATGAAGATTACCGAAAATAACACATACTAGGGTTCCATGTAAGAAAATATGGATATGGAAGAAAAACCTAACCATCAATTATCTGATGGAGAGTGGTAGAGAACATGGCTATGAAAATGCCAACAATCCAAAAGCCATAAATTAGTGATGATTTAAGGTACCATCTAGGAAAACATTTTTGTTCTAAGTTGCTTTTCTTAATATTGAGGAATTTATTTATGAGATTGGCTAAGATCATAAGGAGATATACTTACTTTATAATTAGAGTTTTATCCATTAATAAATTTCTACCACAAACTCATCTTTCACTCTAAAAGATAATAGAATGTAAAACAAAATTCTATTTACACTATTCGTATAGGGTTCCAAAATAAACGAATTTATAATTCATCTACAAGATCTTTTAATAAAAACTACATTATTTAATCTAGGACATCTCGTGGGCCAGTGGTAGGTGAAACACCCTTGTCGCCCTTCGGTTGCGGGTTCAAGTCTCGCAGCCTTACCGGACGCGACGGGTTGCCGCCCGACCTCCGGGTTGTCCATTTATGGGAATCCAAAATAATCCAAACAAGAACTATCCAAAATACTTCTATCCATACTAACAGTCCAACATTTATAAGTAAGGTAAACATAATGTAAAACCTTTTTACCCCGTAATAGCATATGAATACCTTCATCATGTATTCTTTTAATACACCGAAACATCCTGAATTACCATATTCCTTATTGATTACATTCATGCTCCCTTATTCCTTATAGAAAGTTGGATATACTTCATTAATCCAAAAAATGTTTTAAACCCCAACAATGATGGAATATACAAATCATTAATCAGTTCCAGGGTAGTCAAGAATATCCAATATAATTTATCCAAAACAATCACATATTATTCCAAAATCACTACCTCAGTATCAGAACTATATTATGATTTATCATTCTCTCAACCATATATTTTCCAAAAAATTATCCTGCTATTGAGTCACTTTTCTTTTTTCCACACAATCTCAAGTACTTAATGAAATAGTACTGCAGTACAATCCTTATATACTCCATGATTATTGTAACAAGTACATTGTTGATACAACACTCAATTGACATAATCAACATAAGAACTCTAATCATTCCTCTTCATCTGTGGTAGTATCATAACATGATTATTATCCAATAACATCATTTGCAGCATAGTCTGATGACTGGGACATAGGTTCGCGTAGTGTCCAAACTCCTTGTAAATGAAGCATTGTACATTTGAAACCATTTTCTTACCCTTGCAGTCATGTACTTTGTGCCCTTTTCCTCCACACTTATAACAAACTCCCATTCCTTTCAGGCAAGTTCCAGGGTGTTTCTTTCCACAGTTACCACATATGGGAAAATTCTTCTTTTCCCTCTTCCCTTTATCCATCTTTCTCTCTTCCATCCTTTTCTTCTCTTGCTTCCCTTAAAAGCCATAGGACTCAGTAAACTCTTTACTTATCTTATCAACACATGATATTATTTCTTCATATGATGATAATACATGGGAGACAATTTCTCGTATAAATTCTAGCTTAAGACCATGAGAGATATGATCCTTCCTTCTCTTTGAATCATGTGCATTTCTGGAGTTATCATTCCTTCTACTGGGCGCCATTTCTAAACAATGGCATAAACTAGATTAGTTTATGAGTCAAAATACATAATACCATACTTATAAAACACTTAACATAAATTGAACTATTTATGGATATAATCCATAATCATAAAAATGTTTTTTTTGAGGAAGTATATACTCATAAACCCTTCATAATGATTTGTAAAGAAAATGAGAGTTATCCTAAGCATATCCCCCGGGAGTGTCGTAACCAAGAGTGAAGCAAGGCCCGTTGTCGTGCACCAGTTCCCGTTCGAGTCTAGCTCAAAGCGGTGTTTTTGGGTTTTACCCCTAGGTACATCTGTTCCAGAGCCGCCTCTTCCTGCTCGTATCCAGACAGGGATGTATTGCTCGGAAAACTCACAAAATCTCTACAATACCAAAATTCTAGGAAGTTCTTCTATACTAATCCTCAAAGATCATCTTAGGTCTACGTGCTCTAATCAGAGTTTATCTAAATCTAGCTCCCAAGGATTGTACTAAACTTCCTCTGATACCAACTGTAACGCCCCGACCCCAGCTACCCAGAGTCGGTGCATTACTTCGTAACATTGGCATGATCACAAGAAAGATCAAATCTCGAAAGACCGATTGGTTTAGTAGCCTTGGAAACACTAGATATATTCATAAGTTTTACATTACATCATTAAACAAAAAACTACTACAACTACATATTGTCTCCATAATCCACACTCATATCCCCACATAATATCCCTGCAGGTCATTCATAACTTACTTCTTCACTTCCTGGGAAAAATAAAACATAGAAAAGGGGTGAGCTCAAATGCCCAGTAAGGATAACAATATAGCGGAAACATTCATAAATAAGAATAAACTTTTAAGGCAATGTATAACTAAAACAAAAGCCTTTCAAACATGAACTTTCAACATGGTATGGCATAAATAAAATGAAATAATGCCATTTACTTACTCACATGGATATTCTACTAATCGAATAATCACATGCAAAAATCAATAACCACTTTCATAATGTTGGAATGCATAATGCCAGACTATCATAACCACATAGCCAAGGCCTCGTGCCAAGACTACAAATAAGATTTTGTCAAGGCCTTGTGCCAAGACACTAGTTTGTCTCATGAGACCTACCGATGCATCGAGGAGCTATAGCAGGCTCCACCCGTCACTTATTAAGTCCAATGCATTCCCATATGAAAAGGTTTAAACATAACATAAACATTCGTATTAAAAATAGAATACGAAACGTCAATAATTTCACCATAAACTATGAATGGTATAAAAATATCAAATCCATAGTCAAACATATCACAAAACCTTCAATACAATATAGAAGCTTTGTATTATAATAAATCAACTTCAAATAAGCGTAAAATCTATCAAAGGATGTTGACATAGAGGAAATCAAAATTCTTTTTAAAGAAATATCTCTTTTTATTTTGAAATCATTTAAGATCCATATAAAATAAAACATTTTCTTTGAAAATATTCTTATAAGCTTGTAAGGGACGTTTTGAAGATTTTATAACGGCAGAAATTAGCCGCACCCGCCGTATAAGTTAAAAAAAACATTCTTACCTCAATTCTGTCGAAAAGGTTAAAAAGGGACCTTGTTTTGAAAACGACGGAAAGATTCCTTTATAAAACACTTATAAAAGTCAAAAAAAGGATAAATGACTTTAACTCATATTCTAGTAAATAGTAAAAATGTTTTGAAATACATTTTTAAGAAACATGGATGTGGATGATAAAGAGATCCCAGTAGATTATTACATATAAACAACCTCGGATAATGAAGAGATTGTGAAATAACCCTTACCTTGTACTTTTCCTTGGTTGGGGTAGGTTAACCTCTTGTATAATGGTGAAATAATTGTTATTAAATTATACAAGAATCATATATATTAATATGATATCATATATGATCTTTTAACATTGATTTGTTAATAATATCTTAGAATTATCGTCGTTTCGGGTGTTAACTTACTTGTTTTCTTTTATATGTTTTGTTACGTAAGACATGTTTTTAAAGGATAGGTTGTATATTATTCATATCCAGAATGATATCAAGTCCTTAAAAATCATTTTTAAATCATCAAATGATAATTATACTTGAATGGATACGATGGAGAATAAATCTCATCGCGTTCGTGGAGACGGTAGTCCGTACGTACGCACGAGCGACAATATCATTCTTTTGATATTAAAATAATATATAAATGGATGGTATATCATATATACAGAATCATTAACATGTTATATTTATTATTTACATGAGTTACACATCATTATTATACCCATCCAAATAATAATATATTGAATAACAATTACACCACGACGTGGAGACGGTAAGCCGTACGTACGCACGTATGGTGACATGTTATTCAAAGGGTGGATAGAATACTGAATATGGTTGTACCATATTTATAATAAAATCACATTATATTTAAGATACTGGAGTTATTATTTTAGAATGGTAAGAACAATGAAAGAGGAAGTGGAAGAAGAAAGGAACTTAGAAAAGTGTGGTGAAATCAGTACCTCTTCTTCAGGTTCTTCCTTTTGATTTGATCAAAAGGGATCCTTAGGCTGGCTTTCTGATCAAAATAAGGCCTCTAGGTTGTAGTGAGGGATGTTGGGAGTGTATTTGGGAAGATTTTGTCCGAACCAAAAGGCTTTGAAGGTGTGAAGAAATGAGAAGGAGGAGTGCCCTTTTATAAGAGGGGTGAGGGGCACCTTTGGAAAATCTAGAAATATTAATTTATAATAAATTCATATTCGGTTTATAATGGCTCCAAAGTTGATTATTCAAAGGTTAAGGTTGGTATAGGTCGAAAACCACTCAACCAATAGAATTTAGACAGGTTTGGGTACTTATATTAACCTTATCATTAAGTATTAACTCTAAGTTAATTAGTTTCACTTTTACAATGTCTCTTTGTATTTTTATATAATATGGTTAATAAACTTACTATATACATCCAAGAAACCCCCAAGTGGTACATTAATGATGAAACTATCATGATATAAGTCTCTTGGCCGAACCTTAGATTTTTAGTAATTTAATATCAATTAATAATATAATATTTTTTTTAAGAACTCTTTTATGTCAATTTTGACACTATTCAATAGTTGATTTTTGTGAAACTCATAACAGATTGATTACTTTGAAAAAAGTCAAATAAATCAATCCTAATATATCATATTATCCTATAAAATTAGTTTAATTCATTAAAAGTTTCATATTATATATATTTGGGTATTTATAATATCAATTATTTTAATTTTTCACTATTATAGTAATTACTGCATCATCATTGTGTCATAAATAAAATAAATTATTTAATGTCTAAAAATTATAAATAAAATATCATTATGTAGAAAATCTTTTTAGCTTTCTAATTAATATTTATAATCTAAAATCCAACATATATAACCCTATGTAACAATTGTTTTTCTAAAAGATATATGCTTGTGTCATTTTTGTATTCATTTTAACTTAATTAAAATAAAGTGTCATTATCACTTACAAGTGGATCCATGGGGTCCCCAAATCGACCCAAAGATGGCCATGGTCGACCATGTATCAACCAATATGGTTAAGACACGTTTTAGGGTAATTTAGTATTATTATAATATTATTTTTTTAACCCTTATTTACCGGATTTATCCTTAACCCTGGTAAATAAAATATTTACCACATTAATTATTCAAAATGTCTAAAAATAAAAGTTACCTATTTATACAATTTGAACATCCTAATTACAAATATGGAATCCATTTTTATAAATTCAAAACACATAAGTGGCAGAAATTAATTTAAAATTAATTGCCGCTGTCAAAACAAAAAGCGTGTTTTTAAGAGATAATAACTATCAAAAGATTGACACTTGTTTATGTTCGGTTTAATTGTAAAATTATGTCTAATGACCAACATTATATGAAATTGTAAAAATATATTCTAAATATAATTTAAAACCACTCAAATTCATAATTTATCACTATTAATTATTTTGATTAAAAAAGTTGGTTATAATTAAAATTTAGTAATTTTCACTATTCATCAAAATATGAAAGTTATCCGAAAAGTACCAAAATTTCACCTTAGGCTAAATTCGATATTCCAAATCCAAAAATGAAGTCCATTCCAAAATATAAAATATATATAATTTCAAAATTTAGGTATTACTATTCATAACGGCTAGTTTGATCGGTTGTGGTGTGTGTTAAAACTCGACGTAACACACGCTACTGTTTTATTCAAAGGAAAGCGTACCGTGGAAGCTTGGGATGTTTCATTCTAAATTTTTTGATGTCTCCATTTAGTCAAAAAGCTTAAAATATTGTATTTATAAAGGTTTCACTATCAAAAGTTGATAAAAGTGCAATACTGAAAATGAATCTGTTCTTGCATTATGACTAAGAAACTCATAATATGGATTCTAAAATTATAAGGATTATATAAAGTTAAAAATGTAGTTAATGCTATTCATGACCTCTTTTAATGGCTTTTTTTTTGTAAGTCATGGTGCAAATGAACTCGGTGTTGCGTGTAGTGCAAGTTATTGAATTATTTTGAAGAAATAACACACTATGAAATCTTGGGGTGTTACAATCTTGGTGTACTGTCACACTCGACATGACCATGACACCCATTTAGAGATCGTATTGAGTACACAGAGATAGCATCAGCTATATGCTAAGCTTTCAAAGTGGAACTTTTGGATGGACTAGATAGACTTCCTGGTTCATATCATCTCAAAGGAAGAAGTTGCAGTAGATCTAGAGAAGGTTAAAGAAATATTTTTCTAGGAGTAGCCTAAGAACATGTTTGAAATACAGAGTTTGTTGGGGCTGTCTAGTTACTACATGTGCTTTATATAGGACTTCTCCCACATAGTAGCACCATTAACTGGTTTGAATATGAAGGGTGTGAAGTTCATTCGGTCAGAAGCTTGTGAGACAGCCTTTCAGGAGATGAAGGGACTATTAACATCGGCACCGGTCCTAATACTTATGGAGCAGTGGAAGAGCTATACAGTTTAATATGATGCATCAGGTATTGGGCTAGGAGTAGTGTTGAGCTGGGAGATCGAGTAGTTGCATACAGGTCTCATCATTTGAGGCCACATGAGAGAAATTAGCTGACTCATGATCTTGAGTTGGCTGTAGTTGTTCATGCATTACACTATTGGAGACATTATCTTTTGGGAGAAAATTTTGTAGTGTTCACATACCAAAAAAGTCTCAAATATATCTTTAACCATCATCACCTGAATTAGAGACATTGAAGGTTGGTTGAATACCTTCAATCCTTCGACTTTGAGCATGCCTATACACCTTGAATGGGTAATGTAGTTGCTGATACACTAAGCCAGAATAATCATATATAGGCAGTTCTTGTGGATAGTGGTGAGTGGAAGCTTATGTATTTGTTCTTAGAGATGCATTTGAAGGTTCACAATACTCAAGGGAAAACCTCTCAAAATTCCTTAGCTGTGACTTCTACCCTCCTAGATAGGATGATGATGAGACTGATATCTCATTAAGAAAGCATTGTTCTATGGGAGTTGGTAGAATGTGAGGACCCTCCCCCTGGATAGAAGATATGCAATGATGAGTTACTACATTTCCATGGATGATAGTGGGTTTTATGGGATATATGTGAGGAGCTGATGCTTGAGTTTCATGGTTCAGCTTGGGCAGTTCATCCAGGAGTCACCATGATGTACCGTGACTTGAGACCTTAGTATTGGTGGCTGGGTATGAAATGAGAGTTTGTTGGGTTTTAATGAGATGTTCCACCAGTCAGAAGGTGAAGGAAAAGCATCAGAGTCCATCTTGATTGTTATACAATTTCCCATTTCATAATGGAATGGGGACGATGTCGTGATGGATTTCGTGATAGGGTTTTCGAGATCACCTCGTGGCAATGATGCACGTGTGGGTCATTGTGGACCTACTTACGAAGGTGGCACACTTTTTTCATATCAATGATACCTTATATGTTTAAGAACACGAGATGTTTTATATCCGAGAGGTCATACGTCTTCATGTGGTCCCTCATTCTATCGTTTTAGATAGGGGCTCCCTCTTTACGTCCAGCTTATGGCATTGTTTTTAGAGGGCACTGGTTACACAGGTGCTTTTGAGCACAACATAACACCCTCAGACCGATGGCCAGTCAGAGCATATGATACATGTGCTTAAGGACATGTTGTGTGCATCCATCCTATACTTTGGTTTCTATTGGGAGAAGCACATACCCCTGGTTGAGTTTTCCTACAATAATATTTTTCAAGCAACTATTTAAATGGAACCTTATCTGGTTTTATATAGTATACCATTCTGATCACCCCTGTGGTGGTTGGAGATAGGTGATGTAGCTTTATTAGGACCACATCTTATGCTGGAGACTTCAGAGCAGTTCAAGTTGTTATAGAAGAGGATGGCTACTATTCTGTCTCGTTAGAAATCTTATACTGATCGCTGCAGAAGACCCTTGGATTTCATGGTCGGATATTGGGTTTTCTTGGGTGTTTCACAGATTTTGGGTCACAGTTGGATCAGTAGATAGGGTAAACATTCACCAAGGTATGTGGGGCCTTTGGAGATTCTTGAGATAGTCGGGCGGGTTTCCTATCAGTTGCAGTTACCACAGAGGTACTAGGACATGCACGTCGTCTTCGACGTATCTCACCTGTGCCGTTATCATTCATCCATGACTCATGTCTTCCATCCTGAGAAGTATGATATTCAGTTTTATGCATCCTTTATGGATCATATGATTTGTATTGTTGATAGGAGCACGAAGGTTCGCTGAGGCCGGTTAGTTCCTCTCATACGGGTGATATGGCAGCATAGTCGATTCCAGGATGAAACCTGTGAGCGGGTGAATGACGTACGTGCTCAGTGGCCAAAGTTGTTCACAACATCATCTTCGCCACCCTTATAAGGGAAATTCAGGGATGAATTTCTTTATGGGGGGGTTATTTTTAAGGACCCGGTTCTTATTCTTGAGGTACAGGTTTCTTCTATTCCTTTTTTACTTTAGTGTTTTAGTAAAATTATCACAATGGAGAAAATCCCAAATTATATTGGTACATTCCATATACTTTTACAGACGATGTGTACTTTGGCTGTGTGGAAAGAGTGTACAGGGAATGTACGCCTGTCGGAAATGAAGGGTGTAAAAACTGACTAAACATCATGTATAGGGTGTTTACAAGCCGTGTATTCAGTCGGAAAGTGAATAGTAAGGCAGTGGAGGTAGCCGCCAGCGAAGCGACAGTACACGCCATGTAATCGGGAATACACGTCGTGTACTCATGTCGTCAAGTGAACAGTTCGGTGGTGAAATAGTACCCACCAGAGGAAAAATTAAATAGGAAAAATAGATGTTGTGTACTTGAGAGTACATACCGCGTAGATTATTTTTTTAGCTTAAAATGAGAAGTAGCCTCCTCTGTTCACAGAAAAATCATATAACACTAGAGGAGAGAGGGAAAGACGGCCAAAGATTAAGGGATCTCTCGACAACACACCAGGAACCTGTTTCCTATGTCGTCAATCTCGTTGGTGTCGCGCAGGTGAGTTCTTCCTCCTCCTTGTGTGTTATTTTCCAATTATTTTCCAAGGGAAATTTATTTGAGTTTGAACGGGATTATTTTCATCTCAGATCTGTGTTGTTCTCGTTTTTTTTGGGAGGCTTTGTTCACATGTACTGATCATCGGAAATCGTGTTAGCAGGTATGTTGTTTAAATTTTTACTGTTTTGTCTTTTTGTGTACTGTTGTGCTACTAACCCATGTTTGGGGTGTGGTATGGCTGATCCCTTTACGGAAAAGATATCCAAAATTTTATAGATATTTTAATGAAATGTTTAAACTGCTGTTGGGGATCACTGCTTGCATCCAGGACCACCCCAGAGGTGCGTTCCTCTGTGTAGCCATTTGGGCATGTTACCCAAAGGGCAAACCATTCAATTTAGTATTCTTTAAATTGCCTGGGGATAAATTGTATATAATTTCTACTTATATGTTTTTCTAGACCCAGTTACTTTCATTTGAGGGCAGTGTTCTATTTAGCTTGAGGGATGATTTTTACTTAGCCTGAGGGTAGTGTTCTGTTTAGCCTGAGGGAAAATATTCTCGTGCATGTGGGAAGTAGATATTGTGCATATGAGAGAAACTCCATAATCCTGAGGGAAATATTTATTATTCCTGTGGGTATATACCTGAGGGTTTCGATTCTAATTACCTGAGGGTAAGGTTTGCATGTCAGATGACACTGACTGTTTACATAGCATATTCACTATGGTGATATCATAAATTGATTGATTGAATGAATATAATAATGGAAATGTAACTGGTATAGTTAGTTACATTTGAGTACTTATTATTTTATTGCATTTACTACTGCACACTATTATTGCACATTTTCTCTAACAGTTGGGCACATGCCTTTGGTGGTTGCCTACATGGATGTATTTCTCTCACCCTGTATGGGTCATGACTTCGGCCCGAACAGATTATATTGTTGTAGGTTTCGATAGGGGAAAGAGTCCCTACATAGGTACATGAATATAGAGGAGAAGTAGGAGAGCATGGGAATATGCTTAGGATTGCGATGCTGGGGTGTTTTGTTTCTCTACATTTTTTATATGGTTATACCTTGTACCTGGAGATGTATTGTATTGTTTTTTTTGCAGTGTATCCTATTCTGTATGATTTCATATAATTAGTGGCATGATGAATCATTATATATATGACTACTGGATCCCTTTTACTTCATTTGTCCGTTTCTATAGTATATTTTAGACTGCTTCTGATGTTGTATGTTATTTATCTTTTCTATTGCGCTACACTTTGAAAAAGGAGTGCATAGTTTCCCCACTATCAGTCCTTGTCCCTAACTGGTAGTCGGCAGCCTCTGGCATTTGGGGAAATCTGCTTGAGGCCATGTGACCAACCAGGTATGGGGCACTCGTTGAGTGGCATCTAAATCCGGGACTTTACATTGACCATTTTGGTTCAAACCAAGATGAGTTACATTATTTAACGGTAACATCTTCTCTTAAGTTCATTGGTTTTATTTTACATCTCCTACCGCTAAATAGTTTTTATTACATTATTTCATAACAAAATCATTATCCTCATTATACTTGGATGTTTTTATGAGAGTGATTTTAAATACACATACACACACCTCCATGAAATGGGTGAAAAACATATTGATTCTCGGGATGGAAAACTAACACCTCGGAAAACGATGATTTTTCAATTATCTCCTATCACCTCTCATGATGTCCACTAAGATGAATCGATATTAATATATGATATTTATGATATTTATGTTTTCTTTATGCTTCTATATTTTTCATTTATATCATACCTTTATGGTTTCCAATATGGGTAAACACGATAATTTAATTTTAGGATGTGCGGACAACCAACCGTTAATGTGATACGACTAGTTAATGCCATATGTGAGAAATATAAAATATTAATTAAATGATATTATATATGATATTATATTTTAATTATAATGTACCTATGTATCATTACATTTTATTTCCATTAAAATAATAAATGGATATGAAATTAACCTTCATGCGTACGTACGAATTAACGTCTCCTGGAACGGTGTATTTCATTTCATATCTCAAAATGTTATGTCCTATTATAAATACATAAATATACTGTATATATAGGTTATATATGATATCTAAATCTTGAATATCATTCTGGATATAATGGATCCTTTTCCACATGAACAAACTGTAATTATAAGATGTTCATTTTTGACTCAAGTACTAAATATCAACAAAACAACTGTTATTAGTGTAAATGATTACAAAATGTTTATAACATGGTAATAAGTAATATAAAGGAATAATAAATTCAAAAAAGTATCTTAAGAAAGTTAAAATTAACTTTAGTTTATTATTCAAGAGATTAAAGAACGAACGAGTCAAGTCGGACACGTGGCAAGGGACTTCATGTCGATCTCATTTCATTGAGACATTTTTTGTTTCATATACGACAATCTTTTATATGATGTATAAACACTTTTTAATTTTCATTACATTTATTGGGAAAAATTTTCTACAATTTGTTTTACTAAATGACAAAAATATAATGTTTCTTTATAATGTAAGTGGTGATAACGACCTTTTCTGCAGCCATGAGTACTATTTGATCTATGGCTTCCTTAACAAGTCGTAATGTTTTTAAGAGGAAAATGAATACCATATACTCATTAATGTATTTTGGTAGTGACAATGGTTTTGATAATAGATTTCTATGTCAGTATATTAAAATGTTATATTTTTATTGAAATGTGAAAATGTTATCATTCCTTTTGGTTTGTTTTATGGGTTATAAAAATGTTATGGTTCATGAGAATTGTTTACGTATATAGGTGATTATGTGATAAATCTAGGTCAGGTGAGACCGATATAGCTCTCAAAAGAATTAGGTAACTTGATGGAGGTTATCATAAATGTTTCTATTATGATATTTTGGGAATATACTATTATAGGTATTCCAAATATAACACCCCATGTAGCTATGATAGATTCAATGTATGTATGATATTGATTCCACAAGTTACCCTTATTTTTTATTATATCTATGTGTGATTCATATATATGAAGATTTCATGTGGTATGTTAAAGAGCTTAGGTTATGTATGTACTGATGAACTAATGTTTTCTTTCATTTTTTTCATACCCTTACTGATCTTTTTATTATCATACCATGTTTTTAAATGGTTTTTATAGGAATTAATAATAGTGTCAATGATGGTATCAAAGAAAATTCATGGTCTCTAAAACATATAACTAGACATGATTCTTTTTTTCATGAATTTATTTATTTTTCTAAAAAAATGGAAACTGAGTAGAAGAGTCTACATTGAAATTTTAGAGATGTAATGTAATAGTTGTGGCTTAATTCTCTAAAACTAAAAACTAGAAAAGATCATCAAGGTGAATTATTAATTTAATTCACTATTATGTAACGTTATAAGGTGGAGTCCTTATAGTTGGTTTCAGAGGATGTTTTAGATATATTTAGAAGTTAGGATATTGTTAAATTAATGTCCATACATTATTTTATGGAAATATTTAAGTGATATAGCATTTATAGATTACCATGTTGCTTCACCTATGATATTTATGTGTTCAGAAATGGTTTTCCATAGAGGAAACATGGGAGCTATGCTGGGATGAAATCAGGAGGATGATAACCTTCCAAATCAACAACCTGAGATGGTTAGAATCGGGACTGAATAGTTTTTTGTAGTGATGTCATTATTGACTCATGAAATAAATAGTGGTTGTATTTATGCATGAGTTCAGCCAAATAAACCATGAAGGAACATGTCAGTAGTGGATCATTTCATAAGGAAACGTCCCCCATCCTTCCGAGGATTATATGACCCTGTGATAAAAGAAGGGTGGATTAAAGCACTGCAAAATATTTTCAATATTATGTGGTTTTTAGAACATCAAAAGGATAGTCTTACTATTTACAGTTTTGATGGTGAAACTGATCAGTGGTGGTCAATGGGGTGGGGTGTCTATGTGGAGGGGTGGTGTCTAAGAGGGGTGGGGGCCTTCTAGGGGTTAGTGGTGTCCAGGTGGTGGGGGGATGTCCCGGGTGGGGGTGGGGGTGTCCATGTGGGTGTCTAGGGGGGTGTGGTGATGTCTAGGGTGATGTGTAGACCTTCTAGGGGTGGGTGTGTCCAGGTGGTGGTGGTGACTAGGGGTGGGGTGGTGTTCAGGGGTGGGGGCGGTCCCTAATGATGGAGGGCTTTCCAAGGGGGTTGGGTGGTGTCTTGGGGTTGGGGTGGTTTTCACTGGGGGTGGGTGTTCAGGGGGTGGGTGTGTCCAGGTGGTGGGTCGTGTCTATGAAAGGAGGGGTCCATCCATGCAGTTGTGGGCCGACATGGGGGTCGGGGTTGTCCATGGGGTGGGTGTGTCCATGGGGTGGGGGTGGTCTTGGTGGTGGAGGGTCTCTTCAAGGTGGGTGGGGCGGTGTCCAAGGGGTGGGGGATGTCCATGAGGGTGGGGGTGTCCATGGGGGGTTGGGTGTCTAAGTGGTGGGGTGGTGTCTTGGAGGGCTGGGGCTGTAATGGTTTTAAAAGAATGAATTTTAGTTATTTTAAGATCACTACTATTTTTAAAATGGTTTTGGAATTCTCTTAATTTCGATATTATTTGTTTCTTTAGGAAAAAATTAATGCTTTTGGTGTATATGGTACGAAGGTGAATTTGGTGATTAGGAAAGTCATATCATTTTTATTATAGAACAGAAATATTATATGATTATTTAAATGGAACCATAAAAGGGATTTATACAAACCATTGGGGAGTTTTAAATAGAAAGAAGTCTCTATTATAAGATTTTGAAATGTTTTTTATGATGATTTATATATGATGTATCTATATGGGATTTGAGATTTTATGTCCATTGATTTAGAACATCATATTATTTTACTAATTGTTTTTTTTGATAATTCAATAGAATATTACCACTATAAATGACTCAAAATGTCTATAAGGGGATATCTCAGGTAGTAATTCTTGTGTCTTGGTCACTACTCAAACTCTTGTGGAAGTCGAAAAGTAATTTTCTTCTCAGATCATTTTTTATGAATGGGAGTTTCTATAATACCATCCACTATTTTTTACTGGTGAACACAGATCCCCAGAGGGAACCCAGTGGTTATCTATGATTAATGGGATATTCGAGTTAGAAAACATATAATCCATGGGGGTGGGGCTGTCCAGGGGGTGGAGGATTATCCATTGAAGTGGGTGTTGTCAATAGGGGTAGAGGGTGTCTAGGGCGTGGGTGGCACTGTCCATGGGGGTGGGGGGATGGCTAGGGGTTTCGGTGTGTTTAGGGGTGGGCGGGGCTATTGAGGTTGGTATGGGGTGTCATGTTTTGTGGGTGGGTTATCTGCGGGGGTGGCAGGGCGGTCCAGGGGGTTGGGGGTGTCCATGGGTGGTTGGAGGGATATCCATGGGGTTAGAGGTGTCCAGGGGGTGGGATTGCTATCTACGGGGGTGGGGGCTATCCATGTGGGGAGGGGTGTCCAGGGGTGGGTGGGCTGTCCACTGGGATGGCGGCATGGGGTTTGTCCACTCCTGTGGGGGTTGTCCAGTAGGTGGGGGTCTATCCACGGGGTTGGGGGCTGTCCCTTGAGGGAAGGGGGTGTCTGGGGAGAGCGGGGGCTGTCCACTGGGGTGAGGGTGGGGGGGGGGGTTCCAAGGGGTTTGGGTGGTCATCTAGGGAGTACATGTTGTCTGGTGGGGTGTGTGGGCTACCCACAGGGATGGACGAGCTGTCCACAGGTGTGGGTAGGTTGTCCAGGGGGAAGGGAGATGTCCATGGGGGGGGTCCTGGGTGGTGGGGTCGGTTTATGAGGTTGGAGTGGCTATCCATGGGGGTGGGGTGTTGTCCAGGGGACGGGGGTCTATTAGTGAGGGTGAGGGTGTCCAGTGGGTGGGGGTGTCTAGGTGGTGGGGTGGTGTCATGGAGGGGTGGGGCTATAATGGTTTTTATGGAATGGATTTCAAGAATTTTAAGATCATTGGTATTTTTAAAATGGTTTTGTATTTTATTTTTATTGTGGAACAAAAATACTCTATGATTTTTTAAATGGAACCTTAAAAGGTATTTTTGGAAACCAGGGGTGGGTGAGGCTGTCCATGGGGGTGTGGGGCCGTCCAGGGGGGGTCGGGGGTGTCCAGGGTTGTGGGCGGGCTATCCACGGGGGTGGAAGGGAAGTCTATGGGGGGTAGGGTGGGTCTAGGGTGGGATGGGGGGCTGTCCAGCGGCATGGGGGTGTGGTGTCCACTGGGGAAGGGGGTTTCTAGTGGGGTGGGTGAATATTTCCGGGGGATAGGTGGCTGTCCATGGGGGCCGGGGTGTCCAAGGGGGGTGGCGAGACCTTCCAGGGGGTACGGGGTGTCCAGTGTGGTGGGTGGTATGTCCACGGGGGTGGAAGGGCTATCCAGGGTGATAGGGGTTGTCCAACAGGGTGGGCGGTGTAACACCCCATGATTTCATAGTATGTTATCTCTTCAAAATAATTCAATAATTTGTACTACACGCAACAACAAGTTCGAGTGCACCATGACATATCAACCTAGCCGTTCAAAAAGTGGTTATGAATAGTAATAAATGATTTTTGAATAATATATATTCTATATAATTTTAGAATTCATATTATGTGTTTCTTAGACAAAATATAAGAACAAATTCATTTCTTCAGATAAAAGAAGTATTTTTCACAAAATGCAATTTTACCACCTTTTATGGGTACTCTGTTTTTATAACCAATATTTGAAATATCTATATATTCCATTTAATGAAATTGAATTCTTCTTTATACGGAGGACGTATAAATTATGTTTTGAAATTTTTTTGCTAATTTTCTGATAACAATCATATTTTGATGAATAGTAGAAAATACTATGGTTTAATTGAAAACCACTTTTTTAATTGAAATAATTTATACTATTAAATAATGAATTTGAAATGTTTTAAAGTATAATTAGATATTATTTTTTTCATTTAATACAATTTAGTTCATTATAACTTGTTTCACATTTAAATTTGACATAAACACAAGTCAATCATTTGATAGTTTTTACTTTTTAAAAAACTGCTTTTGGGTTTTGGCAAGGGGAGTTAATTTTAAATTAATAAATGAAACTTATTTGTTTCGAAATTGGTAAAATAGACTTCATTTTTTAATTTAGAATATCTAAATAATATTTGGGTGAATTTTGGGTATATTTCTTTAAAATTTCAAATTTTGATGAATAGTGAAAACACTCTGTTATTATTTAAAACGGAATTTTTATTTAAAAAATAATTTCATATATTTAAATTTACATTAAGTAAAAATAGATATATAATACCTATATTAGTTAAAATTAATTCATTGGAGTAATTTTATGATAAAATTAGATGTAGAAAATTTTATTTTACATTTTAACCTCCATTGACCACCTTCTAAATGCTTTTGAAAATTTCCATAAAACTAAATTTTCCAACTTCAATGTGTAGAATTTAAAAAATAAGAGAGATTATATTGATATTCCTAAGTAATATATGCTTAAATATGATGAAAATAATCTTTTATGAATAGTATCTTTTGACTTTTATTTACCACAGTTAAAAGTAAATATGTTAAATAATTGTAAAAATGATATTATAATTATCCTAACACATGTCCTAATTCTATTGGATAAGTTTATTTCGACCACAAACAAACATAGTAATAAAATATGATCCATTAGGTCTGCTTGGATTATATAAGGATATTTATTATTCTTTTATTTAAAGAAGTGTTAAAAATGTTAAATTAAAAGTTTAATAACTAAACCATTTTTAATAGAGGGTTACACAAAATATAAATTCTACTAAAAATATTAATTATAAATTTAAAAAGATTTCCTACATAATGGTATTTTATTTATAATTTTTAAACATTAAATAATTTAATTTATTTATGACACAATGACGTTGCAGTAATTCCTTATTATTGAAAGAATCAAATAAATGTTATTATAAATATTAAAAAATATAATTTCAAAGTATTTATGACATCCCCAAATTTTCTATGTGAAAATGAAATTTTATGGTTGATTCAATGTATCTTTTTTCATGTAATCATTTTTTGATGACTTTCACAAAAAACCAAATACCGAATAATGTCCAAATTGACATAAATTAATTTTTTAAACTGATAATATATTATAGGTTGAAATAATATTCCTAAAAATCAAAGGATCTACCAAAGGGATTAAATAATATTATATATGAAATTAATGAACCACTTGAGGGTATCTTGGATGGTTAGAGTAGGTTTATTAACCATAAAGTGTAAGAATATAAGAAGACATGGTAAAAGTAAAAATATTTTACAAAAGGTTAAATATAAACGATAAGGTTAATAAGGTGGCCTAAACTGGCCTCAAACCTATTAGTTGAGTTGTTTTCCGCCCATCCCCACATTATCCATGTAATAAATCATTTTGGAGTCATTATAAATCGAAAATGAGTTTATTATAAAACAATATTTCAAACTTTTCCAAAAGTGACCCTCACCACTCTTATAAAATGGTATTTTCTATTATTTTAATTTAACAACTCCAATGCCATTTGGCATAGCCAAACCCTACCCAAATATCCTCCCCACATCTCTCGCATCAACCTAGAGTCTTGTATTTGATCTTAAAGCCAACCTAAGGATCCCTCTTGATCAACTCAAAAGGAAACACCTGCTGAAAAGTTAATAATTTCACCACTTTCTTTCAAGTTCTTTTCTTCTTCCACTTTCTCATTCTTTGTTGTTTCCATGCCAAAATACTCAATAAAGTACCTCCTACATAATTTTATCTTAATAAAAATATGTTATAACCATGTTCGTTATTCTATCCATTCTATAAATGACAAAGTCACCCTTCGTCTGTATGTACGGCTTACCGTCTCCACGTCGTGGTGTAGTTTGTTATTCAAACACTTAATTATTTGGATGGGTATAATAATGAGTATAACATATGTAAATAGTAAATATAACTTGCTAATGATTATTTATATATGACATAACATCAAATTAGATATGATTTATCCATCTTTATAATGATATTGTCGCTCGGGCATATGTACAGATAATCGTCTCCATGACACGATGAGATTCATTCCCATGTTCATAATTCAATGATTATTATAAAAATATATATTGTTAATAAATACATAATATATGAAATAATAATTCTACTGGATATATATATATATACTTATATATATTTTATTCACTTACTCCATTGAATACAATATGAAAGCGGAAACTACGTTTAGGCGTACGTACGGCCTACCGTCTCTATAAACGGTGTTTCCATTTCATATATATATCTATCAAAAATATTTATATTATAAATATATATAATATATAAATCAAGGTTTGTATTCCAGAAGTATTTAAATCATGATATAAATGATACGATGAAGAATAACAATTTAAAACACGTATGATAAACAAAACGATTATTACCATAAATGTTAATTTAACATTTAAATCATTATTAAATTGGTAGTATAAAGTCATAAATGAATCATGTATGATATAATAAATATGAATATGGTTGTGGTATAATTTAATAACATATTATTGTCATTATACAAGAGGTTAAATGTACCCTCGACCAAAATAAAGTGCAAGGTAAGGGAAAATTCTTCAATCTCATTATTATTCGAGATAGTTTATGGGTTAGTTTTCACTGGGACATATTTATTATCCATGTAAATGATTCATAAAAAGGTTTTACGAGGGATAATTTTTAAGGGACTCTTTTTTTAAAACATAATTTTAAATGTTTTAAATATTATTCTTCTAAATCATTCTCATTGATTTCCATGTTCTCATAATGATTTTTAAGGATTTATTTATATGGACAGGAATGTTATTAAAATGTTAATTCCATTCAAAGGTTTCAAAGTGGAATGGGTCACTTTGATTCAAAATGACTTTAAATTTCTTCCATTCTAAATTGTGTCACTTGTAAATGTTTTCATGAAAAATGTATATTTCTCTCAAAGAGTTTTACAATTCATTTTTATCTATGTCAACATCCATTGATGGATTTTAAAATAGTTTGAAGTTGATTTGCTATAATAAAAATATTATATATTGTATTGAAGGTTTTGTTATATTTTTGGCTATGGATGTATTATATTAATACCATTCATGGTTGATAGATAATGTATTTACATTTCGTATGCTAATTTTAATATGAATGTTTATGTGTTGTTTCCACTTTTTCAGATGAGTAATGTATTGGACACAGTAAGTGACATGTGGTGCCCTCTATAGATCCTCGGTTCATCGGTACGACTTACAAGACAATTAGACATGGAATTGGCCAATGTCTCTCCCAAATTTGATATATGATTTTGGCCGAGGCCTTATCCATTTTTAGACATCTTGGATGTGGCCTTGACAAAACGTTTCAGAATGTCCGACATTATACAGTCCCTCATTATGAAAATATTATTGATGGTTCATGTAGTAAATCTACTAGTATAATACCCATGAAAAAGTTTTATTATGGAAGTATTTAATCATTTAGTATTCCATCCATAAATTGTTCATGTTTATTATTTGAAAAGGAATGTGTTTTAAATTATTCACTATACCTAATGTATATGTTATCTTCCACTATATTTTTTACCCTTACGGAGAATTTGAGATCACCCCTTTCTTATATTTTGTTTTCCTAGAATTCTAAGAAAAGTATTATGATTGATAAGCAGGGATAAGCTATTGAGTTAATGGATTTCTCAAAAGTTCACTTTTGTTGTGTTTTATTTTTTAATGTGTAATGTAACATACATTTATGTAATCTATTTTTCAAGAGTGCTTAACTGATTGGTAATTTAGGACTTGACACTTTTTGTAATAATGCCAATGTATTAAAATAATGCACCGGCTCTGGGAATATGGGGATGAGGCGTTACAATTGGTATCAGAGGAAGTCTAGAAACAACCTTCGAATTAGATTTTCATAAACTCTGATTATAGAACATTATCCTATGATAGAATTTGAGGATTAATGTACAAGATCTTCATAAAATTTTGGTAATGTAGACATTTTTTTAATTTTCCAAGCAATACATACCTGTCTGGATATGATCAGGTAGAGGCGGCTCTGGCACAGATGTACCTATGAATGAACACTTCAACAAGGAGTTTGGGGCTTTACTTAAGGTATCTTGGTACTCGATAGTGGTCTTTGCTGCACTCCTGTTTTCGACACTCCTAGGGGATATGATTTGGATAATTCACATTTTAATTACAATCCATTATAAAGGATTTAAAAATAATAACATCCTCAATGAAAAAAATTTATGATTATAGATTATATCCATATTATTTTCAATTTACATTATGTATTTTACATGTTTGGAATTATGCAATGTGATTCATAAACTAGACTAGTGTATGCCATTGTTTAGAAATTGCACCTAGTAGAAGGAATGAGAATTATAGAAATATGCATGATAGAAAGATTAAGAAAGATCATATCATTCATGGTATTAATACAACATTTAAAAGTGATATAGTCTCACACATATCCTCATTATATGAAGAAATTGTATCATGTGTTAATAAGATAAGTAAAAAATTTTCTGAGTCTTATGGATTTATAGGAAGGAAAAAGAAGAAAAAGATGGAAGAGAGAAATATGGATAAAGGTAGTGGGGGATAAATTATTTTCCCAGATGTGATAACTGGTGAAAGAATAACCATGGTAAATGCATGAAGGTAATGTGAGTTTGTTATAAGTGTGGAGAAAAAGGATACTATGTACATGATTTCATGGGTAAGAAAATGGTTTTTAAATGTATAATGCTTCATCTACAAGGAGTTGGGACACTACATGAATCAATTTTCCAATTGTCATCGTATACCACAAATTATATTGTTGGATAAAAATCAAGTAATGATAATACCACAGATGAAGAGTAATGACTAGTGTTCTAATGTAGATATTAAAGAATTACGTCATTTTAGTATTGTATCATTTATGTACTTTTTATAATAATAATAGAGTATATAAGGATTGTACTGCAGAAATATTTCATTAAGGACTTGAGATTGTTTGGAACCAAGAAAAGTGACCCAATAAAATGTTAATTTTTTTTAAAATATATGGTTGAGAGAAAGATAAACCATAATATAGTTCTGATGATGAGGTAGTGATTTTGGATTAATATATGATTTATTTGGATAAATTATATTAGATATTCTAAAATACATTGATACAGATTAATGATTTGTATATTCCATCATTATTGTAGTTCACAGCATTTTTGAAAATAAGGAGTATATCCAGTATTCCATAAAGAATAATGGAGAATTAAAGTAATCAATACGGATTTTTGGTATTTCAGGGTGATTCCTTGTTTTAAAAGAATAAATGATGAAGATATTTACATGTTATTACATGGCAAAAAAGATCCTCATTTTGTTTACCATTATTATAAATTTTGGAGTGTGAGTTTGGATAGACGTATTTTGGATAAGTCTAAAGGTGGTAATGGATTATGTTTGACATTTGATACTATTTTTATGGTTAATTCATTTAATAATATTATTTTTGGATTTTTATGAAAAGGAAAACCTGAAGGTCGGGCGATAACCCGTTGCGTCCAGCAAGGCTGCAAGTCTTGAACCCACAACCAAAGGGTGACAAGGGTAATCACCTGCCCCTTTCTTGAGTGATGTCCTAGATTTTTATAATGTAGTTTTTTTAATTATTATGATAAATGAATTATAAAATCATTAACTTTGGAACCATATATTATTAGCATAAATATAATATTTTTTAATACAATTATTTGTTTGAGCGAAAGATGAGTTTGTGGTAGGAATCAGTTGAAGGATGAATCTCTACTGGTCATGTATATTTTGTTCCTCTTAATCAATGAATAAAATAATTCTTAAAAATTTTAGAGGGAATCTAGAAATAAAAAATTTGTTATCATAATACCTTATGTTTTGTTGAACTGATGAAATTTTAAATCATATTAGATTAATGGTTTTGAGGCCCTCAATTTTAAACGTTTCTGTGATTGAGGACCTTAATTAATCCCTATAAATATTTAAGTTTTTCTTCCAATTATGCATCTCGAATTTCCACCAATGTTCTCTTAATCGAGATCATAACATGGTGGTGAATTTCTAATTTACTTTTCCCTCTTATTAAGATTATATTTTCTTAATCCATTTTTTGATGTGGGTTTTCCACAAATGTATATATCTATTTTTAAACTTTTATTTTCGAAGAACAATTTCAAATTGTGAGGTTGAAATTTATTAAAGGAGGGTATAATATAATACCCCATGATTTCATAGTATGTTATCTCCTCAATGTAATTCAATAACTTGCGCTACATGCAACAACGAGTTTGAGCGCACCATGACATACCAAACTAATCGTTCAAAAAGGGGTTATGAATAGTATTAACTAAATTTTGAATTTTATATACTCTATATAATTTTATAATCCATATCATGTGTTTCTTGGACATAATATAAGAACAAATTCATTATTTTTTAGAATGGAAGTATTTTTCAGAAAATGCAATTTTACCACCATTTAATGGCGATCCATTTTTTAAAATTTTATTTGACACTTTTATATAATAAATATAATGAAATTATATTATTATTTATATTTAGTACATAAAAATTTAGTTTGGATAAATTTTTGGTACTTTTCTGATAACTTTCATATTTTGACAAATAGTGGAAAATACAATGTTTAAATTGAAAACAACTTTTTTAAACGAAATCATTTATAGTGTTAAATTATTCATTTGAAAGTTTTTTAATTATAATTAGATTATATTTCAATCATTTAATACAGTATAGGTTATTATAAGTAATTTCACAATTAAATTTTCTATAAACAGATGTCAATATTTTGATAGTTTTTACATTTTAAAATTCTGCCTTTTGGTTTTGACTACGGTAATAAATTTTAAATTAATAAGTGAAACTTTTATGTTTTTAATTTTAAAAAATAGACTTCATTTTTTAATTCATAATATCAAAATTATATTTATGTAATTTTTTTTGTATTTTTCAAAAAACATTCAATTCTTGATGAATAGTAAAAAACACTACGTTATTATTTTAAACCGAATTTTTACTTAAATAATTATTTTTTGTATTTAAATTCATATTAAGTCAATATATATATATATAATACCTAAATACATTCAATATAATTCATTGGGGTCATTTTATGATAATATTAGATGTAGAAAATTTTATTGAACCTTTTTACCTCTTTTACCCACCATCTAAAAATATTTACAAATTTGAATAAAACATAATTTTGCCACATCTATAAGTTGTATATAAAAAATCTGAGGGACAGGGTTTATATCAGTATGTAAAATTTTGTTTAGTAAGATAAAAATAATTTTATGGTGAATTTTAAACTGTGACCTATATTTACCATAGTTAAAAGTAAATACGGTAATTAAAGGTAAAAAAGATATTATATTTACCCAAACATATGTTTTAATTCAATGAGATAAGTGTATTTTGACCAAAAACAACATTAATAAAAAATATGATTCTTTAGGTCCACTAGAATTATTTTAAATCATTTATTATTATTTTATTTAAAGAAGAGTTAAAAGTGTTAAATTCAATATTTAATAACTAAACCATTTTTAATATATTATTAAACACAATATAAATTAGACTATAAATATTAATTAGAAATATCAAAATATTTCCTACATAATGGTATTTTATTTATAATTTTTAGACATTATATAATTTAATTTATTTACGACACAATGATGATGTAGTGATTACCTTATTAGTGAAAAATAAAATAAATGGTATTATAAGTATAAAAATAAACATAATTTCTATGTTTTTTTGACATAAACGAATTTTATAGGTGAATATGACATGATGCGGTTGATTAGATGTATATTTTTCGATGTAATTATGTTGTTATTACATTCACAAAAAATAAAATTCCAAATAATGTCAAAATTGACATAAATTAATTTTTAAAACAAATACTATATTATCGGTTGGTATAATATTCTTAAATATCTAAGGTTCGGCCATAGAAATTAAATAATATTAAATATGTCATTATTGAACCACGTGAGGTTCTCTTGAATGTATATAGTTAGTTTAGTAACCTTATAGTTTAAGAATATATGAAGACACACTACAAGTTCAAATATTTAACTAAGAGTTAAATATAAAATATAAGATTAATAAGATGACCTAAACCGGTCTAAAACCTATTTTTTGAGTTTTTTTCAGCCCACACCAACCATATCCTATAAATAAATTATTTTGTAATCATTAGAAACAGAAAAGGATTTAATTATAAAATAATATTTCAAGTTTTTGCTAAAGTGGCCCACATCTATCCTATAAATGAGTATTTCCCCTTAACATAACTTCACACCAAAAAAGCCATTTTCACTTCCAAACCCTGAAAAAAACATCCTTTCAACTTCCATAACATCATCATAGTGTACTTAATTTGATCATAAAGTCATCCTATGGAGCTTGTTTGATCAACTTAAAATGAGACACCCGAAGAAGAGGTAATAATTTCACCACCCTCTCTCATGTTCTTTTCCTATTCCACATCCTTTTTCATTTTTGTTTCATACAAAACTAATAACTCCCATACCTCCTAAATAATGGGATGTTACTATAAATATTGTATAACCTTGTTATTTATTCAATATATCCTATATATGACAAAATCACCATATGTGGGTACGTAGGGCTAACCGTCTCCATGTCGTGGTGTATTTTGTTATTCAAGCACTTCATTATTTGGATGGGTATAATAATGAGTATAACTGATGTAAATAATAAATATAACGTTTTAATGATTCTTTATATATGAGATATCATCCAATTACAAACTATTTGACCATCCATATAATGATATCGTCGCTCGTGCGAACGTTCTGATTACCGTCTCCACGACGTGATGAGATTTATTCACACGTTCACCATTCAACGATGATTATAAATATATATTATTAATAATTATGTAACATATGACATAAAAATGCTACTGGATATATATATATACATGAACATACATATATCTTTTTCACTTACTTCCATTCAATACGATATGAAAACAGAAACAGCATTTATGCATACGTACGGCCTACCGTCTCCATAAACGGTGTCTTCCATTTCATATATCTATCTATAATAAATATTTATATTACAAATATATATGATATATAAATCAGGGTTTATATTCTTGATGTAATAAAATTATGATCTAAATGATACGATCAAGAATAACAAGTTAAAATAAATATGATAGAGATAGCGATTATTAACAAAAATGTAAATTTATCATGGAAATCATTATTAAATCGGTATTATAAAGTCATAAATGAACCATTTATGATATAATAAATATGAATATGGTTCTGGTATAATTTAATAACATATTATGGTCATCATATAGAAGATTAAACGTACCATAGACTAAAGGAAAGTACAAGGTAATAGTTAATTCCACGATCTCATTATTATTCGAGATTGTTTATGGGTATTATATTACTGGGAAATATTTATTATCCATGTACATGATTCAAAAAAGTGAATTCAAAAGGATTCATTTTATGTAACTAAATTATTAAAACATCATTTTAGATGTTTTAAATATTTATTCTTCTAAATCATTCTCATTAATGTCCATGTTTTCAAAATGTTTTTTAAAGGATTTATTTATATGGAATTGAATGTTTCTAAAATGTTAATTCTATTCAAAAGTTTCAAAGTGGTATGGGAATATTTGATTCAAAAATTTCATTAAATTTCATCCTTTCTAAATTGTGTGGCTCGTAAATGTTTTCATGAAAATGGGATATTTCCCTCAAAGAGTTTTCAAAAAAATTCATCTATGTCCACATCCAATGATGGATTTTAAACTTGTTTGAAGTTGAATTATTATGATAAAAATCTTACATATTTGATTAAAGGTTTTATGTTATGTTTTTTCGTGGATATGTTATTTTTATACTATTCATCGTTTATGGATAAAATATTGACATTTCATATGGTAGTTTTAATACGACTAATTATGTTATGTTTCAACTGTTTCATATAAAAAATATATTAGAAATATTAAGTGATGGGCGGATCCTTCTATTGCACCTCAGTTCATCTATAGGTCCTATGAGATAATTAGTCATGGAATTGGTTGAGGCCTTTCCGAAATTTGATATATGGTTTTGGCCGAGGCCATATTCATTTTTAGCCGTCTAGGCCCAGTCCTTGAAAAAATGTTTCAGAATATCAAGCATTATACATTCCCTCATTATGAAAATATTATTGATGGTAATGTGTTAATTCGACAAGTAGAATACACCTGGCCATTTTTTATTAAGGAATTATTTACTCATCTCATATTCCTTCCACAAGGTTTTCATTTTTATTATTTGTAAAGGCGTTTGTTTTAAATTATTTACTTTTCCTAATGTTTATGTTTTCATCTGATGTATATCTTACCCTTAATGAGTGTTTGAGATATTCCCATTCTTATGTTTTATATTCCCTAGATTCCATGAAGAGTATTATGATTGATAAGAAGAGTTATGCAAGGGGATTAATAGCATTCTCAAAGGATCATTTATGTGTTGTTTTGTTTTCTAATTTGTAATGTAACATAAATTTATGTATTCTATTTTCAAAGACTGAAAAACTAATCGTTCATTCAAGACATGATTCTTTGTAATCATGGAAATATAATAAAATAATGCATCATCTATGGGTTTCTGGGGTAAGGGAATTACTGGAGGTCTATCCATGGGGGTGGGTGGGCTGTCCATGGGGATGGGGTGAGATGTCCATGGGAGTGGGGAGTTTTTCCATCAGTGGGAGGGGCTGTCCTGGGGGTGGAGGGTAGTCCACGGGGGTAGATGTGCCCTCCAGGGGGTGGGCAGGATGTCAATGGGTTTGGGGGGCTATCTAGGGGAGGGGTGAATCAGTCACGACAAATCATCAAGTCAATCTTTATTATTTATAGCTAAAAAATTAAAGATAATGTGACCTACCTAATCACACATATATTCAGGAACAAAAAATCAATAAGCATCAAAGGTCAGTAATATTAGTCAAAAATATAACTAATCATTCTGTCCATATTCACCATCACTATCATCCTCATCATCATCAGCCTCACCCACATCCTCATCAGCAACCCCATCATCGTACATGCCCTCCTCAACACCCTCCTCCTTGCTCTCTTACTCAGCCCCAACCTCCTCATTTCCCTCCTCCTACGCCTCGCCCTCGTACTCATACTCGGCCTCCTCCTCACTCTCTTCTTCCTCTGCCTCGCCTCCTCCTCACCATCGTCCTGACCACTACTGAAACGTCCACATGGAGCACAATATATTGAATTCATCGACGGAATATATTCATCTCAAGTTCTTCTATCATATGGTGGAATAATTAGACATAAAAATTTTATCAGTTTCATTAATGCAATGATTGCCCTAGCATACTGTTAAGCCATCTACACAGACCTTTTTTCTGCATGTTTTTCATGTTCCTTAACCTACTAGCATGGAGTGGAACTACAACTCGTACCTAATGAGATAAAATACCTCATCAGAACTATACTATTCCTAGGTCGGCAGCGTACTCCAACAAGGTGCTCATCTCCCAACACCTGATGTACGTGATCGTTTGGCCCAAAATTTTCATGTTCAGGGGAATCAAGGGCCACTAAAGCAGCCTGTTAAAAATATAAATAGATTATTATGTTACAAAATAGAGACTACAAATTTAAATCTTAAATGTAAAACATACAATCTGTTGTGGAGTGGGTTCATTAACAACACTTCCATCATTCTTCCTTCTACCTATAAAAAATAGTTTTGCACGAGGCACACATACGTCAATATTCTATTTATGCCACTATTATAACATTGAATGTAGGAAACCATAATTCAAAATAAGTACCAACAATTAATTTATTAACTAAAAATATATAAAAACATTAAAAAGCGAATAAATTATTAGGTAGCAATAAAAAGTTCAATTCGTTAAGAAAAATTATAAATTGTCATACCTGCTACCACTAAAGATCTGGAATTATAGTATGACCCAATATGTTGATTTTTTTTAAAATCAATATTTTTTTCTTCAAGATGAATCATAAATAAAATTCAATAAATATTTTAAATGAAAAACATGAGAATTTTCAATTAAATACCTCTAATGAGATTAATAACTTAAATTGGATAGTCGTCTAATGAATAATCATCTGACATTATTATTTTAACGGATAATCATACACGACAGGGAATGCCTCTAACTCTGGTCCCTCTCTAACATGCCAACCAATGTACAACTAGTGCTTATAATCTCTCAAAATCTCGATTAAATGTTTTAGATGTGATGGTCATGGACCCTCACAATCGGGGAAATTAAACCTGTAGCTGACACCAACATTTTAATTTATAGAAATTAAAAAAATAATATATTTCATAAAATATAGAAACTTTTTTTTACCCATATCTCTACCCAAGAATTATCCTTGACTCTATTTGGCAGCTGTCTCCATGATAGTGGGCTAACAAGAATGATGTCAGAGTATTTGGAAAGATTCTCCAAAAAATACTGACATTGCTGCCCTGATTTATCAAATCATTTGACTATCATCATTGTATTCTACCATCAACTGAATGTAGTGATTCCACACCGCACACATTCATGCACTCCCCCACCCATACCTCCTTTTAGTAGATGTATCTGTTATGAAGGAAAAAAATATTTTTTCACTACACAATATTATGAAAATAAATAATGGTGTTAAAATTTGATCTAGTAGTATAACTATACCTATAGTACTCTAATCAAAGGGAACCAGTGAATCTGCAGAAACTAATTACACCCTATATAGCTGGATTGGGTCCCAATGTATGCTCTATAGGGATAGACTCTGGTGGAGCTGGAGCAGAAAATGATGAAATATAAAATCACAGAGTGAAGGAAGTAGAAGTAAAAGAAGATTACAAGGATGGCTGGTTGAACGCTGGATGGGGAGTGGGAATCATCTTCAGATATGGTATAGACATGTGAGGAGGATCAAATGAAAATGGTGGTGAAAACAATGGAGTTCTAAATATCTTGTGTGTCTCTAATAGCATAATGGAATCAGAATGTGGGATGGGTGGTATGTCGGTGGGAGGGGCAAGGTCTAATTGGGTACGCCGACCAGATCATCTAACTGTCCTACCACCCCACCCCCCTCATACCAACACCCTGAGTATGAGGACCACTACTAGGATGCTCATCAAATAATTGATTCCCAATTTATGGATCCCGAAAAAATGTTTTAAAAAAGTAATCACATGGAATTATATATTATTTAAATATATTTGTTTGAAAAAAAATACTCACTGTAGGCACTTGTGGTGGAATACCCAACTCAGTCCTAAGACGATTGCTGTTTATAATCTGATTTCATCGCCTCTCTTCAATTGGATTCATATCCTGCATTTGAAAACAAATACGGAAGTAAATATAAATGGATAACTAAGGTTTAACAAAAAAATTAATGCATCGTATGTGTGCACACCCATATACCAAGGAATTTTTAACTATTTTATTAACGGTTTCATGTATACATCTATATCATTTCCGGGATCAAAAGGGAATGATATGAGTATATTTATGAAATTGAAAGGTTTTTTAATACATAACCATGGTGGAATATTATAAATGTGTATAAAAAACGGCCATGTGTTGTGTGTTGTAAGCATCTTCCAAATTAGATTAAAACAGTCACATGAAATTACCAACCTCACATTATGCACATCAGTTGCCAAATCAAGATATTGAGCATCAAATCTCTACCATGAAAATCCATCAGCAGGGTGAACCAACTAATCATTAGTCTTCATTATCTAGGTATCCGGCCATCTCATTTTTATCTATATTCAATCAGACACAAAAAAATCAGTCTGGGGATCAATGGAATGTTCCACATTACTTTTTTTGGCAAATGGCATGGTGTTCAATCAGCTATTGGGTTCTAGTGGGATGTGTGTCAAATTTTATACAATCATTTCATTCAGTAGTTACATCCCATAATAAACTACAATATTTCAAGAAATCAAGAATTTTGTTTCTTGAAAATCCAAGATCCTCGACTATCTTCCTAGACATATAGTGGTTTGAGGGAATAACGACATCATCTAGAAGTAAGTCCTTCATGAAGGAAAGAATGAAATCGATTTCAGTATTAAAAATCACATATATAGTATTCCCATGAAACAATCAGATTAAAAATTTTAGCCTTTTCATTTTACTACAGTGTCGATATATTGGATTCAGGGCATCATCATTCAATTGTTTCACCCTGACAACATGAGGATTTTCATTAGAAGCACCATGTATGATCATATCAAAATCTTATTGGATCAGAATCCTTTTTTTTCCTGATGACTAATAAACAGAAACCGTTCATATAAGAAAATATTTAATCTACTCCTCTCATTTGGAACATCATCAATTTGATATTTCTTTTTTCTCCTTATTGTGATACCACACTGAGTTGTTTACTTAAAAACCATATTTTGTTTTGTGTTAGCTGACTTCTTCATGGCTCAACAACATTCTTCCAACACAATTGTTACAGAAGTAGTGTGTGTCACATCTATATGAAGCATTGTGAATTAAAAAATCTAAAAATCTCTCCAAATTGTTCTGAAAATCACTACAGATCCTATCGGTTTCATACATCCAACTTCTATCCATTTTTAAAAAAAATGATATAAGTCATTTCGTCGAAATCAATGAAATAATATTGAAGTTCCATCGAAAATATATTTATTTAAATGAGAATTGTTAACATTATATAAAACTATAAGTGACACACTACCCTATATGATAATCATAATATAAAAAACCACAAAATAATATATTTATATCATAATATCATTGGAAAACAGTAAATGATTGTACAAGAACATGTACACATGTGGAGGAGAATTATTCAGTATTTGGGTAAATTTTAGATGAAAAAAATTTAATAACATAGTAGATTATTTGAGTGATCACATACACTACCCAAGGGGGTGGGGGTGTTTTGGGGGTGGGGGTGTCCAGTGGGCGGGGGGCTATCCCGAGGGGTGGGGGATATGCATGGGGGTCGAGGATATCCAGGGGTGGGCGGGCTATCCATGGTGATGTCGAGGATATCCATAGGGGTTTTAGGGTTATCCAGAGGGTTGGGGTGTCCATGGGGTTGGGGGGGCTGTCCATGGGGGTGTGGGCTATCTAGGGGGTACGAGGTGTCTAGTGGGTGGGGTGTTCTGGGGGATTGGGGGTTGTCCATGGGGTGGAGTCAGTCCAGGGGTGGACGGTCTGTCCACGGGGTTTTTGGTGCTGTCCAGGGGGTAGGGGGTGTCCAGGGGGTGGGCGGGCTGAACACGGGGTTGTCGGGGTTGTCTAGCAGGGTACATGGAGTCCAGGGGTGTGTGGGGCTCTCGATAGGGTTGGAGGTGCTGTCCATAAGGGAGGTGGGGTTTTCCAGGTGGTAGAGGGTGCACAGGGGGGTGGTCAGGCTGTCCACGGGCATGGGGGTTGTACAGTGGGGTCCGGGGTGTCCAGGGGGTGGGTGTGTCCAGGGGGATGGGGATGGGGGGTCTTGGGGGTCATGCGGGGTGTCCAGGGGGTGGGCGGGATTTCCAAAGGGTTGGGGTTTTCCAGGGTGTAGGGGGTGTCCTGGTGGGGGTGTGCGCTATCCAGATGGGTGGTGGGGCTGTTTAGGGGGGTATGGGTTGTCCAGAGTGTGGGAGAGATGTCCACGGGGGTGGAGGGGTTGTCTAGGGTGTTTGGGTGACTAGGGGTTGGGTTGTCCCTGAGGTTGGGGGTTGTCTAGGGTGTCCAGGGGGTGGTCGGGATATTCACAGTTGTCGTGGGGCTGTCCAGGGGGTACAGTGTGTCTAGGGGGTGGGTGGTCTGTCCACGGGGGTGGTGGTGTTGTCCAGGGGGGTAGGGGTTGTTCCGGTTGGTCGGTGGGATTTCCACTAGGGTGGGGATTTCCCAAGGGGGTCGGGGTGTCCAGGGTGTGGGGGATGTCCATGGGGGTGGAGGTGTGTGCATGTGGGTTGGGTTCAAGGTGTGGGGTGTTGTCCCGAGGTTTGGGGATGTCTAGGGGGGTCATGGGTGTCCAGAGGGTGGGGTGTTATGGGGGTGGGGTGTTCGGGGGTGGGGGTGTCCAGGAGGGTGGGTAGGCTATCCACAGGGGTGGGGCTGTCCAGGGGGAACAGGCTGTCCATGGGGTGGGGGCTGTCCACGAGGGTGTGACTGAGAGCTATGATATTTAATTGGGTTGTCATTCATGTTATGAAAAAACACTTTTTTGTTAAGGATTAGAGTAGTATTTTTTAGTGAAAATAGAATTTGGTAGGATTGGTGACTTAATAACAAGATGGAATCAAGTTTACAATTGGAAAATGTTGGTGCATTGGATTTTGGTGGTAGGAATACGGGTTAGTGAATATCTATAGGTAGTTGTTAAGAATGATATGATGCATGGTAATGAGTTTGTAATGATTTTCATCATCCTGGCATGATGATTAAGGGTGTATTTCTATATGAAGATATATGGATTCCTCAATATTTGTTTTCATCATTACATGAATTAAATTTTGGATGTCATTAGAAGGTGATTTATAGATAGAATCACTATTCATTTAATACAAAGAAAGTTAGGCTTATGAATATAGGATATCCATACAGTAGTTGGTCCCTGGTTTAGGTGGATATATATTGAGATATTCCTCCCCTAGTCTCTATATGAAAGGATTCTAAAAGGCTCCCACCACCTTACAAGGATATATTATTTCTTTATAAATGTGTTGTCGGAGAAGGAATTCATCCTATATAGTTGATTTCACATATAGATAATGTGATTTATTACACATCAAGTTGACTAAATGAGAACCAAAAACAAAGAGACCTCAGACCAATCCAAATAACTATAACTGATGACTTCTTAATACTTATTGGCGAACTGTGGAAGTGATGACTTCCATCCTGAACAACCCTTCCCCACCTCACCCCCATCAGTCTCCCCCAGCACATCCCCTCCCCCTGAACACCCCCTCCCCACCTAGACACTGCACATCCCCCCACATGCACACCCCCCTCTAATCCACCCACTGCACCCCCCCCCCACATGCCCATCACCCTCCCCCCATTTCGACCTTCATAGCCCCCCACACACCTCCACCACCAACTCTACACCCCCACCCCAACAGACTCCCACCTACCAACCCCCCCCCCCCCCACACACACACCTTCTCACTCCCCTCCCCCACCCACTTGCACAACCCCCACCCCCACTTAATCCCCACACATTCACCACCCCCTCCCCCACCCCCACCTGCACAGTCCACCCCCACCCCCACCTATACAACCCCCCCCCCCCACTCACACACAAACATCATGCCTAACAATCACCCCCCCCCCCCACTACAGACCCCCACAATCACATCCGCCTTCACCCATTTCATGTACCCCACACCTGCACACCCCCACCTACACACCCCACCACCACCCACTACACCCCCACCACCTACACCCCTCCCCCACTTGGACAACCCTCCTCCCCCCACCCCTATCACCTCAACCCACCCCCAACCCCCACACCCACCTGTATAGCCCCCCCTCCACCACCCACCTCACCCTAGCAGAGACCCCTTAAATAGCCCCCTCCCCCATGACACCATCACCCTAACAACCCCCCTCCCCCCACATCCACCCGTTCCACTACTCTAACTAGACCCAATCCATTCATATAGGTCACTTACTCTATAAAATAGTGGCTATAAATACTTCAAATAACGTCGAATAAAAATATCTCACTCACAAAATCATGATAGATGAAGTGTAGAACAAAAACAGAAAACAAATAAAATTGCAATTATTGGTTATACCATGCCTCACAGACTATGGGTTTAGGGTAAATGAAAACATAAAACAAAAAAATATATGGAAAACATTGACACTAAGGTACCACTTACATATTTTATGTGTAGAACAAACCAGCATTCTGATTGAAGGGTGGAATAATTTTTTGAGTAAGAGAGCTATGTGTATAGGCTTTAGGTATGCAATAAACTGGATAGGGGATTGGGGATGTTGAAAATTATAGGGGAAAACATTGTTAGTGGTTTTTTAAACCATTGGGAAAGGTAAGCTTTACCATTGGTTTACAAAAGTTGGAAAAGGCTCCCTAATACTCAAATTTACCAATGGTTTTCTAAAACTGTTGAGTAAAGTCTCACATATTCAAATAGTTTTATCAAACAGTTGGTTAAAACTCATCTAAAAAAATTTATTCCAACAGTTTAGTGAAATCATTGGATAAAGACCTCTCAAAATCCCTACATCAATGGTTTATGAAAACTATTCGGGAAAATCATTTTCTATATCTTCCATTTCTAGTGGTGAAAATTATTCGACTGTGAAGGTATGCTCCAAATTTCATATGAGATATTGATAGTAAAATCAGTCACTTTTACTCATGATTAAAGCAACAATATCGAGGTGATTTATCTTCTCCTGAGTTCAAGTGTTATGAAAAACTTTTTCAATGTTATGATAAGTAGGAAATAGAGCATGCCGAGGATCAGGCCTTTTTTGAAAAATAACAGAATAAGAGGTAAAGGTTGCAGGAGAAAGGGACAGGATCTTCAAAAATGTCTTCTGATAAGAAATGTAAGCTTGCAGTTTGCAAAAATTGTGGTAAAAAACATTCTGGGGAATATCTTTTGAATTCTGGTAAGTTCTAACGATGTTGTAAAATGTTACATAAGGCTTCAAACTGTAATGAATGAGAACTGGTTAATGGTAAGACAAAATCTGTTCTATAGTCAGTAAAATGTTTTAACGGCAATAAAATGGTTCATTATGAAAATTATCATCCAATGAAGAACTCAAATGAGGGAAATAAATCAGACTAAAAACAGAAATGGGTGGTGAGGCCCTTTGCAACTACTTCAGTAGATGTTGGGCCATCAAATGATGTAGTACCAGGTACACAGTGTGTCTGTTTAGATTATGCCAATGTTTTGTTTGATTCTTAGTCTACACATTCGTCCATTTCTATGATGTTTTCAGGAATCTTGGGAATTCCATCTCCATATATGAATTCTAAACTTACGGTAAAAAGACCTGGAGAAAATGTTGAAAAAAAAATAAATTATAAGAACCATCATGTTCTTGTGTGTGGAATGAATCTTCATGAAAAAATTAGTCTTTTTCCTATAGTAGAGTGTAATTTTATGTTGGTTATGGATTGGCCTTCTATTTATCATGCTTAGATTGAATGCAGTGCTAAAGAGGTTTATTTTTAGAATGATGTCTAGTTTGTGTACACAAATTATCCATTACTTTTTATAACATATCAGGAATCTATGAAACCGGTAAAATATGGAAATGAATGTTATCATGTATATATTGTTGAAAATAAATGAACTGTTCAGATTAATGATGATTCTTTGGTAAATGAGTACCTTGATATTTTTATTAATGATTTCCTTGGTATTATACCTAATCAAAAAGTTGGATTTACTTTTGACTTAGTTCCTGATTCTTAGCCAATTTCAGAACCCCCTTATCAAATGGCTCAAATTTTACTTTTAGTATTAATGAATCAATTACAGGAGTTATTAAATAAATATTTCATTCTCCCTAGCACATCACCATGGGGTTCTCCTTTCATATTTATTAAAAAAAATGAAGGTTCAATGAGACATTTCAGTGATTATAGGGCATTTAATAACATCACTTCTAATAACTAGTATTCTCTTCCACATCCTAATGATTTGATTGAATAAAACCAGGGAGATCAATATTTTTCGAAGATTGACATGAGGTCGAGGTACCATCAGTTGAAATTAAAGGAAGCAGGCATTCCAAATACCTCGTTTTGTACTATATAATGCCATTATGAAAGTGTAGTAATTCCTTTGGGGTTATCCAATACACCTACTGTATTCATGGATCTAATGAATATAATTTTCTGTGAGTTCTAATATAAGTTTGTTGTTGTGATCATTGATGATATTTTTGTTTATTTTAAAAGTAAATAGGAGCATGAAATTAATTTATGGGTTTTCTTGAAAACCATAAAGGAAAAGAAACAATTTTTGAAACATAACAAGTGTGAGTTTTTGTTAGAAGAAATTTCATTCCTTGGTCACATTGTTTCAAAAAATTGCATAACTTTTGATCCCGTTAAAACAAAAGTTGGTGAAGAATGGACAAGAACCACAAATATAACAGAGACACGTAGTATCCATGGTTTGGAAAGTTATTACTGGAGGATTTTTTTGGAAATTTTTCATGGTTATCTTGTCCAATGACTATGTTAACTTGAAAAGGTGTTATGTTTTTTGGAAAGAATAATGTGATGATTGTTTTTAGGAATTGAAAAAAAGATTGGTGAATGCTCCAGTTTTGGCACTACCATCCAGAAATGGTGATTTTTTTAATTTATAGTGATTCTTTATTGAAAGGACTTGGTTGCGTTCTTATGAATAATGATCATTTAATTGCTTATGGTTCACGCCAGTTGAAGCCTCATAAGTTAAATTACCCTACACAAGATTTGGAATTAGCTACTGATGTTTTTTTATTAAAAATTTGGAAGTATCATTTTTATAGAGTAAAATGAAAAATATATACTGAACAATTATGTATGAAGTATATATTTAGTTAGAAAGAATTAAACATGAGGGAGAGGAGATGGTTGGAATTAATCATGGATTATGATTTCACTATTTCTTGGCATCCTGGAAAAGAAAATAGAGAGTTTGGTGCTTTGAGTCTAATAATTAAGGATTCATTTAAAATTCTACATTTGGAATGAGAATGTTTGGTTTTGTATGTGACGAACTTTGGCATTGATGTTTTTGGTGCATAAAATTTTTTGGTTTTGTTTCAGGTGTAAATGGAATCATCTATATTTGACAGAATAAAGCATGCACAGATGGAAGACAGTGAGTTGCAGAAAAAGTTAGAGGTGGTTCAGAAATGTATGTTTCCTGAATTTAACATTGATAATGATTTTGTTTTGAGTTTGGGGAAAATATTATATGTGCATTGTGACTCAAAGATGTAAAATGAGTTGTTATGTAAAGATCACAGTTCCCCATTTTCATTTCATCCTAGCAGTACTAAGATGTACATAGATCTTGGAGAGTATTACTGGTGGGATGGAATGAAAAGATATATCACTGAATTTACTTAGAATTTTTTTACTTGTCAACAATTTAAAGAAGAGTGGTAGTAACCAAAATGAAGTATTTAGTCTTTACCAGTGCCAGAGTGGATATAGGAGAAAATATACATGCAAATCATTGCAGGATTAAAAGAGACATCTCGAGGTAATAATGCAATTTGTCTTATTTTTTATCAATTTAATAAATCTAATCATTTTTTCCTATTTGATATATATTGTCTATAAATCAACATTTGTGGTTGTATATTAAAGAGATAGTCAGGTTGCATGGTGTTCACCTCTCCATTGTTTCGGATCATGATCACAAATTTATTTCTAACATTTGAAGAGGCCTTCAGAAGTCATTAAGTAAAGAATTTAATTTTAGTACAGCTTTTCATCCTCAATAAAATGGACAAAAATAATAAAAAATTTAGTCTTTGGAAGATATGTTATGTGCTTTTTCACTGAATTACTAGGGAAGTTGGTACAAATTTATATCATTGGTTGAATGTTTTTATAAAATCAGTTTGTATTCCAGAATACAGATGGCTCGGTTTCAGGCATTATATGGGAAGTAGTGTTGAAATCTAGATTTTTTGAATGAATTAGGTGAAAGGAAGTTGATGGGACCATAATTGGTAGTATATTTGGAAAAAATGTTCATTTGATTTAGAATCACATGAGAATAGCTCAGAGTGGGAAGAAAAGTTATGAGGATAATCGGAGAAAGGATCTATCTTTTATGGTAGGTGATCATGTCTTTCTCAATGATTCTCCATGAAAAGTGTGATTTTTTTTGGTAAGAAGGGAATGTTGAGTCCGAGGTTCATTGGAACTTATGAAATACTGATGAATGTTGGATCAGTTTCATAAATAGTGGATTTAACAAAAAATTTGTCCCAGGTAAACAATGTTTTTAATGTTTCAATGTTGAGAAAGTATATGCCAGATCCATCTCCTGTTTTGATTTGAGCGATAGTTCAGTTGTAAAAGAATCTATCTTATGAGGAACAACCAGTCTAGAATCTTGACCAAAGATAGAAAGTATTATGGAATAAGGTAATTTATCAGGTGAAGGTTTTGTTGAAAAACCATATGGTTGAAGAGGCAATGTGGGATCTGAAAATACTAAGAGGGATAAATACCCCCATTTATCTGATAAGGGAAGACAATTGTGAGGACCCCATTTCCAAAAAGAAGGAAGGATGTATCATCCCAGTTAAATAAAAACATATAAAATTTTCATATTAAATATTAATTTGTGACTTAAATATTAATTTTACCTAAAAGGTGTTGCTATGTTAGACGGCATACCCGATATGCCACAACAGGTTTCTTTGAAATCTTATGTTTCACAATAATGATTTAATATTATTATTTTAAAGGGTATTTAATGACTTACCATTGTACTGGCAAGAATTAATAGAGAAAAGTACAGAATTATTATACTTTTATATTAAATGTTTAGATATTTCATTAACAAATGTTATAGGCTTAAAATGTGGATTAATCTAATATAAAGCCTAAATACACTAATATTCATTAAAAGGTCAATTTACGACCTTTTAATGGAAACCCCCTTTTTAATCTAGTTATGGTCACATTTATATGTTTTATTTTTTGAAATAAAATTTTTCATTAGAATCAATGCATCAAAATTCACTTTGGGAAAAATTTTGGTATTTTTCTGATAAAATTAAAGTTTGGATGAATATTAAAAAATACTGTATTTTAATTCAAAATTTCCTTTTAATACAATTTGATTATATTGTTATATTATCTTTTTAAATTGTTTTAAAGTTTAATTAGATTATATTTTTTACCATTTAATCCAATTTTTCTTTTGGAATTAATTTAACTTTGAAATTGGACATAAACAAGTGTCAATCTATTGATAGTTATTATTTCTTAAAAACAAACATTTTGTTTTGACAGTGGGAATTAATTTTAAATTATGTTCTGCCACTTTTGTGTTTTTAATTTGTATAAATGGATTCCATATTTTTAATCCGGAGTTCCAAATAGTATAAGTAGGAAACTTTTATTTTTAGGTATTATTAATAATTACTTCTGTAAATATTTTATTTACCATGGTTGAAGAGAAAATATAGTAAATAAGGATAAAAATATGTTATTATAATAATATATTATTTCCCTAACACGTGACCAACTATTATTAGTTGATACACATCTCACCATGGAAATATTTGGGTCGATTTTGGGGACCCCATGCATCCACTTAAGAGTGATAATGACACTTTTATTTAATGATGTTAATGTAAAGACAGAAATGAAATAAACAAATATATGTTAGTAAACAAATTTTTACATTGGTTTATATAAGATGTCTTTTCGGCTATAAATATTACCTGGAAATATAAAAAGAGTTCATACATCAATTTATTTTTATTATAATTTATACACATCATATAAATTATATTACTTTCGATACAATAATAATGATGTGTTTACCTCATTAATAAAACATTTAAATAAATAAGATTATGAAGATTAAAATAATATCCAAATCCTGTCCAATTCTAATATGATGATTTTATTTCGACCATGAGTAATCATATATTTGACTTTAATATGTTTTGGAAATTTAAAAACCATAAATCATTATCTAATAAAATAATATTTTCACACTTTCCTAAAGAGCACATCCACTCCCTTATAAAAAACAGTCATCTCTAACCTATTCCTCACAACACTCAAACCCCTTGGCGCATCCAACCTCTCCCAAATTATGCTCCCTATATCCCAATACTCCTCTTATATTCCTTAACTTAGGTAGAAGGAACTTCAACAAACATTTTTGGTTCAAACCAAAGAGAGTTAGTAGATTTAAAGGATGTATCTTCACTTAAGTTATTTTGTTTTATTTAACTTATCCTACCCCATAAACTCTTTTTATTAATTTCTTTTCTAAAAACACCAGTATCCTAAATATATTAGGATTATATTATGAGAAGTATTAGAACTACACTTACACACACCTCCATCATATTGGTAAAGAACATACTATTTCTGGGATGGGAAACTAACACCTCATGAAACAATGATTGTTCAACTATCTCCTACAACCTCTCATGGTAGACATTAAGATAGAACAGTAGTTATATATGATATATAATATTTTTATTTTTTCTTTACTATTTTGTATTTTAAATTTTTAGTATACCTTAATGGTTTCTAATATGGGTAAACATGATAATTTAATCTGAGGGAGTGCGGACTACCGCCCCTTCAAAGTGATATGACTCATCAGTCCTATATGTGGGACGTATAAAGGATGGATTTAATGATATTATATATGATATTATACTCTAATTATAACATTCATATGTATCATTATGTTTTAATTCCAATAAAATAAGAAATATAAATGAAAGTATCATTCATGCATTCGTACGGCTTACCATCTCGATGAACGGTGCATTTCATTTATTATCTCTAAATTATATGTACTATTATAAATACATACATATATTGAATATATATGGTATATATTATATCTATGTTATGAATATCATTCTCGATATAATGGAAATTTGACCACATGAACAAATTTTAATTATAAGATGTTCATTTTTTACTCAAGTACCAAATATCGACAAAACGACCATTATTAACATAAATGATTACATAATTGTTATAACATGGTAATAAGTGATATAAAATGAATAATAAAAATGAAAACAAATCTTAATAAAGTTTAAATTAACATTATTTAATTATTCATGAGATTAATGAACGAACGATTCATGTCGGACACAAGGTAAGGGACTTCGTCATGATCTCATTTCATTGTGGAATATTTTGTTTTATGCATGACATTATTTTATAAATTGTATAAGAACCATTGAATTTACATTTCATTCAAAGGGAATATTTTTCTACAAGGTATTCTATAAAATGATAATAAAAGAGCATTTCATTATAATGTATGCGGTGACAATGTCATTTCTCGCAGCCGCGACTATTATTTGATCTGTGGCTTCCGTAACAAGACGTATTATTTTTAAAAGGAATATAAATACCATATAATCTTTTACATATTTTGGTTTTGAAAATTATTTTGATAACATATATGTTATGTTAATATATTTAAATGATATATTATGATTGAAATGTGAAATTTTATCGTTCATTTATTTTTGTTTTATGTTTTATGAATATGTTATTGTTCTTGGGCATTGTTAACATATATAGGTGGTTCTGTGATAAACCTAGGGTGGGTGATCCCAGGATAGCTCTCCAATGCATTGGGTAACGTGACATAGGTAAACATTAATGTATATACTAAGATATTTAGGGAATATATTGTGATTTATATTCCCAATTTATCTCAATACGTAACAATGATAAATACAATGTAAGTATGATATGGATTCCACAAGTTACCTGTATGATTTATGATTTCTATGTGTGATTCATTAATCTTATGATTTCATGAGGTATGTTAAAGAGCTAATGTTATGTATGTATTGATGATCTAATGTTTTTCTTTCTTTGTTTTATGACCCTTGCTGATATTTTTATACTCATCCCATGTTTTGAAATATTTTTCATTGGACTTAAAGATGAATAGGGTCATGGATGGGATTAAGGAAAAGTAATTCTGTCTAAAATATGGAACTAGACATTTCACAATTTTTAAGTGTTTTTTTATTTTGGTGAAATTTTTTGAAACTAAGTAGATGTGTCTACTTTGTAATTCTTGATATGTAATTTAATGGTTATGGATAAATTTTTTATAACTCTAATCATGAAATGATCTTCAATGCGAATTATTCATTTAATTCCAGATTATGTAATAATTTATGGATGGGTCCTTATTTGTCCCGCCAAAACCACAGTTGTTTATTAATGGCCAAGACCTACAAATGTTACAGATGTTTGTATTTTTATTCAATTAGTGTGTTATTACTGATGGTTTGAAAAGCAATTTTCTCAATTTTCTAGCCCAATAAATAATATAACACAGAAATGGGTTAAATTTGATTGCACATAAGAATATGATGTTTTTTTTCAGGAACTAAAGAAGACATTGGTAAATGATCTACCTTTGGACTTTCCACCCTCAATTAGGGATTTTGTCATCTACAGTGATGATTTAATGAAGGGACTTGGATGTGTTTTGATAAAGAATGATCAGGTAATTGCTTATGCTTCAAAACAACTCAAACATAATGAGTTAAATTATACCACATGTTATTTGGAATTGTAAGCTGGGTTTTTTTTTATTTTGAAAATTTAGATCGATCATTAATACAGATCCAAATTTCAAATATATATTGACCATAATAGTTTGAATTATATATTCACTCAGAAGGAATTAAATGTGAGGTAGAGAAGATGGCATGAAATGAAACATGATTAGGATTTCACGATGAATTACCATCCTGGAAAAGCTAACAAATTGAAAGATGACTTTAGTCAAAAACATCATGCATCATTAACCATGTTACATTTAGAACATGATCCATTGATAAATGATTTGACGTGTTTTGGCTTAGAATTTGTTGGTGCATGAAATACCAAGGATTTATCTATGGATTTAGTGAAATCATCATTATTAGACATGATTATGCATGCGCAGAAGGAAAAACATGATCTACATGAAATAGTAGAATTGGTTTATTTGTTTAAGTTTCCCGAATTTAACCATGATAATGATTATGTTTTAAGATTTGGTAAATGTTTTTGTCTTAGTTTTGAATCCTAGTTGAAGAACGAATTATGTGTTAAGCTCATAGATCTACGTTATTGGTTCATCCTAGAAATACTTAGACATATAAAAAACATCAAAAGTATTAATGGTTGGATGGAATAATAAGGGATATTGCGGATTTTTCCATGAAATGTTTGACATGTCAGAGGATAAAGTAGAGTGGTTATTACTGAAGGGGATGCTTTATCCTTTTCCAGTGCCAGAGTGGAAGTGGGATAATGTATAGATGGACATAGTGGTGGGAATACATAATACAACTCGAGGTAACAATGCAATGTGGGTTATTGTGGATCAACTAAAAAAATCTACACATTTTATTTCCATTCGAGATACAATGTCTTTGGATATGATTTCTCGATTTTACCTGAAGAATATTGCTAGGTTACATGGATTTACCCTTCCCGTTGTATCTGACCGGGATCCCAGATTCACTTCTAACTTTTGGGAGGGACTTGAGATGTTGTGGGCCACAAAGATGAATTTTAGTACATCTTTTTATCCTCAATCAGATGGGCAGTCCGAACATACAATTCAGACATTGCATGATATTCTTCGAGCTTGTTCAGTGGACTACAAAGGATGTTGGGACTATCATGTTTCTTTAGTTGAGTTTTTAATAATAACAGTTTTCATTACAGTATTCAGATGGAACATTTCGAAGCATTGTATTGGAAGTGGTGTCAGGGTCCAATGTTATTGGATGAGGCTGGTGAAGGAAAGTTGATGGGGATAGAATTAGTAGATGAAGTGGATGATAAAGTGAAGACGATCTAGCAGCACATGGGGACAGCTCAGAGCAGGTCGAAAGGTTATGTAGATGATAGAAGGAAAGAATTATCTTTCGAGGTAAGAGTCCATATTTTCCTTAAAATCTCTACATGGAAGAGTGTGAATCATTTTGGTAAGAACGGAAAGCTTAGTCCATGACTAATTGGTCATTTTGAAATATTGGAAAATATTTCACCAGTTTCATACCGAGTAGTTCTTCATTTACAATTGTATCAAGTACAGAATATTTTTCTTGTTTCGATGTTGAGAAATTATGTGACAGACACATCACATATCTGGAGACCAAAATTAGTTCATCTGGATGTAAACCTTTCATATGAAGTAAAACTAGTTCAGATTCTTGATCAAAGATAACAGATATTTCCGAATAAGGTAATCCAATAGGTAAAGGTTTTGTGGAGAAACCATATGGTTAAAGAAGAAACATGGGAGTCTAAAAATGCTATGTGGGAATGGTACCATAACTTGTTTAATATGTAATTGAAATTGAGAGGCTGCAATTTCCAGAAGGTGGGGATTATGTAACACCCCAAGGTTTTTAAAAATAAATTTAAATTCATGACATTTTGTTTACTGGAGATATTTATTTGTAGCATTTAAACATAGTTTACTGCTTTTATGTTTCAAATTTTTATAAATGTTCATCTACAATTGTGTTCAGTATGTTATTTATAGTCTTTTGAAACCAAATTGTTTTTTGGTGAATTGTAACATACCCTTATGAATAGTAAAATTTATATTAATATGAGCCTAATGAATAGTAAATTTTATTATTATATTATTTCCTTATGTATTTAAGATAATGTCATCGTGATTAATTTTTTAATGTGATATAAAAGCAGTTATAGTTTTTAAATAATTATTTTTTGAATTAAATAGGATTTTATTTAACATTTAAATTAAAAAGGTTTAGAAAATAATTTTAAAAAAATGGACTTCTTTATTGAAATATACACATCGAAAAATGGTAATGGTGAGTTTTGGGGATTTTTTTGAAACAGTTGATATTTTGGTGAATAGTAAAAAATGCAGTTTTGAGTTCCATTGTGTTAATGACATCATTAATGTTGTAATAATTATGTAATAAATCTTGTCAACTTGTGTACCATACAATATGTTATTAGGTGTCTCATGTGGATTATAACATGGGAAAATACCATGGGAACGCCCATGGTTTTTCAAATTCCACTAATTATAGATCCCTAGATATTATAAAAATAATCCCTCACTTTTCGTTTAAATACGGACCAATTCCATCGTTAAAATCATTCCAAATTCCTCATAAATGATTCTACGGCCTCCTATCCTCCCTAGTATCCCTCCTAAGGATTCATCAAGCCCCGATGGTCTGAACCGTCATGCTCTAGGAGTTACTCTAGTTGGTATGAAAATTCACAATTTCTTCATTTTTCCATTCATGACCTCAATTATGTGGTATAACGTTCATGTTTCCATGCAATTTTATTATTTCATTCTTATTTTTGATATATTTTGTATTACGGTTCATTTCTGGATGGGTGACACTTGACCCCTCTATTTTTAATATTTTTTAATCCCATGTGGCATAGTCGTTAGGCTACTGATTTTTTGTAGGGGATTTCTCAATTATTCTATTTTGTCGATTTCCTTTATTTTCTTATTCCTACCACATCTCTTCTTACACAAGTTTCATGAAATCTCCAGAAATCATGTTTATTCTGTGTGTTCTCATGTTCATGGAAAACTCATCATTATTATTGTTATTTTCTCCCACTTATTGAAGTCTTTTCATGAACCCATTTCTATGGTCAAACGAGGTTATAATATCTATATTATGTCACATTCTTGTTGTTGAATTATTTTTACTTATTGTTTTAATTATTAGGACAAAATGATTTATTTATATCAAAGAAGCACTAAAATGATCTAAGAAATCATCATTATTTTTTAAACTTATGAATCAACCACATATAAAATATCAAATTGATAACTAGTCTCAATAATGGTACTAGAAAAATATAAGTATCCTTCCATTCCAATCATGGAGTTTCACATCCAATCGAAAAAATCATCCATAATGAAGAAACCATGGAAATCATGTAAATAACTCACCCAAAATAGTGAAAGGAACAAAATAGTATCAATTAAGGGGTTAAGTGTGGTTATTAAATTATCATATAAGATTTTATAAACATGAACTTGTTTCTTTAAAATTATAATAACACTCTTTTAACCATTATATAATAATTTTAAACTTTATTGAAGTAAGATAACCTCAGGTAAGGGAATTATTAACTTGATTTCCATTCATTGGGTTAACATTCTAATTCATTATTTATGTGGTATTAAAATTCATTGTGTGATGGGTTCTGTTTACATTATTTTGAATTATGTCTAATTACAGAGAATATACATATTCTATCCACTATATTGAGTCTCTATTCAATTGTATGTAATTTATAAATGGATGGCCTGTTAAAAAACCTCTATTAAAATTCAGTTTTACGAAATTCCAAAGCATTTTTTATGGAATTATTCATGATTTATGATTATGTTTAAGTTCTTGGGTATTGTTTATAAGGACTAGTGGGACATTTAATTCCTTCTAATGCAATGGTTATGTCTGTGTTGGAGTTTGGTCATATGGTTACTTCAAGTGTAACTGTGATGGTTACACAAATTGTATGGTAGCTATGAGGGTACCAAATTTTAAGGTAGCCAAGAGTGTAACATGATTATGTAGGAAATTCCCCAAGATACATTTATGTTTCTACTTATGTTCTTATATATTATAAAAATATCATGTTTCACAATGTAAATATATATATACAGGTGATAAGTATGTCTTTTGAAATTGGTTTCATACGTTACAAATATTCATGGACTAATGTGTTAATTCCTTCTTTTTATCTCCCTTACTAAGAATTCGTACTCATCCTAAATTTTTAAATGTTTTTTAAAGGATATAAGGATGTGTAATAAAATGAATAAATCCATGTTAAATTTTTTATGAATTGTTATGAAATCATATTTTATGATTTAATGTTTTATATTTTTTAAAAAATAGAAAGTATTTTTATGGTATCTACTCTGTAATAATGTGTAATGTTATGATTGAATTATGTACCAATTCACTATAGAACTAAATTTGAAATGATATTATAAGTTAAATGATGTTTTTTCTTTAATAAATTCAAATTTATGTATGTAAAAAGGTCGGGTTCTTAGAATTTCTCTCATCGGTCAGAAATATATTATCATTCTAAAACCATCGTTTGATAAATGATTCCAAAAATGATTCTAAAGGATTATAGAAGATAATTTTCAAGAAATATATGATTTTAAAAATGTTTTATAGTTTTCAACCCAACCACTATATGTTTTAAAATATATTTACAATGAATTTGTTTTTAAAAAATATTTTCTGTTTTAAAAAGATTTTCTCAATGAAAAGGGAAAATTTTCCACAAAAAATTATTTTAAAGTTCATTAAAAATTATTTCCTATATATAAATACGTCCATTTGTTTAATAATTCCTTTTATGGGGAAATCATTCAGTTATTCCATTTATATTAATTCTTTGAATGGATTGTATTTTAATTGAATGGTGTTTATGAAACTCATTTATTTTTCACAAGATTTTGAAATTCATTTCCTTTATCCATAGGAGTGAACCATGACTACAAATGAGTAATGGGGATTGAACCCATACTACCAAGAGAGTCTTGGAAGTTATTCCTTGCCTAATATAAAAATAATTTTTTATGATTAATAAATTTCGTCAATTCTTATGTTTAATTCATTTTTTTTGATTTTAGGGAATAATTTTTTATTTCCATATGATTCATTCCTTATGAACTAAAAATCACTTTTCCATGATTCATGTATATGATCTTTGATATTAAGGTTATGATATTTTATTTCCATGATCTTGTTCCCATACTATTATGCTCATGATTATACTTACATATCTCCCATGTTTACACAAACTGAGCATCTCAGATCACCCGTATTTATGTTTCCATTCCCATATAATAATGATATTTATTTTATTTCATATTTATTATAAGGGTTATAGTTATGAATAATGTAATGGGAGATAATTTATATCACTTATGTACCTGTGTTTATGTTTCCATGTTTCCAAAGGCATATACTATTACAATATTTGGGAATCTGTTTGTGTAATCTATTTATTATTCCGTAAATGGTATGTAATTTTACAATAAGAAAAGATAGGGTCACTATAGTTGTTAATATAAGAGAGTATTAGTTAATTTTTAATATCTAGGATGAGAAAATCCTTCAGGTAACCCTATGTACATGTATATAATTTATTATAAGGAAATGAAAAATTATAGGAAACTGTCTTGGAATTATTGTAATGTATTAAGAGAGTCTTTTCCAAGATATAAATCAATATATGAATACTAAAACTATATGGGGATATAGAATTGATGTACCCTATAGTAACATCGTCAAAATGGTGTGATAAGAATTACATAGAATAACTTGTTACACAATAATGCGCCTTAATGAACAACTGGTTTGACACTCTCAAGGTATATTCTTAGGGAATTTAGAAACAATTCATGAATAATTATAATTTATTTAAATCTATATTTGTTATGTATACCCTAGGATAAACCTATGGTTTCATATATTATATAAGGTTTCATAATTTCAACATTATATAAGTTCTTTTTAATGAATATATGGTTCATTATTATAATAATTGTTTCATAAACTATGATTTTTGTTTTAGTCAATGACTGGAACCAGATGGAAGTGTATAATTGTGATTGATAAGGACAATATAATGATTTTCCTCATGATAAAATTAATTTTATGAGATATTTAATGAAACATATTGTTGATATTCTCACCCAAATCAATAAATAAATGAATCGTGGTGCATATCCAAATGAGAAAAGGAGGGAACGACATTATGTTGAATCCTTAATGATGTTCCATCATTTTTCATTTAGTGGATATTCATATCCACTAATTTTTGAAAAATGAATAATTACAACTTAAAAATATATTCCACATTCTCCAGGGTTCAGAGCCTAAGAAAATCATTCTAACTAATTATTAAATAGAAGGTGAAAAAGACCAATGGTGGAATCATATCAAGTATACTAGGAAATAAAATAAAATGAAATCCATTGATAAGTAAGAGTTCAATAACATAATGGTATATACGTATTTTCATATGATTATTCATACCAAGATAGATAAATACTTCCTTGAGTTGAATAAAAATCATGATTAATCTTCTAGTACCTAGAAGGCTAATTTAAAAATATTTTCATGTTATGCTTCATGAATTTTCAACTAACCCCAATGTATAGTTGATATGTTATCCAGTGGATTAACACCATGTCTTAGAAGGGTGTGGACAATAATTGACCTTAGTTTCTATTAATATATTCTGGGTTGTGTAATCATGGTTGAAATTTATGATATAATTGCATATCGATCTTGTGGTTTCGACATGATAAGAAATATGGGGTGTGAAGGAAAATATAAAAAACATTAATAAAAAATAATGAGATTTCATTTATTCTCCATGTCTCAGAAGAAGCATGGAAGAAATTTTATTTAATGTTTTAATAGATGTATTACATGTGGTAGAGATGGTAATAAATAATATTATTTCTGAAGTGATGGGAATACGTTTTCTAATAGTGGTATGGATATGAATTGGCCTAGAATATACATCTCAATCTTCTACTAAACATGTGTCTGTTGAAGAGGTGTTATGCTAACTTGTGACCATACGCAATAGATGGGGATGCTGATAGATCTTGAAAATTTGCATAAAACTATGGATAAGGGAAAATATCACGAATTTAATATTTCTAACAAGAGGTGGGATAATGACATGAAGATATATACCCTTACCTTACAATATAAAACAACTAATTTATTATTTGATTTATAATCTACCCACTCACTCTTATCTAAAGAATTTTATTAGTTTGTTAATATTACACCAAAACTATTATATGTTGATTAGTAGTGAAAACCCCTCGTGGTATGTTGATTTCATCCGATGTCTATGATTCCTCTCTAATTGAAATTCAAGGGACTGTGTTTCCAAAAAATATTTTCATTAATCCACTATTTTAATTTTATGAATTCATATTCATGGATTTGATTTCTCTACATAAATTCTACATAAATTTTTGGGGATGATAATGTTACGTTTGAAAATGATACTCTTCGATAAGTTTCCTTCAATGTAACGATATTTATGAAATGTCTATAAAGACTATATATAGTGTATGTGTCTGAATAACAATTCTGATGGGAATTTAATCTAAAATGGAAATAGAGGAAAAAAAATTAATGATATGACTATTGTTAAATATTTTTTTGTTTTCATTTCATAATATTTTCATAGACTTCCACCAAAACGTAATTTAGGGTTCTCAATAGAACACATACCTTATTCTACTTCAGTTTCAATGACACCTTATAGAATATCCCTATTTGAGAAGCATGAATTGAAGAAAAGACACTATGAAACCCTTGATAAGGGATACATTAAGAAACGTTGGTCACCATGGGGTGTATCTATTATTTTTTAAAAAAATATGGTTGGATTAATCTTAATCAACAATAATTATCTAGAGTTGTAAAATATCATAATCAAGAACAAGTGTCATCTTTACCATATTGATGACAAGTTTGATCAACTTTGTATAGCTCAATTAATTTCCATGATTTTATATCACTCTATATATCATCAATTAAGGGCCAAAAAAAAGAATATTCACATGATGATAGTATATAAATGGTGAAAACACTATAATTATATAGTGTTTTATTATGGTCTTAATAATTCCCTAATATCATAATAGATTTGTGGAATACCGTCTTTTTAGATTTCCGTGATAATTTTTGGTAATATTTGTAGATAATAATATTATATATTCAAATAGAAAGAAATAGAATGATGGTCACTTGATAATTGTACTAAAACCCCTATTGAAGGACAAACAATATGAAAAAAAAAAATTATGTGGGAATTTGTTATGAAAAAGAATTCATTTTTTGGTAACATATTCCAAATGATGGAATAACATTATATCCATCATGAAAAAAGGCTATTGAATAGTGGCCTATACTATACATGGTGACTGAGGTCTATATTTTATTAGTTTAGGATGATATTATGTATGGGTTGTTTATAATTTAAAACAATAATCTAATCCTTGGACCATGTTAAATCTAAAGGGTTCCAAGATCCAATAGATAGATTAATGTGGGGAAACGTTTAGTGTACTGAAGAAAAGATTATCTAGTTATCTTGTTCTAACATTAAGCTATAGTGTAAAAGAGATTATAATCTATTATGATACATAAAATAAGGTTTTATGAAGCGATATTATGAAAAATAACATAGTTATTGCTTATTTTTTATAGAAGATGAATAATCAATGGAAAAAGTACACAACCCATGACTTAGAGTTAGTTGGAGAAATTTATTCATTAATGATATGGATAAATTATCTTATTGGAGTAAATATTTATATATAAACTATTAAAAAAATTATGAAATATATTTTAACATACAAGTAGATGAACATGTGCTAGAGAAAAAAGTTAGAGTTGATAAATGATTATGACCGCTGAATACAATACCACCCAAGAAAAGTGATCAAGGTGGTCGATGCTTTGAGGTGTAAAGATAATTATAGCTTATCCATGATGAGGATAAAATAAATCCATCATTTCAATATTTTTAAATGATGAATCTTGAAATACTAATGGAAGGGAAAACATATAATATCTCTCAAATGAAAGTTCAACCCTCCATCTATGTGATGAATAATGACATGCATAAAGAAGATAAAGATCTACAATCCATGTTAGTAAATTTTCCATATTTTAACCATGATCAGGAATTAATGATAAGTTTCAATAACTATGTATGTGTTCCATGTATAATTGATTTTAAGAATGGGTTATTTGAGGAATCTCATAGTTCTTCATTCTCTATTCATCATTTAAGTACAATGATGTATAGGTATTTAAAATGATTCTTATGTGGGATGTATTTATAAGATATATCACATATTTTTCATCATGATACATTGTATTCCAGAATTTTATAGACGAAATACAAATATATAATGGGATTCTACCTCGACTACCCAAAACATAATTGAAATGAAAAAAAATAAGAAATTATTTCTTCTTTGAGCTACCAAAAAAACATAATGGTTTTAATTCTATATTGGTGGCATTTAATATCCTTAAAATGTTAGTATACTTCATATCAATCAGAGAATACTTCACTTTGGATCATCATGACATGATATATATTAATAAAGTAGTACGGTTTCCTAGAGTACCACATTATATTATATTAGATTAGGATCGTAGGTTGGCCCCAATTTTCAGGCCAAGCCTTCTTCAATAACATGATATTGAACTGATTTTCATCACAAAAATATCATCCTCTTATAGATGGTTAATTAGGAAGAAAATTAAATTACCTAAAGGATATAATGATATTTTGTTCACGGGATTTAAAAGGTTGTTTGGATCAACACCTTTCTCTATTTGATTATCCATACAACAATATATTTAACACTAGTGTTCAAATAGAACTTATGATTACCACTATGGGAAGAAATTTAGAGCACCAACATTATGGTATTATGTTAGAGAATAATAGCTATTGAGACCTAAGATAGCTAAAAAAATTGTCAAAAAGGATAGAACCATTCAAGAGCATATAAAGTATGGTCTTAGATTCAATAAAAGTAACAATGTTAACTATCAATGTGATCATAATTTGATGTTGGTAACAATGTGTTTCTATAGCTCTCTCACTGGAATAAAGTTATGAGATTCATGATGAATGGTAAACTAAGCCAATTTATGTTGGTCCCTTTGATTTTCTTGGTCATATCGGGATGGTTTCATATCACATGGAACATGATTCAAATCTATCTCATGTCCATGATGTGTTCCATGTATATCCCCTGAGGATGTATATACCTATCCATTCAAATTTTCATGAACCCAAAGGTCATATTGCTGGAGCATGATGTTCTGTACATGGAATAATATATTGAAATTCGGGATCATACAGAGAATGTTATATAAAACAAGACCGCTCACCTGGTAAAGGTTATGTGTAGAAATCACTGTTTATAATATTCTGTGTGTGAACATTATGATATGATAAAGCATAATTATACTCATTTTGTTACCAAAATGAAAAATTTAAAGTGTGAAATTCCTTTTTAGTGGGGTATAATGTTACACCATGAGTTTTTAGGTGAATTTTTAACAAATGAATTAATTCTGGTTGATGTATTACATTACAATAAGTCAAACATTGCTTCCACATAGCACTGACATAGAAAATCATAGCTGTTATAGAAACATGGTGTAAGTTACATGAAACACTAGTTTATCATGCATTACAGGGAACACTATGTTTTTACAAATCATTATTTTATTGTTATAGTGTTTTAAAAATTTAAAATTATAAATTAAGAATAATAATATGGTTTTTTGTGACTAATTTTTGTTAAAATATAAAATGTTGTATATAAAAAACATTAATTATGAATGATAAGATATTTATTAATGTCTTTATATATTTAAAAATGCTATATTATAAATGAATAGATTTTCGTATCCTTCTATAAAAAAAAATTACCATTTGAAAATATTAGTAATTTAATTTAATAATTTTTTTTTCAATTTATAATTTTGAAATTAGCATTGGTGAATTTTTGGGATTTCTCTAGGGAACTTCATTATTTTATGAATATTTAAAAATACTGATATTGAATTAAAAAATGGTTTTTCATTTAATATATTTATAAGGGAAATTTATATTTTAATTTATTATCTATGTGTAATCTTAAAATATTTTTATAACATAGGTAAATTACGTTCATTGAAATTAATATTACAGTGAAATTTAATATAAAAACACTGCAAACTATTTATCTTTTTCACATTAAAAACATCCACTACTATCTATTTTGTGGGATTAATATTAAATTAATTTCATCAAATGCTATAATTAGAATTTTGAAAAATAGACAACATATTTTAAATCAACATAATTTATAACTTCCAATAAGATCCACAATTATTTTTGCCAAAAATATTAGTGAAAGTATATAAAATTAATAACACCCAATAAGGATATATTTGGATTCATAAAGGGAATATACCTTAAACATAAGGGCCTAGATTACCTATCCTCATATCCAAAACACATTTTATTTCAATTGATCAGCCATTAAACATCCATTTTTTAGTTTTTTTTCTTTTTTATTACATTGTTTAGGTAAAAACATGGGTACTCCTAACTTATTTTCCAAAAATATATTTGATAACTTTCTCCTCCATATAAAAGGAACCCTCCTCTACCCCTTCCTCACACCTATCATACCACGTTGGTTTGGCCAATACCTGAAAAATTCACTTCCCAAAAACCCTAAATTGCACTTTTAAGCATCTTGTTTGGTATAAATCAATCCAAGGATTCCCTTTTGTGAAAAATATGATTTACCAAAAGTATAGGTAACAACCTTCCTCAATCATATTTCATTGATATTCATTATACACCACATTAACATGCATTATTATATGATTATAAATAAAATTATTATTCCAAATATATTGATATTTTTTAAAATTATGGTTTCTACATACATATACACACACATCCATCTAACGGGGAATGAACTTATAGTTTTTGTGTATGGTGCACTACCGCATCATGAAATGATGATTGTTTATTCTTTATTTTGTACATCTCATGGGGGAACTACGGTACAAAATCTATTTATATATGATAAATAGGATAATTATTATGGATTTAAGTATCTATAATGCATTTGGAATACATATCTTTATAGTTTCCATTTTTTGTAAATACGATAATTTCGTTTGAGAAAGTGTGGACTACCGCCTCCTCAATGTGATGTGATTCATTCTCACTCAACATTGAATGTATTGATAATGAATTTTGTAATATTATATGATATAAATGATATAATAATAATAATGGAATATTGGTATATATAAATATATATACTTATTTTTTATTTAAATACTTTCTTTTAATGCGACATTAAAATGGAAACAACCATCAATCGTGCATAGTGCTAACAATCACCATGAATAGTGTGTTCCATTCTATACTTATATAAAATAAGGATTATTGTAACACACATATATAAAATATATATGATATTTTTATTATATATTACATTCAATAAATCATAATATATGTTTTAAAACTAAATATATTGAAAATTATTACACATGCGAATAACAAATAATATATTTGTCGAAGTGAAACTGTAAAATGGAGTTTTTCAGAAGTTGGAAACATAATGTAATAAGAAAAAAATATATGGTATTACCTATAATAGTTTTTTCTATGATTTATTTATAAATAATATATATTGATTATACAGGATTCTTGTAAGATTACAAATAGTGTCAAGACACAAGGTAAGGGAATGTCGTCTCACTTTTTTTAATATCTGTGAGATACATGACATGTTCAACACAATTTTCAATTAAATGGTGTAAATAAATCTCATGAATGTTTTTCAGGATGAGGATTATTAAATTTATGGGTATTGATATATCCATTCAATTAATTTTCTAATCACGAGGTTTATCATTCTTACGTTACCAAATCGGCAAGACATTTTTGTCTCAATCTTCTTTCCTTGATACATATGTTTTAATTTAAACCTAAATTCTATTTAGATAGGTGTATAATTACATTTTACTAGTTATATAAAGAATTTTATAGTATTAATAATATTTATAGATTCATATATTTTCATTTTCATACATGGATAGTATTCTCCCAAGTAACATTGTAGTACGAGTTTATTTGGACAATGTCATCATTTATCCGGAGTGTTTATAGTTATCAATCCATTGATGAAATATTATGATACACACCATATGAAAATATTAACTATCAATCTAATCTATTTTGTCATGGTATCTCATTTTTTAGAACCATTTTACCAATCATTGGTACATAAAATAATGAAAAAATCATTTAAATAAAATGTCAACAAATTTATCTCCCCTATAAGAAATCTATTTTATTTCAATTTATTATTTTTTTTAATTTTTCTGATGTTTTTTTCAAAATATTATTGTATAATATTTTCAGGAAAAAATATTTCATAAACAATTTAATGTTTTCCCAGATTATTTTATGTGATTTCAAATCTATTTTTAAATAACAATGTTTTAAATACTGTTTTATGTTTTAAAAAGCGTTTTTCAATGAAGAAAATATATGTTCATCAAGAAATGATTTTAAATATGTTTCAAATTATTCGTTATATAATATTAAATCCATTGTTGTTACTCTAGATTTTTTGAGGAAATTATTTAATGATTACCTTCATATTATTTCTCATCATGATTAAAATTTTTATGGTATGATGTTTATGTATTTCCCTTCTCTCTGATGGATTATATTCCAGTGAAAAACTATTCTTTACCCATGTTATGTTTTTATAAAATGATTATTAAACCTTTTTTTCTTAAGGGTTATGATATGATCACATATTGTTAATACCCATTTCATTTTATGTGTTATGATATGCCTTTATTTAATGATATCATGGCACAAGTATGTTTGCATTCATTATGAAATGGGTGAGACCTATATCTCCATCCAATGTCATCTTAGAATATTTATGTCTCCTGAGATATACTAATATGGTCTTGGGAGTCCTCCTTGAGGACTAAGATAGGCATGGTAGTGAACCATGGACACCAATATGGTATCATGAGTGAACTAATGATACTAAATTGTACTGGTTCTAAACCAGAACTACCTAGTAGATATGGGAAGTGAAACACTACAATCAAGATGTAATTTGAAGTGATTCATTAACTATGATGAAAATAATTTTATATGTATATGTGTTTTCCATTATTCCATGTTTTATTATTATGTTATTATTTTATTTTTTATGTTCTTTATTTCTTAATGAATCATGTCTTATGAACTTCTAAACCATATTCAATAATTCATGTATATGATAAATGATATGCAACCAATGTTTGTTTCTTATCATGATCATGTCCTCATTCCCTTGTTTTCATTATTATACTTACATATATCCCTTTTTTACCCTTATTAATCTTTTGATCTAACATGTTTTTATGTTTCCTTCATGATGTTATTATGTTATGTATAATTTTTCATCTTTATAATAAGAGAGAAAGTCAATAATAACCTAGTTAGAGATATTATAGCTCACTCATGTGCAATTTTTTATGTTTCTATGTGTCTAATGTCATCATACGAGTATGTTATTTGAGAAACTATTTGAATAATGTTTTAATGATTCTATTTTTTTTAATTTTTAATGTATATTAAGAGAGGGTCTCTATATTCAAACTGGTGGCATGTTTGACAACATCTATTATCTGGTGATCATTGCATGATGATTATGTGGATGATACCCATTATATATTCAACAAATGCACTAATACTCCATGGTAATTCCAAAACATTTGACTCATTGTGCTATAATGATACTCTGATGATTCCTCTACCATAACGATGATCACCTAAATATTGTTCGTACAGTCCATGATGATGTTATTCAATCGATAGCTTGAGCATTTAAATTCTCTGTCATGAATTTTGGAATGAAGATATATAATCACACAATCCGTTGTAATATACATTCTTTATAGTGATATCCTTTCTCATTTTTTATAGTAGATTTTCTGATTCCTAGAAAGGGTAACATATACCCCATATATAATACATACACTAAATAAGTAGAAAATTACAATTTTTATTAAATAACTACATCATAATATCATTTATTTTTTTATACAATTATTTTAAAATAAAATAAATATATTTCAAGATAAAACAAAGTTATCAAAAATAATTATAATTCCCAATAATATTAAATGATGATTGAAAATTAATATAATACATGTTTTTATAATATTAATTTATGAATTAACATAATACCTATTTAATACATGTAATAAATAAAATAATGTCATTTATTCTAAACCTATATAATTTTTTATTTAAATATTCACCGACGGTCGATAATACCTGGAATAATATTGGTCATCATGGTCGGTCCCACCATGTCCTATTTAATTATTCTTATGTATATGGTAAGCTCCTAAAACCACTATTTTGTGAGACCATATAAAATAGCATAATGATATTAAATAATAAAATTAATATATTTAGAGAATATTAAATAAAACTGTCAAGACCATAAAGAGACTAGGAATTGACATAGTAATGAGAACACTCTTATGAACACAGACTATGTAATATATTCTTTTTGTCAGGGAATATTACATAATGTAGGATATATACCCTGATTCGTCTTCCATTCATTCATTATTATTCATTTTTTAAATGTAAATTCATAACATTCATTAACCATGGATGTAGATTTAATGAAGGAATTACCATCCTAATCAAATAGAACATGGATATCACTTCCTCACCTCATTAGTTAAAAATTTAATATTGATCATTCATCCTATAAAGGCCCTGATTTTCACATTAGGTTTTTTTAATTATATGGAATTTTTATGAACTTGCGAAAATTAATGGCAATTTATTCTGAGGCTCGATGTGCCCAAAATTAATTTCTAACCATTTTAAGGTACGTTCAGTTAATGAATGAGCAACATTTTCTAACATTTAAACTAATGATAAAATTAAAAATATGAGGGCTCCCTTGAATCCACAGCACTATGAGTCACTTAAGAGAGACTTTACATTGACCATAGTAGGATTGGAAAAAAAGTAATGTTTTGTGAATTTTTAAATTGAAATGAAATAAAAAAATTTATTATTTTATTTTATTTTCATCACCACCAAGGGACAAGAAGACCGTGGGACCCGCGTTGTGTCAAGCCAGCAAATGGTCTGACGTATCAATATTAAGTAACAACATCATTTGGGAATTAGAAAACTTCCTAATTAATGAGCCCCATTATTTCCGCATGTCATTACATACCCTCACACTATGGTATTTATATGGATCTTGGGGAGGGGTATCGACATAGTTTCACCAAGCTGGGAACTGCTGGTAATGTGCCGAGATAGTAAACACTTAGAGGATGGAGGTGGTTCAATCAAGAGGTGACAGGAGACACAAAAAATGAGCTGAATATCGATGTACGAGCAGCACTATTGGAAGCTAGTTGTGGAGGATGACAAACATTGAATCACTTATGAAAATGAAATCTCATAATCATTCTTCATGTAAGGGTGTTGATACTTGTTTAATTCTAGTGAATTTATCAAATCCTTAATCTTCCTTCATGTTGTTAGCTAACACATAGGGAGAGGTCCTAACAAACCTGGCCCGAACCCTCCAAAACCTTACCACAATGTACAATTCTCCATGGAATACTACTAGTGTGGAAAAAAAGATCATCTGTGAAGAAGGTACCATGCTGACACATGCCACAAGAGGAGGTCGTGACACCAAGATGTGGTAGACATCATAATGGCCGACATCAGTCGACCGTCGTGTAGGTGAAACGTGCCATCGCGCACCGCTAGTGAGCACAGGGTCATGGAACATCAGTCGTGGCGGCCAGAGTACGGGGTTGGAATGAAGGACAACCACTGAAGGAGTGGCAGCGCCACCCGGTCCCTGACGATGAGCGGGGAGGCGACACAACCCACACAGCTCTGGCGATCAGAAGTCGCGAACGAAACCATGGCAGAGGCAGAACCCCCTCCTCTGGTGGGCTTCACGAAGACTAGGCAATGCCCATGTGGTGCTTACATTTTGAGAATCCTACCGGCTTTCTGGACGTATGGGACATTGGGTGAACCCCCCTGGTGGCTCGGCCGAACAACGGATGTCGTGCCCCCTTACGGGGCCGACCCTTGTAGGCTTCCCCGTTATGGGCCCCCATTCAAGCTGGTCTGCCCTTTCTAGCTGCCCTTGGCACCCCCCCCCCCTTGTGGACCGGGTAGGCCCCTTGCGGGCTGGTCCAGGTCGGCCTGACTGTATTTGACCCGACCCGAGCCCAACCAGGCCCATAAATACTTAAAGGGTCATATCTGGAGAACAAGACATTTGATTGATGAATTTTCTGCAGAGTTACGATCCATACGTTGAGTCAATCCTTTATGTATACTCCACTTATGTTTTTGAGATAGTTGGTGTATGGCTAGGTTTGATTGAACCAGAATACAACTGTGCCTCTGACGATAAAATGATTATAACAAAGAGATCGAGCATCTGATTGACGCATCATCTATCACGTTGGAACCCTTATGACATGAATGTGTTTTAAGTTACTCCTTTGAAAATATTAATGGAGATTAGGGTACGAATGTTATTTCTAGTGGAATATTATATGTAACCTGAGCTCACCAGGTTTGAGAAATCTAGTGGGTGGTAGTGAGGTGGAGGTTGGAGATAGATCATACAGATGTTAGTATGGAGCGATCCTGTGTGGTACAACACTGATCCTGTGTGGTTCTAATCCTATGTGGGTCAGTTCTATGTGATATATTATGGATAATTGCTTACTATTCATGTGTTGGTCAGATCCTCTATGGGTCAGCTCTAAGTGATCCTATGTGGGTCAGTGCATACCAGTCAGGGGTGGGTCCTTGGGGGTTAGTTACCTATCGATCATATGTGGATCAGATCCTGTGTGGGTCATTGAGGGAATTAGTACCTATTGATCCTGTGGGGTCAGACTCTGTATGCTCAACTGTAGTGCCTCTTGATCCAATAATATGATCTAGCTTCGTGACTAATAATTTGTACTTCTATACATAATATATAATGGTTTTGAGTTGAGATTCTATTTGAGCTCTGTCTATTGTTATGGGATTTGTGATTGATATTATTCCTTGTGGTTTTCATTTATGGAATTTTGAGAGACCATCGGGTATCTTGGGGTCCCTACTAGGTATTTTTATACCCACCCCTACATAGGATTCTGCCACATCTTGTTGTGTCTTCTGAAAATGATGAGTAGTTGGGATACGGTTTGAGGGAGACAAGACTAGGCGGTCTGCGGTGGAGACGGGAAGACATGGGGTGATGTGAAGGCGATCTATAACAACCCTTTTTGTAGGATCATAAGTGGATGATGTTGGAGATCTATTCTATTTTTAGTTGTATTTTTACCTTTTAGCTGGGCTTGTATTCCATCCCCTTTAATTTTAGCACACTTTTACTACAGCAGTTTACTTCATGGTTGCATATTGTTGTGTCCTAGTCTCTGAGATTGTACAGGATTAAGGACAAAAAATTCCTATTTTTGGAAATACACCTTTCAGGGCTAGTCACTAACCCCTGACCTGTGGAAGACATGCTTTGGGTAATCATGACATGAGCCCCTGGGGACGGGTCATGACAAAGTTGTATCAAAGGAGTTGGTTATACTGAAGAACAATGACTCTGATCAGTTCTATGTGCAATAGTGTTAACTGTTATGTGTGTGGTTTTATGTTTGAGGAATCCGGTGTTGGTGTGGCGGTCGATGTATTCATACACCAGGACGCTGAATTCGGATTTATGACTTTGTAAATGGAAACATTGATTGTATGTGTTGTTGAATAGTTTTTCTTGTGATCTCATTGAGTCAGCTCACCCGGTATAACATATTGATCATGGAACACCTGCCTTCTTTTAGGAGACTGACATATAGAATACCATCCATGATTCCTAAGAGGTTAGGTAAAGAAAGAGAACTTAGTGATGATGCCTCAATGCAATGTTATCTTACTATGTTAGAACCTTTGGGTGGTGTACCAGTGGCACCACTGCCCATCAGGTAGTCGTTGCCACTACCCTCACCAACATTGGGTGCATACCGACTGAGCACATTACATGAGTTCCAATATTAGAGGAGTTTGATGTTTTGAGGCAATATAGACCTACGAGGGGTAGAGGGATAGCTGGAGGTAGTGGTTAGAGTTTTCTTCTAGTTTGGGTCACTAGTTGACCTTATGATGATCCTAGCAGCTAGAATGTTTCAGTAATGAGTATAGAGATGGTGGAGCTTGATGCTCCGGATACATGATGAGGGGACCCTAATCAGGGAGGACATCGAGGGACTTTTTAGGGGAGAGTTTGTCTAAGGGACCTTACGCTCTATGCATAGACAAAAGCTTCTGCACTTACATCAAGGCAACATGACCGTAGCCCAGTACTCAGCGAGGTTCAATGATCTCTCCCGCTACACCACTATCATGTTACAAGACCCTTTCATCAGGGCCCAAACCATTGATAAGGGTCTCAGATAGGATATCAAAGCATTGATGGTAACTCCTAGCATTCCGATGTTGGATAGGGTGCTTCAGAAAGCACTTTTGGTGGAGATTTTCCATGCTGAGTTGGTCTCGACAGTGAGAACCACCACCGGGAGACACATATCAGAGTCATATGTAGATTGTAGTAGGCAGATCACAGATAGTTCCCAGCAGAACAGACATTCTAGTGGATGGCCCCATGATTCATGGTCAGAGGTGTGGGGCTTGCGAGTTAGAGGAGGTTATGTGAGGGGCATGCTGGGTTACACGTGCGGTAGGCAGGGTCACATGTCTCACGATTTCCATACCTTTCATACAGAAAACCATCAAACGGTCGAGGGAACACTGAGGCAGAGGCATAGGTTCGAGTGAGGAGGTCTACAGGGTGGCAGATTTTGAAGGGGACCAGGCCATGTAGTGGGCGATTCATGGTTATTCGATCTTCTACCACCACCACCACCACCACCAGGTGGACCACCCCGACCATAGGGAGCAGGTGGAAAGGGACGATCTCACCTCCAGGATGCTGAGGCCTATGACCATGACACTCCATAGATTATTAGAGGTACGATCTATGTCTACGCCAACATAGTTGTATTACTTATAGACACTGGTTCTAGTCACTATTTTACTAACACGACCCTCATTTGGAGATCAAAGATTCTGAGGGAGCCATTTGCTCGATGCTTATAGATACAGACTCCTACGGGGGATGATTCGATGATTACACAGTACCGCCGAAAATGTGAGCTTAATATAAGATGTGAGATCGTTGGTTGCAATCTCCTAGTAGCGGTGTCATGTCCTTAAGACGTCATCTTAGGTATGGACTGGTTATCCACATTCCACGATCAAATTGATTGTATCAGGCACTAATTGTGGTGTGCCTGCACAAATGGGACCATGTTTTCCTTCACTGACGAGAAAGAATCATTCGTAGCACAGGACATGTAGGATCAAAATGATACATATTGTAGGATAAAAATAATGTTGTAGATGATCAATATATACTAGAGGGGGGTGAATTGAATTCTTTATAAAATTCCTTTGTAACAGTTAAATATAGTAATGATTAATAATGTTTTACAAGGAAAATTCACAATACCTCTTAGTTCTATAACCCTGCTAGATTTCAGAAATTTGGTTTTGGAAATGAAACTTTTGAAAAGTTTACAAAAAGAAAGATTATACAATAAATCATATTGAATCTTACAAATTAGAGTACAAGTATAAGAAAGTATAAGAATTTTATACTTTCATTAACTATTAAAATGCAGTGGAAAACATGAAACACTTCAAGTAACAAGTAGTAAATATTTTTACTCAATGAGATGGGTATCCCACAACCTTGGATAAAGGCCCCTTGAATTATACATTCAAGAATGCATGTATTACCCACACCAGGTTAGGCTCTCGATATGAATATCGATGTTTTTATTTATATCCACGCAATCCCTCGAACATCACAGTACTCGAAACTTCTATCTTTTTATCTTCATAAAATCTTGAATGTACTCAACAACATTCATAGTCACATGAAGGAATTATTAACAATATATTTAGTATGCACATAGCATGAAAGTATCTCACTAGAAATCACTTCAGTAGCATGTAATCTCTAGATTTTTAGAATAGTCCATCAAAAGTTGTGAGCTCTTTCAGATGAGGTCCTATTTATTGGAACATCTTCAACGTTCTTCTCCATCCTCCAACAATGATATTTTCCATGAATTTTGGAGGGACCCATACATGTGTCATTCAAACAATGGTTGGTTAGAATCAGAAAGAATAAAATTGTTTTATATCTCAAACATGAGTAAGTAAAAATAGGGTTGCTCTACCAAATTCATTTATCAGATTCTAAGGGAAAATAGAATCCAGAATATAATAATGTTAACCTTAGGAGTCTACATTACAAAGATATTTGGATTCTGTTCCTCATGAATTTGGAATCATAATTCTAAAGAATATTTGGATATGAAATTCTAGGAAAATCGGAGTCTGAATTCATAACAATTTGGATTCTGAACACAGAATGTTTAGAGCCGGAATTTAGAGAGTTTGGATTCTAAACTCAGAATGTTTGGAATTTGAATTCAAAAAATTCAGATTATGAACTCAAAATGTTTGGAGTATGAATTCAGAGAATTCAGAACCTGAATTAGGATCTTGAAAAAAGAATGCCCTATATCTATGTATTTATATGATTCCAAGGTTTTAGTTATGAAACCAAATTTTATACTTAGAACGAAAATGCGAAATATTATAATATGAACAATGAAAACTTGGTAAGGATAAATTTAATTGGGGAATGTGATTTTTCATTACTAAGGGAATTCATAAGGAAAATGAAATTTTCCTAATGATAGGCTGTTTGTGATTTCCAAAACATAAAGGAATAGTAGAGTCATAAGAAAACATTATGGACTCATCAATCTAACCCTTTTTAGAAAGCACAATCACCCTTTTGAAAAACAATATAAGGACATAGAAATTTCATGGTCTTGTAAATAAAACATATCTCCCTTAACACATGTGCAATGATGAATACGACTAACTCTCCCTTAGGCTTTGGAAACAATATTGATCATATTATTTATTTCTAGATTTTAAAGTTAGAATTTTCTTGCATATGAAAATATTCTCGAATAAGAACTCACCCTTAGATGAACTCCCCCTTACTTAGGAAAATTTATTCGTTTACTTTGTATTATTTTTTAACATTACTTCCTCCCCCTTTGTTATTTTCAAAATGGGATATAGGGAATGGAAAATGAAATATGGTGCCTTAAATATTAGTACAAAACAACCAAAAAAATATAAATAGCAACCCAAAATATCATTGCGATTAGAAAAATTTATACAAGTATGAAATTCAACAAAAGATCAAAATTGAACAATTTTATCCTTAATTCTACTTAGGAATCAACTTCTTTAGTATGGTTTTAGATTCTTCAATTCCTTTAGATCTTCTTCTACTCATTTGAGAAGCTAATCTAGATCTTAGATTTTCTTTTATAAGGCCTTCATTTTTTCTTCTTGAGCCTTAAGAACCTCTGCCTAATCCTTCAAGGCTTCTTCCTGATTAGCAATCTTCTCTTCTATCTCAATCCTAAGATCCCATCCTCCTTTTTAACTCTGATCAATTGAATAAAACATCCCATTTAGATCTTTCACTTCATGAATCGAAGAATTTTGTTCCAGATTTTTCATTTCCTCAAAACTATTTGTGAGATCCTGGATCTTTACATATTCATTGTCAAATACATCCTTGACACTTTCTTGGTCCACATCAGGAATTATATTGTCTTCTATAGTATTCTGTGACCAGCTGGTCATCATCTTTCAGGATATTTTGTGTGCTTCATTGTTTACGAAAAATGTTTTGAAATCGGCATCATGATTAGTTCACTTATCCATCACCATGTATATGAAATTTGACTTCTGATTTAAAGAGTATTGATGAATCTGGCATCTGGAGTCTATACTGGTAAATATTGGTATAGTTCCAACAATCTTCTTCAAGGATTGGACAATGAAATCTTGTCCCTGATTGGATGATTCCGAATCATAAATTTTTATTGATTAGGATTCTTTTTCAATATTAGAAGCTTTCCTTTTTGAAGAACCACAAACATCTTTCTTCTTATACATAGATTTGGTAGGTGTATCAACTAACACCTATTTTCCATTATCAGTTTTTGGAATGGATTTCTCTTAGTCAATATATTCATGCTCACTATCAGATAGTCGTACACATTTATCTTCATCTATATCTTCCTTCTCAGCTCCAACCTCATTATCCTCAGGGGGGATATAATCATTATTGATGATATCTTCTTTAGAAGTTCTGTCTACTTCTTCCTCAGGATTTTCCTCCTCCTTCCTAAGAGTAACGATCTTCGACGATTCATCATGAGAGGTTCAGAATGATATCTTCTATGAAGGACTTTCCTTCTCATGAATGTCCTCATCTTTCTTTATCATGACATCAGTATCACCACTACCTTCTTCTTCATCATATTCTTCCACTAATTTTTCTTGAACTTTTTCAAGAGTTTGAAACTTCTTTCCCAGAGTCTCTAGTAAAGGTTCTATCAGAAGGATTCTAGTACCAGAATTTTCTCATATTCTTTCTCAGTGGCCTTCAAAAGTGATTGCACTATTTCATTGTCTGACAACTTCTTATTTGGCTTCTTTTTTTCTCTTGCCCCCATGTTCTTTATCAGACATTTCTTTTTGATATGTTTCTTCAGTAGGATCCAACCCAAACATATGCTCCCCTTCTTTTATATTTTTCTTTTCTTCCCTCCATTTAGCTACAACCTCAACCGAATAAGCTTTTTGTTTCTTTGGATTTGGTGGTGCTAATTGGGTTTCCATGGCCATTGGGATTTTTTTTCCTTCTCTTCCACATCCTTCTACTTCCCCTTCCTTCCACCCTTTTTAGAGGACTCAAACACCTCTTGTTTCTTCGATAAGGCTTTTACCTCTTCCTTAAGAAAATCATAAAATTCCTCATATTCTTTAGAAAATACAACTCGAATTATTCTCTGATTGTCATCACTTTACAACCTAACATATCAATTTCTTGAATTTGATTTTCTAGGGATTATGAAGTATTATAGACACCAAACAATCATCTTTGACAGAATGGATGGATACATAATAATCTGGTCTTACATATATCTATACATTATTTTCTCAATCATGACTAAGTTATGCTTTACATAGTTTATCTTCATTAGGATTACCAAGAAGTCCAGAATGCACTTATCACTTTTCTTCAATGTATCTTTGTCTTCTTTTCTCGGTATGATGATTCCATGAACCCGAAATTCAGGAATCTAATAATTTATAGACATGTGAAGAATATTCAGAGTATTTACCTCTAATAGACCAATAAAAGGAATTTCTTTTTCCTTAATGCAACTTCTTTGACATCGGGAATCTTATGAGAATAAAACTCAACATCCCCTTCATACAGAATACCAACCAAGCTTGCAGGCTTGGTGTAAGAAAGAGAATAAATTTTTCCATAACACATAAAAGAAAATTTTCTCATCCATTCCTCCTTAAAGTATATTACTGACTCATAGAATTATATTAATAGATCCGGATAAACCACATCCAGTGTTTTTGTTTTGAAAGTAAAACAATTTTCAACCAATTCCGCTTTATATTCTTGGAGATAATAGTATTATACGTCTTGAAAAACTTCAGATCCACTGACCTTTCTCAGTATACCCACCATTTAGAGATTGGCTTGACATTTGACATATCATTCTGAGAGGAGACTTCGATAGACATTCTGAAGTAATAATGATCTGAGAAGTTCATAACGAGCTTATGTAGAATAGCAGGTCTTCGGCATGCACATGCTTGAGTTTCGATGTGGTATAACTATCAGGGGGTCCTTTATATAGAAAATTGATGTGAAAGTTCAGCTTCCATACTAAATCTAATGGTTGAAAACCATTCTGATCAAATATGATGGTTGAGTAGGTAGCTAGAAGAAAATTTGATAGTATCCGATCTTTTGAGTTATTTTAATAAAATCATTCAGATTCAAGGAAAATTTGGATACGAAAATTTGAAAATAAGAACAAGTAAAAGATGATTATGAAAATATATGAATGGAAATATACCTTTCGGATTTCTAGGAAGGTTATTCATGTTGAGGAATATTCTTCTTGAGTAACATTAGATTCTGAAAATTTTGATTATGAAATCATTGACTATGGAAAAAACATATAAAAATTTAAAAAATCATCATTAAGAAAATTTAGAAAATCTTTATTACAAAAATTTAGAAAATCATAATTACAAAAATATAGAAAATCTACATTACAAAAATTTATAAAATCATCATTATAAAAATTTATAAAATATCGATTATGAAAATTTAGAAAATCATCATTACGAAATTTTATAAAATCATCACTACGAAAATTTAAATAATCTTCATTACGAAAATTTATCAAATCATCATTACAAAAAAATTCCTTATGAAAATTTTGGTATGTAAAAACAACGGACTTCGAAAAAAAATTAGACAAAAAATTTCAGAAATCATTCAAAACATGTACTCCCCCTATGAAAATGTGTTATTAACTATAAAGAGATTGGTTTCAACAAGATGTTAACATGGAAGATTAACTTATGTTTATCATTACTAACTTCTTTTTAATGTATTGAAATCTATTGGAGGGTAATGATTTTATGAAAATATATGCAAGTTGATCTTGTGTTCCGACAAATTGAAGAATGATATCTCTTTTCTCTGTGTGATCCCAATGAAAGTGATGCAAAATATCTATGTGTTTTTCTTGAGATTCATGTGCAGTTTTTTTACATAAGGAAATGGAAGTAGTATTATCACACAAAATTTGTGTTTTGGAAAAACTCATACCATAATCATTGAGTGTGTTTAGCATCCCCAACACTTGAGCACCCGAACATCCAGCTGCTATATATTTAGCTTCAGTAGTGGAAAGTGCGACGAAATTTTGATTTTTTGCATAAATGAGAAACATAAAAATATTTTATGAAATGAAAAGTTATGGACATACTTTCCCTATCCATTCTACATCCACCAAATCTACATCTAAAAAACCTTTTAAAACAAACTCATTTCCAGACGTATAAAAGAGTCATAGATCCATGGTTCCCTTTTTGTAGCGAAAAAATATTTTCACTGCCGTAAAATGAGTTTCCTTTGGATGCGATTGATATCTTGCACATAAGCATACTGAAAACATTACATCTGGATGAATAGATATTATGTAAAGTATATTTCCTATCATACCTCTAAAAGATGATTGATCTACTGGTTTCCCAGCTTCATCAAGATCATTTGAATCTGAGGTACTAATAGGAGTACTTATACTCTTAGTGTTTTAATATCCATACTTTTTAAAAAGATATTTAATATACTTATGTTGGTATATATAGATTCATTTTGGTTTTTTAGAAATTTTAAAACCAATGAAAAATGTTAACTCAACCATTACAATCATTTCAAACTCATGTTTCATTAGATTTGTAAAGTAATTAGATAAAGACTGATGAGTTGAAACCAAGATAATGACATCAACTTAAATTTGAACAATCTTTAAATTTTTCTTATCATTCTTTATAAAAATAGTTGGTTCAACATTTCCCTTAACAAAACTATTTTGAAGAAAAAAATCCTATAACTCCATCATACCATGCGGGAGGGGCTTGCTTAAGTCCATAAAAGTCTTTTGTAAGTATAAAATCTTGTTTAAGATGTTTTGTATCTGCAAAACAATAAGTATGTTCAACAAAAAATTCCTCTTGATGATATCCATTAAGGAAAACAAATTTCACATCCATTTGAAAAATTTGGAAATTGAATGATTTTCAAAGGCATGTAGAATACGAATAGATTCAAGTCTAGATACTAGAGCATATGTTTCTTCATAGTCTATTCCTTCTTGTTGATTATATCCTTTAAAAAACAATCTATATTTATTTCATACAATGATTCCATTTTCATTACTCTTATTTATGCATACCCATTTAACTCCAATAACAGGAGTTTCCTTAAATATTTTAATCATGGTCCAGACATTATTCCTTTTTAATTCATTTATCACATCTTGCATTGCTTTTATCCAATCATCATAACCAAAATATGCATCAGTTATTTTTAGTTCATATTGGGAATGGAATTCAAGATGTTCTAAGACATTTCTCAAGAAACTTATAGTCCTTATGGGTTGATTTACATCACCAATGATGCTATCATTGGGATGATTATTTAGAAATAAATGATTTGGGTTTTGTAAAACCCATTCAACACCATAAGGTAGGATGTCTTCTTAGGTAAATGTTTCAGAAATATTTTCTTGAACATTTTTCTTATAAGAATGATCTTCTAACAAGGGTTAATAATCAGTTTTTGAAAACACATCCTATAATTTAGGTTGAGGTTGTTTAAAAACAAAATGATCGGTTTTAATCACATTTGACATGTACTGTTTCTTCAAATGTACAAGTATTATTATTGAAAACTCTATAAGCCTTAGAAGTTGTAGTGTAGCCTAAGAAATTTCCTTCATCGTATTTTAGAGCGAATTTTTGTAGATTATCTTTAATATTCATAATGAATAACATGTGACCAAAAAACATGAAGTATGAAAGACTAGGTTTTCTACCATTCCATAACTCATATGGAGTTTTATTTAAAAAATTTCTAATCAAAACATGATTTATAGTATTACAAGTAGCACATACCACTTTAGCCCAAAATTAATTTTCTATAGAATATTTACTCAACATGGATCTTGTTATCTCTTGGGGAATTCTATTTGTTATTTCAACAAAACTATTTTTTTGAGGTGTTCTAGTTTCTGGGAAGTTATGAGTAATTCATGTTCTACTAAAAAATTTTCAAAATAATAATTTTGATATTCTCCTCCATGATCAATAAGAATTTTTATCAAAGGAAGGTTCTTCTCATTTTAACTTGGGATCTTAAACTTTTGAAAGAATAAAAGGACTTAGATTACTTTTTTAGAAAATATATCCATGTAAATCTATTTTAATCAAAAACTTAGACAGATACAAAATTTTTACCTCTAATTCTTCTAGTTTGTGTTGGACCAAAAATACCCAAATGCACTATCTATAATACACCAATGGTTGAGACTTCACCGACTTATTTAAAACAATATTTTGGTTGATTTCCATATTAACAAGAATAATAATGTTTTGATGAATCAAATCTATGCTCTGGTAGTTCCTTAACTAGTATTTTCTTTGAGAGTTTTCATAGATTCCTAATGTTACAATGTCCTAACCTTCTATGCCATAACCAAGAATGATCTTCCATTGTAAGAAGGCATCATAGATCATTGCTCTTATGGTATTCAATGTTTAGTGGGTAAACATTCTATTTCCTATGGGAAGAAAGAATAAACACTTACATGGAATTGTGTACTAAGAACATTTCATTCCTAAAATTCACAAGGTAACCTACATCACATAATTGACATATGCTAATGACGTTTTTCTTAATACAATTTTCAAATAAAACATTTGATATCAACGTTTTGCCCAGAAGAAAAATGATACATATACCAATAATTTGTCCCATACCATTGTCCCTAAAAGGTACTTTTCCTCCTTTCATCTTGATAATCTTTTCAAAGATGTTTTTGTTACCAGTCATATGACGGGAACCACCACTATCAATGTACCATGTATTTCTTTTAGTAATTTCTTTATCTTCCTACAAATAAGAATGTTAGACTATCAGAATCCAAAAATTATTGGATCCAGATCCATTATAATTAAAAATATTATGTAACCATATTTTCATAGAGAAATAAGCTTTTTGAAAACATAGAGACATGGTTTTATTTAAGGAACATTTTTTCCCAATGCCCACCACACTGACACTTAGTGCGGAATGGAGCACTTTGAGGAACAAAAAAATTATTACTAAAAATTGGTATTGAACTTGTATAACCAAAACTAGAAATATTCAGTAGAGGTTAAATTTGAGAAAACATCTGATCAATGTTTTTCATACCTAAGGTAAAGTTTGACAAACACTTCCTCAAGGAAAATATTTCTGACTTTAGTTTAATAACCATCTTCTTTTTCATAAAATCATTAGTTTTCATAATAGATTTAGGTTCAAAAACATTTCTCATAGAAATTACGTTTTCAAGATATTTAGAATGTTTATCCTTCTCAGAATTAACACCCTCAAGAATTTTTTAAATACAATCAAAATCATGGGTTTTCTTATAAAGATCATTAGAAAGATCATATATTTCCTTAGTAAAAATAGAAATCCTAGAATTTTCCATATCAATCTTTTTCTTGACGTTAGAATTTTAATTATCTATAAGCATAGAAATCCTAGACACTTCATCATAGGTAGGTAATGTATTATCTTCATCAGAATAAGATTTTTCATCTAAGGATTCATGGAAATCAATATCACTATATTTAGAATTCAAGGATAAATTTGTGATGTATTCACCATTGTGTAACTTTGCTATTATAAAATGATTTTGAATAGGTATTCTAGTTATTAGACTAAGATTCTTCTGTATATAAGATTCATTATGTGAGGATTATTCAAAAGTGTCTCCACCCTTGGAACTACAGGTGTCATTAGATTTCAAAACATCCATAGATTTAGCTTTGTAGTACTTATTTATATTCATCTCATAATTCATTTCCTTTCTATTTTTTCTCTAAAGTAAAGTACAATATGGCCTTATATGTACATCTCTTTTTCATTCATATCAAGTTATATCATAGTGTTTCTTATCATTCCTTCTTTCTTCTTGTATCTATACTGAAAATAATTCTTCCCAACTATCTTATTCATCTTTAGAGTAAGAATAGCTTGTTCATTCTCAGAATGATCACTTTCACTTGATTGAGATAAAATAGTAACCTTCTTATACTTAGAACTTGTAAATCATTCTGGTATCTTGGTTTTCATAAGATTTCAATTAGTTATAAAAACAACACTTCCATTCTCATTCTTATTATTAGCATTGTTATAATCTCTCTTTATTCTAGTCTCATTTTGAATAAGAGTTCCAAAAATCTCACAAAGACTAATCTGTGATACTTTCCTATTCTCATCTATAGTTGTACTCTTGGATTCCCACTCATTTTCCATGATGTCTATAATCTAGTCTACAAGTGCCTCATCACCCAAACCTTTTACACCCATGGACTGTAAGTTGGTGACCATAGTCATAAATCTCTTTTTGTACCTTTAATATAGGTTCTCTAAAAGGAAAGAAAAAACCATGGCACTCATCTCTCAGCATAGATCTTCTTGTTTCAATAACATTGGAAGTATCAAATAAAGTAACATCAAGCTTTTTTCAAATACAATTTACAGCTTCCCAAGAAGAAATCTGGCTATATATATTCCCAATCATCGAACACAAAAATGTATTGTGTACCTAATAGTTATGTTGATATTTTGACTTCTCTGGATTATTAAAATTTCTGACATCCTTATCAAGAATCTTGTAATCTCCAGTAAGCATTAAAAAGTTGTCAACACCAGTATTGATAACAAAATTATTCGTACAATCTCTCTAATATTTGTAATCATTACAATAAAAATAGGTGGTCTAGTAGGATTATGATTGTCAGTGGAACCAGTATTCAATCCTTCCATCTTAAAGAAAATATTTCCAAACAAACATGTTAGTAATTAATGTTTTTAAACAAGGATAAAAATATCCTATGCATGGAATGTATAGAACAATCAATAACATGAGGCAAAAAAATTACATGTGAATATAAGTATTTCAGACACCTCCTCTGATACCAATTGTTGGATCAAAATTATATTGATTGTAGTATCATAATAATGAAGTTTATGATCAGTATACAAGAGGGGGGTTATTATATACATAAAAAAATTCCATTGGAACTTTTAAATATGGTAATTTTTATCAAAGTTAAACAAGGTAAATTCACAATTCCTCTTAGTTCTACAAACCTGCTTGATTCCGGAAATGTGGTTTGAGAAATGAAACATAATAAAATTTTACGAGAAAAATGATCTACCTTAAAGCATATAGAATCTTACAAATCAGACTACATGTATAAGAAAGTATAAGAAACATAGAATTTCCATAACAACAAAAATGCAGCAAAAATTTTGATACAATAAAATTAACAAGTAGTAAACCTTTTAACCCAAAGAGAAGGGTATCCAAAAAACGTGGATAAAGGTCCATTGATTTAAGCTTTCAAGAATGTCAGTATTACCAAAACCAATGAAGGATACCAAAACGAATATCTACGTCTATCTTGTTATCCTTGCAATCCCTCGAACTTTAAGGTACTCGGGACCACTGTCTTCATATCCACTGAAGCCCTCGAATGTACTCAACACCATTCGGAGTCAAATGAAGCAATTATGAATATGATGTTCAGTACACACAAAGTATGGAAGTATCTCTCTAGAAATCACTACAACAACATTTAATCTCTATATTTGTATAACAATTCATCAATAGTTTTGAGATATTTCAAATGAGATCTTCTGTATAGAAACATATTCAACAGTCAACTCCCTCCACCTACGGTTATATTTTGCCTTTAATTTTGGAGAGACCTATACATGTGTCACTCAAACAACGGTTGGTTAGAAACAGAAACCATGTAATCATTTTATATATCAAAAAAAGTATGAAAAATATGGTTGCTCAACCAAATTCATTTTTTCGAGTCTATGGGAAAATAAAATTTAGAATCTAAGCAAGTTAACCTTCGGTGTCTATATTACAAGAATATTCGATTTCTATTTTCCAGAATTCAGAATGAAAATTCTAAAGAATTATGCTATCTGGATTTCAAGGAAATTCAGAGTATGAATTCATAAGAATTTGGCGTCTAAACTAAAAATGTTCGGAGTCTGAATTCAGTGAATTCAGAGTCTGAATGCAGAATGTTCGGAGTCTGAATTCAGATAATTCGGAGTCCGAACTCAGAATGTTTGGGGTCGGAGTTCAGAGAATTCGAAACCTGAATTTGGATCCTAAAAACAGAATTCTCTATATCTAATTATTTATATATTTCATTGTTTTAGTTACAAAAAAGAAATTTATATTTAGAATAAAAATGATTTATATTAAAATACGAATAATGAAAACATGTTAAGGATATATTTCATGGGGGAAGAGATTTTTTGGTTTCTAAGAGAAATATTATGGAAAATGATATTTTTATAAATATAGGGTGTTTTTGATTTTCAAAACATAAAGGAATGTTAGAGTCATAAAGAAACCTTTTTGACTCAATAGGACATGCATTCTCATAGGTTTGTGCATCAAATCACAAATGAGTTGGATAACCTTACCCTAGAAGTTGTAGATGTTGAGAGTCTAAGATATCCTATAGTGGTGGACCATTATGTTGATGTCTTTCCTGATGATGTTCCAGGACTATATCCACGTACAAGGGTATAATTTTACATCAACCTGTAACTAGTTATAGACCAATAACTACACCATCATATCAGATGGCTCATGTAGAGCTTTTTGAGTTACGGGTACAGTTGGAGGACTTGTAGAGAAAGGGGTTCATAAGGCCTTGCATTTCTCCATGGGAATACCCGATTTTGTTCCCCAATATGGTATATGGGGTTTTGAGACGCGGTGTAGAATATCGGTTCATGAACAAGGAGACAGTTAAGAAAAGTATCCACTTTCGAGGATTAATGATTTTTTTGATCTTCTGGAGGAAGATCATTGGTTTTCGATGATAGAACTTAGATCAGGCTATCATCAGCTCAGGGTACGAGATGTGGATATTAAAAAGACGGTCTTCATAAGTCGGGATGGCCACTATGAGTTCATGGTTATGTCATTCAGCCTGACCAATTCCATAGTAGTTCACATGGGTCACATGAACAGGATCATTCAGCCAAACCTCAATCACTTTGTGGTAGTCTTCGTCGATGACATCATGATATACTCAGAAAAGTAGGACGATCATGCCTATCATCTGCAGAGAGTTTTGGATACACATTGAAAGAACCATCATTATTCTAAACTCTTGATGTTCCAGTTCTGAATATGAGAGGTCAACTTTCTGGGACATGTTATCCTAGAGGTTGGAGTTGCATTGGATCTAGTGATGATAGAGGCTATTTTTTCATTGGAGCCTCCCAGGAGTGTGAGTGAGGTGCCGAGTTTTCTAGGGTTGGATTGATACAAATAGATATTTGTACCTAACTTTTCAAGTGTTGTGGCACCTTTTTCAGAATTTTCAAAGAAGAAAAATCTCGTCGTATGGACATAGAGATGCCATTAGAGTTTGCATGAGCTGAGGAAGATACTGATGAGTTCCACCCTATTGATGCTACCAGAAGAGGGTGTTGGGTATGTAGTTTACTATGACTCATCATAAACCTGACATGGGTGTGTCTGGATGTAGGAGAGTGCAGTGATCACCTATGGGTTATGACAGTTGAGGAAACATTAGAAAAACAATGCTACCCATGACTATGAGTTAGCTGTAATAGTCTTTTCCTTAATGGTGTGGTGACATTACTTGTTGGGAGAACATTTTATAGTCAACTTTGATCACAAGTGTCTTAGTTATATCTTCTCTCATAAGGGCCTGAACCTGAGACAAAGGTGAGGGATAGATTTCCTTCATTTCTATGACTTAGAGATAGTATATACTCTTGGGACGGGGAATGTGGAAGTAGATGCACTCAAAAAGATATTTGGTCTATTGTTGTTAAGTGAGGTGATAGAGAAGCTAGCTACATTGTAGATATACTTTGTGGATAAAGATGGAGAATCTTAAATATAGTCTAGGACAGTCACTTTCCCACTCCATCAGTGAGTCATGGATGAGAAACATGGGGACATAGACAGTGAGGCTTGAAGTGCTCAAATATCCTCAAGATAGGCACCTGAACGATTTTCTAATGGTGGGGAGCACATCATTTTCTTCTGAGGATGTACCACGGTACTGGTGCTGCTATAGGAGGAGGAGTTGAGGGAGTTCCATACGCCCCCTCAGGTGGTACATCCTAGTGTTGCGAAGATGTACCATGACATCCAGAATCATCACAGGTGGCCTAGGATGAAGAAAGCAGTGACAAAGTGTGTTCCTCGAGGTCTCAATTGTTAGCATGTGAAGGTTGAGTATTAGTTTCCAGCAGGATTAGCACCTCCACTAGAGGTGCCTAAGAGGAAGTGGGATGGACCTCTATGGTCATTGTGACAGGGCTTCCAGGTATGTCCAGGGGATGTGATCCCATCTGAGATATCTTTGACCGAGTCGATAATTAGGCACACATCCTCCTCATCAGAGAGTAGGGATCAGTACAGGGTTTTAGACGCCACTATATACAAAAGATTGTGCGACTTGATGGGGGTACCATCGATGATCTTCTCTGACAGTGACACATGTTTTACATCCTGGTTGTGGAAGGGATTGTAGGAGGTGTTTAGTAACCATCAACATTTTAGCACCACCTTTCAACCTCAGATGGATGGTTAGACGGAGTAGACCATTCTAACCCTGGAGCATATGCTTCGTGCATGCGTCCTAGATTTTGGTCATAGTTGGGCAGATCACATGATTTTGGTGGAGATCACATAAAATAAAAGATATCACTCCACTATCAATTTGGCACCATTCTAGGCCTTATACAGATGACCTTGCATATCACCTCTATGCTAGATAGACCCAGGTGTATAAGCACTTATGGGACCATAGTTGGTACGAGCTACCACTGAGAAGGTACAAATCTTCCAGGAGCATATGGAGACTGCATAAAGTGGAAATAAGTATTATGGTGACAAGAGACAATGACCATTGGATTGCATGAGGGAGATCACATATTCATGCGAGTTTCTCCCCAAATGGAACTACATAGATTTGGATGAGGTAGTATGTTATCCCAGAGCATTATCAGTCCTTTTATGATACTTCATAGGATAGGTGAGGGGGCATACCACTTGTCTCATCTATCAAAGTTGGAGAGTGGGCATGGCGTCTTCTACATATCTCAGTGGAGTAGATACATGTGTGACCCATCTCACATCATCGACCATGACATGCTATACATTGAGGATGGGTTGACATTTGGTAAGTTTCATATAAGATTGAGGACTTACTGGAGTGAGTCCATCAAGGTAGATCAATACCTCTGGTGTGCATTCAATGGAAGCATGGGAATCACTATTAGTGCACATGGGAGCAGGAGGATCAATTTAATCCTCAGTACCGCCATTTGTTTTCTTAGTCTATGTGGTGGGTTTTGGAGAAAAAAATCCCTATGGTGGAAAGAATGTAAAGACCTGGATTTTCCATGTAATATTTTTAATTATATGGACTTATTACGAGTCCGTGAAGATTGACGGTGCATGATTCTAAGGCCCGGTGTGCCCGAAATTTATTTATGGACTTTTTTAATGTACTTTCTATAAACACACAAGCAAATTTTCTTTCATTTGAACCGGTGATCGAATTAAAAATATGAGGGCAACGTTGAATCAGCAGTTCTGAGATTCGCTTAAGGGATATTTTACATTGACTGCAGTTGGTCACTAGAAAATGATATTTATTGTGAAATTTTAAATGAAATGAAATGAAATAATTTTAATTTTTTATTTTTCATTCTTCTCCTCCAACAGATATGCGTGTTGTGGGACCCGCGATGTATCAATCTAATAAATGGCTTGATCGGTCAATCTTTTGTAATGATGTCGTTTTGGAATTAGGAAGCTTCCGAATTAATGAACCCCATTATTTCCAAATGACGTTACTTACCATCCCCTATAATATTTATATGTAGCTAGGGGAGGGGTATCAACATAGCTTCACCAAGCGGCAAAGTGTACTTTATGTGGTGAGATTTCAAACACTTAGATGACAGAGATGGTTCCAGAAGGGGGTTATGAGAGACACCGAACCGTGAACTACAGATCGATGCACGAGCGGCGCCATTGGATGATAGTGGTAGATTATGGAAAACAATGATCTGATTTTGCAAACGCACTCTCACCATCATTCTAGTGGAAGAGGTTTTGATTAATGTTTAATTCGAATGAATTTATTGAACCCATTATCCTCCCTCATGTTACGATCTAACATGAATGGCACGAGCATAACAAACTCAACCCATACATTCCACTACATTTCTACAATCTAGTGTTCTTTGTGGAATACTACCTACGTGGACACATATACCGGTTATGAAGAAGGCAGTGTGCATACACATACTTCAAGAGGAGGTATTGGCACAAAGCTGTGACGGTCCTTGGAACGGCCCACACTGGTCGGACATAGAGGAGGTGTGACTCGCCATCGCGTGGAACATGTGAGAAAGGGGATGCAACTCGTCAACCGCGCAGTTGGACAAGGTGACCGGCATAAAGGCCAACCATAGAACGAGAGGTGGAATAAAAAAATGCATCACCGGCGAGTGGGGAGGCGACATGACCACCAAGCCTCTGGTGAGCCGTAGTCGTGGCGAAGGTAAAACCCGGTCCTCCGGCGGTCCGTGCCCTACGAGGTTGGGCCGCCCCCCTTTCATGTCGCGCCCTACGTGGCCAGACCACCCTTTGTGGTCTCCCCCCTTATTGGCCTACCACACCCTTCAGGTCTAGGACGAACCTCATACCATCCTAGACCGGGTCTTGCCGGGTCGGTCCGACCGGGTCAGAATGGACCCAGGTCCAATAAATTTTTAAAGAGCCATATCATGAGAACTAGTCACCCGTTTGATAAGACATATGTGGAGTTGGGATCCTTGGATTGAGGCGTACTTTTGTTATACTCCAATTGAGATTTGGAGATAGTTGGAGTACGGCTGGGATGGATCAAACTCAAATCCAACCAGACCCTCAGAGCTAAAACACTTATAACTCATAGACCAGGCGTCCGATTGATGAACCATCTATCGGGTTGTAACCCTTATGACATGATGGTTATTTGGGTTACTAAGTTCTGGTGCATATTGGTGGTTGAGGTAAGATAAATATCTTGAGGTAGAGATCCTACAGAACTTGAGCGCACCATGTGTGAGGAATCCAGTGACTGGTAGTGAGGCAGAGGTTGGAGACAGATCATACAGAGGATAATACCGAGTGATCCTATGTGGGTCAACACTGATCCAGTGTGAGAAAGATCCTATGTGGGTCATCACCCAGTGATACTTCGTGGGTTAGCACATTACAATGTTGTCTGGGTCAGATCATCTATGGGTCAGCACTCAGTGTTCATGTGTAGGTCATCACATACAGATCTTGTGTGGGTCAGACCCTATGTGGGACAGACCCAATGCGTGATAGTTCAGGTTAGTTACATAATGATTCTAGGTGGATAAAAGCTTTTTTGGGTCATTGTGGGGGTTTGTACATATTGATTTTGTGTTCTTCAGACACTGTATGACCAGTAGTAGTGCCTTTGGACAGAATAAGATTATCTAGCTTCACGACTAATCACATGTACTTCTATACTTCACATAATCATGGTTTGAGATAAGACTCAAATTGAGATGTGTCTATTTCATTTTTCTATGTGATTGAGATCATGCATTTTGGATTTACTTTTTGAAATTATAAATGACCCTTGGGGGACTCGGGGAATCTTCTGGGTATTGTTCTACTCTCCCCTTCTGTGGCTTCACTTGCACCTTGTTGTGTCTTGTGCAGATGACAGGCAGTTGGTCTGAGGTATGAAGAATCAAAGACCATGCGGTACACATAAGAGATGGGCGGACATGGGTTGTTATTGAAGAAATCACTACCTACCATTTAGGGTGGATCCTTAGTGGAGGATCCAGAAGCCCTTTTCCCGTTTCATTTATACTTTTACCTTTCGTTTGGACACGTATTTTGTCTCCTTTACATTCATCTCTTGTTTACTACATCATTTTTCTTCATTTTTGCATCATTTTGTGTCCTGGTCTATGTTCTTTATAGGTTTAATGGAAATTCCTTTCAGTTTTAGGGAATGTGCCTTTCAGTACTCTACGCAAACCCCTGGCCAATGGATGGCGGGCTTGGGGTTGTCATGGAACGGGCCTCAGGGGATGGGTTGTGACAAAACCAGTGCCATAAAACCAATGATGAACCCAATATAATAATCATCACCAGAAAAATAATTTCAATTTTTTAGAAATCAATAATGTTATGTGGTAAAATCATACACATAGAGAATGCATCATTTAGAATACCAGTTCACATGTTAACAAACAAGAACAAACAATTTCACCTGAAATATGTGGTGTTCCTATTGGTGGTTCATTCCAAAAGAACTGGTCTACTCAACATCACTAATGGAGAAAAAACTAATAAGTATCCTCATTTCATATTTCCAATGAAAGAAGACATTTGAACATAATTTTTTTTATATTAATATGAATTACCTACAAAATCAGATTTAACAATTAAATTATTGTCATGGAATATATAGGTTATCATTATAATATTGTAACTCTTAAAATACATGTATAAGACATGTATTATAATAAAATTACAATAATAATATTTATTCTAGATTTATCAATACAACTATTGTATCAAAATCACATTTATATATCAACTGGTATACTGAAATTGAAATAAATGTACCTAAAAAATTGTTCTAGGAAATGACATTGTGCTTTTTTATGGGTCCAAACATTATAATACCCATATTAGAAAAGATCATGATGTAGTGCGTGTACATTCCCATGGGGAGGGTCACCCCACACTCTATGTGGAGGGTTCACATGTTGTTAAACCCAAATTTATAAAATTTACAGGGTGTATAATTTCATTAGGCCATGAGTTCCCATTACCATGAGTGGTGGAATACTCATTTTGTACAATGGAAGGGAAATAGGAATTATCATGTATAACACAATAAGTGTCATCCTTTTCAATAAATTTCATATGATCCAAACTACTACCAGTGTACATTGGAATGTACTCAGGTGTGTCCAATGTGAATGGCAATGTTGATAGTTTGTGGGCATGGGCTAGTTCATGGGGTGGATAGACAACCCATGTTGAGTACCATTATATTTCTATACTCCATGCATCAAAAAATAACACACCATGTATATTGTGAATGATATTCCATAAAACGCATTAAGGAACTAGTAGATACACAATCTTATAAGATTTTCATTCTACAAAATCCTCATGCTATATACACCTTAAAGGTAATGTATGATAACCTTTTCACTTCAAGTCAGTTGTTTTATTAGAATATATGTGATTAATAAATCTATATCAGTGTGAATGTCCCATCCATTTGTTGTCTTAGGGTTATTTTTATATGTTGTTATCCATGAGGTTTCAAAGTTGAATACTATTCAGAGAATTATATGATATCGCCTTTATGAATTAGACCCTAAATCATTCATTGTGGCCCAAAGGTTTTACACTCACAAGGATAATGTTTTTACCTAGGTGAGGATTTATAAGTAATGTGAAAAAACATGTTGTCATAATCCAATATCAAGTGTGTTATTCTAGTTAGGTTCGTGTGTACCCCATAGGATCTTCGTATGATCCCCTATAGGTTTATTAACATATATTTTTTCTTGTTAGTTTTATTATGTTCTAGTAGGTATCTATGAAGAACATTCTCAATTTTTTTTGATTCATTATTGGTTAAAATGACGAGTGTTTCCACTTAGATGATTACAATCATTTATTTTTGGACTTCGCGATAGAGTTCTCTCAAAGAAGCATTATTTTTAAGCCTCTATGAGAATTTTAATATGGTAGTGATGAAGTGGGTTCACCTTGAGTTGGGGTATCTACCCTGGTAATAAAAGCTTCATTGTTATAAATAATAGAATGCATCAAATCATAATTTGAATTTATTAATAATGAGGAGAATAATACTCCATTTATTTATTTTCATTTTTTTATTTCTATGTGCCGTACTACATATTTTTCGTCACATCGACGGTTGATTTATAACTATAGATGTCATGTCTTATATTGATGACATGATTTTTTTGATTCATTAGTATGCCATGAGAATTTTTATCCATGTTAGAGCATAATTATTATAAAAGAACCTCATATGGAACTATGAGTTTCATTTTAGTAGTTTCCCATTGATTACTGTTTGTTGATTTCTTCTTTAGTTTGGATGGGAATTTATTTTCCCATTATGAATTTACAAAATTTATGATTTAAAAAATATGTGGGATTGATTAAATAATTGAATATATAGTACGAGTTTTTTATCATTCATCAACATAGTAGTGTTTATATGTGTGGGAATATATGAAGTTACATTTGGATGAGTCCTCTCATGTGTGTTATATTTGTACACGGTGATGGGCACCGTCCTAGTCCAATTGTAGAAATGATTGGGGGTGTAATTTATATTTAAATTTTTAATATAAGGGACAATATGGGTTGGGTCATGATATATGGGTATCATATATTTTCATATTTGGACTACATTATGTAGATTTTCATGCTTTCATGTTTGTTTTGAGAACCCTTGAAATAAATGTCAAAGTGCCTCTAGTTGATCATTCGGGATAGGGAATGCATTAATATTGAGGTGACCAATGTATCCATTAACCATATATTTGACAACCTACTAGTAAACATGAGACATATAAGCAACTATTTCATGATTAATAATAGTAAGTTCATTAAAAAGAAATGGGATTTTTTTCCTTGTCCTATATCAATCATATCTCTAAATATTCTAATTAGAATAAGGTGTATATTGTAAATCTATGGATTCCACCATGATGATATCTAGCAATGATTCCACATTGGTATCAAGATTATATTGCTCTTGCTGATGAGGCTCTAGATTTTGGAAATATATAGGAGGTGGTTCCTCTAAGTGGTTATCTAGTCATTCAAAGATCAATTCAATAGCACGATATTCCAACTTCAATTATTCATGTGGGTTATTACAATATGTATGAGTAGTAGTTTGGTCTTGTATTATTAGGAGATGAAATTACTATGTTATTTTTACTTTATGTTTTTAGAGTTAATGAATATTAAGGATTTTAAAGGGTCATAATACCATAACAAGTCATATAAGTCTACCACATGTCGGTGGTGAAAATGTAATATTAAATCAGGACCCTACTATATGGGGTTTTAGTTGGAAATACTTCTATATTAATATTTATGGAATTGGTAGATCCCTATTTTGGTTATTTTTTCATGGTGTCAGACTTTAAATGAATAAGTACACATTCTACACTTAAAATGAATTAACTAACTGGAATCAAAATAATTAACATTAGGTAATATGGTAAATTTAATTTTTTTCATAACAAATGGTAACCATGGTAAATATTTTTCACCTCAATTAAAGGTAAAATGAGTTAGAGTGGTTAAAAATATTGGGATAATGCTTTAAGATTATACCAAATACATAAATAAACCGCATTTAATGGTTGTATATATATTTTAACATTATAATATTTTATTAAATTACAATGTTGTACCACTTTCGTTAGAAAATTACATTATATTATTTAAATATTTTATGTAATTTCATGTGTGTCCGTCCCCTTACTTATAAAAGGGAACATCTTAATCATACATATTCATAAAAATTGATCCCTATATATTAGAAAATACATATGAAAAAAATATCAAGATTATTTCTCTTTTTTCTTGAGCTCTTGGTCTTACCCTAAGACCACCATATGGAGGGTCAAGGTATGATCCAAAGGAGTTTAGTTAAAGAAAATGTAATTATCATACCCGACACATTAAAAGATTATTTATTATTAAAATTTATCAAAATATATTGTATCCACACTAAAATAATTACTAATGTATAAAAAATATATTGAATTATTATTATTATTTTTGTAGAACCATTTCACACATCATTTCTTTCATATAGAAACTCCTCTTGTTTCTTTGATAAGGCTTCTGCCTCTTCCTAAGTCATATCATAGAATTCCTCACATTCTTTAGAAAATACTACTTTAATTATTCTCTGAGTGTCATCATTTTACAACCTAAAATTTCAATTTCTCGAATTTTATTTGCTACGGATTATGAAGGATTATAGACACCGAACAATCACCTTTTTCAGAATTGCTAGATACATAATAATCTGAGTTTTCATATATCTATTCTTTATTTTCTCAAACGTGACTAAGTTTTTCTTTACAAATTTTATCTTCCTTAGGATTACAATGAATTCTTGAATGTACGTATCACTTTTCTTCAAAGTATCCTTGTCTCCATTTCTCGGTGTGATGAATCCATGAACCCATAATTGAAGAATCTAATAATTTGTAGACATGTAAAGAATCATCACGGTATTTTCCTATGAAAGACCAAGAAAATACATTGCTTTTTCTTTAATGAAACATACTTGACATTGGGAAACTTATGAGAACAAAACTCAGCTTCCTCTTCATACGAAATACCAACCAGGCTTGCCGGTATGGTGTAAGAAATAGAAAAAAAAATTCCATAACACCTGAAAGAAAATTTTCTCATCCCTTATTCATTAAAGAATATTACTGACTCATAGAATTCAGTAAATAGATCCGGACAAACCACATCTGGAGTTTTGGTTTTGAAAAACAAACACTTTTCCGCCAATTTAGCTTTATATTATTGAAGATAAAGGTATTATACTTCTTGAAAAACATCAGATCTACTGACCTTTCTTAGTGTACCTGTCATTCAATGATTGGATTTACAGTTGACATATCATTCTGAGAGGAGACTTCGATAGACATTCTAATGTAAGAATGATCTGAGATGTTTGGAAGGATCTTATGTCGAATGGCTGGGCTTTAGCATGCACAAGCCTGAGTTTTGTTGTCGTACAGCCATCGTGGGTCCATTATATTGCCGATTGAGGTGACAGTTCAGCTTCGATACTCAATATAATGGTTGAAAACCATTCTGATCAAATCTGACGGTTGAGTAGGTAGTCAGAAGAAAATTTCAACTTATCATATCTTTTGAGTTTTTTTTAATAAAATAATTAAAATTCAAGGAATATTGGGATACGAAAATTTGAAAATACGAACAAGTAAATGATGATTATGAAAATTTAAGAGTGGACACATACCATTAGGATTTCTAGGAAGATTATTCATATTGAGGAAAATTCTTCTTGAAGAACATTATATTTTGAAAAATATGATAATGAAATCATTGACTTTGGAGAAAAACATATAATAACATAAAAAAATTTCATTAAGAAAATTTCGAAAATCATTATTACGAAAATTTCAAAAATCATCCTTACAAAAATATAGAAAATTTTCATTACGAAAATTTAAAAATTCATCACTTTGAAAATTTAGAAAATATCCATTATGGAAATTTAGAAAATCTTCATTATGAAATTTTATAAAATCATCATTACGAAAATTTAAAAAATATTCATTACGAAAATTTATAAAATCGTCATTAGAAAAATCATCCTTATGAAAATTTAGGTATGTAAAAAAATGACTATGAAAACAATTTTTAGACAAAAAATTTCATAAATCATTCACAAAATGTACTCCCCCTATGAATATGAGTTATTAACTGTAAGGAGATTGGTTTCAAAAAGATGTTAACATGGAAGATTAACTTAGGGTTATCATTACTAACTTCTGTTTAATGTATTGAAATCTATTGAAGGGTGATGAATTTATGAAAATATTAGCAAGATGATCTTGTGTTCTGATAAATTGAAGAATGATATCTCCTTTACATGTGTGATCCCAATGAATGTGATTCATAATATCTATGTGTTTTTCACCAGAGTGATGTTCAGAGTTTTTACCTAAGGAAATAGAAGTAGTATTATCACACAAAATTTTTGATTTGGTAAAACTCATAGTATACTCTTTGAGTGTGTGTTGCATCCCCAACACTTGAGCACCCTAAATTTTTTCTGCTTTATATTTAGCTTCAACAGTGGAAATTGCTACTGAATGTTTCCTTTTTCATAAACATGAAAATAACAAATCATCTATGAAAAGAAATTCTACGGATGTACTTTTCCTATCCATTCTATATCCACCAAATCAGCATCTGAAAAACCTTTTAAAACAAAATAATTTCTAGAAGTATAAAAGAGTCATAGATCCATGGTTCCCTTTATATAGTGAAAAAATGTTTTCACTTCCTTAAAATGATATTCTTCTGGATTGTATTGTTATCTTGAACATAGGCATACTGAAAACATTAAATCTGGATGACTAGCTATTATGTAAAGTAGATTTCCTATCATACCTCTAAATGATGAGTGATCTACTAGTTTCCCAACTTCATCAAGATCATTTGAATTCGAGGTACTAATAGGAGTACAAATACTCATAGTGTTTTAATATCCATACTTTTTAAGAAGATATTTAATATACTTATGTTGGGAAATATATATTCCTCTTGTTTTTTGAGAAATTTTAAAACCAAGGAAAAATGATAACTCACCCACTACACTCATTTCAAACTCCAATTTCATTAGATCTATAAAGGAATTAGTTAAATATTTCTGAGTTGAACCTAATATAATTACATCAACTTAAATTTGAACAATCATAACATTTTTCTTATCTTTCTTTATAAAAAGAGTTGGATCAACATTTCCCTTAACAAAACTATTTTGAAGCAAAAAATCATATAAGTCTAGCATACAATATGGGAGGGGCTTGCATAAGTCCATACAAGAATTTAATAAGTATATAATCATGTTTAAGATGTTTTGTATCTTGAAAACAAGGAGGATGTTCAAAAAAACATCATCTTGAAGATAGCCATTAAGGAAATCACATTTCACATCCATTTGGAAAATTTGGAAATTGAAGAATGCTACAATGGCATGTAGAATACGAATAGATTCATGTCTAGATACTGGAGCATATGTTTCTTCAAAGTCTATTCCTTCTTGTTGAATATAGCCTTTAACAAACAATCAATATTTATTTCATACTATGATTCCATTTTCATTACTCTTATTTCTGCATACCCATTTTACTCCAATAACAGAAGTTTCTTTATATCTTGTAATCTTGGTCCAGACATTATTCCTTTTTAATTCATTTATCACATATTGCTTAGCTTTTATACAATCATCATCACCAAAATATGCATCAGTTATTTTTGGTTCTTATTGGGAATGGAATTCTAGATGTTCTAATTCATTTCTCAAGGAACTTCTAGTCCTTACGGGTTGATTTACATCACCTATGATGTTATCATTGGGATGATTATTTACAAATAACTGATTTGGTTTTTGTAAAACCCGTTCAACAACATAAGGTACGATGTCTTCTGGGGTAAATGTTTCAGAAATATTTTTTGGAACATTTTTCTTATAAGAATGATCTTCTAACAAAGGTTGATAATCAGTTTTTGAAAACACATCTGAAGATTTAGGTTGAGGTTGTTTAAAAACAAAAGGATCGGTTATAATCACATTTGACATGTACTGTTTCTTCAAATGTACAAGTATTTTTATTGAAAACTTTATAAGCCTTAGAAGTTGTCGAGTAGCCTGAGAAATTTCATTCATCGTATTTTGGAGATAATTTTGGTAGATTATCTTTATTATTCATAATTAATACCATGTGACCAAAAAACATGAAATATGAAAGTCTAGGATTTCTACCATTCCATAACTCATAAGGAGTTTTATTAAGAAAATGTCTAATAAAAACACTATTTACAGTATAACAAGCAGTACATACAACATCATCCCAAAAATGATTTTCTAAAGAATATTCACTCAACATGGATCTTGTTATCTCTTGAGGAATTCTATTTCTTCATTCAACAAAACTATTTTTTGAGGTGTTCTGGGTGCTGGGAAGTTATGAGTAATTCTTATTCTACTAAAAAAGTTTTCAATATCAGAATTTTGATATTCTCTTCCATGATCAATAAGAATTTTTATCAAAGGTTGGTTTTTATCATTTTAACTTGGGCTCTAAAAATTTTGAAAAAAGAAAAAGCATCAGATTTACTTTTTAGAAAATACATCCATGTAAATCTAGTGTAATCAACAACTTAGACAAATACAATATATTTACATCCAATGCTTCTAGTTTTTGTTGGACCAAAAATACCCAAATGCACTATCTGTAATGCACCAATGGTTGAGACTTCACAGACTGATTTAAAACAATATTTAGGTTTCTTTCCATGTTGACAAGGATAACAAAATTTTGAAGAATCAAATTTAACCTCTGGTAGTTCCTTAACTAGTATTTTCATTGAGAGTTTTCATCGATTCCTAATGTTACAATGTCCTAACCATCTATGCCACAACCATGAATGATCTTCCATTGTAATAAGGCATCACATATCGTTGCTCTTATGGTCTTAAATGTTTAGAGGGTAAACATTCTGTTGCCTATGATCTGAAAGAATAAACTCTTACTTGGAATTGTGTACTAAGAACATGTCATTCCAAAAATTCACAAGGTAACATTCATCATATAATTGACATATGCTAATGACGTTGCTTTTAAGACAATTTACAAATAAAACATTTGAAATCAACGTTTTTCCAATAAGAAAAATGTTAGATATACCAATAATTTCTCCCATACCATTATCTCTAAAAGATAATTTTCCTCTGTTCATCTTGATAATATTTTCAAATATGTTTTTTAAACCAGTCATATGTCAGGAACCACCACTATCAATGTACAATGTATTTCTGTTAGTAATTTATTTTTTTCCTTCAAATAATAATGTTAGACTTTCAGATTCCAAACATTCTTGGATCCGGATCCATTAGAAAAAAAATATTAGGTAACCATATCTTCTTAGAGAAATAAGCATTATGAAAACCTAGAGACTTGGTTTTGTTTACATAACATTTTTTCCCAATGCACACCACACTGACACTTAGTGCCAAATGGAGCACATTGAGGAAGAAAATAATTATTACTAAAAATTGGTATTGAACATGTATAACCAAAACTAGAATTATTCCGTAGAGGTTAAATTTGAGGAAACATCTTATCAATGTTTTCTTTACCTAAGTAAAAGTTTGACAAACACTTCCTCAAAGAAAATATTTCTGACTTTAGTCTAATAACTAAGTTCTTTTTCATAATATAATCAGTTTTCATGCTAGATTTATGTTCAAAAACATTTTTCATAGAAATTTAATTTTCTATTTCTTTAGAATGATTATCCTTCTCAGAATTAACTTCCTTAAGTGTTTTTAAAATTCTTTCAAAATCATGGGTTTTCTTATAAAGATCAATATAAATATCAAATATTCCCTAAGTAAAAATAGAAATCTTAGAATTTTCCATATCAATCTTTTTCATGACATTAGAATTTTCATTCTATAGAAGCATTGCAAACCTAGACACTTCATCATAGGAAGGTAATGTATTATAATCATCCGAATAAGATTTTTCATCTGAGGATTCATGGTAATAAATATCACTATAATTATCATTCAAGGATAAATTGGTTATATATTCAGAATTGTGTAACTTTTCAATTATACAATGATTTTCAATAGGTATTCTTGCTATTATATGAAGATTATTCTGCATAGAACATTTATTATCAAAGGATTAATCAGAAGAGTCTCCACCCCTAACCCTAGAGGTGTCATTGGCTTTCAAAACATTATTAGCTTTAGATTTGTAGTACTTATTTCTATTCCTCTCAGAATGCTTTTCCTTTCTATGTTTTCTCTCAATTATAGTACAATATGGCCTTATATGTCCAGCTCTTGTGTATTCATAACAAGGGACATCATAGTATTTCTTTTCGTTCTTTCTTTCTTCTTGTATCTGTACTAAAAATCATTCTTCCCAACTATCTTATTCATCCTTAGAGCAAGAATAGCTAGTTAATTCTCAAAATGTTCACCTTCACTTGATTCAGATAAAATAGTAACCTTCTTATACGTAGATCTTTTTACTCTTTCTGGTTTCCTGGTTTTCATAATATTTCAATTAGTTGTAAAAAAAACACTTCCATTCTTATTCTTATTGTTAGTATTGTTATAATCTCTCTTTTTTCTAGTCTCATTTTGAAGAAGAGTGCCAAAAATCTCATCAAGAGTAATCTGTGAGACTCTCCTATTATCATCTATAGTTGTACTCTTGGATTACCACTCATTGGGCATAATTTCTATAATCTAGTCTACAAGTGCCTCATCATCCAAACCTTTTATACCCATGTACTGTATGTTAGTGACCATAGTCATAAATCTCTTTTGTACCTTTAATAAAGGTTCTCTATAAGGAACGAAAAAACCATGGCACTCAGATCTTAGCATAGCTCTTCTAGTTTCAATAACTTTGGAAGTATCAAATCAAGTAACATCAATATTTTTTCAAATAAAATTCACGGATTCACAAGAAGAAATCTGGCTATATATATTCCCAGTCATGGAACACAAAAAAGTATTGTGTACCTTATAGTTAAGTTGATATTTTGACTTCTCTGGATTATTAAAATTTCGGACTTCCTTATCAAGAATCTAGTAATCTCAAATAAGCCTTACAAAGTTGTCAACTCTAGTAATGATAACAAAAGTCTTCATACAATCTCTCTAATATTTGTAATCATTCCCATAAAAAAATAGGTTCTCTAGTAGGATTAAGATTTTCAATGGAACCAGCATTCATTCTTGCCATCTAAAAGAAGATATTTCCACACAAATATGTCGGTAATTAATGTTTTTATACAAGGATAAAAATATCATATGCATGGAAAATATTGAACAATGAATAACATGAGAAAAAAAACATATATGGGAATATAAGTATTTCATACACCTCCTCTGATACAAATTATAGGATCAAAATTATACTGATTGTAGTATCTAAATAATGATGTATATTATCAATATACAAGAGGGGGGGTAATTTTATACTTAAAAAAATTTCATTGGAACATTTAATTATGGTAATGATTATCATGGTTAAACAAGGTAAATTCATAATTCCTTTTAGTTCTACAGACATTCTTGATTCTGTAAATGTGGTTTCGGAAATGAAACATAATAAAAGTTTACATGAAAAATGATCTACCTTAAAGTGTATAGAATCTTACAAATCAGACTACATGTATAAGAAATTATAAGAAATATATACTTTCCATAACATAAAAAATGCAGTGAAAAATTTAATACAATTCAAGTAACAAGTAGTAAACCTTTTAACCCAAAGAGAAGGGTATCCAAAAACCTTGTATAAAGGTCACATGATTTATTCTTTCAAGAATGTCAGTATTACCAACACCAATGTCAGATCCCAATATAAATATCCGAGTCTATCTTGCTATCCTTACAATCCCTCGAACATTAAGGTAGTCAGTACCTCTGTCATCCTATCCCCAGAAGCCCTCGAATGTACTCAACACCATTCAGAGTCACATGAAGCAATTCTGAATAAGATGTTTAGTATGGAAAAAGTTTGAAAGTCTCTCTCTAGAAATCGCTACAACAACATTTAATCTCTATATTTGTATATCAATTCATCAAAAGTTGTGAGATATTTCAAATGAGATCTTACGTATAGGAACATCTCCAACAGTCGACTCCCTCTACCAACAGTTATATTTTTCCTGGAATTTTGGAGAGACATATACATGTGTCACTCAAACAACAGTTGGTTTGAAACTAAAATCATGTCATCATTTTTTTATATTAAAAAAAGTATGTAAAAATATGGTTTCTCAGCCAAATTCATTTTTTCAAGTCTATGGGAAAATAAAATTTAGAATCTAAGAAAGTTAACCTTCGGTGTCTATATTACAAGGATATTCTATTTATATTTCTCCAGAATTCAGAATGATAATTCTAAAGAATTACGGTATCTCAATTTCAAGTAAATTCGGAGTATGAATTCATAAGAATTTGGAGTCTGAACTCAGAATGTTTTGAGTCTGAATTCATAGAATTCGGAGTCTGAACTCAGAAAGTTCAGAGTCTGAATTCATAGAATTCAGAGTCTAAACTCAGAATGTTCGGAGTCTGATTTCAGAGAATTCAGAACTTGAATTTGGATCCTGAAAATAGAATTCTCTATATCTATGTATTTATAATATTCCAATGTTTTAGTTAAAAAAAATTATATTTAGATGAAAAATGATTTATATTAAAATACGAATAATGAAAACATGGTAAGGATGAATTTCATGGGGAAAGATAGTTTTTCCTTATTATGATAAATCTTATGGAAATGATATTTGACTAAAGATAGATTGTTTTTTATTTACAAAACATAAATTAATGGTAGAGTCATAAGGAAACCTTGATGACTCAACAAGACATGCATACTCATAGGTTCATGCAGGCAATCACAAATCAGTTGGATAACCTTACCCTCGAAGTTGTAGATATTAAGAGTTCGAGCTATCCTATAGTGGTTGAACATTATGTTGATGTCATTCATAATTATGTTCCATGACTATATCCACTACGAGGGGTATAATATTACATCAACCTGTACTTAGGGATGGACCAATACCTGCACCAGCATATCAGATGGCTCATGCAGAGCCTTGTGAGTTATGAGTACAGTTGGAGGACTTGCAGAAAAAGGGGTGCATAAGGCCCTACATTTCTCCAAGGGAATCCCTGATTTTGTTCCCCAATATTGTATATGGGTTTTTGGATACACGGTTTAAACTATCAGTTCATGAACTAGGTGACAGTAAAGAAAAAGTATCCACTTTCGAGGATTAATGATCTTTTCGATCAGCTGGAGGAAGCTCATTGGTTTTCGATGATAGACCTCAGATCAAGCTATCATCAACTCAGGGTACGAGATAAGGATATGAAGAATACGGTCTTCATAACTCGGTATGGCCACAATGAGTTCTTGGTTATGTCATTCAGCATGACCAATGCCCTAGTAGTTCACATGGGTCACATGAACAAGATCATTCAGCCATACCTCAATCTCATTGTGGTAGTCTTCGTTGATGACATCATGATATACTCATCAAAGTAGGAGGATCATGCCTATCATCTGCAGAGAGTATTGGATACACTTTGAAAGAACCATTATTTTGCTAAACTCTCGATGTAACAGTTCTGAATATGAGAGGTCAACTTTCTGGGACATGTTATCTCAGAGGTTATAGTTGCATTGGATATAGTGATGATCGAGGCTGTTTTTTCATGGGAGTCTCCCAGGAGAGTGACTGAGGCGCTGAGTTTTCTAGGGTTATATTGATACTACTAGATATTTGTGCCAAAGATTTCCATAGTTGTGGCACCTTTTTCCGCATTTTTAAAGAAAAAACATCCCATCGTATGGACATAGAGAGTTCAGTGATCACATATCGGTTATGACAGTTGAGGAAACATTAGTAAAAAAAATGCTACCCATGACCTGGAGTTAGCTGTAATAGTCATTTCCTTAAAGGTGTGGTGACATTACTTGATGGGTGAACATTTTATGGTCTACATTGATCACAACTGTCTTAGTTATGTCGTCTCTTAGAAGGGCCTGAACCTGAGACAAAGGAGAGGGATAGAGTTCCTTCAGGACTATGACTTAGAGATAGTATATAATCTTGGGATGGGTAATTTAGTAGTAGATGCACTCAACATGATGTTTGGTATATTATTGTTGAGTGTAGTGATAGAGAAGCTAGCCGTATTGTATATATCCTTTGTGGATAAATATAGAGAAGCTTAAATATAGTCTATGATAGTCACATTCCCACTCCATCAGTGAGTCATGGAGGCGAAACATGAGGACATAGACAACGAGGCTCGAAGTGCTCCGATATCCTCAGGATAGGCACCTGAAGGATTTTCTAATGGTGGAGAGAACATCATCCTCTTTAGAGGATGTACCACGGTACCAGTGGCGCTATAGGAGGAGGTGTTGAGGGAGTTCCATACGCTCCCTCAGGTGGTATATAGTGGTGGTGCACAGATGTTCCAGGACATCCAAAATCATCCCTGGTGGCCTAGGATGAAGAATGGAGTGACAAAGTCGGTTTCTCGAGGTCTCAATTGTCAGAAAGTGAAGGCTGAGCATCGGTTTCCAACAGGCTTATCACCGCCACTAGAGATGCCTAAGAAGTAGTGGGATGGACCACTATGGTCATTGTGACAGGGCTTCCAGGTATGTCCAGGGGATGTGATCCCATCAGGGATATTGTTGACCGAGTCGATAATTCGGCCCACATCCTCCTCATCAGAGAGTAGGGATCAATAGAGGGTTTGTGATGCCACTATGTACAGAATATTGTGCGACTTGATGGGGGTACCATCGACGATCTTCTCTGATCATGACACATGTTTTACATCCTAGTTGTGGAAGGGATTGTAGGAGGTGTTTGGTAACCATATACATTTGAGCACCACCTTTCATACTCAGATGGATGGTTAGATGGAGTAGACTAGTATAACGTTGGAGGATATGCTTCGTGCATGCATCCTAGATTTTGGTCATAGTTTGGAGGATCACTTGATTTTGGTGGTGATTACATATAATAAAAGATATAACTCCACCATCAATTTGGTACCTTTCTGGGCCTTATACATCTGACCTTGCATATCACCTCTTTGCTAGATAGACCCAGGTGTATAACCACTTATGGGTCCACAGTTGGTACGGGCTACCACTAAGAAGGTGCAGATCTTCTAGGAGCAGATGGAGACTGCATAAAGTGGAAATAAGTATTATGGTGACCAGAGACAGTGACTATTGGACTGCATGAGGGAGATCACATATTCATGCGGGTCTCTCCTCGACGGGAACTACATATATTTGGCTGAAGAGGTAAGTTATCACTGAGGATTATCAGTCATTTTATGATACTTCATAAGATAGGTGTGGGGGAATACCACTTGACTCTTCCATCATAGTTGTAGAGTGGGAAAGTCGTCTTCTACATATCTCAGTGAAGTAGATACGTGCATGACCTATCTCACATCATCGACCACGACATGCTATACATTAGGATGGGTTGAAATTTGGTATGATTCAGATAAGATTGAGGACTTACAGGAGTGAGTCCATTAAGGTAGATCAATACCTCTAGTGCGCATTCGCTGGAAGCATGTGAATCTCTATTAGTGCACATGGGAGCGAGAGGCTCAGTTTCATCCTCAGTACCCCAATTTGTTTTCTTAGTCTATGTGGTGGGTTTTGGAGACAAAAATTCCTATGCTGGGGAGAATGTAATGACCTGGATTTTCCATGTAATATTTTTAATTATATGGACTTATTACGTGTTCGTGATGATTGAAGGTGCATGATTCTGAGGCCCAGTGTTCTCGAAATTAATTTATGAACTTTTTTAATGTACTTTCAATAAACACACGAGCAACTTTTTCTTTAATTTGAACCGATGATTGAATTAAAAATATGAGGGAAACGTTGAATCGACAGCACTGTGATTCGCTTAAGGGAGATTTTACATTGACCACAATTGGTCTCTAGAAAATGATATGTTTTGTGACATATTAAATGAAATGAATTGAAATGATTTTATTATTTTATTCTCATTTCTTCTCCTCCAACATACATGCAGTTTTAGGGACCCATGATGTGTCAATCCAATAAATGGCTTGACATGTCAATCTTAAGTAATGATGTCGTTTGGGAATTAGGAAGCTTCCTAATTAATGAACCCCATTATTTCCCAATGACGGTACTTAACATCCCCTTATAATATTTATATGGAGCTAGGGGAGCGGTATCCACATAGATTCACCAAGTGGAAACGTTGTATTTATGTTGTGGATGTCAACCCCTTAGATGATAGAGCTAGTTCCAGAAGGGGTGATGGGAGACACTAAACCAGGAACTAGAGATCAGTTCACAAGCGGTGCCATTGGAATCTAGTGGTGGATTATGGTGAACACATATCTGCTTCTGAAACGCACTCTCACCATCATTCTAGAGGTATACGTTTTGATTATTTCTTAATTCAGTTGAATTTATTGAACCCATTTTCCTCCCTTATGTTACGAGGTAACATGAAGGGAATGAGCCTAACAAACTCAGCCCATACCTTCCACTACCTTTCTACAACCCAGTGTTCCTTGTGGAATACTACCTACGTGGAGACATATATCAGCTATGAAGAAGGAAGCGTGCTGACACACACTGCAAGATGAGGTATCGGCACAAAGCTGCGACGATCCTTCGAACGGACCACACCAGTCGGCAATGGAGGAGGTGCGACGCACCATCGCGTGCCGCCTGTGAGAAAGGGGCTGCAAATCATCAACCGCATAATGGGATGAGGTGACCGGCACGAAGGCCAGCCGCGGAATGTGAAGTGGCATAAAAAATACATCACCAACGAGTGGGGAGGTGAAACGACCTGTAGAGACCCAAAGCTTATCGTACATGGACATTACATTACATTTGCGGAATACTTAGTACATAACAAAAACACACACACAAGGACCGTAATAGTTTAGTGTCTTTGGAAACTCGGAGTATAATCTTCTAATCGTGGGGGAAAGGTCTTCAACATCTCCCATAAAGATCTTCCTTTTTTTTACCTAAAACCTTTCTTTATATCCCGGGGAAAAGAAAACATAAAAGGGTGAGCTCAAATGCTCAGTAAGGGTAAACAAAGGAAATATCAATCACATAATTTTCATAAGAACATAACATTTTTGGAAATCTTAACCTGCAAAAGAGAGCATAATTTCATAACATGGGATAAATCATAGTAGTGAAATGAAATCATAACTTAAAACATTACTCATTGTGGCATACACACATAATCATAGAGAAACATTTCTTGTTAGTCAAGACTCATTTCCAAGACTATCTTAGTGGACAAAGTCCCTTTCTGAATCGAGTAATCCTCGTTTCAGTCCTGTTTCACTGAACTGGTATAACCTACCATTCCAGACATGTCTATCTCATGAGATATAAAATCTTTACCCAATGCATTGGAGGGAGATATAGGTCCCACCCATCTCTTAATGAATCCTTTCTTATGTGTGCCACAAAATCATAAATCATACATCATTGCATAACCCATGTAATAAAAATGGGATTCTTAAACAACATGACATCATAAAAACCATTCATATAAGATAAAGGAATTCATAAACATAATTCCATCACAACATAGTCAAATCAATGTAAAAATATGGATAGAAACAGAACCCTTTATTATCTTATATGGAAAATAATTTTGATAAAACACTTGAATTGAATTCTTGAGGAAAATATCCTTTCTTCTTCAAAATCAATTTCTTTTCACAAAACATCATGCAATTTTAAAAGAAAGAGATTTTATTGAAAATAGTCATGAAATCTTTTAGAGGAAGCTTCATGAAAATAAGGCTTTATGAAACAGTATAAATCTGTTTGTGCCGTATAAGTTAAAAAAACATTCTTCGTACTTTTGTCGGAAAAGTCAAAAAGTACCTCGTACGGAAAAACGACAAAAGATTCCTTTCATATTCTTTACTAAAAACTCACCTAAGGGTAAAATTGGATTTAAACAATTGTAGGTGGATGGAAATAATATTACATATTGAGGGAACATGGATGTGGATGATAAAATACACCCCAGTAAATACCAAAGTATAAACAATCTCAGATAAAAATGAGATTGTGATATTTCCCTTACCTTATGTCCGACTTGCTTTGTAAGTGTCCAAACCTCCTGTATAATGATTTAAATCATGTTATTGACTTATTCCAGAATCATATTCATTGTTATGATATCATATATGGTTCACTTATGACATTATATTACCCGTTCTTTTGTGAATTCCTTGTTAAAGAAGCGTTTTGGGTAAAATCGTTTCATTTATCTTAGGTGTTTTGACTTGTTGTTCTTGACATCACTATTACTTATATCATGATTTACTTACTTCCAGAATATAAAATATGATTTATATATCATATATATTCAGTATATATATATATATAATAGATAGATAAATAAAATGAAAAACACCGTTCATGGAGACGGTAGTCCGTACGTACGCATGAACGCTGTTTTACTTTCCTTATTGTCTTGAAATGGAAGTAAGTAGATGATATACATATATATATACATAAATCCAGTAGCTTTATAATGTCATATATTTCATTATTATTTCTTATATATACTTTATAATCATTCTTTAATGGTTAACATGGAGAATGAATCTCATCGCGTCATGGAGACGGTAGTCCGTACGTACGCACGAGCGATGATATCATTTCCATAAATATTGAACTGAATTGGAGTGGATTATACAATATATCAGAATCAATATGATGTTGTAATAACTATGTATAGTTATTCTTTACACCATTATACCCATCCGTGTAAGGTGGTGGTGGAAAATAGATTACACCACAGCGTGGAGACGGTATTCCGTACGTACGCACGCGCAGTGATTTCTTTTTCCGTAGGATGGATAGATGGTGAAATAGGTTTGTTTCATACTTATAATAACATATCAGTATATGAGTGATACTGATGTTATTACTTCATAATGAAACAACCTAAGAAGAAGAAGTGGAAGAAGAAATAAAGATGAAAGAATTGGTAACGGTAATTACCTCTTCTTTGAAGCGCCTTTTTGGAGACCTCCTCTTAGGGCACTAAAATTGGTCTTTGAGGAAGACCAGAACCTCTAGGATGTTGCTATGGAAGTGTAGAGGAGAAATTGGCAGGGTTTGGCCGAGCTTGAGTGCTCAAATTGGTGTGAGGAGGAGGGGGAGGAGGTGTCCTTTTATAGGGGAGGAGAGGGGCACCTTAGGAATATCTCAAAATATTATTTTATATTAAAGTCAAAATCGGTTTATAATGGTTCCAAAGGGTCTTATTTCGAAGCTAAAGTGGGAATGGGTCGAAATCCTATCAACCAATAGGATTTAGACATGTTTAGGGTATTATTTTAACCTTATCAATTAGATTTAACTCTAAGTTAAATAATTTAACTTTTACCGTGTCTTTTTGTTTTCTTTCACTATATGGTTAATAAACTTACTATAACATGCCAAACGAACCCCAAATTGTATATTATTAATACATATATCCTTATCTAAGTCATTTGGCCGAACCTTAGATTTTTAGGAATAAAATAACAATTAATAATATAATATTTGATTTAAAAACTATTTTGTGTCAATTTTGACACTATTTGATACATGATTTTTGTGAAAGTCATAACAGAATTATATGTTCGAAACAAGTTGATTAAATGAACACTAATATATCATAATAACCTAGAAAATTAGTTTAATTCATAAAAAGTCTCAAATTACATTTATTTTGGTGTTTATAACATCAATTATGTCAATATTTCATTAACAAGATAATTACTGCATCATCTTTGTGTCATAAATAAATTAAATTATTTGATTTCTAAAAATTACAAATAAAATACCATCATGTAGTAAATCTTTTTATATTTCTAATGAATATTTACAATCAAATTTATCTTATGTATAACCCCATATTAAAAATGATTTACTTATTAAACTTTGATTTTAACTATTTTAACCTTTCTTTAAATAAATTAATAATAAATGTCCTAATCTAATCCAAGTGGGCCTAAATGGTCATATTTTATTCCTAAGTTTGTTTTTGGTTGAATTACATTTGTCCAATAGAATTAGGACATGTGTTAGGGTAATATTAATATCATATTTACCCTTAGTTACCCTATTTACTATTAACCGTGGTAAAAAAAGTAAAAAGTTACTATTCACCAAAAAATTATTTTCATCTCATTGAACCACATTTTAGTCCCTGATATTAACCGTGTCTCTCGGATTTTTGAAATTCCATTCACAGAAGCGGTAAAATTAAGTTTTATGCAAAAATTCAGTTTTTAACCTACCACTTAGTAGTTTCACTATTCATCAAAAATTGATGTTTTTCAGAACAATGCCAAAATTTCATCCCAAGCTATATTTCATATTCCGAATTCAAAAATGAAGTCTATTTTACCAAATTCATAACATGAAAGTTGCATTAATTAATTTTATAATTAAATCCCGCTGTTAAAACAAATAGCGTGTTTTTAAGAAACAATATCTATCAAAAGATTGACACTTGTTTATGTCTAGTTTAAATGTGAAATTACATCCAATGACCAACATTGTATTAAATTGTAAAAATATATTCTAAATATACTTTAAAACCACTCAAATTAATGATTTATCACTATTAATTATTTCGATTAAAAAGTTGTTTTTTAATTATAATTTAGTAATTTTCACTATTCATCAGAATATGAAAGTTATCCGAAAAGTACCAAAATTTCACCTTAGGCTAAATTCGATACTCTGAATCCAAAAATGAAGTCCATTTTGAGAGTTAAAATTTCTAAAATTTAAGAAGTGGTTATTACTATTCAGAACGGCTAGTTTTAATAGCATATCATTGTTTCGTGAAACTCAGGATTACGTACCACACACGCTATCGAGGAAGGTTGCGATTGCGTGTAATGCAAGGCAAGTCAAGGATGCGTGTTGTGCAAGCTCTTTTTGGTGTAGCGTACAACACAAGACATTAGTGAAATAAAAAGAATATTTTTCATAAAATCTCGGGCTGTTACATTCTACCCCCCTTAAAATGAATTTCGCCCTCGAAATTCGTCGGGGTTATAAATGGTTTACTATTCGAAAGTTTCTTTAATAGAAACCCACATCGTAATAGGGAATACCAAAACTTGGCTTTAAAAACTAAAGTATGAAATGTAACGATTACCCAAATAAACTAATCACTGGGTTTCCACATAGGTGAAAATATGGATATGGAAGAGAAATCTAACCATCATGTTCTGATGGAGAGTGGTAGAGATCATGGCTATGGAAAAGCCAGTAATCACAAATCCATAGATTTGTGACGATCTAAGGTACCATCTGATTCATCAGGTATAAGAGAACTAGGACAACATTTTTGGTTTTCAAGATCATTTCCCTAAAGTTAAAGAATTTGAATTAGAATAAATACTTACTTTATTTTGGTACAATCTCGCTGTTGTTCGTGCCTTTAACAATTTCCACTTCATCTCTTAAATAAATGAAGTTGAATTTGTTATTCGTGAAGTGTTAGCAGATCATGTGATAGAATGACGGGTCATTCCATCTGTCTCAAACAAAAGGTTAGCAAAAATTATATACATAAGTCGATCTACAGTGAGATTAATCACATATGGTTCCTAAAATGGACTTATACTTCATATATCATACTTCTTAATATAATAAAACTAGTTTCTACTAAACAGGGACTTCCTGTAGGTCAGTGGTAGGCGATAAAGGCTAGTTGCACTTCGGTTGTGGGTTCGATTCCTACAGCCTTGTCCGAAGCGATGGGCTGTCGCCCGTCCTGCAGGTTGTCCTTTTTCTAAAACTACATCACTATAACATCCCATCAATATTATCGAAAATCTTCTATCCTTAAACAATACTAACTTATGTTCAACATAATCCAGTCTAATCTTTAGGCTTATACATAATACTGCAGTCCACTTTCATAATATAGTGACAACGATTACCAGAGATTTAATACTGTCGTTGATCCCCACATATCATAAGATATGTCTTGTTGGTCACATTCCAAACACTCAAAGTCCTTATTCGTGTATTCTCTTGAATACCTTAGTGAAAACATGAGTGCAGTTAAAAGTTAACACTTTCCACATACCAAAATCCTCAAAATTCTATATTCTCAAACCATGATATCACTTAGTCCTTATATCAATCATGAGCTCATGAATACTATCAAATATTTCATTTTCCCTTCATTATGAGCATATCATCTTTTTTCCAAAAATACCTCAATCACTTCGAATACCACATTAGAGCAATACATAAATATTCCAATACACCATAAAAGTACCTCAACAACATTATTCTTGAATACCAATACATAAACACTTCAGTCCATCCACATCAATGATTATCCTGGAATAATTCCTTCCTTGATTTAGAAGTAACTTTCTAGGTCAGGGCATTGAGTTGGGTAATGCCCATGTTCTCCACAAATAAGACATTGAACTCCATAACAGTATGTCACTCTATGACCCTTTTCTCCACACAGATAACATCGGTCCCTCCATTTGAGGTATTCCTCAAGGTTCTTCTTCCCTTCTTTAGAAATCTCAATCTTCCTTTCTTTATGCTCCTCAACATGCGATCATGCATAATAGTCTATCTTCCTCTTCTTTGAAGAATTAGGCATTCCACTAAATTTCACCTTGTTAATCATATATCGCGATGATTGATTCGGCATAATCACAACATCTTTCTCTCTAGGAATTACACAATTTTGTTGCTCATAGTCACCAATTTGTCCATTGGATTCAATGTTAACCGAATTCCTTTTTGTTCCCTCCATTAACTAAAACACAAAAATAATTTTGTGAGAATCAAAAATCATGCTAGGGAAGACAACATAGTAAAGGGGGCGCACCCTCAATATCTAACATCTTAGGATAAATTCTAATATCATTACCGTAGTTCTAGGACTATATCCTATACGTATACTTATCCTTAGGGACATCCCTAGACATACCTTAGAAATATCTCTAGGGATCTCACTAACGTTTTCGCGTCCTAGTTTCCAAAGGTTGACTAAACCTTTCCTCTGATACCAACTGTAGCGGTCTAGAATTACTTCCAGTGGACTACAATTGATACCTATCAGGGCACTCCATGGGCGGCTACACCCCCTGGGCGGGACACACCACCATCCCCAGTGGCAGCCATTTCCTCATGAAGCCCTTGGGCGGAGAGCCATGCTTCGTCCAACGCTCACATGTGAGAGTTCCCAAGGATCGGATACATTCCTACCACCTTTGCCTCTGATACCAACTGTAGAGACCCAAAGCTTATCGTACATGGACATTACATTACATTTGTGGAATACTTAGTACATAACAAAAACACACACACAAGGACCGTAATAGTTTAGTGTCTTTGGAAACTCGGAGTATAATCTTCTAATCGTGGGGGAAAGGTCTTCAACATCTCCCAAAAAGATCTTCCTTTTTTTACCTAAAACCTTTCTTTATATCCTGGGGAAAAGAAAACATAAAAGGGTGAGCTCAAATGCTCAGTAAGGGTAAACAAAGGAAATATCAATCACATAATTTTCATAAGAACATAACATTTTTGGAAATCTTAACCTGCAAAAGAGAGCATAATTTCATAACATGGGATAAATCATAGTAGTGAAATGAAATCATAACTTAAAACATTACTCATTGTGGCATACACACATAATCATAGAGAATCATTTCTTGTTAGTCAAGACTCATTGCCAAGACTATCTTAGTGGACAAAGTCCCTTTCTGAATCGAGTAATCCTCGTTTCAGTCCTGTTTCACTGAACCGGTATAACCTACCATTCCAGCCATGTCTATCTCATGAGATATAAAATCTTTACCCAATGCATTGGAGGGAGATATAGTTCCCACCCATCTCTTAATGAATCCTTTCTTATGTGTGCCACAAAATCATAAATCATACATCATTGCATAACCCATGTAATAAAAATGGGATTCTTAAACAACATGACATCATAAAAACCATTCATATAAGATAAAGGAATTCATAAACATAATTCCATCACAACATAGTCAAATCAATGTAAAAATATGGATAGAAACAGAACCCTTTATTATCTTATATGGAAAATAATTTTGATAAAACACTTGAATTGAATTCTTGAGGAAAATATCCTTTCTTCTTCAAAATCAATTTCTTTTCACAAAACATCATGCAATTTTAAAAGAAAGAGATTTTATTGAAAATAGTCATGAAATCTTTAAAAGGAATCTTCATGAAAATAAGGCTTTATAAAACAGTATAAATCCGTTTGTGCCGTATAAGTTAAAAAAAACATTCTTCGTACTTTTGTCGGAAAAGTCAAAAAGTACCTCGTACGGAAAAACGACAAAAGATTCCTTTCATATTATTTACTAAAAACTCACCTAAGGGTAAAATTGGATTTAAACAATTGTAGGTGGATGGAAATAATATTACATATTGAGGGAACATGGATGTGGATGATAAAATACACCCCAGTAAATACCAAAGTATAAACAATCTCGGATAAAAATGAGATTGTGATATTTCCCTTACCTTATGTCCGACTTGCTTTGTAAGTGTCCAAACCTCCTGTATAATGATTTAAATCATGTTATTGACTTATTCCAGAATCATATTCATTGTTATGATATCATATATGGTTCACTTATGACATTATATTACCCGTTCTTTTGTAATTTCCATGTTAAAGAAGCGTTTTGGGTAAAATCGTTTCATTTATCTTAGGTGTTTTGACTTGTTGTTCTTGACATCACTATTACTTATATCATGATTTACGTACTTCCAGAATATAAAATATGATTTATATATCATATATATTCAGTATATATATATATAATAGATAGATAAATAAAATGAAAAACACCGTTCATGGAGACGGTAGTCCGTACGTACGCATGAACGCTGTTTTACTTTCCTTATTGTCTTGAAATGGAAGTAAGTAGATGACATACATATATATATACATAAATCCAGTAGCTTTATAATGTCATATATTTCATTATTATTTCTTATATATACTTTATAATCATTCTTTAATGGTTAACATGGAGAATGAATCTCATCGCGTCGTGGAGACGGTAGTCCGTACGTACGCACGAGCGATGATATCATTTCCATAAATATTGAACTGAATTGGAGTGGATTATACAATATATCAGAATCAATATGATGTTGTAATAACTATGTATAGTTATTCTTTACACCATTATACCCATCCGTGTAAGGTGGTGGTGGAAAATAGATTACACCACAGCGTGGAGACGGTATTCCGTACGTACGCACGCGCAGTGATTTCTTTTTCCGTAGGATGGATAGATGGTGAAATAGGTTTGTTTCATACTTATAATAACATATCAGTATATGAGTGATACTGATTTTATTACTTCATAATGAAACAACCTAATAATAAGAAGTGGAAGAAGAAATAAAGATGAAAGAATTGGTAACGGTAATTACCTCTTCTTTGAAGCGCCTTTTGGAGACCTCCTCTTAGGGCACTAAAATTGGTCTTTGAGGAAGACCAGAACCTCTAGGATGTTGCTATGGAAGTGGAGAGGAGAAATTGGCAGGGGTTGGCCGAGCTTGAGTGCTCAAATTGGTGTGAGGAGGAGGGGGAGGAGGTGTCCTTTTATAGGGGAGGAGAGGGGCACCTTAGGAATATCTCAAAATATTATTTTATATTAACGTCAAAATTGGTTTATAATGGTTCCAAAGGGTCTTATTTCGAAGCTAAAGTGGGGATGGGTCGCAATCCTATCAACCAATAGGATTTAGACATGTTTAGGGTATTATTTTAACCTTATCAATTAGATTTAACTCTAAGTTAAATAATTTAACTTTTACCGTGTCTTTTTGTTTTCTTTCACTATATGGTTAATAAACTTACTATAACATGCCAAACGAACCCCAAATTGTATATTATTAATACATATATCCTTATCTAAGTCATTTGGCCGAACCTTATATTTTTAGGAATAAAATAACAATTAATAATATAATATTTGATTTAAAAACTATTTTGTGTCAATTTTGACACTATTTGATACATGATTTTTGTGAAAGTCATAACAGAATTATATGTTCGAAACAAGTTGATTAAATCAACAATAATATATCATAATAACCTAGAAAATTAGTTTAATTCATAAAAAGTCTCAAATTACATTTATTTTGGTGTTTATAACATCAATTATGTCAATATTTCATTAACAAGATAATTACTACATCATCTTTGTGTCATAAATAAATTAAATTATATGATTTCTAAAAATTACAAATAAAATACCATCATGTAGTAAATCTTTGTAGCTTTCTAATGAATATTTACAATCGAATTTATCTTATGTATAACCCCATATTAAAAATTATTTACTTATTAAACTTTGATTTTAACTATTTTAACCTTTCTTTAAATAAATTAATAATAAATGTTCTAATCTAATCCAAGTGGACCTAAATGGTCATATTTTATTCCTAAGTTTGTTTTTGGTCGAATTACACTTGTCCAATAGAATTAGGACATGTGTTAGGGTAATATTAATATCATATTTACCCTTAGTTACCCTATTTACTATTAACCGTGGTAAAAAAAGTAAAAAGTTACTATTCACCAAAAAATTATTTTCATCTCATTGAACCACATTTTAGTCCTTGATATTAACCGTGTCTCTCGGATTTTTGAAATTCCATTCACAGAAGCGGTAAAATTAAGTTTTATGCAAAAATTCAGTTTTTAACCTACCACTTAGTAGTTTCACTATTCATCAAAAATTGATGTTTTTCAGAACAATGCCAAAATTTCATCCCAAGCTATATTTCATATTCCAAATTCAAAAATGAAGTCTATTTTACCAAATTCATAACATGAAAGTTGCATTAATTAATTTTATAATTAAATCCCGCTGTTAAAACAAATAGCGTGTTTTTAAGAAACAATATCTATCAAAAGATTGACACTTGTTTATGTCTAGTTTAAATGTGAAATTACATCCAATGACCAACATTGTATTAAATTGTAAAAATATATTCTAAATATACTTTAAAACCACTCAAATTAATGATTTATCACTATTAATTATTTCGATTAAAAAGTTGTTTTTTAATTATAATTTAGTAATTTTCACTATTCATCAGAATATGAAAGTTATCCGAAAAGTACCAAAATTTCACCTTAGGCTAAATTCGATACTCTAAATCCAAAAATGAAGTCCATTTTGAGAGTTAAAATTTCTAAAATTTAAGAAGTGGTTATTACTATTCAGAACGGCTAGTTTTAATAGCATATCATTGTTTCGTGAAACTCAGGATTACGTACCACACACGCTATCGAGGAAGGTTGTGATTGCGTGTAATGCAAGGAAAGTCAAGGATGCGGGTTGTGCAAGCTCCTTTTGGTGTAGCGTACAACACAAGACATTAGTGAAATAAAAAGAATATTTTTCATAAAATCTCGGGCTGTTACACGACCACTGATCTAGTGTGTGATAGATCATGTGTGGGTCATCGCCCAGTGATCCTTCATGGGTTAGCACATTCCAAAGTTTTCTTCTTCATATCATCTATGGGTCAGCACTCAGCGTTCATGTGTAGGTCATCACATACCGATCTTGTGTGGGTCAAACCCTATGTGGGAAAGACCCTATCCATGATAGTGTAGGTTAGTTACTTATCAATTCTAGGTGGATAAAATCTTTTGTGGGTCGTTGTGGGGGTTTGTACAAATTGATCCCGTGTTCGTCAGACACTGTATGGCAAGCAGTGGTGACTTTGGATAGAATAAGATGATATATCCTCATGACTAATAACAAGTACTTCTATACTTCAGATAATCATGGTTTGAGCTAAGATACATATTGAGATGTGTCTATTACATTGTTCTATGTGATTGAGATCATGCTTTGTGGATTTTCTTTTTTGAAATTATAAATGACCCTTGGGGGTCTCGGGGAATCTTTTGGGTATTGTTCTACTCACCCCTTTTGTGGATTCACTCTCACCTTGTTGTGTCTTGTACAGACTACAGGAAGTTGGGCTGAGGTATGAGGGATCCAAGACCATGCGGTACACAGAGGAGACGGGTGGACATGGGTTATTATTAAGGAATTCACTACCTACCATATTGGTTGGATCCTCAGTGGATGATCCAAGAGCCCTTATCCCTTTTCATTTATACTTTTACCTTTCGGTTGGACATGTAATTCGTCCCCTTTACATTCATCATTATTTTACTACATCATGTTCTTCATTTTTTCATCATTTTGTGTCATGGTCTATGTTTTTTTACAGGTTTAAAGGAAATTCCTTTCAGTTTCAGGGAATGTCCCTTTACGTACTCTATGCCAACCCCTGGCCAATGGATGGAGGGCTTGGGGATATCATGGAATGGGCCCCAGGGGATGGGTTGTGACATAACTAGTGCCATAAAACCAAAGATGAACCCATCATAATAATCATCACCAGAAAAATAATTTCAATTTTGTAGAAATCAAGAATTTTATGTTGTAAAATGATACACATAGAAAATGCATCATTTAGAATACTAGTTCACATGTTAACAAACAAGAACAAACAATTTCAGCTGAAATATGTGGAGTTCCTTTTGGTGGTTCATTCCAAAAGAACTGATCTACTCGACATCACTAATAGTGAGAAAACTAATAAGCACTCTCATTTCATATTTCCAATGAAATTAGACATTTGTGCTTAATTTTTTTCCTATTAATATGAATTATCTAGAAAATATGATTTAACAATTAAATTATTGTCATGGAATATATAGGTTATCATTATAGTATTGTAACTCTTAAAATACATTTATAAGACATGTATTATAATGAAATTACAATAATAATATTTATTCAAGATGTATCAACACTACTATTGTATTATAATCACATGTATATATCAACTGGTATACTTAAATTGAAATAAATGTACCTAAAATATTGTTCTAGGAAATAACATTGAGATTTTTTATGGGTTCAAACATTATAATACCCATATTAGAAAGGATCATGATGTATTGCGAGTACATTCCCATGGGCCGGGTCACCGCACACACTATGTTGAGGGTTCACATGTTGTTAAACCCAAATTTATCAAATTTATAGGGAGTATAATTATAGTAGACAATGAGTTCCCATTCACCATGAGTTGTGGAATACACATTCTGTACATTGGAAGTGAAATAAGAATTATCGTGTATAACACAACAAGAGTCATCCTTTTCTATACATGTCATATGATCCGAACTACTACTAGTGTACATTGAAATGTACTCAGGCGTGTCCAATGTGAATGGGAATGTTGATAGTATGTGGGCATGGGATAGTTCATGGGATGGATAGACAACACATGTTGAGTACCATTATATCTCTCTACTCCATGCATCAAAAAATAACACACCATGTATATGGTGAATGATATTCCATAAAACTCATTAAGTAACTATTAGATACACAATCTTATAAGCTTCACATTCTACACAATGCTCATACTATATACACCTTAATGGTAATGTATGATAACCTTTTCACTTCAAGTCAGTCATTTTATTAGAATATATGTGATTAATAAATCTATATCAGTGTGAATGTCACATCCATTTGTTGTCTTAGGGTGATTTCTGTATGTTCTTATCCATGAAGTTTCAAAGTGGAATACTATTCAGAGCATTAGATGATATGGCCTTTATGAATTAGACCCTAAATCCATCATTATGGCCAAATGGATTTATACTCACAAGGATAATTATTTTCCCTAGGAGATTTTTCTTTAGTAATGTGAAAATACATGTTGTCATAATCCAATATCAAGTGTGTTATTCTAGTTAGTGTCGTGCGTACCCCATAGGCTCTTGGTATTATCCCCTATAGGATTATTAACATATATTTTTTCTTGTTAGTTTTATTATGTTCTAGTGGGTATCTATGAAGAACCTTCTTAGTTTTTTGTTGATTCATTATTGTATTACATGAAGAGTGTTTCCACTTAGATGATTTCAATAATTTATTTTTGGACTTGGCGATAGAGTTCTCTTGAAGATGGATTATCTTTGAGCCTCTATGAGAATTTTAAGATGGTAGTGATGAACAACGATCACCTTGAGTTATGGTATCTACCCTAGTAATAACACGTTTATTGTTATAAATATTGGAATGAATCACATCCTAATTTATATTTATTAATGATGAGGACAATAATACTTTATTTATTGATTTTCATTTTTTGATTTCTATGTGTCGTACTACGTATTTTTCGTCACATTGATGCTTGGTTTATAACTATACATTTCATGTCTTATATTGACGACATATTTTTTTTTTCATTCATTAGTATACCATGAGATTTTTTATCCAATTTAGAGCATAATTATTATAAATGAACCTCATATGGATCTATGAGTTTCATTTTAGTAGTTTCCCATTTATTACTATTTATGGATTTCTTTTATAGTTTGGATGGGAATTTATTTTCCCATTATGAATTTAAAAAATTTATGATTCAAAAAATATGTGTGATTGATGAAATAATTGAATATATAATAATAGTTTTTTGTCATTCCTCATCATAGTAGTGTTTATATGCATGGTAGTATATGATGTTACATTAGGATGTGTCCTCTCATGTGTGTTATATTTCTACTCGGTGATGGTCACCATCCTAGTCCAATTGTAGAAAATATTGGGGGTGTCATTTATATTTAAATTTTCAATATAATGGAAAATATGGGTTGGGTCACGATATATGTGTATCATATATTTTCTTTTTTGGAATGTATTATGGTTATTTTCAATCTTTCGTGTTTGTTTTGAGAACCCTTGAAATAGTGTCAAAGTGCCTCTAGTTGATCATTCGGGATAGGGAATACATTAATATTGAGGTGACCACTATATCCATTAACCATCTATTTGACAACCTACTAGTAAACATGAGATGTATAAGCAATGGTTTTAGGATTAACAGTAGCAGGTTCATAAAAAAGAAATGGGAATTTGTTCCTTGTTATATATCAATCAACTCTCTAAATATTCTAATTATACTGTGGAGCATATTGTATATCTATGGATTCCACCATGATTATATCTATCTATGATTCCACATTAGTATCAAGATTATATTCTAGTTGCTGATGAGGCTCTAGATTTTGGACATATAGAAGAGGTGGTTCCTCTATGTGGTTATCTAGTCATTCAAAGATCAATTCAATAGCATGATAATCCAAATTCAATTATTCATGTGGGCTATTAAAATAAGTATGAGTACTAGTTTGATCTTGTATTATTAGGATATGAAATTACTACGTTATTTTTATTTTATGTTTATAGAGTTAATGAATATTAATGATTTTTAGAGGGTCATAATACCATATCAAGTCATATAAGACTGCCACATGATGTTGGTGAAAATGTTATATTAAATCAGGACCCTACTATATGGAGGTTTGGTTGGAAATACTTATATATTACGATTTATGGAATTGGTAGATACCTATTATGGATATTTTTTACTTGGAGTCAGACTTTAAATGAATATGTACACATTATCCACGTAAATAAGTCTATTTTATGTGATATAAAAAATATATGTATTTAATTTTCCAAAAAAAAATTCTATCAAGGTGTTGTGGGTGAGTTATTTGGAATTGAATTTTTGACATCATTAAAATTTGATTAGTTGTTAGATTGGTCCACTTCCATTGAGAAAATTTTTATAAGGGTAATGATAACTTTTTATGTGTGGAGGATGTGACCCCAACAATTCGAGTGTTCCTTGTTCTATGATGTTTGAATCCATTGTAGCAATTATTTTATCGCAACTTTATATCCATCATTTCACATAATATTTCTCCATCTTGATATATAAATATGACAGAATATCCTTCTAACTCGACCTTTTAATTTGGTGGTACCTATAGAATTTGTTTGGTGATTACACACATATTTAAGTATTGTTCCATAATTTATAAAGGTGAACATTTCCAAGTATAATTTTTTTGATATAGAGATACCCTTTCCTAATCTCTACGGTGTAGACTATTTGGATACTATATATGATTAGTTTGAAAAACAACATTTGCGTTTTTCATTTTTTTTGTAGATATTGGGATACAATTATTAACTTTTATATGGAAGGGGTCCTAGGTAGAGTTGGGTGTTCTAGAGTAAACTATGATAAAATTGATATATTATTATTTGTATAGTATGAACCTCATAGAAATGAATTTTATGCTCTTATAGTCGCAATGATCTTAGAGGTGTAGGATAATATAATTCCAGATGATGTTAAAAGATTAAATCCTTATATAATGATTTTTGTTTATATAGACCTTGAACATGGATGGATTGATATATTTAAAACCAATCAAAGGAACTTATATAAATATTGGAGTTATAGTTACACATGGAGAAACATGTATTGCATATGCTATAAGAAACCCAGATTGTTCTCATTGGAATCCAGATATTGTTTTTTATAAAAGAATTATGTGTTATTGTGGTACTATGAGGAGTAATATATGATAAATCTAGGGAAATGGGATGAAAAATTTGCCCTAAATAATATAATAATCCTAAAACAGTTCTTATTGGTGAAGTTGTAATCACTATTTAACCATAGGACGGATTTCTCCATGGGCTAGTTTTTAGAGGAGGATATTGTTAAGGAACAAATATAATATTCCAATGATTAAACAGTGTTCATGATGATAAAATGTTTAATGTTTGATTCCCTAGTATTGTTGTGAGATATATGAACTAGTTCATTTAACCATTCATATATATATATACATATTTGATTTATCCTTAATTTGTGGCATCCCATTGTTATTAGATACAATTGTTAATTGCACGATTCACATGAGGATGGGTCATGATATTATATTAGAGGGATATACTTATGATAATATTTGAATGTTTTAGATATTAATTTACGGAATCAACACTTAAGGATACATATAATCTAATATTTAAGGGGAAATTGACACATAAAAGGTCTTGTGGCGACATTCTGAGAGCCACCAATGGAATGTGAGTGGTACTATATTCCAAAAAATATTTATTCCAGTTGTGGTTGTTGAGAATGGTGATGAAGTAGTTGAAATTTATACTATTGAAACTTAAGGATGAAAATGGTTCATTATATCTATTATTGATGATTATTATCCTCTACTACTTCATCATTTCTTTGAAGAAAAATATATGGATATCTAATTTTATATATTTTTTGAAAAGATAACCAATGGATATTTTCCTGATATATAGTTTTAAAGTGGGGAAAATTTCTTCCATTTTTCAGGATTGGTGATTATATTTTTCATGATATGAGTAGAAGTGATGAGAATGTTTCATGCATCCCTTTAGTTTTACATTGAGCATATAATAGTAAATACCCATATCCCAAGGAACTAGGTTTTATTGCCAAGAATTTGGTAAAATATTTTTTAAATTTAATATCTCAAAACCACATATTATTATATTAATTCCTTGTAACATCTCAGATTTTCTTTGTATTATTTGTAGATATTATAAAAATTATATTCGAGACCTGACACTAATACGTTGTGTGATTCTGATGCTCGGTGTGCCCAGAATAAATGTTTGAAAAATATGAATATATCTAATAGTATGCACACAGAGTATTCTTAAAAATGTGGAATAACTATTAAATGGCTAACCAGATTAGAAAAACTAGGGAACTGTTAACTTCATAATAGTGGTATTACCCTAGGAATGACCTAGCATTTACCATCATGAGATGTTTTTAAATTTTTTTTTCACGGACGTAAATTTGATTAAATTTTTTAATAAATTTTTTATTTCATTTGTGTTGATGTAGAGGATTGAAAATCAATAAATTGGGATTATTTCCTAATAATAGGATATCACACATATCCCCGGAATGATATGGAGAATTATCAGAGGGAGATCAATAGAATTATTCTAGACGAACAATGACAAATCAAGAATTGATGATCAACACACATCGATTTTCCATTAAACTCTCCTATAATGAAGACCCATCGATCTTCTTCATCAACGAATGATCCAAATCTAGGAAGGGTGTAAATTTTAATCCATTCATTCATGTTATTTAGTACTATAATAAATTTGATGTAATCCACAAATAGATTATCCTATAGAGTCATCACATTTGTGGGATGAGATTATTTATAAGAATATTTAAAATTATGTTATTTTGTTTTCAATCCAAAATCAATTGATCTTGATCGTTACCCAGGAACACTTTCCCAATTATTATAAACATTTTTTCATGTTACTTCGTCCCCCTATTCATTGCATCCTTCATCATTGGACACCTGTGTTACTGGATCGACATTTCCTGGTGGTTCCAAACATGATTGAACCCTTGGATTTTTTGAAATCAGAAAAATAAGGTTGGATCGGTGTTTATCGGGAACCAAGGAGATCAGATCAAAGAGAGTTTATATTTTTGATCATTGAAGGTGGCCTGGTGGATCGAAGCACGGACCAAAGGCATGCAGCAGTGGAGATCGGTGGCTCATAGTGGGGAATCGATGTGCTGCACATGCAGGAGGCTGAGTTCCTAATTATTGGGAGTAGTGGTGGTATGAAAGGACTTTGACATAGAAGTGGTGGAAGAAAATGAAGGGTAGTGATTGTAGATGTGGAGTGTCCTTTTTCGAGCAGTCTCGGTTGGGAGGTAGGTAAGTTTGAGCTGCTGGGTCAGGCTAGTAATGGTGGTCATGGGTCAGACCCGGGTTAGATCCTAGGATATAAGGATAGTGACCTATTTTGGTCACCATGATGATCATCCATGATAGTCGACCTTGGAGGCACCATTGCTCATGCTACTACAGGAGAAACAACTAACCGACCTGTCCATGGGTGGTTGACTATGGTGACCGGTTAGGCGTGACAGGTGGATTAACATTGATGATGAGTTTATGTGTGGGAAGTCCACATGGTAGGTGTATCAGCCACAATAGTAGGTGGACCAACCAGAACTGTAGTTTGATCTAACATGATAATAGTCCCTCATGACCCAATAGTTCTATGAGAAGCATCATTCAATCATCCAGAACTCCAAAACTTAGAATCCAAACGATGTACTATCATAGGTAGCATGAAAAATATTTTATGATGATAAAATAAAAATGGCATGATGATCTTTTTTTCATGATTTAAAAATTATAGGTTTAGTGTGTTCCCTGGTCCTTTAAATGAGGGTACATTGCAACATTATATCCATATCAGAAGATTATAATCACCTCAAGAGGATAATTGTATGATAGAGTTCTGGTGTTCCTCTATGAGACTGAATTTTGATCCTTTATAATTCCTTGTGGTGTTTTTTGAATTAGAGAAACCAAACGGAGTACGGAATTGATAAACTATCTATCAAGGTACACAGGTAGAGTTTATGGAATCATAGTGATGTGATATCCTACCAAGAAAGTTGATCTAGATTAGGTGAAAGGGGTGCCCTCGCGGTTTTGGGTATGACCACCTTTTTAGGATTCATATTATTCTTGGAATTGTTTTTTTTTTCTTTTGGTGGGGAAAAATGAGCCAAACCTATTTATGGATTGTCTTCGATGATATAATTTGTCAAGGAGTTGGTCGTCCCAAAACAAGTTTGATTTGAGTTGAATCATGTCATTGGAAGATCGTTATGACCACATGATGGAGTGGAGCCTCTCTTAATTGTATTTGTATTTTCCCATACTCATTATATCTCCTAAAAATTGTTACATATTTTATTAGGTTTTTTATAATATTTTTATCATGTTTACTATTTTATGGGGTGTCCAAATAAGTATTGATATACCCAACATTGCACAGGCTTTTCCTGCACGTTTCATGTTTTATGTAAATGGTGTCCCTTTTGACGGAGTCCTCGGCAGACCTAGCTATGGTTGTGTAGAGCTGGAGCTAGGATGACTGGGTTTATTACATAGGTAATACATTTGACGTAATCCTAACCCATGGAGCATGTTGGATTATTTATCGTTTTTAACTGGACTTGTGTTCCTCCTTAGTGCAGTGTCTTGAATTATGCCTTGTTTTCTTTTACTTTTCATTAAATAATACTATAGTTGTCATTTTTTAGTAGTGTTCATGAATTATTTTTTATTTTTTACATTTCTTCATTGCGTTTCTTGGAGATCTGTGCATGTGTGCATGTACTTTAGGATAATGCCTCCCATTTTTGGTAAATCTCTAATCGGTGTGGTCACCTGCCCCATGTCTTTTGGTGGAACGATTTGGGTTGTTTTTTCATGAGCCCCATTAATATGGGTCTTGACAGGACATCTTCCATGGATGTGAATGGATATATGATGGATTATGTTAGTTTTTATGATTTAGGACACATTGATTAATGAGATTTCATGACATTATCTAATTTATAATAGATTTACTCGCCATGTTGGAAAAGTTCCTAGAATGTATAGTGATGACTTTAGTGGAGATATTCATATTAATATTCATGAATGTGGTAGTCATTATTCATGGAATATAAATAATGATAATTTAAAAATTTATTGAAAACTTTACAAAAAAATTTTCTAAATGATTCTAGAGACCATCATGACATAGTTATGATATATCTCATTGTTTCTACCCTAGATAGATGAATAGTTATTTCGTATCATAATGTATTGGTGAAACATATTGGGGGATTATATATTTACTCAAAAGTTTGTAAGATCGTCTACCATCCATGATGATTTAATGTCATAGTTGTTAGCACTCCATCATCGATGTAGCAACATGGTAGTACTAATATGGGAGACAATGTTTTTCCCTTTTATACATGTTAGAGATTGAGGTAAATAGTTATTTATATCCAAGATTTTTATCTAGTTAAGGTAGTGAAGTTTCAAATCATCCTTGGGTCGATGATGACTACAAATAATCATCAATATTCCTTATCAAACAAATTATAAATGTCATAGATGTTCAAAAATGGGAATTTTATTTTGATATATTTCACCTCTTAATGGATAATTGAGATTTGGATTTGGAATAAAAATTTATTTATGGTTCATATGACTTTTTTCAACATACAATAAGTGGTTTAGTAGATTATATTACCTGCAGAAATACCAACAAATTTAGATATGTATATTTATGTTTTAGATGTTTCCCATTTGAGTATATCTATTCATGAACCACTAAATTATTGTTTTCCCATGTGAGATAGACAACTGGGGTGGAGTTACATTTCATGGTAGTTGGGAGAGTATGAGAATAATTTAGAGGACTCTTTGTGGGTGACTGTTTATTGTGGAAGTGTGAATGATGGTTTCTTGGGAATTTCTATGTTAGCCCTATAGTGTAGTAATCATTGATGTAATATTAATAAACTTACTTATATAGGAAGGGTTTACCTTTAAAGATGAAAATCATTGAAATTGTAATAATGAAAAAAAATTCCCTTATATGACATTTGAATATTTTTTGAAATATTTTAGAAGTTAAGTGATGAGTTAGTGTTGTATTTTGTGGCTCATAGAGCATCAAAGGGGATGTAGTAAAATTATTAAATATATTATATATCCTGAGAACATAAATATTAAATGATAATAGAATAAATTTGTAACATTTTTCATGATGAGAAATATTATACGAGTAATAAATCTATAATATCAGTTTTAACATGGGCATGAAGTTATTTTCCATGCATTTTAATGTTTTTCTATATGATTATGTATAGGAAAATAATATAATATATTAATTAAATAAAAATATTGTTTATTTATTTAGTGTATTGTAACGCTATTTTATAAAATATTAGTTGTACCAAGACCCGCTATTTAGAAGCATAACTATATAATTATTGTTATGGGAAGAGATGACAGACATCTAGAATCGATGGATCATGATACAACTATTGGTACAAAAAATATCATGTTTTCAAATGAATAACATGGATATTTTCATGAAAAATAATATATAACTATATGTCTTGTTAGATTGATGATATATTAGAATAGATAATTTTTATTGATTGGATTAGTTTCGTAATATTTAATTCCATGATTAATGTGAATCAATCCATCTAAGAATTGATCTTCCTATCAAATGTTGATATACAATTGATGATTGTCATTCCAAAGATCTTGTTTCATTTATCATTATTTATTCAACATTAACCATTAATATCATGACATCAAATCTAGTCCAATCCAAATAATGGGGTAATTGAATTGCTTGTGTTTTTTTCCTCACTCTCGTAGTGCTTTGTATGATCATAAATGTTATTCATTTTCTCTTGATTTTAAAAAAACCCCAAAAATGATATATTTTTAATCATTATTTAGAGAAATATACTAGTACCGTGTTTTTTAAATTGGAATTTTTGTAATAATTAATTTATAGTGGTGGTATAACATTATTGATGGCAATATTGCTTTCTCTTCATCCATGTTTTTGTAAAATGACAGTGTTATTTTGAATTAAACAATTTTTGGAAGATTGTGTTGCCAAAATGAGGACACCAATGATGTCCCACGAATAGTCAACCCTAGAACCATCATATTCAAGATTGTCTCTTTTTTTATCCAAATATTATCATACATTTATAAAACATCTCTCTATATGAAAATTAATTAAATTACACAATATCAAATATATGGACTATAATATTATAGTTCCTTTAAAAAATAGGTTCAAAATCATCTAATTTTGAAAATGGTCATAAAAATCTCCAACTATGATGTTCTAATTTAGAACTCTACATTTACATTCCCTACGTAGAACCATTATTCATAACATTTGGAGGAGAATAATAAGAAATTGTGAGGTTACATGGACAACTAGGGTGGAAAAGGGATTTTTCTATACAACATAAGCCTGTGGGAATAAGAACATTAGAATAACATTTGAAATGATTTCTCTAATTATTATAGATCATAAAAACATGTCGTTGAATTAATAATGGATGTTTATAAGACATGAAACATAATAGAGGAAATGAACATGATCCATGAGAAGATAAAAATTGAAAAGACATATATTTTTGGAAAACACATCACCTTATAACATTATGATAGCGTATAAAAAGACACAGAATCACAAATTATGTTATGTACATGAAATAAGTTCATCATATAATCATATGGAAATGATACTGGGTCCGAAAATCACATTCTAGACATGAAAGATAGGTCCATGCATAACATTGTGATCTATATTATGTTCAGGAATAACATTTTGAACATTTAATAAGGGCCAGACATAACATTTTCAACATGTAATCATGTTAATTCCAAACATCATGAACAAGAAAGAAGGATAATGAATAAAAAATTTACTCATTAGATATAAATCAATAAATATTTAATTTGATGGAGATATAGGTATTAACCATCATAAAATGAAAATCATACATAAATGTTCCATAAGATCATATTATATTCCTCATATAAAAATGGTTAAAAATAAATGGGTTTCAGATATATTTAACACTAGAATAGCCAATGGAAAAGATAAAATTTTCCAAATCATTCAATCAATTAATGATATAATAAACTATATAAAAGAACAATGTTTTATAATAATATTATCGTGTTATATCCTATGAAATATCAACTAGTATCATAAAGAATATTGCATCTTATACATAAAAAATTTAGCGAATGAAAGATAATTTTATACTTTTTAATGTCCATATTGAAGCATCAGTTACTTTAAAAGATATAATCATAGAGGGAGAATGATTTTGAATGATAAAATGGATCATTTCATGAGAAAAATAATTTCTCCATAAAAATATCACGATGACACTAAAATTGCATATTTTATTTTGGATATATTTTACTGAAAATAACATTGAAAACATATAAAGGGTTATTCAATCAAAATATGATATGGATGGGGGAAAATTAATCTCATGTCATACATAAGGTAGAGAGGTTTGGGGGAGGCATTTTAAAAGGGATGCGAGTGATGAAAATTAATGTATTGGATGATAAAAACAATGATGCATGTTCTTCACATCCCAAAATGGTTTATATGGACTATTTTAGAGATGTAGACATGATATGATCTCACCATGTCCATTTATTATTTTTATAAAAATGTAATTTCACTATGTCACTTAACTATTTTATTAATCCCCAATGAAAAATCTATTTTAAATAAACCATTGTATAAAATATTTACTCTTTATCACTATTTATTATGGTAAACATTTATTTTACCTTATTAGATAATATAAATTGAGTTGAATCAAAATATGGAATGAATTTTTATAAATTCATTTCACATATATTGAAAATATTAAATACATAATTTAAAGGATTTAAATTACATAAATTAGATTATAAAATATAAAATTTAAATAATTTTATTTTAAAACATTAACATTCTAGAATTTTTAATTGGTAAAATTCCTCATCCATTTTAATTTTTTGGATTTTTCTCATATACTAACTTCTTTATCACATACAAAATATCAATTATGAATGTCCTTTAATCATATGCATATTTTTGTAATGTATTTTATGATTGGCAATTTTCATAGGGTTTTAGTTGGGTTTCAGGTCAATCAGTTTCTGAAAACCAAGGATTCTGGGGTGCCCAGACCCATGATCACGGTTTTGAAAAGTCGTGCAGCCTCCTCAGAGTTACCATGTACCCCTACATGTCTATTTTTCATCGTTTTTCATTCCTTGCGTGAGGTTTTTCATGACCATGTGACTCTATTGTAAAACATTTACAGGGTTCTCTTACTCAGTTTGCACATGATTTGGAAAACAATGTGCATGAACCATGTAAGCATGGTTCTTGGATAGTGAGTGTTGAATAGTTTGTGCATAATTAACTAAACAGTATGATCCAACCTTTCACCTCATTAAATAGGTGAATTTTCCAAATTACCGTTGAACATATTTTTTGAATTATTCCCATTTATCCTTCATTTTCTTCACTCGGTAGAAGGAAATCCCTCACTTACCCTTATCCTAGGTATTGAGGTATGTTCTCCATTGGATCTCCATTTGTCGATCTGTTTGTAGAGTTGGATGCATATCGGTGCGTCTATAACTCCTATTTGTTACCAATTTATATTCCCTCTCCATAAAAATCATTAAATCCATGATGTCTTATTTTCCCTATTTTAAAGATGTTATACCTAAATGATTATTTCTTCAAAATTGGATCATTTTAGAGGCTAAATACTAGTTTGTAGGAATTTACCAACATTAGGTAGGTAGTTCTCATCTTTCTCATTGACATTGAGGGTTTTTAGGTTGATACTTCTTGAAACCCATTTTGTAGGCCATGACAAAAATTTATTAATTAACAAATTACCATTAAATTAATTCTGAGACCATATAAGATGGAACTAGGCATGAAAAGTACAATTCATCCATAACCGTGCTATGTTTGGGGCCTAAGAACACGTAGTTCTGTAGGTTGAGATGTTTTTTAATTTAGTTTTTAATGTAAGGTTTATTTATATTTAATTTTAGAGTTCCATCAGAATGTGACGTGATCTCCCCAAGGATAAACATTATTTTCTCTATATGATTTGAGGTGATATGCTCATTAGGATAGGGTGTTTCTTGTTATATATATATTCTTCATGAAATTGATCATTGGTTTAGTGATATGATCATATATTGAGGCATAATGGTCATAAGTCTATAGAAAGTATAATGAGATATTGGATGGAATTTGAAGTCGGGTTGAGTGACAATATCAGAGGAGAACGAGGTGATGGATATTATTTTTTAGGAAATTATTTGGTGAATTCCACTCACCTATATCATCTAATATGAAATTTGGGGTCATGTACAAATACTAGGACTCGGATGATAAGGTGGTTTTGGTCACTCATGCAGGTAGAGGCATCTAGTAGTTATGTCCTATGGTTATGGTTGGAATGGTATTCGATAAAAATCCACTAAGATTGTGATGATCCATTGGATGATAGTGTTGAGACTCTTGTTTGGGGGTATAGGATGTTCATACTAGTGGCCGTTGGGCCCAAAAATATTTTAAAGTACGAACATCACTATTCTGTGGGATGTCCGTAGTTGATATGATGGTGATATAACTTGGAGGGAATATGTAACAATTCATTAGGTGTTATGATTTGTGATGGTGATGATTCATTTTAGCTGAGGTACATGTGGATCATTAATGAATATTGGGGCATGAATTTGAGACATTGGATATTGTTGGACACCAGATGTGAGATGGGTTTGTTTTTTTGTTGGTTTTATTATATGTGGATCCTAAGTGGTCACTATGCCTGATTTACAACCAGTGATTCCAAGGAATCATGCTTAGGATCCTATTCTCTATGGTGTTCTAACATTGACTGAATATGGTGATCATTCCCTTATGGATATTTAGAAAAATGGTCGTAGCTTATTATTATGTGTGTAGTATGTTGTTCTTTATTTGATTAAGACACAACTTTATAATAACATATGATAGATAGGTACACATTGGTGAAGGCCTTCTTGGATTTTTTCTCATAACATACATGGGTGCTTCATGTAATGTGTATAAATTATAGATTCTCATTCACGAAAAGGTTATATATCAGGATCTAGATCATATTACTTTTGTTAGCTTGTAATAGATGGAAGGGGACATTGGGTTCTTTTGCTATCGGGAGTTTCATTTTCATCTTTCTTTTCGATATCAGTATGATTACACATATGTATGTATTGTCGGTGAGCCATGGGTGGACCTTTTCTGATTATTGTCTTGTATGGAAAATTATGTATGAATGCTTTACAGATGGTATTTATATTGGTTTTATTAGGAATATGGTATTAATTTTATTAATTATTATTACATCAATTAGTACTTGTGCTTCTTCCTTGGGTTGGTTTCTAGTTCATAGTCAGTTTGGGATTCCCTTCCACTACAATATATATGAAAAATGTGTTTATCATATATAGAGGGTTTAGAATTCCCATTATAACCTATTTAAAGCCACATTTCTAGTTAACATGCATTGACATATGGGGAATCACTCTTAAGTACCATTAACACTCGTTCTATATCACTACTCAGGTGTCAAATTGGTTGAGGGAGCAACAAAATTGTATCAGAGAATATTATTTTAACACTTTTGGGACTTATTATTTGGTCTATGTTAGACATATGATGATGATGTTATTGGGACTATGACCAAATATCAGTTTTGGGTTCCGAAAAAACCATACCTAAGGGGTAGATTATGATTCAATGGTTGGGAATTGTTTTTTGTTTTTCTCATATTACATTTGATATTATTTCCACCTCTAGTTGTGCACCAGTGTGAGATAGTATCCTACTATGAGAAGTGACCCATTCCTTGGAATGGAAAGGATTATATTGACCCTTCGACATGTATGGAATGATGCCATTGTATATTATTTTGGTAGGTATATAATAATTTATTATATATGAATGTTATGTGATATAATTGGTTGTGAATTTCATTGAACTAGATTGTTTTAAAAGGGATTGGGTTTTTTCAAATATCATAAAAAGAACTTAAAGATAATTTTCCTTCTGAACAAAATTTTCTTGGAATCATACCCAACCATCCCAAGAATGTGGACACATTAGAATCTTTATGTGATATGATAGGTATATATGTATGGACAAAGATGTTATAGAATAAGACATAGAAGATGATATGAGGTGATATTGATCATGACTTTTGTTGATGTTCTCATAATATTAGGGTGAATGGTTTCTTCAATATGGTAATGATAAGAAATATATGTGGTACCTTAATCTACAATTAGTGGGTTAGGGGAAGGAGTAAAAAAATATAATTATTTTTTTTGTGATGTGAATGGGTAATGTTAGTGATATTATGTTTCATTCTTCTTCTTTACCTATCTAAATTATATATATATATATATATATATATCTGTGTGTGTGTGTGTGTGTGTTATATGGTATTTCTGGTGATGATATTTTTATTCATTTAGATTCCAACTATATGGTATCCAATGGATCATTTTGGTGGAGGTGACGTATTGTCACATGAACATCAATAAGTTTTGACCAATGAGGATCAAGACGAGTCCGGAGAAGCTTGGAAGACCATGAGTCGTAGGTGCCGAATCCAACACTTTCTCAGGTACTGGTGGAGAAGGTTTTGAATTTGATAGCCTCTGGCATCTGCCTCAATAATATTCTTAGAGGTATCCTTGTGAACGTCATATGTAGTATCGACATAGTATATCAGGGAGCAGATATGTCGATGGTTTGTTTGACTCAAGAATTCGAGACACAGTTTCCCTAGCTATTTCAGGGTGAGGGTGGACCCCATGTAGTTGATTACTGGGTCATGTCGATGCAGATAATCGGTTTGAATCTATAGACACCACAATAATTATGGGTGAAGCTAGTTATATAAATTATTAGGGGATCATATAAAAACTAGTGGGATATGCTGGTTCTGGTAGGAAAACAACATGAATTACACTATAAGGACATTGAGGATAAGTTCTTCAAGAAAATATTTACAAAGAAAATGAGGGAATAAAAAGACCAGGTGATCTTGACCCTACATCATGTAGAGATGTCTATTAGAGAATATGAATTAACAATCACTTATTTTTCTTAATTTATCACCCATTATTGGGGGTGAGAACACCTTGATGTTGAGGTGTCTTGAGGATGGTTTAAGGAATTCCATTTGGGTGTAGGTAAAAATCTTCACATTTTCCTTGTTCTTAGAGGTGGTGAATCAGGTGCTCAGCACCAGAAAAAATTTGATTGAAAAGTCATATTCATGTTGGGTTATAGTGACATTTCATTACAATGATGATGATTTAGATAAAACGAATTAGTGATGAGAGGAGTTACATTTGGGAAGTCAGGACAAGTAAATGGTAATTCCACCTTGGGCTGGGTCATTCATAGTGTGTTTATATTGTGGGAAACTGGGTAATGCACAATTGCAGTGTGATTTGGCACTGATGGAGTGATTATCGTTATGTCATGTTATCTATGTCATGATTTTATACAGGAATGCTTCTTGGAAAGTGTACAATTATGGATTGAGGAAGGCTTGTCATTCTGAGATCAGATTAGAAAAGGTACCAGTTGAAAGTTGCTACATTTCTACTTTTGAATGAGGTATTGGTAGAGGTAGTGGAGCCTAATAGTGGGTTCATGGGATGGTGGATTGATAGTCATCCCAAAGAAGTATGACATCAATCAGTTGGGATTCAAACTAGATGCACACCACACAGGTTCAATGGTAAGATAATGCAGATGAGATTCTCAATGTTAGAGGTAAGCCTTGGAAAAAACATTGTTTAATTTTTTATCCATTTTTATCATTTCCTTCTTAGTGGAATGACATTTGGGTTGCATTAGGTTCATATGATGAATATATAGACTTGACAGACTAAAATTAGTAGGTTGAAATCAGATCAGATGTGTTAAATGTATATGTATGAGTTGGTATAACCATTATTTATATATAATCACAATTGGATATACAGATTTTGTGGTCCATTTTAATATAGGATTTGTTTTATTGAGGGACTTATTTGAGGTGTGAGGCCGTGAGATAGATTTTGATAGACTAATGTGATGCAGGAAATCAAATGTATCATATATTGCTTTGAAATGTGGTGGGAAATTGATGGGATATGTAACATGGTGGGTGTTACATAAGAGATTGAAGAACATTATGTGGTGCATGAGTGATGATGTTTCACTAGAATACCTTAGAGTCCCACCATGTTCTATAAGAGATATGTTTTAGTTAATACTTGGATTGGGATGTGATCGGGGTTTGTATTTCCTATGTTGGGGATTTCCTTTAGGTAGTTTACCTATACCCTTTAGAGCATGATGGTCCATGTCAACTTCTATATAGATGGATTTATTTAATACCAAATCATTTGAATGCATGATATATTGAGTATGGGATATGTTATAGTGGGTTGATTGGATCATCATAGGTTTTTTAACATGGTACAATTCCTTCCCCTTATGAATTTTCAGAGAATGGAGGGAGAATAACATTAACATCATTCAATAAAACATAATTGTGAGAGTTAAATTGAACATATGATTTTTAATCATCATTTAAGTCTTGGAATGTATCACAAGGTTTGGTTGGGAAGTTGGTCCATTAGAGGATGTAAACATTTGTTTCTAGGGTGAATAGACCAGGGATCATGATTTTAAAAAAATTGGGAAACCTATTAGGAGTAAATGAATGGATTGTTGGTATAAAATTATCATTTTTTATGAACCGTGTAGGAGGGGGAACAAGAAAATAAAATAATTCTTTTAATTTTGGGCACTTGTTACATGGGCGATATGTGCATGGTTGAAAGAACTCTGTATATGAAACTTGTGATATATGAGATTGGAATGTGGGGGTAGCTATATTGTTGAATGGTTATCCATGTAGTGCAATCCAATGTTATGTCCCAATAAAGAATAAAACATTACAAAAAACAAGTGGTCGTATTTATTGAATTTCCTACTCCTTTCTCATCTAACGGTAGAGCGCAGTAGATTTTAGTCCCAGCTTTCCTGCTCTAATATGTATTGGTCCATAAATTCAATTCTATACAAGTTTCTAAATCTGTTTTTGGTGTTAGATGTGCACCAGTATTAATATGAATGTTATTTCTTCATTTTCCATTCCAATTGAAATATGGATCGCTAAATTAATCTATGTTGAATAACCATATATCTAGGTTGTTCATTTAAAATAATATTCTCAAAAAAATTAGAACGATTTTGATTTTATGAACAAAATTTAAATTGTTTTACAACATTTTGATTGTGGTTTTCAGCATTCCAATGTTATTTTTTGTTTTTAGGAGTTTTCGACCTTATTTTAGCAAATCGTAGAACACGATTGTAAATAAATAATTTACACATTCTATTTAAATTGGTAATGGGATCATATAGAATGACATATGGAATGTTAAACCCACTAAATTCATAAAAGATCTGGTTATGAGACTTGATACCTCTTGGGTGGTAATGCTGGGGTGATGTTTCATAAAAATTGATCTTTTTTATTTATTTATATTGAATTTCTAAGTTCTATGGGAACAAGACTGAATCAGCCTAATGATTGAGATAATGTTTAATATCAGATTTGAGGAGATGTGATTTTCCCATTAATAATTTTCAGATATATATATATATATATATATATATATATTCCTTGATTTGTTGATCGCTGAGTGGGTGTCAGGGACATCATTTGAGGGGACAATGTCATCAGGCTATGGGAAAGGTAAAGGTGATATTTGTTGGCATTTCAAATCACATTGAGTGACACAGTGATAGAGGCACAGGGTTCAAGATCATGGTGGGTCAGAATTTTTTTGGGGACATTTTCTCACACATGTTGCAAAATTAACCATTTGGAGTAATATTAAGTAAATTAGACTAATATTATGATGTTGTTTTAACTAATCATGTTTATAGATACCACTATTAACTCTGTATTATGTTTATAGATTTAGGTTCTTTCTATTGAAAATAATGTTGATAATGATGACCCATCTGTTTATAATGTTGATACTACCATTTATGGGATGAGGTTCACCGTACATTATTCTGTTGGGAGAAGATAAATTTTGAAGAAGGATATCATCGTTCTTTGGGAAATAGTCTATAGAACTGATATTGATACCACTTTAATTGTAGTTATCAATGTTACTCAGATGTCATGCTTTGAAGAAATTTTTTGTCTTATGAGATGAGGTTTGTGGGACAAGGTACTGATTATTGAGTTGTGCCATTGGGATGTTGTATATTTTTTGAAATGAAGACTTAGTTGGAATGAGGTGCGGAGAAATTTTCCTTGAAGTGTAAATGGAGGGTTCCCCTATGATGTTATCCATTAGAGGAATCCTTGGGAATTATCTATAAATCCTCTCTAAAATGGTATTCTGAAATTGAATGATGAAAATGATCACACCATTTTGGATGGTGACAACAAGGTGACTATGTTATTATTTTTAGTGTGTGAAGTGACCTTTTATGTATTTTAGACACAACATTTTAATCAGAGATGTAATATATGAACACATTGGTAGAGGCATGAAGAGAATAATTCTCTTAAAATACATGGGTCCTTTGGAAAAAATGTTAAATTTAATAATTAGTTTTTAGATAATTGTCCGGGATAAGGAGTTTTAGCATAGTAATTTTGTTTACATGGGATTAAGGTAATGGACCATGGGTTCTTGCCTCAACTGGAGTTTCATTTTTTTATTTATTAATTATTATTACAAATATATATATACTGGTGGTCAGCCACTAGTGACCCATTTGGAATTATATTCCAGTGTGACAGATTTTGAATGCATTCCTTTGAAATGGAATTTTTTCAGGGATTGATTCTACAAATGTTATTGAGATTATTTAATATTATTTGTTCTACTATTGAATGTCCTTAATCAATGTGAGGATTACTAGTCTAGAGTTTGTTTGGTGTTTTCTAACATTTCTATATGTATTATATCATTTTTATATCATTACTAAAGTGTTATGTATCCCTACTATCTCTTACATACAACTGCACATCTTGTCGGCATTCTTTGGAGAATTGAAAATAACACTTATATACATGTGGAACTAAAACTGTAGCACTATAAAGGTGTATAAATGCTCCAAGGACATATAAAAAAATTAGAAATATTTTTTTTATATATAACTTATACTAAATGTATGTTTTCAATTAAAATCCAGTATCATTCCCTATTAACAAAAACATTTAATCATTTTAGTAGATCCTAAAAAATTATTCGTTAGATTATGTACACATGATGTTTTCAAAAAATAAATTTATATTATAAATTAAATTTTTATTAAAAGTATATCAAAATAATTTTAATAATACGTGAAGAAAATGATAGAATGATTTTATTTATTAATAGTACAGTTTTTAATTGTAAAGTATGATTTTTTCTTCTATAATTTCTAGAAAACACATTACATGAATGTTAAATACTTGACTAAATAAATAATATATACATTAACTAAGTAAATATATAAAAATTTATTATTTAATTTATTGATGTGAAACACATTTTTTTAACAAATATAGTTTTTTATAAAATTATTTCATTCATTTTGATATATATTATATTTATTAATATAATTAAATTTTCACATATAAATTCATTTAATAAACATGGGTAAACTATATATTTTCCTAATACAATTAATAATATACATACGAACCATTCCAACACCTAGGAGATAATTTTAATTTTCTATAAAAATAATTTAATTGTATACGTGTTTTAAATTATACTCAGTGTTACATGTAAAACAATGTCAAAATAGTGTTCTATTAAACAAAATATAAACTCATAGTAATTTTTAATTCAAATTATTTATAAAAGTAATATTTTTCAATAAAAATCATAAACTCTCATATTGTTACATTATAAAACCCTAAAAATAAATTTCAACCTCATTATTATTTACATTGGTACCAACAAAAGTGGGTAATTCTACCTCATTACATCAACAGGTTCCCTTGAATCTTTTTTAAGCTAGTGGTTTCACTATAAACCATTGAAAAAATTAGTTTTCTTGTTTAATATTACATTCAATATTCGATATATTTAATCTTAACTAATTATTGATTATACGTAATATCATGCTCTAATAGAATAATGTTTGAGTTCTATACTTGTGATGGATTTTATATTTACTTATTTTTTAGATAAACCTGGATAAAACCATGTACCAAACCGATTATTGATACATGAAACAAGTTATATGCTATTGTATCAGTATGATCATGAATTTCAAAAGGACTATTATACCAAGGGAATGGTTTTCCCTTTTTTCTTCCATCAATAAATTTTCAAAAAATCATTCTCAACAATGTCATATATTATGTCACGTCGATTATAATATAAATATTTTTTCCACATTTCCAATAAATGGTCTAAATGGATCTAACCTTCCATTCAATTAAATTATCAATATCATGTCCCAATATCTTTAATTTTTTTATCTATTTTTTCATACATTGGATATATAAAATTCCCTCCATGATGGACATAATAAGGGACCATCTGAATTATCTATCGAAATCTATTATTGGAGGAAAACTAAACATGGAGGTGGTGTTGATCAATACCTCCTTCGAAATACATAGAGAAAGATTATAGCATATCCTCTAGGGTTTCAATTGTTCTCACAGACGAGTCAATTTTATATGAATGATACATAATACTAAAACTCATCTCTATCTCAAGATCTTACTACAGACTACTCGGCAACATCAAGGTAATATTAATGTCCTAGTTCGATAAATTTTAATGTTTATCCTTATTAAACTATTCCACATCATAAGTTAATATTTTGGAAGTAGGTTCTAAAGATAAATATTTTTTATTTTCAATGAAGTGTGATGAAATTATAATGTGATCAAACACATCACATAATTTTGCTAATATAAAATATAAGATAAATCTTAATAGTTACATGTACCTCTAATTATAAGTATAAAAAATGAAAATGCCTTCCAATATGATTAAAATTTTTCTTTGAACATATAAAAAACAACATCTGTTGATAATAATAAAAAATGTATCCCTAAAAAATTAAAACCCATCACAATAATACAAAAAATATGTTTCAATTACTATTAACTCATGATAAACAATAAAATTATGATCCCTTTATGGTAAATATAAATCATATGTTAGTATTACATCATTTCGTAAAATATTCCTAAAGATAATTGATCCTTTGTTAAATTATACGATTTTATCATATATAAAAAAATTAATTATATGATTGGGTTCATCTTGGGATTGATAGAATATAAAATATGAAATCATTATTCAAAAATCCATATACTGGGATATAATAATCTGAATTTTTACTAAAGGATGGGAATATTATTTTTATAGGGATCATTCAAAGATATTAGAATATTAAATTCCAAAATATGGAGGGGAGGATATGTGTGCTCTAATTATCTTGGTCCACATCATCCATTGTGATTTCATAAAAATTTTATTTTCCATTAGTCCTGAGAGGTTTTTGTGGCTTATCATGCACACTAGGCCCTATAGCAAGGAATTAATATTATAAATTCTCATTCTACAAGTACGAGTAATAATAGATAATGTATATTTTATTCTATTTATATCCCTCCCTATTCCTTTCATGGATTATTCTCTTCACACTACATCTATACACATTATATTGAGGGACTAGAATCCCAAACATGAATCCCCTTTTTGTTAGTTTCATGAACTCACCTTAGTCCCACTTCACATTGATCTGGTATATTTTTGTTCATAAACATTTCCTCTCTCTATGTGAATTATAATTGTAATTTCCATGGTCACATGTTACCCCCCAAATTCTTTATTGGGAAAACTGTGATTGGTAGTGTCTGTGATACACAACATCAAACCCATCCCAAGTATGATTATTTAAAAATGAATATTATAACATAGACATTAAATCATGGGGAATGAATTGTTCTAAATGACTTATGAAATATATATAAATATAACATGTATCATAAAGGTTATTATAAAATTATGCTAAATAATAAATCAATTTCATGTAATGTGAATTTATTTTTCAAAAAACAGATCACATAATGAAGTATATTTATTTTTTTGAATGGGAAATTATTATATAAATATTATGAAATTTATACGATAAAAGGAAGCATATATTTTTGAAATAATCATAAAAAGTCATCTCATTTTGAATTAATTTTTTAAAAAAATTTATTGTTTTTGTAAATAGTGAAAATACCATTTTTTGTAAAATTGTCACTTCTTTTATGAAATTTCGTTCATAAAGTGGTTGAATATTATTTTAATTATTTATATGAATAATTTTTAATATTAATATTAAATTTAATTAATTATATTCTACTCTTAATTATTATATATTTTATTATACATTTAATTTTTTTCTTGAAATCATATTTTTAAGAATATTAATTTATAATAGATAATAAAACTCATAATTATTTAATTAAAAAAATAATGAGGAATGATTAAAAATAATTTTTTGAATTTTATATCTATAATTAAGAATTCAAATCAAGAATGTGAAACATATAGATGTTTAGTTAATGTTAAATAATCTCCATAATTAAAAAATGTTTATTTTAAAAAACCGGTTTCTATCATGATTGTAGATAAAATTTTAACTTCAATTATTCCAACTAAGTTAATTGGTTTTTATTGATTCAATTTTTTGAATAATAATATTTAATATTAGGTAGTATTATAATCTTAAATTTTTGGATAATATGAACAATAACTTTATAAAAATAATTAATAACGGTAAAAGAGAAAAAGCTTATTTAATGGTAAAATTAATTTAACAAAGACACCAAAAAGTTACCATAAATGTAAAAAAATTTATATTTAATATTAAATAAAAAATTTATTATAATTATTACTTACAAATTTTATTTTATAAATTATTATAAATTATGTTGAATTAAAATAATATTTCAATATGAAATAACTCAAAATGCGTTTTTAATGAAATTTGAAATTTCATGTAATACATTCCTTTATATATATTCCTGAATTTTCAAAAATAATTGTTATTTTAATAATATAAATCATACTATTATTTGTATGATGTCAAATTTAATTGTCATAATGGTAAAAAAATTGAAATTTATCAACAAATAGTATCTCCCACTAAATGAAGATTTTTTACAATTAGAAATTCAAATAATATGAAATTATTTATGTAAAAGGTATTTTACTTTTTGAAACATAAAATTAAAAATTTACAAAGGTGAATTCTAAAAAATTTCTGAGACAATCAAATTTTTGTGTAAAAAATCAATACACTATAAATATACAATGTTTACTATGACATAGTATTGTCCAGAATGTAATTTAATATTTGATATATAGTTTATACACTAAAATTAGATATTCCCCTCTAAATATGATATTTTTATGTTATTTTAAAAAATTTATAAATCCATAATGAATCACATGAAAACATATATTATATTTTATTATTTTAAAATCATTTCATTGTGAACATAACTCACATAAAAATCACCAATGGTTAATTTTTAAATGAGTTAAGTCCTTGTATATTTAAAACATTTAATTCCAATACACTTTGGTATAATACATGTGACATAACCGTGTACATGATTTATTTTTTTATTATCCATTGTATAAAGTCCAAATCCTATGTTTGTGAAATAATGAAATGATTCCCCTCTCCTTTAATAAATAAACCTACTTGAGGTTCTATTCCTCTTCACTCTAAAACAATGAAGGCTTTATTTAGTCTCACATACCGACTCTATAGTTCTCCAATTGTACCACCAATATCCTATGAATGTTCTCTCATTATTTTGGAATCACCATCTCATGGTAATGGATCTCACTCTGTACTTTATATTAAAGAACCACATTTATGTTATACATCTTATTTTTTATTTTCTCTTGTATTATAATTTTATTTACATAACTACTTATGAAATTTTTTTTTTCAGTGATTATAAACCCATTTAAATATCAATACGTCCTTTCACGAACAACTAGGAATACCCATTATGCTGCCGAAAGTTTCCTGTAAATATCAATACCAAAAGTAAGGGTCTCACTCTCTTATTTTTATTCACGATCCTTTTTTATATTATTAATATTAAATTTTATTATTTATTTCTTTGTTATGTTATTAAATATCCCTCTTACTATCATTTTTCATTCCATGTGTCTAGTCACACATTTTAATTTCGTTAATCCCTCGCATAACAATTATATACACTCATTTTACTTCACAAATTGCCCAGTTATTTTACACAAAAAAATTGACGGACCTATCCCTCTTCATTTCACTACATGAATCATAATTATATTTATATTATTGAATATAATTTTTTTCATTTACTTTTAATTAAACTTCTAGTTTCCATATGACATTTATTGAATAAGAGATTATTTAACCTCACTATTAATAATATTTACCAAAGCCATTAGTATGATGGAATCCTCTCATTATCCTCTTTATTCTAAAATCATCCTTATGATATTGATCTTATCTGCAATTATTTATGATGGTATATGTATCAAAATATAAGACTTACTAAACTTATGCCATATAAATTTTGATAACCCACTTTCACTCACATTAACCCCTCCCATTAACAGTTATGTTCCTTCAGTATGCTACAGAAATATAACTGGGACTTTCCATAAAAAAATTGGGAACTAAATATTTTTACCCATTTCATAAAAATGGGTTCTAAATTTTTTACGGTATATATATTTTATGGTAGAAATATGAGAATCCTGTCATGATTCTATTATAATAGGATTATATGGGGTGAACAAAGTCCTTATATAATTGATTTATGTTTGAATAGTTATACATGTAAATGATATGATTATGATGGGTGGATATAGATTTCAATCCAATGTATTAGGTAATGCATTAGTATTATTAGTATACATCCATAGTGAATGGGATGTTATCATATGGACATAGTGTTAGTATTTCATGGTTGTTAACCTTGACATATATTTTTAATTCAATGATTAATGTTGTATCCATATTTTCTATGATTCATTTATGTAATCGTTATCTATCATACATCATTGTTATTGTTTATGATGACACCCTTTTATGTCCCATTTATATATTTATTTACTATAATTTAATAAATACTTTATTTTATGTTTTTCACTTCTTTACCAAGATTTATAAATCACCCATTTCTTATGTATATCTACATGTTATCCCATGTAGTTTTAGAGAACCTGTGACTTTTAATAGTATGTGATACATGTTTTCAATAATGTGGCTATATAAAATGTGTCAATTTTATATGTGAAGTACATAATAATGGAATAAAAATTTACATATCAATCATAAAGGTTTTACTATGTGTATTCTAGTGTGATAAATTAGAAATTAATATCGAATAATAAAATGGGTTGTAAAACATGGTACCAATGAACATTGAGTTATTTTTTCGATTAGGATTGTCAAACTCAATGGAAATACATAAATAATTATAAACATAATAATACATTATTTTATATGTAATGTATACTATATGTGTTTTATAAGGGTAAACATCCCTATACAAATACAATTAGTTGACGTGACAGTATCATTGATGTGCATAGGGGTAACAACTAATACATCACATTAATATAGACTTAATCTGCAATTGGTGCACAAAAATTGGCCTTAAAACACAGTTAGTTTAATAATAATTGGGGATATACTTTAATAAATTAACAATCTCATTAAGAAAATTAATTAAAGGGAGAGGAATTATCATAAGTGTCTATACTCGTAAATAGATAATGGAGAATATTTATCAAAGCCAATAAATTAAAATGATATGGAAATACTTGTAATTTTATGATTATACCTCTAATAACAAAAAATCACAATTAAATAATTTCTAAATTTTTAATATCCAAACACATAAGTCAATACATATTGTTATTATGATAAAAATTATCAAAAATAACAAGTAATTGTTATCGCATTGTTGAATTTCCAAATACATCATTCAAGAGGAGGAAGAAATATCATGAAATTTCATCAAATAATGGTCTAAATGGAAAGAACATATAATTTTCTCTTCATTGAAAATATTCAAAGAGACACCGGTGGAAATTTCATAGTGAAACTCAATAGAATTTTGTGTGTAGAGAAAAATGGCATAAAGTAAGTTGATGCCAAAATAATTATAGAGTATGATGTAAGGGAATAAATTACATCCCATATTTCCCATTTATAAAAAATGTATTGTCTGTGGAGAAAATGATAATTTTTTAGTAAATTTAAGAATCCAAGGGTCAAATTCTAGATTAAGGTCCTATGAAATAGAAATAATTAAGAATAAAGATTAAATTATATATGCATTTGTATAGGAGAGTAATGTATATGTACTAGTATATAAATGAAATTATAGATATAATAATCCTAAATTATATATGTATTCATCCATAATATGATTTAATTAACTATTCGAAACATATTTTTAATATCACTAATTAAGTATCAAAGTGTTTTAGTGATAATGTGATATATTAGATAACTAATGATTGAGGTTTCAAACACCATTAATTTGTGTTTAATATTGGGATAAATATAAAGTGTAATGGTTTTATATATCTATTTCAAATCTTTTATGTAATTGAAACTAAATTTGATGATTTATATGATTGAAATTTATCATTGTAATGATATTTTGGTATAACATAATACATGATCTAATATTTATAGATATTCTAGTGATTAATGATAGTTTAGAATATGTTTTATTTGTATTGCGTAATATATTTCGTTATTGATTCTATAAATTATTATTTTCAATGAACAATATTTTGATTTTGGTTGTCTATGATAAAGTGTACAAGACCACCTTCTACTTTAAAAAATTATTTAATGTTGAGGCTATTTTTATTATTTAGAATATATCTGTTATTACTTGAAGAATGATATTTTATAATCCAATTTTTTTAAATTTTTTGATATTTTTTTATTACTTATCATTTAATATTTAGTAGAATATTACATTATAAAAACTAGTTTGTTATTTAGTAAATAATTAAATAATAGCTTTATAACTATAGGAGGTTTATATGATTAGTTTGAAGTTCATTCTAGACCTTCAAAAAATTATCTCGAGTATTCATCGGTTTTTGAAATGTTTTTATTAAAAAATTTGATTAATGGATGAAATTATATATTTAATGTATATATATGTCCTTTTTAACAATTTGTAATGGTAAATTAATTCTTTAACTATATTAAAAGACCCCTTAATCAAAAATGTTTTCTGGGCACAACCATTTCTAATGAATCTATGGTCACATCACCCATCACTATTTTATGATTTTTTATTCATCGCCATTATCCTAAATTTGTTCTTTATAACACTCTATTATTTATTTGGTGTTTTTGACTTCAATGTTGATTTTTTGACATCCAACTAATGTTCTCATATTTGGAATCCTAGTGATGTGATGGAATTAAAACATATCAACCTCTCTTTTCTTGTTATTATTTGGTTACCAAATTACTCAATTAGGTTTTTCAATAATGATATTTTAATTTTTCAAATAAATTAATTCTGTGATCTGATTAAAATTTAGAGGTTGATATTTACTAAAATGGGGAAGAGAGTAAAGCATCAAGTTTTCTTATAGAGAATACTATGTTTGATAGCGTATGTTATACACAATACCAGACTGAGACCAATAATGGTTATATAAAAATGCATATTAAAACCTCACAATTAAACTGGATTAATGTAATAGGATTTTATAACATAGAAAATAAGCATAAATATCATATGATGATTAAATATTATGATACATTCTAACCAAATAATCACTCATTTTCTTATAATGTTATATTTTCTCCAAAAACATGTTTTCTTCAAAAAAAAAATATTTATGTATATAATATGAGAATATTATAGAGTACTCATAAAACATATCTGATAACATGAAATATATTTTATAAATAAAAATATAATAATTAACTTTACGTGAAATTTTGGGATTTCCTAGAAAATATTGATTTTCAGAGAATATGTGTTTTATTTACAATTATTATTAAATATATCTAATTTTGTATTTTAAAAGTAAAATTATTGTTCTATTTTTATTTCAACGTAATGAAATATTAATTAGTTATATTTTATTCGATTAATTACTTTTCAAACAATGTTATAAATTATTTTACTATAAAGTTAATTGTAGTCTTCAAAACACATTTATCTAAATGCTCTTTTAATATATATTATGTTTCTCTTTATTAAAAAATTAAAATAACCCCTAATAGGGTGTGATTTAAATAACATGTATATATAACATTTTTATTATCATTAATTGATATTCATATACTAATTATTTATAGTTATAGAGTTACAATAAAATCATTTTTTACTTGAATATTTTCTTTTTTGAAAAACCAATTTCCATCACGCTTTTGGATTTATTTTTAAATTTAAATATTCCACATATCTTCATTTATAATAATGTATTACATATTTTTGATAATAATAATAATTAATATTTGATAATATATTTAACTTATATTTTTTACCGTATGAGTATTTTGTATAAAAAACATTAATTACCACTGTAATTGACAAATAGTTTAAATAAGGGTAAAAAGAATTTATCAATGACAAGAAAATAGTTAAACCTATTTTATAAATATGTATCTTCCAATTTAAATGAAATAATTTCAATATTTATTTCTTTTTTGTCATCCTAAATTACCAGGTAATGATTTGGATAAAAATTATATTTTAATTTGAAAAACAATCATATTTAATTTAGTTGTAATATGATTTTTACTGATGATATTCTTTTTGATGAAATCATTATTTTTTTTAAATATTATTTGAATAAAACAATACCATTAGGTAAATTTATTAAATAAAAAATAATAATTTTATATTTATGAAGACATGATTATTTTTTATTATTGATTTAAACTATTAATTGTCAAAATATATAAGTCTCAAAAAATGAATATTTTATTTTTAAAATTAATATTTAAATATTCAAGAATATCATTTAGATTAAATAATTATTATTTTTTAAAATAATCACAATGAATTTTTTCAATGGTGAATTTTCTATTATTTTTAGAGATAGTAGAATAATTAAGGACATAATTAAATATTTTAAAGAAGTTGTTTCTATTATGAAATCTTAATAACACATAAGTGATGTTATAGATGATAAAATCTGTATAAAAAACTAAATATATGAACAAAATTTATCAAAATTTAATTTTCAGGTTATTTTATTAATTTTATGAATCCATTATCATTCCACCAAAACCTATATTATATTATTATTATTTTTAAAATAATTTATTCCTGTACATGACTCACATCTACATCAACAATGATAATGCTTTAATGATATATTCTATATAACATAAAATATAATTAATTATATACCCTCTATGTGAAACCATGGGGAAATAATTTGATGTTTGGAGTTTTATATTATTTTTTAATATTTTGTCAAAATCCTTCATTTAGGTAATAATAAATAATTCCAATCACCTTTCCTATATTATCCAAACTAATCTCCCATTCATCATCACTAAATAACCATTTATCTGGTATTTACAATTCAATACCCCCTTCATATTTCTCACAAGGACCCCCTACCTCTAAATACTATTGTCCCATGATTTTGGAATCATAATCTAATTGTAAGGGTTCTCCCTCTCTTAATTTTATTCAAGAAAAAAATTTGTCTTATCAATGTGAATTTAAATTTTTTTTATACATTGTTACGAGATTATAGATATCATTAACCGATTTTTTTTTCTATGATATCAGAGACTCATTACAATCTCATTAATTTGTCTAATTTAACATTTTGTACACCAATTTAATGACCAAATTGTCTGGTGATTTTCTATAGTAAAAGATATGTATCACCCCATATTTATATTATTCATGAAGATATTTTACGATATGTCTCTTATTAACATTTTTTTATTTTATGGTTATTTTATTATATCTCCCTATCACTGGAAGTTTTATTTCTATGTAATGGTTTACTGATTTTTATGTCATTAATATTTTCAATGAATTGTTATGTACACCCATTAGGCTATAAAAATTTTCCTAACAACATTCTATTCCATTACTGAGGGTGTATTTGTTTTAATATCAATTTAAGAACATTCATTATTTTATGATTTTTGAATCCCAATTTTTTATTGTTTGATGACATTATTAAAATCCCAATACATCCCAATTTATGTTCATTAAATGGTATATCATTTATTCCCTCTCAATATAGTGTTTACATAAGCCGTTATTGTTTGAAAATCCTCTCATTATTCTATATTCCAGTATTTCCATTATCTCATTACATTAATTTCAAATTACATATTTTTTAAAAGAAATTTGATATAACCCTACTTCTATTTTATGTTCTAAATGATCAGAGTCCCCCTTCACTGACATTAATTTTCATCATGGACATTTATGTGGCATTGTTATGATGAAAAAATTCCAATTTTATTTTCCATGACAAGCAATTTTATAGTAAATACCCATACCCATTACCTAACATGTTTGTTCACTATTATTCACTTACATTTACATGAGATTGGAATTAATTTTATTTAATACACACTCAATGTTCATGAATATATATGGGATAAAATTTGGTCTTATATATTTGGTAAATGATGCACAATTATTCATATACATGTAACAATTATGACGGGAAATTCCAAATAGTGGTCCAATGCATTGGGTAAATTTTTTCCAATTAGATTCCCTATATAATTTATTGGATATTAACCGAAGAACATTATGTAATTATTTATGAGTGTTTATCCTTAACATGTTATTATAATGTCAGATTTAATAACGTTTTAAAATATCTCTGGTTTCCTTAATGTTACCATGATATATCATGCCTCATTATCCATGTTTATGAAACTCATCCCATTTATTTCTAATTGATATAACTATTTTAAAACATTTAATATTTCTTGTTATGTGTTTTTTGGTCCCCTATTAGGATTTATACACAAAAAATTCTTATACACATCCCAATGTAATCCTATGTAGTTTTAGGAGATAAATTATTTCTATGATCATGTTATGGACATTTCTCATAAGGTGTTTATATCCCATGAATAAATTTGTTGTGTTATGTATCTAATTAAATAATTACACTTTTATAATCGATATTCTCAGTTATACTAAGTATATTATTATGTAATATATCATGAATTAAATATAATAAATAAACATGTTTTCATAAAACCAATTACCATATTGTTATCACAAAATCTAATAGTGTTTTCATCTTTAATATTAACTAATATTTCACATCATATGATGTATCATAGGAATAAAAATTCACTTATAGATAACGATATTTGGAAATTATTTTTCTACTACTAGATTATATGTCAACATTAATTTCATGATGATTGATAATACCAAAGTTGTACCACATAATTCTCGAAAAATTATATTCATAGTTACCAGAATATTCACCATCCATTTTCATATTCTAGTTGCATGGAATCCCTATATTTTTATGATGAATAAGAGTTGATTACTCATTAAAAAATAATATTTTTAAACACGTAAAACATTACTGATTAAAATTTTCCTCATTCCCTAATATTATTAGCAAGAGTACACCATTTTACTATTATAATATACATAAAATAGACACACAAAAAGATTTTTTTAGGATATGGTCATAGGAGAATAGAAATCATATTTACAGTAGTGAAAATAATTTTCTCAAAAACTAGAGGATTAGTTTATCCACTAAAGTATTATGGTCCTTACCTAACAAAGGACTCAATAGAAGTATGTTTACTCTATTTATTGTTTTTATCATTAGCATGATTTATAATATGATAATGTATTGTGATAAATGAAAATTATTTTCAAATTTTGTTTCCCATAACAATACCTTTCTCACAAGGTAAACCATTACATTTTCCATTAAATTCGTCAACATGAATATTTGATTAGGTTTTGTTCATTTCCTAAAACTAAAAAAAATATTTTCAACAATAATAATCATAACTGGTAACTACATAATATTGATAAACCACTTTTAGGGAGTTTAAATTCTAAATCCTTCTTTATAATTTAGGACTCATTTGGTTTATTTTAGGTGAATAATAGTTTTCCTATATTTAAATCATTCTTGATTATTGAAAAAGATTTTATAAATTTTCAAAAAATATCCCCTAGGAATGTCAAAACATGTGTGGCATAATGATAATTTCTTTTACCAGGAGATGATCAAGCCTTGCTTGATGCTCCATATTTAGATTCATTACCTCTACAACCTCTAATCCATAGACACATACCATGATAAAATACATAAAGGGTTTTAATTTATTATAAACCAACCCCCATATACGTTAATATATTACTATTATATTTTCATATACATTGATTAATCTATAGACATATCATTAAACCTAAACCATGATATTTCATTGGAAATAATCATGAGTATATGAATAATTATTTATCTTCCTAATTTCTCACTTTTCACAATATCTTTTCTAAAAAACAGACAATAGTGAGGAAATTTTTTATATACTTAAATATTACACAATTTTAAATATTATTGAATACATTACAGAAACACACACTAGAGGAAATTTAGAATTTCGTTTCATTGATGACTAGGTTCATAAACATCAAAATAGTTTAATGAATTTTAATTTTATTGAAAATTATCATCCCATATTTTTCTATTCATAATGAAATACGACCTAAAAAATATATTACTAAAATTTGGATAGGAAACATAAGAAGGTGTGAACTCAAATTATCAGTAAGGGTAAATAAGAGATATATCCATATAACGTGGGAATATGGGTAGGCGATTATGAGAATAATAATTGAACACAATAAAATTTATATCGTAGATCATGAGTATGAGTTATGGGATAAATCTTGGAAATTCATGTAACAGAAATCCAAATGGAATTAAATAACAGGATCCATGAAAATATAAAATTCACATAAGATATATATTTTTCGAATAAAAAAATTTATATCATTCTGAACATACACACTAACAAATATGAATAATCATTTAGTTATGGAAATGAAACTATACCCTTTCATAAAATAATGGAAACCCATCATGGCCAAAAAAATTATTATGGACATGAATGAAAGGTCCCCCCAAAATAATGAGAACATATATTTAGTTTCATGTATAACATCATGAACATGTAATCAGGTTCATGTATAACATTATAAACACGTAATCATGTTAACAAATATTATATTTACTCATGAGTTCTACAAATAAACACAAATAATTATAATTAGATATATTTCCCACTTATCACATATCAAAAATAATATATACATTTTCCAAAAGATCATAAAACATTCATCATAATAGGAACAATTAATATAGTTGGGGTTTATAATCATTACATCATATAATAACTTATAGATGAGAAATATGATTCATAATCATTTAATAATCTCATCATAACATAACCTAATGAAAATAATAATGATTTATAATCATTTAATCATGATATAACATGTGGATCTGGGAGAGGTTTTATAGAAATATTTTCATAAAAACATAACAATTAATAAAAATGTAATAATATTATCCTTGTTTCGTATCCCTATAAAATAATATGATACATCAATGAATAACAAATTTTATTGATAATTATATTGAAATATCACTTGGAACATTTTATGAGGAATATAACATTCTTTTGAAAATAGAATTTTATTAAAATATTTGCAAAACATTTTAAAAAAAAATTTCAAAAAAATATCATTTAAAACATATTTAGGTAGTTTCAATTATAATTAATATAATTATAATGGAAATTATTTTCCTACCATACATTATACAATGAATAATACCTTATCAATTTTTGTAACAGACAAATTGGAAATATTTTAGAAAATGTCATGAAAATTCTTCTTAAGGATATATGAATAATGATAAACATGGGTAAATTTTTTTCACTGGATAAATTATTAACTTTTTTAAATGATTTGGACATTTTTTTTGAAACATTTTTTAGATGAAATTGGTTTTTGGATTGAATATTTAAAAGATGACATTGGTTCAAATATATATTATTTTGAACACTTTTGTACTTAATGAAAATAAATTGAATGAAATGTTTTTAATAAATAATTACCATAGGAATAGAGAATTCATGATTTCATTGATAAATATATCATATGATATCATTACTAGATGCATAATAATAAACAGTCCAAATAAATCACAATGTTGTATATAAATATCGTACCACTCAAGAAAAAGAAAATCATAATAAATAATAATAAATAGTTTTCAAATGATTTATAATATCATGATAATATATAAATGGATGATAATTCATGTTGATTGGGTTGTATATATATCACAGAAAAGAAACAAGTACTAAATTTTCGTATGTCTCTCATAAAAAAATGTGAGTCTAGAATTCCCCTACTTTATGACTCCAACTACTTCATACACATTATAACCTCTTATATAATAAATAATATTTTAGAATAAAACCATAAATATATATATAATACAAATTATTTTATAATGAAATTGTATTACCCATTTATTTCTAGATTTTTTGTTTAAATAATGCTTTTGTTAATAAACACTTCTATAATATGTTTTCAATTTTTATTTTCTGTCCAAATAACATGATCATGTATTTTTTATTTCTAGATTAATAATCTTGAAATAATTAATAAATTCATATATCAATTATTACATTGTGAACAATCATTAATGACTACTTGATAAATAATGTTTTTTATGATTTTTTGCACAATAGGTCATACATATGTATGAGTAACATTTTAATTTTTCAATGATCATTTTGTAAAGGATGTATCACATTTCATTTAAAAAATGATGATAATATAATTTATATCATATTATTTAATTAAATTTACATATACATATAATTAATTTTTTTCTGTGATGAATGGAGGGAGCCACAATGTTTCATGAAGAAGGTAATACACACACACACTAACAATTTTATCATATTTGAGTGAGTGAAAAGGTATAAATGAAAATAATATTTTCTTTTAAAATATAAAAATTTCATAAAAATAATAATTAAATAATTTATCTGATGTATATTCAATGAAAATATACTTATTGTCTAACATGTAATGTGCTATAAAAAACAAATCACTTAGCTTAACGAGGCTATAGTCTGATGTACATTGGAGAGATATTCTCATATCCCATATATGAATGAATTTAAAAAAGTTTTATTTGATATAATGACTAAATATGTTTAATTATATTATATATTTCATATTTATACTTTATATCCATTCCCATATCTTAACATGAGAGGTATTAATAAAAACATTAATCACCTCATTTTGTGTGGTAGATGTTCTCCAAAAACACAAATGTTGTTTTCATAAGAAAATTGATGGATGTGGAGAATATTTTAGGTTATTACCATAACATAAAAACATATAGATATATTATTTATAAATTTTTTTTATATCATCATGATTTTTATGTATTAAAGGAAATGGTGGAATAAATATGATAAAAATACTCATAGAAGAACGTTAACTCTTTTTCGGGAAAAGAAATAACGTTTTATGTATGACCCATATTGGATATGATCTCTATTAAAAATAAGACATATACTATTTGATGATATATATTGGGAAGTGAATTTTTTTCATTCGCGTATCAAATGAGTGATTGATGGTGTACTTAAAACAGGATAGGGGGTTGTCATTTTTATGTGAGGTGAGCGTCGCAATTGTAATTTTTGAATATAAAAAGATAGAACTATATATTTAACAATGAACAAGGATCCAGTTGGAGTATTATTGAGCATTACAAAATATTCGCTATAAATATGACCAAAAAATATGTTTTAGAGGATTTTTATTCACATTTTAAAACATATTTTTTTAGTTTAGCAATCGAAAAACATCTTTTTACCATAACCATAATAATGTTTTTAAATATTTTTACTTTTAAATATTTTCAAAATTTTAGATCAACTTATAATATAAGATAAATTAATATAATTAAAAATATAAAATCATTTATTCCAAATTATATTAACATAAGAATACTATTTTTAAAATCATTCCAATAGTCATGATGAGAATATTTGTCTTTAAGGAGAAACTTTTAAAATGTTTAAAATGTTTTTAAATCAATATTATATATATATAATTATAATGCAATAAATTTTACTAGTAGATATATAAATAAACTAATTTTGATTTTGAATAATTTTAAAATTTTATTAATCAATAATAACAATTAAAATTAAAAAAAAAATTCCAATTAAAATTTAGTAAATGTGTTTTTTTTTAAAAAAATTATCATTTTATAGATTCCATAAAAATTTACACTATACTATTTTTTAAATTTTTAATTAAAAAATGAATTTTATTTTATTCAAAGGAAATTTCTTACATTTTTTATATTTTAAAAATTAAGTCAGTAAAAATGTGACATAATATTGTTATAGAAAAAATATTGTACTAAGAATAAAAAGGATTTATTAAAATATCATCTCTTGATAATAAATTAGATAATTTTTAAACTATTTATGGAATTTTTAAATTAATAAATTCATTAAAATCATTCCCCAAAAGTGAATAGTTTAATTTACTATGGTGAATTTCTTTATTACCAATAATATTATGAAGAAAATATTTCAATTATTTTCAATGATCTTTTATATTCAGTTATAATTAATTAGACTGAAAAAAAAAGTTTTTATCCTTATGGGTAAAAAATAGGTCTTAATAATTTTGATAATCTTATTCATACACATCATTATAATGGCTTTTAGATTACTATAATTTTAAATTATAATATTTTAATTGAATGTCATATTTCTTGTAATGTTAGTGTTGTGTGTTGTGCATATATGGGTTGTGTTTCTTGTAATTAAAAACACATAAAAAATATATTTATTTAAAAAATAATATTTCAAAAAAACTATGGTTTTTTATAGATTCATAGTGGTATTTGTTGGGATATTGGTATAATTGAAATTTGATGAATCTGTGGGAGTTTCCGGAATATCCTGATATATTGGAATTGTAGTTCATCAACCCATATTGTAGTCTTATATGTGTGACGGCCTAGGTATCCATTTGTAGTAAATTATCAAAAATCATATAGTGGGTGTAAAAACCATGTAACACTTATTCAACCATCGTGATATGTATATGGATTAAAAACCATGTGATTATGTGAATCCACACATAGTGTTGTGGGATCATATTCCACGCAACACTGATTTCTCGGTTTGTGTATATGAAGTACATGAACAACAATCTTGTTTCCCCCAAAAATATTGTGTGGAATTTCACATGTTAGGTACCAATTTTTAAATTTAGAATTGGATAATGGGACTTTCTGAGTTTTGGTAATACACCTTCATGATGGGTGATGTGTTTTATACCTTTTTAACATCAGAATGTACTCAAACATGGTTAGTGAACATGGGATTGGACATAGTAAATGGGAATGAGACTATTACATGGTCATTAGATGATGGAACAAACCAAGTACCTATATCTGCTATAAAACATGTATCATAAAATAACATTCCTTGTATTGGGATAAAGACATGCAGTGGAAATCAATGAGACACATGTAGATATGGGACTATATAAAAACATTGTGTACCACTTCGTAAAAACCTTGTACTTCATAATAGTAATGTTAGGGCCCTTTATATTCATATATTAAAATATATATGAGTTTTTATATGTTCACATATTATTTATTATTGCGTATGTTACCTCCATACAATTCATAAGATGATTTTTCTATGTTTTCCACTATTATGGTATAATATCACATCTTATTGATAGGATAACACAAGAAACCATCATCAGATTATATTATAATACCCCCATAAATCATGAGTTTGTAATCTTCTTTACCTTAATTATCTCCCCATTGTGGTGTTTCGGGAATTCCATAACCAAAAAATGTGATTGTGATCACTTATATAGAGATTTATTCTCAAAAGGTTTTGGTGTGACCTATAGCCCTCAGTTGTGATTCACAATTTAGGAAGAGACAATTGTTGAATCCATTTAAGTTTATATCTTATAATTTTTGTATCTCAAATAATCCATTAATGTTTCATTGGTTATTATTTATATATAGATCCAATGAGTGTTCCCTCTCAGATAAGTTCCCTCAACTATATTTTGCACAAAAGGTTTGTTTTCTTGAATGAAGGATAATACTGAGCCACTATTAAAACCACAGTCTGGGTCATGAAATAATTGTCAAACATGGTATCAAAATTTAACAATGATGGTTTTTTTCTGTTAATACCATTATGCCTCACATATTTATTATTATATATTCGTGATTATGAGCTAACTAGTCTATTTGATTCATTTTATTTTGTAATTTTATGGTGTCAAGCTACTTATGTATACTCTCACCCCAACAAGGGATCCACATTCACATTTCATTTCATATGGAGATGAAATTATTTTAATTGCAGTCAGTGTTATAATCAAAATAAATTGAGCATTGTTTTATTTTTGTTATGATATGTGGTCTGTGAATGGATCTAGGATATTATTTTGGGTATCTTCCACCATGAGGACATGTTTTTTTGTTTCTTTTTCAATTTTGGTTGGATATTATTTTTCCCTTTCCATATTTGTAGTATATTTTACACTGATATTGAATATATGAAATTCATGATTTTTTAGTTGTATATATGAGTCATTCAATATTATATTGGTGTTTGGTCATGTCTTCATGTGTGAAGATATATTAATTTTTTTTCTCCAAAGATTTTGATATTCCTTCAGGGTGATAGTATCCATTTTAAGTACTATTGTTGCTCATAATCAGATTTAATTGTTGATATACCACTAGCTAGGAGGGGCCTTAGAGGTTTGGTACTTGACTCGTTATATCCTCATCAACCAACCTCATAGACCACAACTATCCATGTATCCCTATTAATGATTCATACATATGTATCGAGAGTCACATTATGGGTGTGATTAAAAAAACTGTCTCTCAGCACTAATGCATCCTGACAATATGTAATCATTCATAATATTGTATAACATGATGTTAATTAATTGTGTAATCTAGTTAAAGGAATCATGTGTTAACTAATCATGTAGTGACTAATAATCCAGAAGCCTTGGTCATAACTTCAATAGCTTCATCCGAAAAGGAAAATCATAATAGGAGTTATAATATATTGTAATCTATAATCCCACCACGTATATCTCTCAAAATCCCTTTGGATAACACCACTTAGTATAAATAAGAATACCATTACTCAGGTTAGAAAATGAGAAATTTTAGAAAATAAAAAATCATAAGTCAGACTACAAGTCCACAAAACACAATTTCTACCTTGGGGTTGGGCCACATGTTCATCATTTTTAGGAATATCTATTGGTCATGTGTCATGGTTCTAATACACTATTCAATGTCCAAGTCCATATTCATCAATATATTATGTAAACTAACTTCTGTTGTATGGATATACCATGAAATGAATGTTCACATTATTTATACCAAAATATAAACTTTTAGAGTCCATATAAAACCAACTAAATGGAACACCAAATATAAGAATTTCAATATTAAATAGAATTATTATCGGGAACTATATACCTATACATGTTATCTTTATCAAACACGGTCTCATAGGATACAAATGAACAAACATGTACTCAACCATTAATCACTGTCGCGTGGGATATACATCTATACACATAAGATAATACATAATCATGGTCTCATTGTCTACAAAATATCACATCATACCGACAAACATATACCAAAACGCTATATTGAAAATAAAATCGTAACACAAGATTGATGATTCCAAATTAATTTTTTTAAATGTAAGATAATGATAATGAATCAATTTATATAATAAATAATCCATTGATTAAATTATTTAACGAATAAATCTCTTATATATTACTTAACCATAGGACCTAATAATTTTGTGTCTTGGAAATTATCAATATAAACGTCTTATATTAGAACACTTTTGAAAAAATTTCGACATCCATATACCTCAAGAAACTTTTTAATCATTCTCACAGTGTATAATCATTCTCATAATATGGGTATTAGAATCCAAATAATGGGTCATTATTAAATGTTCAATAATTGAGAATTATATAATAACGTGACAAAATAATATTAGAGGGGGATAAATAGTAAAACTATGGGTCAAATGACATTGGAAGATAATCGTAATAAAATTTATTTTAACAAATGATATTATAAATTTGATTAATTATATATTACATATATAAACTAACTACAAACATATTCCATTTTCCATGTACCATGTGAGAAATACATCAAATTATAGAATATAAAAAGTATTTCTTCATATAAAAATCATTGAAATTCATTGAATAGAAATGAAAACATATAATCATAAGATAACAAAAAAATATAAATATTGTATATCTATATTAATAAGAATCCTTTCATGAAAAACTCAATAATTTCATGCTTAATTAAATTAAATCAATATGTCAATAGTTAAATATTTTTTAAAACGCAACATTACAACGACTTTGTGAACAAAACCTAATTATCATTCCTAAAAATAATATGGGATATAAATATTACCTAATGTATTTTATGTTGATTTAGGACTCCACACATCCTCATTCAAACATATGTGAGCCACAAAAAAATAATCTTACACTTAAATTCATGATACCAGGAAAAAATAATGATTTTCATGATCATAGAAATGGATTTCATTAACATATGAAACAAAACCTATTAAGACAAAATGGGATTATTAAAACATGTAAATTGAAATAACTAAATATTAATTTAGAACCCCTGAAAATAAAAAATCCATTTAATTATATTGAATTTACACATTAAATCAATTTGATTTCATATTAATGATGATCACAAAAAATGATCAATTATAAGTAGGGAGATGGAGGGTAAAAAATGAAGCCTAAATTTATTGGTGATTAGAATTTTTCAATATGCATTATAAAACTAAAACTAAATGAAAAATTTTCATTCAAAAAACATTTTTAATTCATCAATGTAAATCTAAACATTAGGTTACTTTATAAAATATTTATCCTTTTTATTATAAAATATGAAAAAATATTTTGAATTTGGATTTTTAATAATCATTAATTTCATAAATAATTAGACTTTTTTAAAACAATATTATTTAAATATTTAGTTATATTATAAATTATATAACTCCAAAAATGATTTTACATTATAATGTAATGTGTCGTTTCACTTGATTTCCATAGAAATAATTTAACCTCATATTTCATATAGATATAAATATTAATTAATTATTTTAAATCCTTATTCTAATATATTAATATTTATTATCCTCATTAATAACATTTATGTTCTTGTTCATGATTCTTTTTATCAATTTTAAATATCTTATTTTATGAATATTAACTGTCTTGATAATTGTTCAAAAAATTATATGTGATTTTCATTTTCACCAAATATCATAATTAAAAAACAAACAATTTTTCATTTAGTTTTTTTTTGAAATATATTTGTATAATTCAGTATCATTAATGTTATAGTTACATTTCTAGGAAACCAAAATGATTAAAAAACTGCATTATAGTTATTTAATAACACTGATGGAATTAAATATAAGATTCATTAAATATTATATTATTAAAAATAATCAATATTTATTAAATATATTTATTATACTTATTATTTCTAATTATAATTCATTTATAAAACCATCCATTTTCGATGTGAATGAAAAAAACTATTTTTTATGTTTGAATGTTTTGTCAAAAAAAACTCATGATTCATGTTTTTATTTTCAATAACATAAAATATGTGGATGGTTATTACATTTACAGTCATTATAATAAAACACGAGTATAAAAATTCATCAGTTTATTTCATTTTAATTCAGTTACATGAAATATGAAGAAGTTTAAATTCACATAATGATATAGAATTAAAAAGATTCATATGAACTAATACATAATATTATGTATTTTTAATATTATATATGTGACAGATCCTTTGAGGAATAGTCTTTTGAGATGCAAAAAATAAAATTTATGTGGCTATAATAGTTTTGGATATCATTGGATATCATAGAATCCTGAAATATAATGTTTTGGTTTTAGGTAAGTGACGATAGGAATGAATGTTAAATAAGTAAAAAAGGGGAAGTATTTTATTAAATACCAATTTTTTTATAATAAGAAGTTACTGACAAGAAAATTGGAAACAAAATTGAAAAATATTTGGGTTTATAGTTGATTTCATTGATCCATAATTCCATTATTCATATTTAATCATTTTGGAATAATTTTATGAAAATTACCCCTATGGACATTGACATTTACCTATTTTGTGTCCACCATAATAACTAGTTTTACTTAGTATTTTTATTTTATGATCAAAAATATAATGGTCCTTATTATACATGTTTCAACTTATATTTTAAAACTTAAATCAATTTTATGTTATTTAATTATTATAAATTATAAACAAATATTATTAAAATACTCATTGTATGATGTATTTAATGTAATTTTTTCAAAACTATCACATAAACATTAAAAAATAGAATATATTTTTATAAATTTAAAATAAAAATTTTCAAATTATTTATTCACAAATAGAGTGACCATTTTTATTAGTAAAATGTTTCATATTTTTCTACTTCATAATTATATACTAATAATTTCATAAATTTATCATATTAATTAAAATATAATCATCTAATATTATCCTAAAAAGGACTGTTTTTGTATAAACATCAGAAAATAATATTGATCTATTATTTGAATGAATAATCCAAAACTAATTTTAATATTTTCAATCATAAAAAACTAAAATCTATTCATTTTTTAAAAATATAATCACAAAATATAGTGAAAATATATTTTCATAAATCAAATAAAAGTAGTATATTAAATATTTTTATAAATTATAAACTATTCATTTTTTACTATGTCATATAATAATTTAAAAAAATATCATTTATTTTTAATGTAAATTTAGAGATTCAAAAAAAATCAAAATTTTATGTATAAAGTGAATTTAGAATAAAAATCAAAATTTCAATTAATTAATTATATATCTATACATATATTTATTTTATATACATTTAAATATAATCCTAGTATATATATATACAGAAGCCATTTTTATTTCTACATAGATCTTATATATTACATAAGAAATAGTTATATTTTCTTGTGCATGTTAAGACTACATAGATCATTTGAAAATCTCAGTGACATTGAACTTCTCTCATAAATGGAATTTCTCGTACTGTAAAAAATAATGTTCGATTTCAAGTTGGTTTAGGGTAAACCCTCAAAATGCTACCATCAAAATGAGTTTAGTGAATTGGGATTCATGACGATAGATTCATATTGTTTATGATATTAATTATTATTATTATATTAGTTATCTTCTTTGTGTGATTGAATTTATTTATATTATATTGTATAACAAATAAATTTTAGCAGTCATATCTAATATTAAAAGTATATCGTGGTCTTTTTAATTTCTTTGGTTTTATCTAAGAAACTCTCTAATAAGAAATATTTATTTATAGAATATATATGATTTAATATATTTTTATTAAATTCCCCCCTTAAATAAATTACAATGACACATTTATAATTATTATTTTCTAAATGTTTTCATATAAACATATTTTCAATAATTATCTATTCATAATTTTTTAATGAGGTATATGAAAAATAAATTTTCAAAAAATTACAATAATCCAATTATTATTTTTCTTCAAAAAATTTTGAGTTAAATTTCTCACATGGTTATTCATGTAAGAGAGTTTATAGACATCGTTGAGGTTATAAATTTTCATAGATTGATTTTAGTTCTAAACCATTATTTTAAAATTTAAAAATATAAAAATACACTATATTTTGGAATATTATATACCCTCTAAATTTATCATTATTAATATATAAATGTATTATAATAAGATTCACTCTCCCATAAACATCAATATAGAATAGAATAATTGTGTTAAAGTATGACTTCATTAATGATCAAATCATCAAGGTGGTTGTTTTATAATCTTAGAAATCTTCATATTTATAATCATTTTTTTAAAAAAAAAATTATTAAATATATATTAAATTTAAATTAGTTGGAACTTGTACCATAAATATCACGATTCACATTGTTGTTTTTTTATTTACTATAAATTACATTTTCCACATTATCATTGTGGTTGGAGATACTAGTTATCATGTTTTGTCCTTAGATTAGGGAATTAACTTTGATATTACCCACATTTCCCAAACATAATACATTTATTTATTAATGATAACCTATGATGATAATTACATATTTCATTCATCTTAATAGAACTATAAATTTTGTTATAATATCAAAATCATTAATATTCTAAAATTTAAAATGTGAAGAATTGTCCAGTCCCCTTAAGGATGTTTTCTTTCTTTTTATTACCCTATATTTTAATATATGAAATATAAGTTTTTTCCTTCAATATCATCGTTACATAATCCTTTATGAGGTACGACCTATGTTTGTTTTTTAGCAAAAATGTGTTTACATTATTAATCACACATCTAAATAGTTCTTAAAAAATCACAGTTTTTATTATTCCAAATCATATTATGATTCATTGTTCATTGATAAAATCATTATTTTATCCCACACACCCATGGATCCTTATTTTTACCAGCATTACTAATACTAGAATCTATGACATGAGTAATGAAAACATTGAAATATAGCTAAATTATAATAATCCTAAAATGAATTAATCTTTAGAACATATTATTCGTTTAAAATTTCATGTTGGGGTAAATTTATTTTAGCATAAATTAAATAATAATTTTCTTGTAACATGTACGATTAAGTGGGGTTATCATATAGATATTAATTTAATCGTTAGATTTAAATATTAATTCAATAATTTATATTGGGGTTTTACAATCAAATGACTTAAGATTGAACATTCCATGAGATTATCGACCTATGTGTGAGTTATTAAATATTTTTACCCACCAGGTGACAATTATGTTAATACCACTCATTCTCTTATAAAGGTTAAATACTATATGAAGATATTTTATAGGTCTAAAATCAACAATTAGTCTATATACTTGAATATATATTTATGTATAATCATATACTCGTGAAATTAATAATATTTCAGAAAATCATTATATACATTGGTTACACTCTTAGTTTTTCTAAAATATTCTATCACCCTAACACAATAGGTAACTAATATAATTTAATAAAATAATTAAACCCTAAAATTATTAAAAAAAATGTGACCCAAGCTAAACATGTACTAAATAATATTTTGTACACATGATTTAAATAATACATCTCATAAACAGTCAGATAAGATAGTCACTAATAGAGTTTCATCTTTGATATTTCCTATATAATCAAAACATTATATTACACATTAAATATTTTAACCATTTTTAGATCCTGTAGAAACGTAATTAGATATCTCACAAGTTATAATATTTTTTATAATATAGCTATATTAATTATAATAATGGATGAGCTTAATTGATCTGTAATGAAATTACATATCAACACAATAAGGAATTTTTTAGGGATACATAGTATTATTAATATATTATCAAATGGATTTGTATGATAATAAAGAAAAATAATATTGTAACTAAAAATATTAAAATGATCATTAATGAATCATATAAAATATTTCATCTTTTAGAACAAATATTAATAGGGATATCACATTTTGAAATTTTATAAAAGTAAAAATGACAATAAATAAAAGGAATAAACCTAAAGGAATGGTATCTAATAGAAAATAAATTATCCAAAAAAAATTAAATTAAAATGATGAATAAAATAAAAATTAGGTACAATAGTATTAATATGAAAAATATGGTGGGAAATGTCATTATTCGCATGGTTCTCTGAGAATTACCCTTTTGTATACAACAAGAAAATGATAGAATTTCTATCAATCCTAATCCTCTAATAACAAACTCATGTCATTGAATCCTAAATATATCACAATATATAAAAAAACTAATTCATTATATGAAGACTTAAGACCGTACACATCATTATCAATACATGTATACAAAAAATAAAATCATTCCGAAAAATATGATAATTAAACTAAGAAATGATAATGGGTTTTGTAAAAATATATTTGTATGTCATTCAAATTAGATAAAGAACTCATTAATGTAAAATGGGGTTCATAACAAAAACAATGTAAATTATGAAAATTTTATAATGATTCCATGTAAATACAAATTTTCTACATTGCATGAAATAAAAATACGAAATAAATAAATTTACATAAAAAACATGATCACCAAAAAAATCCACTAAATTATATATTTATAGGGGAAAATACAATATATATAACACTATTAAAGACATGTAATATTCAATATTTATATTAAAATTTAAAACAATAAATTTATTTCTAAAAAAATTATAATTCCTCAATGAAAAAGTCACAAATATGTACCTGTATTTAAAAAATACAAAATTTTATTCCAAATATCATGTCAGAGGTAAATAACATATAAAGAATAATTTAATTAAAAATCAACGTCCCTATAACTATATAGAGTATAAAATTTATAACTAATTTCTCACAACATATAGATTGATAATTAATTAACATAGTGATTATTGTATAAGATATCATGTCCCTAACTAGTGACCTTCAATCCCATGAAAATAAGTGAATATAATGTATCATAAATAAATACATGATATATAATGATTTATGAACTATAATATTTTATATTTATCTTTATAATCGTAATTAATGTGAAATATATTCATGTATAATATTTTTGTATAATAATTTTTAAATCCACATTCATTAATTAGAGCCGTTTTGAACATGGATTACAAAAGTAGAGATTCCCATCCATTTTTTTCCAATTGACATCATATCCTTAACATTTATGGTTTTGGAATCGATTCAATATTAATACATTTAATTTTATAATATAGATATATTTTTCATTTAGTCATGTTTTGTGAAAATAAATACTATGATAAACTCATTTTTAATGATATGATGACATCAATGGATTACAATAAGATAAGAATTAAATTTTATTTCTATAAATAAATCAATATTAATAAGAAATAACCCATATAAATGTCATATATATAAATATAAATTATATAATAATACAATCTATTATTAAAGGTATATAAAAATGGTTCACAATATTCATGGATGAAATAGTTTTCAGAGTTCAATATTTGAATTTTCTTAGTTCCTGGGGGAAAATGAGAGGGGTAATTCATCTAATACTATTATAATAACAGCCCAGATAAAAAATCATTTGTTTTTTCATCTTGATTTTATATAACGATATTTTAGGATTAATAATACAATGAACCACAATTTGAATATATATATATATAACATCTTATCAAATTTATAATCATTACATAACATAACGATCCATGCCTGAATCATACAGGGCTAGTTCTTTTGAATATAGGGACACATAATCAGAAGGTTCATAAATGATCTATATTTTCTCCCAAAATTTTATTTATTAAACTCACCCTTCTTAGATTTATCATAATTAATACCATACATCATTACATATGGAATTTAAATATAGGAAAAAATGTGCTCAGATGCTCAGTATGTGTATACAAGGGAGATATCATTGATCACATGAGTATAATATGAACATAATGGTGTATGAAGATTATCATTTACATTTTAAATCATACCCCTATATCTAAGATCATAAACTTTTTTCATGTACAAAATCATGGTAGTTCATAAGAGATGGATCATTATGTAATACAAGAAAAAGGTAGATGAGACCATAAAATTTATATAAGACATAAGTTGATGGAATAAAGATAAGAATAAGAATCATTTTTATTTGAAGTCAATGCTCATTTCTAAATCTATAATAGTGGAACTAGACAACTAATCAAACAATAATATGAGTCACTTTTCACTACCAATACTATTATATCCCTTAAAAACCCTTACACAAGTAGTTTAACTCCCCATTATATTTATATATATCTCATGATATAAAAACATTGACCCAATTGAATGATGGGCGATCTAGGTTTCGTATATCAATTTTATTACATCATGACAATAAATGATTACAGAATAACTGCCATAATTTTTTATAATTTAACAAAAATCACAATACTAAATTCATGCATATTTTTTCAACATGGTCATAATGAATTCAACCTATAATAACCCCAAAAAATAAATAGTTTTCATTAACATTTCTACAATATGTAACATATAGAAATTTAATGGGTCTACAAAATTATATTACATCATAATCATAAATCATCCAATGAAAAAATAAGTATGGTTTCCATATATTATATGCCTAATGAATGATATTTGAAATGAAGGGTTTTTGGACATAATTAATTGAATGAACATTAAGATATCATTAAAATACTCTTGTGGGGAATAATTATTCCACATTGAAATAAATTTCATTAAAAAATATCAGTTATATAGAAAAACAGTTTTATTAAAACAATTATTAAAAAATATAATGTATTATTCAAAAAAATTATTATTCATGTTAGTTATTATTTTTTTTCAACTTTTAATAGTTAGAATAATTAATAATTCAATAATTTTTTAAAAAAGAATCAAATTACCTTGCTATTTTAATGAAATGGTGATTATATTAAAGTCATTTTGTGAAAAAACAATCATGGGAGATAATTAATATAAATAATCACAATATAATATACAAAACATTCATTAATTAGTTCATTGAAAACATGAAATAATAAATGACATCTATCTATGAGGGGAATGATGTCGATTTTCTATAAAAATATATTATATATCTCTTGAGACTAATATTATAGAAAACTAAATAAAAAAACACATTTAACAGAAATATATAGATGGGAATAATAATAATTACATTCCTGAAAGGTTTGTCCTAATATTTCATAATTGGAGTCATAATCCTGAACAATCCCAATAAACAATGAGATTATGATATAAAACCACTTACCAAACAGGTAACATTTGAAATCATAAGTCCCATAGAAAAATCATGTTGGATGGATTTTTAAATCTGAATTTCATTCCTAATAATCATCATAAATTAAATTAATGTCTAATATATATACAATATTCTAGAGAAAATTGGTGAATATATAATGTATCCTACAAAAAGAAAATTTAGATAAAAATACATATCACGAGTTCCCAATGTTTAGAAATAATTATTGACATATCAATGATAATTTATCAAATTAATATTATATTATTATATAATCATACAAAAACATATAATATCATATATGATACCAATATATCGTTACAACATTCTATTTATCAATAATTCCATAAAATCATTATTTCAATTTGATTACAATTTTATTTATGAAGATTAGTCCAGATTTGTGGTTTTGGACCAAGTCATCAATTATAGAACCATTTTATTTAATATTTTAATAATTAAATAGGTAACATATAAATTGATTATATACATATTTAATTTCAATAAAAAAATAGATATATAAAAATTAATTACACAACTCAAGGAGAGGGTCATTTGTATGTATGCATGAGCATTTTCTTCATTTGTCGATAGGTTTAATGGAAAAAAGGAATATAATAATACACCATTATAAAATCATTTTACATTATATATAACATATAAATTCATTAAATATATCTTTATTAATGTCCATGTGTAATTGAAATGAAAAATGAATCAAATTTCATGGTAGATGTGGTGGTCCAGACAAACCCATGAATGACCATGTCATTTTCTTTTATATTAGAAGGTAATAAGGTAGATGTGATTTTATAATTATATAAATATATTTATTTCTATATTTCATATATAGATGTTAAACTCATCATATTAATCATCCATAGATAACAATGATGGATAATGAATAGTATCTCAAGGTGGAGATAGTAAGTCATGAATTATCACAAGTGATACATTCACTTCCCAATTAATGGGAATGTGGGTGAATAATGGTGGATTCAAAATTATAATAAAAAATATGTTTTTTATGATGTGGTTTTAGGATAAATAATATTGATTAATATTATTTACTGAATATGTAGAGAATAAAGTTATCGATTATGGAGAGTACCTCTTCAATGAAATAACATATATAGATCTCTTCCTAAGGACCCTAGAGTTCATATTTGAGGAAGATCAGAACATCCAGAATTTTTTAATGTAATATTTAATTGGATTTTATAAGGTATGATTTATATAGAGGGATTAATTTAGTGAAATAATGTAGGGGAAGTAGTGTAATTTCATAATTGAGGGGATGATCACTTTTTATATTAATCAAAAATATAAAATTATAATAAAATTATTTTCAAGAAAAATTCATCCAATTATATTATTATTGGAAGATAACGTAATATAGGATTATAATAATTTCATTCAGTAAAATTTATACTAATTTTAGTCTCATTTCTAAACTTATCAATTTGATTTACCATTAGTTAACCAATTTTAAATTTAATTTCCCATTAAATCAATATTATTGTGTAATTATTTTTACCCATAATGTGAAAAAATTACCATAATTGGAAAATTCTGTACATTATTTCTAATATAATCTCCATATTTCTGTATTTTTATAATTTTATGATTTTAAATAATTGATTAAAATACAATTTTAATAAATTTATCAAAAAATTCAATATTTAAACTATTCATTTTCTTTGACAAAAAAGAAAAATGTTAAATGTGTTCATTTAATTGTATAAAAAATAAAATATTATTTCATATTAAGTTATTATTTTTTAGTAAAATGATAGCATACAAAAATTTTATAATATTAAATAATTCTGAAATCATTAATTTTTATATTAATTGAGAAATTTTTGTTTTATTATTGTGTTAAAATTTAGCGTATTTATAAAGTACCTCCAAATTATAAAATAAAAATAATAACACCAACTCAAATTTCATTACTCAAAAAAATTTCTAAAAAAATTCACTCATTATAATTTTATACCCCACCTTGAAAATAAAAATGACATTTAAAACAAAGATAGTGAGATTTTTTGACATTCCAACACTTAACTGATCAATAATCCCTTATAATGTAAAAGTGTCCATTAAATAACTCACCATAAATTTTATAGATATTAGGGATGTGTTCCACTCAATCAATATAAATTAAGATGATAAAATAAGTCATTATCACTTATTTTTACATTATAATAATGTGATTTACCTTTTATAGAAGTGATGAATTTTACTATAATTATTATTCATACGGAAAAAATAAAAGTGGAATATATTTGTAAAATTTTTAAATTAATCAAATATATGTAATATATTTTATCAAATAATATAGATAAATATCCTGAAAAAATAATTTAAAATTAATTCTCAATATTCGATGAAAACATATTTTCAGAAAAATAACGTTTTTTTTACGTAAAAAAGTATTTATTATTATCTCCTACAATAAAAATAATTTTATGAATATTAAAACCATGTATTTATTAGACAATATAAACATTTAATTAATATAATTCACTAATAGTATTAATTTATGTTTATTTTTTTACCATATAATGCATGTCCAAAACATTATTGTGTCAGGAAAATGCCTTTTTACATAAACATATTATTTTATTGTAAATTCACTGTGAAGAATTATTTTAATTGATAAAATGTTATTTTTTAATATACAATATATCTAATTATTTCTATGGCCACTTTTTAAAACCTATTTTAACAATTTAAAAATAGTTTTCAATAAAATCAGCAATTTTTTACTATTCAATAGAAAATAAATATTTCCATAAAATATTTAAATATTCATTTTATGATAATTATAATATTATGATTTTAAAAATTATTTTAATTTTACAAAATAAATAAATATATATGATAATTAGTCATAATATTTTAACACATAAATATTTAATTTTTTTAGAAATTTAATTTTGACAAATGAAATGACATTACTCCAATATGTATTGTTAATTGCTCAGAAATTTTAATTATATTAATATTTTGAAGGAAATTTATATTTATATCATAAGGTTATTAATGTTATTAATTATTAGAAATTTAATTTCTATCATATAAATTTCACAAATAATAATTGTAGTTATTTAAATAAAGTGATTCATGTAAAATAATATATCCTTGAAATTAAAATTATATAGAGATATTTTTTTTTAAATATCAGGGTGGAAAATTCCCCCCATTTAATAAATTTCTTCCATGAAATATCATCATAACCATTAAAATCGATGGTTTTATATTTTAAAAATTCCATTATTGAAAAACCACATAGTAAAAAGTTCATTAGATAATATCCTTAAAAAGGGGAAAGGGTAATAAGATGTTAAATGAAAAATTAGTTTTATAGTTAGGAAAAAATCAATGGGATGTTAAAATATGGTCATGGTATAAAAATATAACCCCCATTGTAAAATATATAGTAATAGAGAACATAATCATGATAATGTTAAAAACCATGAAATCGTGAATCAGCGAGGCGTTAAAAAATTATCAATTTATCTAAAATTAATGTTACAAGATAAAATTTTTCTCTTATCATCCTAGTTCAAGTGTTTAGAAATACATTTTCTATATTTAAAATGATCATAAGAAAACACACATAAAATATATTTCACACTTTAATCAATTTTTGGTGATGTCTATTCATTTTCTCCAAATGATGAGTATTCAAGAGTAATTTTACATTCCTAAGGGACTAAAATAATCATTTAAAGGATCCCAAAATTATATCAATATATTCATGTTACCATTTGGTAGTATAAAAAAAGATGGTTATCACCAGATAATTTATGAAATGAATATACCACCTTTTGTTGAAATACAACAGTTTTTTCATATTTTAAATTTACCTCAATATGGTCAATATAAAATAATGTTTTATTCTCAATGTTTCTATCATAAAATATATATTTTATACTTAGAAATATTATTACATTCACCCCAAATTATAATCCATGTTAAAATAAATTTTAAATATTAGCATTACATATTACTCAAACACATATATCATCTCTCAAAAATAATTAATCATCATGATAAGTAATATTATAATACATTAATCTATTAAAATTGACCATCATATCATGAATCTTATTGAGATACAAGTCAAAAAGGCATTCATTAACTTAAATTTAAATAAATATGAAAATATGAACATTTCAACAAAAAACTTTTCGACCATCAACGTTATCGATAACCCATAGTATTATATACCATAATAAAATAAATATAAAATCATATACCAACCTCACAGGTTATTTAATTCTTAATGGAACTTTTATGTTTCCAAAAAATAACATAATACTTATTCCTAAAATATTTTCATAAACAATTAATTATTTCAATAAATCCAAATATGTAATAAACATTAATAAATATTTCTAATACCACTTTTTCATAATCTAATATATTTCTTTGTTCCACATTACTTCAAAATAAATAATATCATTATCCAATAAAAAAATTATCTATTTGTTACATATTGATGTTTATCATTCCCTTTATTTTTTATTCTACAAAAATATAACAATTATAAAATATCGCATTTATTGGTTGCTAATAAAATTAAAAATGAATCTATGAAATTCATAGGAAAAACCCCAACAGAATTTTCTGTAGTTGTATCTAGGTATTTATGACCATAAATCCATTAAGGTAAAAATTAAATGAAATAATTATTAACCCCAAATACATATGTACATCATCCATCACACATTCTGGTTAGACCATTAAAAAGGATTCATGATCATATTCCCTAAAAAAATTCCTTTAAATTCATAGATTCTTTGTTTCATCTCCCTCCCCTCTCTCCCGACGATGCCCTAGGCATGATGGTTGGAACCACGAATCCCCATCATTTTTTATGGGGGAATGTTCTATCATCTCTCTCCCAACTACGGATCTCCTAAAATCATTTATACATTTATGAAATCTAGAAATTATCCTATTATTTCCAAAAATCCATGTTTTCTTAAAAGTCTCAAGTATTCTCTATAGATGGCATTATCTTAGAATATATTCATCAATGTTTAATCATGCCTCAGATCTCATATATATAAACTTTTTGGATTGATTCCAACAACAACAAAACATAGTTAATGTGTTTGATTATCTTTTCTTTGAATACTGGTATTTAAAATATTGATAATTGGTGGAACATCTTAATAGAAGGAATCTGATCAGATTTTTATTATTGGAGGATCTTATCACCACATGGTCCAGGGATCCTCTAAAATAAAGTGGGAATTTATACTATCTTCTCTAATGGACCATATTTCTATATAAATTGAGATTTTACAACTATAGTGATATGGGTATGTTTCCCTGATCTCCCTCATCCGTTCCAAAATGCATCCATTTCATGGTTACTCAAAAACCTAGCAGGATTATAATTATTATGTAAAATTAATAGTGATGTACTGTTCCATGTTATTTTTCCCCCTATATGTGGGGAGGTATATGTTTCTATTGTTCTAGTGGACAAGGTTTGGGTAAAAGTTGGAGAATAATTTTAGTGTAAACAAGAATCTTTATTCTAATAGTGGATCGATCATTATGTGTCATGTGAGAGGTAAGGTTATTTGGCTAGTGTGATCCTTAATTAGAATCAAATAAAATAGGTGCACCCATATGGGAAATATATAATGAAAGATTAGGTAATAGTAGAGTCTGGAACACAAGGGACTACAATTTAATAGGAGGGTCTGGGTCGCCACTCATCGGATAACCCTATGGTTGACAATGGTTCAACAATGTTTGTATTTTGTAATAGTGATCTTGTTCTCACCATGACACCTCGGAATAATGGTCCAAGAAATTATGAATCAAGATCCAATGAAATATCTATTCATATGGTTCATGATATAGCTGGTTTACATCTCATGGAGGTCATCTCGTTTAGTGGTGGGGAGTGATCTTGTCTCATATATTGTAGTTCTGTGAACATGGAGTCCCAATCCTCCCACAGTAGTTAATCCAACTTCAAATGAGGGTGTGAAAAATTCAGTAAAGAGTTTGGGTTTGAAGAGTCATCACTATATGAGGTGGTAGATATTATGAACTGTCATAGGTAATGGAATTTATCTCCAAATGTCAGAAATTGTTTCTATGGATTGGATGACGAAGGGATCGACCAGGAACCATGTCCGGTCTAGGTGTTGGAGTTTCAACTGGTAGTAGAATTTGTGGCCAATTTTGAGGAAGATTTCTCTAGTCAGATGTTGGGGTATAGTGTGGAGAGAACATGGGTTAAATGAATTCAAGGCCCAATAAATAAGAAGGCAAAAGGGGGAATCGTGATGCAGGGGCGATGGATTGTGGTTGAGGGGATGAAATCCAAATGTTAGAAGGACTATTCTAAGACATAAAATATGATATAAACTAGGTCATCTAGTAGTGTGATGTATTCGGATGATGAAACAACATAACATGTTAAATGATATTTTATAAGATATGTTCTCCAAAAAAACCAAAAATTGATAGTAGGTATTATAAAATACTAAAGCAAGGTGATGAATTTGGAATGGATTAATATTTAAATGGGAATATCCTCATATATCTTCATTTATCATCAATTGATGATATGTACGAACTGTCCATCAAATTATTGGCCTCATTGGAGGATAAGAGAATAATCTTATAGAGAGTTCTTCTAGGGGATTCAACAATTATCAAAGGTACTTAATCTATAATGAAGTCCTTTATTTAGAATGTGGCTTCAATGAAGGTTAAATTAATGTAGTGGAGTACATACGAACATGGGATGTGTTTTTCCATAACATTGAAGACCATTTCAATGATTCCCAGGATACAAAGGGTTACACCGTTCATTGGGGATATACCGATGACGAAATTCCAATATTTTTAGTCTATCTATTAATTCCATTGTGATTTCTTACTAAAAATAATGCTTTCAGCCACAAACATATAAGGGTTCCCACATTGTCTCAAACATTCCTTTAGAAATAAAAAAATTAATCATAATAGTAGTAGTAATTTCCTTTCAATATAAATTATTTTTTAGGAATTAAGATTTATAAAATTCAATTTAATCACAATTCATATTTTTTAATTAAGAAATATTATTAAAAATAAAAAAATTTAATATATCATTCATTGTCTCAAAATCATTATATGTAAAATTATTACTCATTAGTCCTTTCTAAATAACTTTTTTATCTATCCTCATAGTTCATCATTTTTCATTATTCCCCTGAATTATCTATATAACACATCCAACCATTGTGGATGCCATAGATGTTCTATTATCCACCTTTATTTTGTTAAATAATCTTATTATTTTTTATTGAACATTATTTTTATTGTTTATAAATTATATAATATAAAAATTATTCATATTCAAATGAGATAATAATTTTAACACATCTTCCCACATTATTAAAATATTAGAATAAATATATTTTTTCTTCTATAGACACTATGAAACATCATATTTATCTAATTAGGTGTTATAGGACGCCTACCAAATTTTTTAATATTAATCATATAATGAGATATGTGATTTGGAATAGTGATAAGGTAATGAATTCCAGATATTATTTTAAAATTATTCTCATTATGAAATCTATTACATTAACAATTACATTTACCATTAACATGATTCTTTTTAGTTCTAGGCACTAACAAACCCAAAAAGAATAGTGTTAGAATCAATAATCATATTGGGAAACCATATAATCTTGAAAAAATCATTTAAGGGATGTATTAATAGGGAAAAATATTTTTTCTAAACATTGGTATTAACCTATTTCATTCATTTTCTATACAAAATCATTAGATCATATCTTATACATAATGTTATTTGTATGGTTCTCATTTAAGGATTATCATACCAGTTTAAAATGGATATCTAAATCCTAAAGTAGTAAAAACTATTATAACCCATAATTTTAATAAATATATATCATATCAAAATATATTTATATTCATTACATTTCTTAAATATTCATAGTAGAATCATGTAAGTATAGTTCATTTTGAATCATGGAATCATAAAAAATGGTCTATAAAATAACTATATTATCTCCAATTAGTTATTTCAAACTATAAATAATCCTATTAATATTTTAAATAACACCATAATCCATGTTATAGCGAATGATAAATAAAAATATGTGAGATCAAAATCACAATAATGGTAAAAAGGGGAGAAAAAATGATCACATGAGAATAACATGAACATAATATTTTGAAACATTATCATAACATTTGAAAATCACAATCTTCTATTCATAGATATTAATATTAGTTCATTAAAAAAATACATGAAGACAATAATAAATTAATCATAAAATAAAAATATAAAAATATATATGACATAGTAAATATTTCATAAGACAAAAGTTTGTGGCATATATATATGCATAAAAAATCAATTCCATATATGTTATAGAAAAAATTTCAATACTATAATAGTGAGATCCGTTTACTTCATAAACTATAGTAGTAGATAGATTTCACTCTCAAGTATATTATAGTTTAAAAATTACCTTACTATATTGGTTTCTTTTCCCAATCCATTCTTTTTTACCTCAGGAGATATCAATTAGTAGGAAAGTTATTAGAGGGTGATATAGAAGCCACCAATCCAGGGATATGACATGTGTCCACCTCCTAAGTTGAAATGTATCTATCATACATGGCCACATATAGACCAATTTATCATAATGAAAACTATACAGATGTGTTATATAAGGAAAAAATTATTGACCATTTCATAACCCATGAAGTGAAATAGTTCTCATACTCATGTCATTATTGAATAACTCGTTAAAGTTGAAGGGGTTCTATGAACATCATTCCATCAAAAAATATATTGTTTAATGTTATATATGGTATTACTAGATCATATCCCCATTAAGCCATAACATATATCAATAATTTTTTTCTTAACATGTATATATACCATTAAAATATCCATACAATATTGATAAAGAAAAAAATCCATTTTTATATCATTTATAATAAAAATATGCCTAGATATAGAAGAAAAATTTTATATGAAATGATGTGTCTTAAAATATAAATTATTCATCAATGATAAAATTATTCCAGATGTATGAAAATTGTGTTCAGGTCATATATGTTAAAAGTGTATTCCTCCTATACCATTTTAAAAAAATCCACAAATTTCCTCATTGGGAAAATGAAAAGAATATTCATTTCCATATAGTGTTTTCAAATATAACTTGTGTAAAAACAACTGTAAGAATTTACATTATTATATTAAAAAAATATCTTCATAACATTTAGAGAAAACATGGAATAAATGGGTTTTCATTTAAATGTATAAATGTCGTCATTTATGAATAATCATATCTCTAACATAATTAATATTTTTTAAGGAAAATGAATATAATTCATGTATTTTAATAAAATATGTATGTGAGAAACAATTTTTGGTTTTTTGAGAGGTATATCGTAAAATTTTATTATTGGAAACTTATTTATATGAAACATTTATTTGAAATAATATTCTTAATTAAAATTCCATACATATTTGGTATCATTTGAATCATAAGAAACTTGAATGAAATTAGTTTATATAGATTTTAAAATCAATAAAAATTTCATAATAAGAATTATTCATTTCACTCAAGATTATTATATACACCTCAATTTAAAAATAGTGGGAAATATTATAGGTATCCTAGAGAAATAAAGTGAAAAGAAAATCTATTACCAGGATTTCCCTTAATTTTGAAATAACACTATCCAAAATTATAATAATTTAAATTTTTTAAATTAAATACCATAATCATAAAAAATAAATATTATAATATATTTGATCACTTTAAAACATTTAAACCCCCATTTTTATCCTTAATTTATTAATATTTTTATTTCTAAGTGCTCAATATTTCATTCAATAAGAGAATTTCAGTTAAATTTGTCTTATCCAGATATGTATATATATATATGTATATTTTAATTACAGAATTTTAAAGATGTTTATAGTGATAAAAAATATAATATATATTAATTATATATATATATATATTAATATTTATTAGTAATATTTATATAATGAAAAATAAAATTAACAATTCATGGAGATGGTAGGACATACATGCACATATACACTATTTTCACAATCAAAAAATGAAATAGGGGACAAGTAAATAATATGTCACATTTTATAAATAAATATAATGTTATATATATCATATCTATAAATTAAAACGAACATTAATACAATCTATGTAAAACAAAAAAGGATAACTAAATCGAATCACTTCATGAAGGTGGCCATTCACTTGTATGGAAGAACAACATTATTAATTTCAAATGGATTGGAAATTATGATGGTAGAAATGATATTATAACTCTAGATGCATATATATGCCATAAATATAATATATAAATTTTAAACCCATCGTAATAAACATTCATAAAATATGGTCATGGAAAAATAATGTTATCTTTATTTGGAGACATGATGTATACATAAACGCTAGTGATACATCTACTTACCAATTGATGAGAAAAATGGTGAATAATGCGACTTTCATAATAAAAATAAAGATTCATTATATTAATGTAACTTAATTTTTTGTTTTATAATAAATACCATTTATTTATATAAGATAATGACTAAGTAGAAAAAATATTGATAGTTTATGGTGATTACCTTTCTTCGTAGGAACTACATTAGATCATCTCATTAGGACTATAGAGTTGATATCCTAGTAAAAATAGAACCACAAAACAATATATAGGGTTGTATAAATGGATTTATATATAGAATGTTTGACCCATAATGTATATTACAGTGTACATATATTACAAAGGAGGTATAATTCTATAATTTTGGTGAGGTGCTCATATCGTATTTCTCAAATTATTGGATTATAATAAATTCAATATGAAGAAACATGCCACCAAATATTATAGAATTAAAATATATGATTTTATTGGTCAATAATTCCTTGAACTTATTTTATTTACACAAATTTATATTCATTTTAAATCTCATAGAATTTATAAACTATTACTTAAAAAATTTAATTTTAACTATGTTTACTACTAATCCAATAATAATTAGTTCTAGGAATCACATATAATGTAAAAATTGAATGGTGAATTAAAAACCCAATTAATTTTCAATCATATAATTTCACACTTGTATTATTGGAAAATTTTCATTATTTTGAAATAATTTATTAAAAAATTAATTTGATAAAATATCATTACATTCCAGTTTGACAAAATTCATTTAATATATTTTAAAATATAGAAATAAAATGATTCATTTTGAATATAAATTTCCTACACATAAAAATTTGCAGTATTCAGTTATTAAATTCATGTAACAATAAATATTATTTAAATTATATACCATTGTATGTTTTTAAAATCATTAATATTCATTTAATCAATTTCAATAAATTTACTTATCTATTACTTGTTAATTAAAGGTAATTATATAATAAATAAAAATTATAAATAAATTAATACATATAATATAATATTATAAAGAAAATATTGTAATTATATTTTTTCATAACATGGTTTTCATTTTATTCGGACACATAATGGATATATAAAACTAGGTGAAGGACTTTTTGTAACTAAAATACATTTAAATAAAATATAATTTATTTCCCTAAAAATGGCGATTTAAATTATAAATTTATATCATAACACGATAAGTGTGTAATAAATTTAATTAAATAAACATTTGGACGAAATAATATGACCTTGTAATTTAGTTTTATTGTAGATTAAATTGATGGACTGTTTACCGAGGTCATAAATTCCACATTGATAACTCTTCATATCCAATAAAAATAATAGTAATATATTATCCAAATTATATTCTTCGAATTCATGATATTAAAACCAATTTTTATAATTTATTACTAATAATTTTAAAAAATTAATTTTAAAATAGGGGCGCTAAATGCGATAAAAATTGATTTCTAGAGAAATAATATTTTTTAGCATTAAACTAACATTATTATTATCACACATCTAATGAAAATAATAGACAAATACTGAATATTTTTACAGTGTATATAATATATTAATTTTATTAAAACAAATAACCATTAGTGAATAAATAGATTTATTATGGTAAATAAATGTTTCTTGGTAAAAAAAGAATTTTCTAAAAATCACTTTTTTACCAATAAAAAAATCATACCCAAATAAAACATAAAATTGATTCAACATGTTGAATTTTTTTTTAAAATTTAAGGAATATTTTTTTTTGAATTGAACCACCATTTTAAAAAATATATCTTTCTACAGTCATGTATTAAAAAAATGTTATTTTTTCACAGTTTACTAGAAAATTTATATTTTTAAAAATTTAAAAATAACCAACCTATAAATTTTTAATTTATTATAATTTATAAAATAAAGTTCATTTAATTTTTTTCAAAATATTCTAAAGTTTAATCATATTTATTTTTCATTAAAATTAATAAAAATATATTTTTGATGAAAAAATATATTTTAATACAGATCAATGTACAAAAAAATTAAAAGTAAATTACAATGAATTTATTAGTAAATTCATATTGCGTAGAAAAAATATATATATTTAATAATATAGTTACTCTTATCCAGTAATTCCAATTTAACAACTATGTTAAAACTATGATAAAAAATAATATTGGTTTGTTTAATAAAGGTGTGGATTATAATGAAATATATTGACAAACTAATGTTATCTTAGGAAAAATATTTTTAAAAAACACTACGTTCAAAAATAAAAATAATGTAATGAAATAGTGATATGACTTATTGGTTAAAGAACATATACCACAACATATTTTTTTTCTGATGGGGATTAAACCCTTTAGAGCCAGTCTTATAAGAATACTAGAACCCCTTAATCTCAGATAGTAGTTAAGATGAGAGTTTAGTGTATTTTTTAGGTGGAACGTCAAACATTTTTGTGGGAGGTGATCTAATGAAATTATTGTATCCTTTATAAGTTAAATGCATGAACACTTTTATAATTTCCAAAAATTTCAATAGTGTCAAGTCACTTTTTAGGATAACATCTCCAAAATTGATAAATAATGGATTTTAGGGGTGATATGGTAATTCCATATATACAATATTACAATGTAAAGAAGTTTTAAATATTTTCTTCCAATTACCTCTAAGGTCACAACATTTTCTGGTAATAATTTGATTTTTCAAAGGTAATTTATCCAATAACACATACATAAAAATGATCTTATGATATAATTAATAAATAATGACTCATTACATGAAATCCATTTTGTTTTAATAATTTTTAAATGTTTTATAAAAAATAATTTTAATTTAAAAACACATCTAAAGTTAAAAAATTTATTTTAATTGGATGACAAAAATTTAAAACTGTCAAATATGGGTTTTAAATTTGAAAATTTATTTTTCAAATTATAAATTCCGCTATAATATACATATTTTGTCTTAGGATATATTTTTAATAATTTCCCATTTTATAAGTATATACTAATTCAATCATAACATCATCTTTTTGTAAAAATTAATATTTTAAAATTTTAACCTAAATGTCATTTTTTATCAATAAATTTGAATTATTCATTGTAAGATAATATGGAAATGATAAGTCACAAAAGATATTCTAGTTTTTTCTAATTAACATCCATAATTTTGTAACATTTATTTTAATTAAATACATAATATTTATCAAAAATCATTTTCTATATAATAAAAATTTAAGTATAAAAACTATTTTATTCAATTATTAATTAAACTTGTGATAAAAAATTTTAATATTATTCAGCTAAAATAATAATTTATCCCAAAAAATGAATTCCTATTTCAATCAATTAATTATTTTAATCACAAAAGAATTTTAAAAAACAAATTACACTCAAAATATATTATAAATAATTATGTATTAATACAGATAAAAATTTTTGTATATTTTTATATTAAATACTTTTATACATTGCTGAACACTTTTGATATTTACATAAATCATAATCATTATAATAGATAATTTTATTGTTTTGGGTGGAAATTCTATAAGCATGTATTTTTTGTGATCTCAATGATATTGACCATCAATCATATCAATACTTCTCAGCCTAAAATTTCTTAACATTAGTTTGGGACTGGTCATGGGAAAACCATAGAGAATCCTATTTTATTCCTTGTTAAAAAGGTATTTATATGATTTAAATATATTTTTATATTTCATTTATTCTTCATTTATTTATTAATTCTCTGATAAGTTTACATTAATTATTATTAGTTAATTTAATGGTTACGATTTAATTGTACAATATAATTTTCAAATATATCATGGATTTTTTTTTCTTTTGAAACTGGATATTAAATATATATAAATATATATATTATTTGGTAAAATGTCATATCAATACAACCCATACCCCAATCACACATGTGTACTAACCAAATAAAAATCATATATAGTGACTCTTTATATTTAATCCAAATTTAAGATGATCAGGGGTCTATGATCAATGTTTAAGAATAAATTGAACTATACTCTTGGATTGAAATTAAATTATCTTATGAGAGCCACATTCAATGCTCGATTATGTTTATCTTAATGAAATAAATCCAATTCTAATAATCTGACTCCATATGCATCAACAAACCATATTTTATCATTAAATGAAATTTGAATTAATGGTCATGGATTTCACATTCATGATATATCATCGATTTCAATGGGATATGTGTTGAATGATATGAAATATGACTAAATATGGAACATTGATATCACACCATGATTTCCCATTATAATGTTTCACAACATACATTGTAATTGGACAAGTATCAGATTGAATTAACTGAGGAGATAAAGCGGATTCCAAATTTTTTAGATCATACTAGAAGTAATATTACTGATAGAAATTTGTGATATTTTATTTTATAAATGAGTGAGTATCGTCCTCATTTTCGCATGCACATGGTTAGGTGACACATATTATTAATATCAATGGAAACCATTGGATTCTTTCACCTACTTCAAATCACCCACATGGTATCATCATATGTTTGGGTAAACCATTCAACAATGATGAATTTATTATTTTTTAAATTCTACGTATTTTATATGATATATCATAAAATTTTCATTGTCAATTATATCTCCTTGAACCACCCACATCACTTATCCAAACAATTTTCATGGATTCATGGTCTTAACAACATTTTTTTTCAAATCCATTCTAAAAATTGTGATCCCGATTAATGTCTTATAAAATAGTCTAAAACATCAATGAAAATACTCGATATGTTATCAAATTGATTGAAATATAAAATAATGTTTATTAAAGTCCATTAGTAATTCATAGTTTACATGAAGGATCTATGATGTGAAAATTTTCCCCACTATGGTCTCTTGATCCAGAATAAGTCTATTAAGATTCCCCACTCAAACCACTAATGTCATAGAGCTCATATAATTCTTTTACACTTCCATGTCACTTCATGGATAATTATATTTTTCTATAGAACTGATATAATTCTTTCTCAATTTCCTCAAAACATAAAATCACTTTTGGCTATGATCCAAACTATATTCTCATAAAACAATCATAATCCATCTCAACATCCATGAAGTCATCAAAACTTATAGTTTGGGAATGGTATTATATCCTTTAGAGATATGGAAAACATAAATATAACCTATAAATATTGTAGAAGGATATAAATGGTATTTCAGAATAATAATATTGATGTAAAATTGAATATCCCAGAAAACAATGATCTAGAGTCCTATTTTTACAATCGATGCACTAGTTGATGAGTTACCCATAAGAAATCATGGTAAATGAAAATGAACTAAAATAGTATCATCCTCATGTCATAATGTTATTTATTACTAATATGAGTAGTCAATAACTGATTTTGGTTCTATTTCACCCTCATTAAGGTATCATATACCTATAAAATATGTATAACTACTACATATCCTACCTTATACAAATATAATGTTGTGTGAAATTATATACCATATAGAGACTATGGAGGTTATATCTAAATTGAATCCTTGAATTTATGGTTTCACAATAACAATAAATGGAATGTTGATCCTATATGTTCCACTAAAGTCTGGTATTATTGACCATAGAATATCCTCATGGATCTATATCATACTCATCCATTGTCCATCACACTTAAGATGATTTTCATGACAATGTTTTAACATAGTCCTCAATGATATATGATTTTAAAAAAATAAAACATTCATCCACATAATATATGATATCATAGGTCCCTCCATGATTTCAAAAAATTTCATATTCATAATTTTTTCCACAACCATCAAAATTACTAGTCTCTTGGGAAAGAATGAATTATGAAACCATCATATGTTGATCATCGTTAACAAATACAATATCGTGATTAATTTTGGTCTATTGTATTCACATCATGATGTATAAATACATATCATTCTAATTATATATATTTAGTATACATGGATGAATAAAACAACCTCTTTGTTGAAGTATTTCTAGTATCCAAATGAAGTTATGTAATCATGAAATGTATCATTGAAAGATCACCCCAATAGGCCCCAAGCATGTTTCTAATACTATTATATTGGCCTAATTACAAGTAATAAATTTCATAAGTAACAAGTGTTCAGTAATCATGGAAAACCATATAAATATATGAAAATAAAATACACTAATTACATCATGTTTTATTTTTCTTTCTAAATAAATAACTTCAAGGATAACATTATTCCATGTAGTAAATCCATGAATATCATTCATAGTAAACTTCATGGATGCATGTTGGGTGAAACGTAATAATGATGAGTTAAAATTATCAATTAAGGAAAAATATATAAAAAACAATAACGTATCAAAGGGGATCATAAGTATTGAATAGAAAATAATTGAACATAGATTCTATGAAATGAATAAACTGAATATACATGTGTAAACGGCTGGGAATGGTAATAAGTGAAAACACATACCATTAAAATAACTATATGGGGTAAAATAAATATTTAATGGTAAAATATTTAAACAATCCACTTAAATAAAGTGTAGAAAATGAAATATATCCATATATATGATGAATAAAAACCTCATGTATGAATAATAAATCAAAATAATATGAGGTTAATATTATCTTAATAGAATTCATTTATAAGGAACATGAAATCATATACCATTAATACATTTCAAAATAAGGATTAAAAATATGCATAGTAACCCATTTAATATATGTATCTTATTTATCTCATGAGAATCTATCACTTCATAGTTTAGCTACAAAAATTATGGGTTACACCCGTCATTAATAGTCCAAAGAATTCTTCATATTGAATATTCAAAATAATTAATATGCATTATCAAATTTCCATATTTAACAATGAATATGAAATTATCAATATTTTAACTAATAATATATTAACTATAAATTTAGGCACAATTCATAAAATGCTATACAATTTTGCAAATAGTGATATCCATGATAAATGAAATGGATAATTATAGAGAAATTTTGTGTTTAATAATCATCAAAGAATAAATATTTTATATGGAATAATATATGATTAATGGAAATGAATTTTTATATTCTCTTTGTAAAAATTAATGAAAAACCATATGTAAGAACCCATATCTTATTTTCAGGTATGTTTTTCTTTTTCTGGTGTTTTTTAGAAAAAGAGGAATCTCAGAAATTTTTAAAGAACACAGCATGTACATTATGAGTACATGTCTTGTACTTGGTTACCGTAGGTAGTCATGTGCTAGTCATGTAGCGGCCATGCACATGACCATGTGGGGGTGACCTGGAGGTATCTTAAAGCGGAGTACAGAAATGGAAAATACATGTCGTGTACTACAAAATTACACACCAAGTATTTTTTTCAATAAATGCACTAGGGTCACGTCTAATCAACATAAACACCCCTTATTCATTCATCTCATCTAAGAGCATCGTACAACCACAGATCATCGACAAACCACCGAGCATGGGTCATTCCTTCGAATCTTACACCGTTGGTTGCATTGGAATTGCATTTGTGAGTTATTTTTTATCGTAGAGCACCGTCTTCTATTTTCTCTTCTCTTGTGAGATATCATGGGTTCGAACAATTTAGATGTTTTGAAGATCTACCGCATTATAGGTTTATCCCAGAGCCGACACCAGAGTATATCAATCTCAAAATGCCATGGTAGGTGGCTTGTGCCTTTCTGTAAATAGTCTTTGAGTTTTATGTTCAAAATCACCAATACCCATGAAAGGGGTATTGCACGTTTGTCATTTTAGCCCTATTGATTTCTTTATAGGGTTGTATGCTTGAGTTGATGATAATTGAATGTGAATAGGAAAAATTTCTCTACTTTGGATCTTTTTTCCCATGCTTGATTGCATGTTTTGACAGTAGGGTATAGTTCACCTATTGGGATACAGTTTACATTCCCATTCCAAGTTGTATGATGGTGTGATTATTCTAATATGATGTTTTTTTGTTGAATGCTAGAAATTTAGTTCTTCAGGTTTACATTAGCTAATACGCTTCATTGTACTTCCTTAACTTGCACAGGTCCATGAGAACCTAGTGGATAGAATTATGTTGTTTGGGTTATCATTGATAGACTCACGCATGTTTCTCACCTCATAACATTAAAGGAGACCTTTAGTGGTGATGAGCTACGATGGTTGCACATCAATGAGATTGTGTGCTTACATGGATTTCCACACTCCATTATTTCGGACTGGAATTCACGTTTTACTTCTCAGGTCTTGTAAGGGATTCATAATGCTTTGGGTATACATGAACGTTTGAGTACGACTTACCATCCCTAGACAAAGGGCCAGTCTGATCATACGATTCAGGTGCTTGAGGAGATGCATTGTGCATGCATCCTGGATTTTAGAGGTCCTTCAGAGATGCATATACCTTTTATGGAGTTTTCCTACAATAATAGTTTTCAGGAAACCATTCAGATGGAAATTTATGAGGATTGGTGTGGTAAGACATGCCGATCACCATTATGTTGGCTGGAGGCAGGAGAGGCACCTATGCTATGACCTCATCTTGTCTTGGAGACCAAAGAGTAGATACAGTTGATTCAAAAGATGATGGATACTAGAATGTCTTGAAAGAAGTCATGTGTTGATCAGTAGAGACGACCTCTAGAGTTCGAGGTCAGGGATGATGTTTTCAGGTGTGTCACACCAAGTTGGGCACATGGGGATTAGAAGATAGGGTAGTCTTTCACTGAGGTACATCAGGCTTTTTGAGGTTTTGGAGAGAGTTGGTCCAGCTACCTATCAGTTGCAGTTACCTCAGAGTTATTGGGCTATGCACAACATCTTCAACGTTTCTCAGAATCGATGTTACATCCCGGAACTATCTCATGTCTTCCAACCTGAGGAGGTTGAGTTGGATGTGGATGAATTTTTTGAGGAGCATCCAATCAAGATTTTTGATCAAAGTATGAAGGTTATTCATGGTTGGTATGTCCCTATTTTATGAGTGCTATGGCAGTATGGGTGAGTACATGATGAGACCTGGGAGAGGTAGGCCGATGTATAAGCATAATAACCTGAGCTATTCAGGGATGCTTCTTTTAAGCTGCCTTGGTAGGGAAATTCGGGGATAAATTTCATTAAGGCGGGAAGTTTGTAAGAACCCGAATCTTCTTTTACAATATTTTTTTCATTTTCTGGTGTTTTTCAGAAAAAATGGAATTTCTGGAAATATTAAATATACATTCCCTTTACTCAGTTACCACAGGTAGTTGTGTGTTGGCCATGTAGTGGCCAAGTACATGGCCATGTGGGGGTGACCTGGATGCCGCATAAATCTGAGTACAGAAATTGAATGTATACACCATGTACTTCAAAAGTACATTCCATGTAGTTTTTTCTTTAAATGCACTGGGGTCACTTCAAATTGATAGAACCCCCCCCCCCTTCATTATTCATCTCATAGAGGAGCGATGTAAGACCATGAATCAGTGTAAAACCCTTGAGTGAGTGTCCGTCCTCTAAATTGAACACCATCAGTTTCATTGAAATTGCATCTGGGGGTTCTCTTTTCTCCTAGAGCACAATAATCTATTTTCTCCTCTCTCTTGAGATATTGTGGGTTGAACGTTTTATAATTTTTTGTTGATCTACCAGGTTCTAGGTCGATCCAAGGGTCGACGTCAGAGTATATCAATCTCCCAACCTGGAGGTAGGTGGTATGTTCATTTTCGTAAAATGTATTTGATATTTTTGTGCAAAATCTCAAATACCCATGAATGACGTATTTTTAATTTACCGTTTCAGCCCTATGGTTGGCCTTCTATACTTGTATGCTTGATTTCATGATAATTGAATTTGAATAGGGAAAATTGCTATGATTTGTAGGTTTTTTCCCATGCATTATTTGCCAGTTTTGACCATAGGGTCTAGTTCTCATGTTAGGCTGCAGTTTACATTCCCATGCATAGTTAAAGGATGGTGTGATTTTTCTAATAAGTTGTTATACTATATACTGTTATCTAAGTAGTTCATGGGGTTTTCATTGGCCGATATGTTTTCTTATACTTTCATGACATACAAAGGGCTATGAGAACCTGGTGTATAGACCATATGGAGGATGGACGTAAGGGCTTCTCCAGAGTGTCTTTATAAATTACAATGTGAGACCACAAGGGGAATCTATGTTGAGTTCTTCCACAGAGTGTCTGTAGTTCCTCGATGTGGGCCATGTGGGGAATGTGATGTTGAGTTCATCCCAACAGCACCTTTAGTATCAATACAAAAATATAGGGGGAATTGATGGTGAGTTATTCCTCAGAGAGTCTATGCTTAAGCAGAACAAGAGCAGATAGGCTGTGAGTACTTCCCATAGGGTTGCCTGTTGTGTTTCTTTCTTGCTTTCTGCTTAGTAGGACCAGAGGAGATTGGCATGGAGTACTTCCCCGAGGTTTACCTGTGTGTTTCCATGCGTACATGATATGTGATATTTGAATGCTTTGAAACTGTGGATTGTGTGCTACTAAGTACTTCCTTCATTACTCCACTCTTTTTCTGTATTGCCTGCCATATATACTCATTGATTGGTAGGCACAGATCTTGTGGTGGTTTCCTACTGGGATTTTGTCTCACACCCTATATGGGTAATATAGTTGGGCAAAAAAATATTATATTGTTTCATGTATAGATACGTGCAAGCGTCCATCTACATCAGGTGCTTTATTTGCTAGGGATCTTGAGAGAGTGGGACCAAGCTATGGGTAGCGATGTTGAGGAATGGCTTCCTTGTTTCATTTTTACTTGGGTTTTGTATTGTTGTATTCCATCATTGTGATTTTTTTGGCTACTTTTCTAGACATATGTATCATGCATCATTCATATATATGTGTGTGCTCTAGGTTATTATTTTCATTCTTCTACTATTTACTTTTGTATGGATTATTCCTGCTTCCTCTTTATATATTGTTTCATTCCATTATGTAACACTTCCAATGAGGGAATTATTTCCCAAATATTACACACAATGACTTCACCATTAGTCGGCAGACTCTGGCATTCGTGGAAATGCGCATGAGGCCATGTGACTGACCAGGTACAGGGTGACTCTGGTGGTTTCCAAAACTGGGATGTTACACCATTCATAAGAACATTTTTTATAGATTCAATAAAACAATACCGTATTTATTTAAAATAATTGGGTTTTGTTGTTGATGAATAAAAATAAATTAAAACATTATATTAAAACAATTCTTGAGTAAAATATCATTTTATTATGAAAACCCCTATGAAAAACATTTTATTTGAAAATCTATTTTTAAAAAATTCTCTTTTAAATTTAACTATTTATTCCTTGAAATTATTATTCAATAGAAATATTGTGGGTAAATTTCTACTTTCCATATGTGGTAAAAGAAAATTCCGTGATTTTTAATACCATTTAATGATCATTACTGTTATTTTTGTGAAATAAAATCATTAAACATTCCAACATTTCACAAAAAAAAATGAAACATGTTAAATCATATCCCTCTTGGACTAATAGAATTAATTCAATGGTTAAAAGCGCATTATTATACCAGGATTAGTGATATATATAAAAAAATGGAATTATATACACCACACAAAATTTTTAAGGGGTGTGAATGACATTTATCAAAAAGATGTAAAAAAGTCAAAATATAATATCTTAAACGTGTGAATTGGAAAATACAAAAGAAGTAATAATAAAATGATTCATTTAAATAAATTTATGATAATATAATTAATGTTAATAATTTTAATATCAAATTATGAACAACTTATAAAATAAATTAGATTCACAACATAAAATTATGCCTAATAGAAAAAAAATGAGACAAGGATCCCTTTCATTGAGTTTATTTTTGGGGAACATCTATTAATTTATTAAATAATAATCTTATTATTTATTTATTATTTTTAGGAAACTTTTCATGAATATCGGTAATTTAATTTCACGTTTTATGGGTTTTTAAAACGATACAACAATTATGATTATAATGGATTGTTTGACCAAATTAAGAATATGTGTTAAAAACACATTTGGTAGGTTAACTGTAGTCAAAGTGTTCATTATATAAAATATATAGAATAATAATAGAGGAATAATTATCCTATATAAAAATTAATTACACAATTAAAATAAATCATTTCATATGGTTATGAAAAAATTGATCAACATTACAATTATGGAGACGGTAAGCCATACATACGCATGAGTAATATTCCCATTTTTCAACGTTTGTTATAAAAAGAAGGTAAGTAACAAAATTTATTTATATAATGAAATTATATCATAAATAACATGATATTTATTAATATATACTTATATATAAAATTATTTTCATTAAAAAAGAATCAAATCATGTTGCGGATATGGTAGTCCACACATTCACGAACTATGTTATCTCTTTTTACACATGTGAAAGGGTAATAATTAATATGATATATATATATATATATATATATTATTTCATAGAAGGATATTTAGTATCGAAAAAATAAACAGTTTTTTATTTCATTTATTGGTAACTTAAACCATCTTTTACATGGTCCACGTATAGTGTGAAAAATCGTATCACATCATGGGGCAGTGGTCCACACATTCTCAAACAATGTTATCGTATTAACATAAAATTGTTATTAATAATGGTATCTGTATAAAAATTATTAAATAGGTATAAATAATCAATTAATATAATATGTATCATATGTAAACAAATTTTATATCAAAATTGCCACCATGAAAGTTGGTAATAATCAAATGAACAATCTTCATTTAATGAGGTAGTAGTTTTCAAAGCATAGAAACAAAATGTTCATTTCCAATTTGATGGAATTGTGTTTAACTTTTGGTTTATACCATAGAATAAAACATCATATTATATTTTGGATACTATTTTTTGTTAAATCATATAACAATAAGGGTTGTGGTAATGGATAATGGAAATAAAACTAAAAAACATAAGAAATGATGTTACCTCTTCATCATGGAACTCCTTATGGATTGATCTAAAAGCATCATTGGGAATTATACTTCCAAAACGTAGGATTATTGGAATTGGCTAGAGATGTTTAGAATATCCATGTGTAGGTCATGACCAATCCATAGTGACATTACAGTTGCAAGGAAAGGTGATAGGTCATGTCCTTCTATAATGGTGGAGAATGACTCAGCTAGTATTTTGAAAATAAGTTATGAGTACACATGTTTTTATAAAAAAAGAATCAAAAATAAAAAAAAACTAAATAATGGAAGGCTAACATTATAATTATGTATAGAAAATGGGTTTTGGATAACTGGATAGGTCTTCTGGGCCGTTAAAATAATGGTTTATTCCTTTATTATGATTAATTTGACCTTAATAATTGTAATTAATTTTTAAATAAATTATCTAATATTTTTCATAAAATGAAAAGTTGAGCATATCATACATTATAAAATATTCAAACTAAAAAAATTTAATAAATTTATCAAAAATAATGTTATTGAAGTGGTATAAATTAATTTAAATTTAATCATGTGGGAGGGATGATAATGCCGATTTTTAAAGTAAAAAATTTTAAATGTTTAGAATGTTTTTAAAATAAATTTCAAAGTGAAATTGAGTATAATGGAATTTATTTAATAATTTATAATACTATTATCTAATTAATCAGTAAAAATATTTAAAAGAATTTACATTACTTGTAACTAAATTTGATGAAAAGGAAATTTTGAAATAAAAATCATTATTTCTAACATTCATTAAAAAATGAGATGATTTAGAAAAGTGTTAAAATTTACAACCTAACATAATTATTATGCCTCTATTTAAATTATGAATATTTTATTGAAATATTCAATCAATTAAACTGTTAAAATGAATATTAAAATGTATTCACCATTAAGAAGTTGTAAAAATAATTTAATAAAAAAATATAAGTTTTACTATATAAAATAGAGTTAATAAAGTTTATTGTAATTTTATGTCTGTAAAACATAATAGATGAATATAAAAAAATTTGAATTTATAATATATATTACATTAATATACTTCAGATATTTTTATTAATTTAATCTATTATTTTAAAAACATTTGGAGCAAAAAAACTATTTTCAATAAAAATATTCAAATTATAATCAATTGTATGTTATATTCATTTCTAATTGATTATTAACAAATTAATTCATACAATATTTGTATGAACCATAATTTCTACCTGATTTGTATTACGATTCATAACTACTAATTTATCAAAATAAATTTGTCTCATTATATTTTAATAACTATTTATTGTTTAATAAAACTCGGTCTTGCATGTAATGCAAGCCATTGGGGAAGGTCGCTATTGCACGTAACAAATATTGAACTGTTGTTGAATAAATTGAACTATATTGAATAAATTTTAAATATTAGTTATATTATAATGTTTTTGGATATTATATTATCTTATGTTTTTGTTTCCACGTGTCATACACGCTATCAAATAAATGGTTATTTAGATTTTCGGGGTGTCACATTCTCCAACCCTTATTGAAATTGCCTCCATGACATTAAAACATGATCAAGGTCATTCATTATTCGATACTAACTATTTTTGAAATATTATATCTTGAGAACGGTTCATAAATTATCCTTTATAAAAGAGGGAATGTAATGTACAAAGGTCACATATACTACCTTGTAACCAGGTTGATAAGTTAGAGAACATTATGGGATTGTTGAGATACATTCATGGAGGGAAAACCAAAATAATTATAGGGAGTGAATGTGGTCATTAATACCAAAGATCATAATGAATTTAAGAATTTTTCGGTCCTCAAATACATAAATATTTTTTGATTTTGCATACCTTCGGTTCGAGAGAAATTATGGTATTCAGAAAAACTTTTATTTTAATTGCATTTTCTAAGGTTGGTTACTATTTTTACTGACTAGGAATAAAATAACATATTATTACATTATAGGTTCCAATTTATATGACCATTACTATCATTTGGTTGTGCTTGATCAAATTCAAATTCTTCTCTGTACCATTAAAAATTATTTCCAAGTAATGAATTTTCATAATCCTAAAGCACAAAAAGAAAAATTCAAAGGATCATAAGGCCATTAAAATATAATGATGTCAAAAAATTTACATATATAAATGTTCCAAAACAAATATGTTTAATAAATTAATCTCCAATCCTAAAAGTTTTATCACTTGTTCAACAATATAATTTACTCATTGAATTATTTTTAAAAAAATAATGAAAATTTTACCAAGAAATTGTATAGGTCAGTGATTTTCATGAATTATTTATCATCATTCGATCAAGGGTTCAAAACCCACAGCCATTCCAGATTATATATGTTATCACCAGGCTAACAAATTTTTATTTTACTAATTCAATATTATTACAATTTCAAAAATAATCATTATAGAAATCCTTGAAATAGAACATTAAAAAAATTAATACAATCCATGTACATAAATAAATAATACACTAATTTTTGAATAGATCATTCCTTCATCATGTCTTTATCCTCTAGAATATGACATTGAACTTGGGAATGTCAAATTTCTTCACACTATTGAAAAAAAACTATATCCGTTTTTTAAGATGAGCTTTATTTCATCCCAACGTACTCTTTATTTTTCCTTTGTAATTATTTTATTTATTTCATTATATCCCATATATAATGAATTTACCTGTTCCATTGACACACAATCCATGGTGTCTCCTTCCACACATCCCACATGTTATAAATCGATCCATGTTTTAATTATGGTATTCACTACTTGAAATCATATCATCCACCGTTATTATCTTCTATTTTTTGTTTTAGAGTTTTTAGAGGTATATATTTTTAATCAAATTTCGAGAAAAAAGATTTGGCATAAACATAATACCCTTCAGTCCTATAAAAACATCATATAGTTTCTCATTTCTTCCACCTTTTCATTTCATGATAAATGTTAACCTGAATCCTTCTGGTTATATAAATTGATGAAAACATAAGAATATTACAAGAAATAATAATCATATTTTGAAAATTAAATATTTATGTATAATATATCAAAATCATGAAATATTTTTTTTAAATATAGAACTCCTTAGATTTATTCTATTCTATTCATTATCAATACCCATTAAAATTATTGATATTGTTTTGTAAATAATTAATGAATTATTATAGAAAAATTTCATGGGAGTGTCCAATTTGATGCGTAGTAAGGCTCATTGTCATGTACCTGGTTACTTGAGTGAAGCTCAGAACACAATGTTGTCATTATTACTCATAGGAACATTTATTCCAGAACGGAGTCCATTGGTATTATTAATAAAGGGATGGATTTCATGGAAGAACCACCTATTTTATACCTCCCCAAATTTATATGATGTTTTTAATTATCTGGAATTTCTACACTAGGGATATATTCATGAGACTATGTTTTCCTAAATCATGTTCCCAATGATGCTCCAAAAATTCATCGGATACCAAATTTGTGAACCAATTCTAGATTTCTTGAACTTGGTGTATACGAATATTACATTGTCTTGATTACAAGGAATAAAATTTTGAAGGACCAAGAGTTATGTAGTCTTAGTAAACAATATAAATACACGAGAAATGATTACAATAATTACAAAATTTTTTTTCTTCTTTCAAAATAAATAATCTCAATGATAACATTATTCCTTATAGTAAATCCATACATATATTTTATATAACATTTCATGTAATCATAGGGAAAAAACAATAAAAGAGTGATCTTATATAATCACTAAGTTAAAAATATGGCCGATAAAATAATTAATCAACGAGGGTAGTCAATAGGGAAAGGAAAATATTTGAACGCACATTCCGTGAAATCATTATACCGAATGGATGTGCATAAACAATATGGAATGGTATTAACATGAAATATATGACATTAAAATAACTATATATGGAAAAATGAATATGGAACTGTTATGAAATGAAAAATAGGACACTAAATAATTGACATAAAAATTAAATGTATCCTTATACATGTAGATGAAATGTCTCATGGTGGAATAATAACTGAAACTAATATGATGAAAATTATTTCTTAATGGAGTTAATTTTATGGGAACATGAATACATATACCTTAAATACCATTCAAAATAATGTCTAAAACTATGGATATGAACTCGTTTAATTTGTGAAACATATTACTCTCATGAAAAAATGTCGATTCGTCGAAGAGATATAAAATGTTTGGACTCCACCTATCATTACAAATACAAATAATTCCTCATTACGAATAATCAAAATAAATAACATGCCTTATAAAATATCCATATTTTTTAATGAATACGTAATTATTGATATTCCCCAAAATAATAAAATAAATTACAATGTAGACATCATATATAAATTGGTATAAAATTTAGAAAACAAAATGTCCATGATAAATGAAATGGTTAATTTTTTGGAAATTCATTTTTCAATGATAATAGGATATAGAATCTATCAAGGGGAATATAATGTGATTCATGGAAGTGAATGCGAAAATTTTCTTTTATTAAGACCATAATAGACAATCTAGAAGACGAATATTTATCATATCAATACAATAATAAAATGTGAAGTAAAAATGTGTGGTTCTTGTTGAGGATGAATAGGAATGTTATGAAATGATCTTTTAAAAAAATCATCATGAAAAAATATTATTATTATGAATAAAAAATTGAATAAAATTTTCATTGAGAGTCACTTTTGAAACGGTTTTCTATAAAATTTAATTTTTTTTAAATGAAAAATAATATTCAAATAAAATATGATGAGTAAATCTGTATTTGTCATATTAGGTAAAAGATCACTGCTTTATCACGGTATAATGGTTTAAAAAAATACATCTCACAAAACCAACAAATATATTCCATTGAATACAATGTTAAAAAAAACATATTATTTTTATATATTATCATTTTTAAATAATTTTTAGTACATTTTAATAAAATATGGATTTTAGAATAAAATAGGTTCCCCTACTATAGAGATAAAAAATATTGTGTTTTCTAAAAAAAAATTAAAATTATATTTAGTACCAAAGATTGTGAAATGGTAATAATACATCAAAATGGATATGAATAACTAGAGGAGAGAAAATTAAAGCATTTATAAAACAATTTTCATATAATTTCCTCAAATGGAAATACTGTTGAGAGATCATTAATGTGATTGTTGAAGAAAATAATCATTAAACCTTACAAGGTGTCCCATAACACATGGAAACATTTTAAATCATCTCCTGCATGGAAGAATAATATTAAATTAATGTTTAATTGATCATGAATATAAAAAATTAATGATATAATAAAACAAATTGGGCATTAGAATCATGTCACAAAAGATGTAACTATGGAACTTGAAATTAATCTCATGGAGTTAAAAACATAATTGATAATCCTTTATAACGTAATAATTAGAAAACAAAAATGTTGTAATTATGAAATGGATCATTTAATTTCCATGAAGATAAAATAATTCTTGATATTAATTTCAATATAACATATATTGAAATTTATGTTCACAATAACAAATTATGCCTCAAGAAATAAAAGTGATATAAAAATCACATACCTATAGTTTTTTTAGGGTGAATATTCTGTAACATCCTACATAATAAAGATATTATAATTTTCAAATTTCTGGATAAATTTTGTCATTTTTATCATTTTTTTATTTCAATTTTCACTATTTTTATACAACTACGTATTCAATTATGTTTACATTTGGTGTTTTGAATAAATTTCTGTTTAGGTGTCAAAAACGACATTGGTAGGTCAAAAAAGGTTAAATATTTAATCATATTACATCTAAAAATTAATAATAGTTACATAATTTTTATATTTACACATTCTATATACTCTTAAAATCATTCATTAAATATGGTGATGAAAAAACTAAACAACATTACGATCATGGAGATGGTATGTTGTACATTTACATTAGTAACATTACCATTTTCAATGATTGTTATGGAAAGAAGGTATGAAACACCATATCATTCATGAAATCTTATTATATTATAAATAAAATGTAATTTAATAATATATACTAATATCTATAAATCTTTTGATGTAAAATGAATCACATCGTGTTGAGATGGTGACAGGCCACAAGTCCACGAATGATGTTATATCTTTTTATGTTCGTGTAAGAGTAATAATGAAAATGATGTGTGTATATATATAGTATATTTATTTAAATATATTTATTTCATCAATATAATGTATAGTTTCTTTATATCACATATGTTTAAATTTTACCATCCTTTATATGATCTTTGTATAGTGTGAATGAATCAAATCACATAGAGGGGGCGGTAGTCAACACTTAATCAATAATTGTAATCATTTTAGTGTAAATTAGAAATTATTAGTTGTATGTGTAACTGTAATATTAAATAATTGTAGATAATTATTAAGTAAAATAAATATCATATATAAATATAGTGTCTATCATAGTGCCTTCTAATAGAGGTGGTAAAGGAAAACTTATCAATTATTATTTCCTAGGGCAGTAGTTTACAATACAGAGAATCAATATGTTTGTTAACCATTATATTAAATTTTGTGTATGCGTAGGAACAAAATTTAGAAAAAGAAACGTCCTAGTATTTTGAGTACACTCATCCAGTTATAGAATAATTGAATAATAAGGGTTGATGGTTCGGGTAATTGAAATAAAACTAAAATGACTAATGAATGGTGTTACCCATAATCTGGTAACCCCTTTTCGTATGAACCAAAAGATTCCAAGGATTTTATTCTGGACAATGGGAGGATTCCTGGAATAGGTTAGTTATTTTTAAGATATTTTTTGTCTGAACATTGATGATACAATTTGTATTGAGATGTTTGAGTAAAAGGGAGATTTGGTGGCCTTTTATAATGGACTAAAAGGACTCATTTGGTATTTTGGAAAAGAAGTGATGTTCACCAACATTTTTATATAAAAAACATAAAAACCAGAAAACAATAATTTTAGGTTTTTTTTAAAATAATGTGCATGTAATGGGTATTAAAAACTATTCTATCTCAATTGTGAACATATGTTATATGATTAGTCATTTGTCAATATTAATTTTACTTTAATAAATCTTATTAATTTTGATTACATTCACTTATATTTTTTAATGAAATGTTTGTTTTACTAGAAAATTTAAATTATTCATATTCAAAATATGGAATCAATTTTTCCAAATTTCAATCATAGAAGTGGAATATATTGATGTAAATATAAATCCTAATGAGGGATGATATACATGTTTTTAAAGTAAAAACATCTGAAAGTTAGATTTTTTTATATAGTAAATTTCAAAGTGAAATTGAATTGAATGAAATAAATTGTATTAAATTTTAAAAATATATTTTCTTATTGAAAACTATGTGAAATTAAAAATATCACTTAACCATATAAGTAAATTTTATGAAAATTCACTTTTGAACAAAAAATTTTCATTTTTAGATTTTCATAAAATTTAGAAATGATTCAGAATAATAGACATAATTAACCTTAACATAAATATTTTTGTCAATATTTTATATATGATGTCTATTTTGAAAAATAATAGAAATTAAAGTTTCAAAATTTATATTTAAAATGGGATCCCCATTAAAAGGTAGTGAAATTTCCCTTAAACAAGTTTAAGATTTTATGTGTAAAATATAGTTTGTTATTATCTTATTTTTATCAAATACAATTGACAAATTTAATTTTTTTTATTGAATATAGAATATATATATATATATATAATTAATATCACCAATTAATTGTCATTAACCATATTTATTAGTGTAATATAACCTTTTAATCATACCAATTGTTTTCCATTAAAATATTCACTTTATATTTAATAGCATAATGTATTAATTTATACATAATTTTCAACCAATTAATTAATTATATATTTTTATAAACCATAATTTTTATAAGTTAGTTATTATTTTTCATAACTATGAATTTAACAAATACATTATATCTCAATTTATTTTAATAATATATTGTTGTTTGATAAATCATAGTCTTCATTATAACACAAGTCGGGGTGGAAGGTTTTTCTTGCGTGTAATGCACACTAAATCATTATTTAATTTATTGAAATATAAAATAATAAATTTTTCATTGTATAAAAATTATAAATTTTATGAACATTATATCCCATTTAATGATTGGTGTCACGTGTCATACACACAATACAATACAATGTTCTTACATTAAATTTTCAGGGCATCATATGTATGCATTGTTGTCCCTCTTCATAACTATGAACAAAAATGCATATTAAATTTAATTTTTAATTGCATCAACCCTAATATTATTATCCATTTTGAAGTTGAATTACTTAATAAATTCCATCACATGCTTCACCCCAATAATTTAGTCTCGCATGGTCACCATGTATCTTAAGATATTAATGTCTATTTATACCACATACCACTCAGAGAAGGTATAAAATCACTAATAAATCAATTCATAGAACAAATATGAAAAATAGAATGTAATGCGTTGGTTAGTATTTCTCATGGGGTCACAAATTATGTTACCTATATGTTACGAACCTATCCATTTACATCAACAAATCTCTCATCGAAACCCATGAAGTATCATTATACACTATGTGTCAAATACAATTATCTAGAAGAATAAATATCAATATTATTTTATTTTTCAATTTTATCTATAGGAATGAAAAATCACAGTAATCAGACACATAATTATAATCACTTTCAGGATTTTTATTATCATCAGTGGTGGAAAAAAAGAATAATCCTAGAATTAAATATCGACAATAATATGAATTTCTAATGAAACTAAACGTATCCAATATATTTATGGGGGGTTCCCGAGATATCATAGCCTCTATATTCTCCATGTTAATTCAAATTACATAAAAATTAAATTCCCATGGAAATAGACCTCCTATATCCTTATGTAGCACATTAACAAATTTTCATTATTCTGACACACTCAATTTGTAATTAGTATAGTGTCAAGGAACCTAGAATACACATCTGACATAAAATTACTTATATTTATATCATAGATGAATATATTGATGGATGAGTTTGGATACGAGTTGAAAATAATTTTCATTGGAGCTATGGATACTTCTGTATAATTATTCAAAATAATTGAAATGGGAATATACTGATATAGTTTTTATCTACTCTTAAACATTGGTGGGAAATATAGTAGTCTAATATATGATATTAGTTGTTAATGTGAAGAAATATCAATTTTTGAGTACCATTATCCACCTTAAAAACGTAATTTTTTTACTAATCTTAAATATTGGGTATGATTTCCTCATGGGAACTATTTTTATCACAATGTTCTCTACATTTAAGCATATTTTTTCCATCATTGTGAACAACACAAAATCCCCTCATTGAGATTTTATCAAATTTATAAATCCAGTCCCCTACAAATCCATGAGACATAACTTCTATAACTATATCATATACAATGATGTTTTATATGGGTGAATAGATGTAGATTATTCAAATGGGATGAGTATGATATTATTGATAATTGTTCAATCAAGTGAATGTATTGGGAATTCATTAGGTATGTTTTCTTGATAGATTTATAATTAAATAAGAAATAATGATGATATAGATGGATCTTCCATATGAACTATTCCAAGTACCAATGGTATAATTTAGATAATATTTAAAATTTCTGGCCCCACTATAATTACTCAAACATCTAACCCACAACTCAAAACAAACATATCACCATTTTGTGTATTAAAGGATACCATTTCCCAATTGAAGAATTTGTGCACCTGAATACTCATTACCACGTATAAAAATAAATATGAATTGAATGTATTTATCTCATATATTAGGGATTTTAATAATATTCAAAAGTATTATAAAAATGGAACACTGGATATCTTTATAAAAGACGCATTTTCTCTCCAAATTAATTATAAATAAATATTACATTAGAAAACAACATGTTTTGTAAGAAAATTACATAAAATTTTTAAATAGAAATAAATTATTTGGATACTCTTCTTTCAAAAAAGGTAGTAAAATAAATAAAGAACTTTTTATGGATCCCATTTCTTTAGATACTCTTCTGGATAATCTGATATTACAATATGATAGATATTGTCATGAACTACCTCTTTAATTCCCTTTTAAAATTTCCTTTTATTATTAAAAAAATTGACATTATTTTTTTTTGGGATGCTTTAAAAAAGGGTGATGGTCCCATACCACCAATATCATGAACCTATAATAATGTATACATCATAACAATATATGAACAACATCCTAGACAATATGATGCATGACTTTCCATGGTTGATATAATATGTGGGGTTTGGTTAGGTTGTTGAGGATCCTACCATGTCCCACAAGTAATAGAACTCATATTTTCTTCCACCATAACTAAATATATATATAATTCCTTCCCATTGAAGTATTGATGATGACACATAGTGTTTCACTAGATAGACATGATCATAATACTTTTTTTGATAATACCCACAATATCTATAGTTGAATCAACGAGGACCCCCAAATCCCAAAAAAGTGATAAATATCCCATTACATACTATAGTTTTCTAAAACCACATTATAATAATTCTTCGACCTTCATCTTCCTAGAACTAGAATTAATAGTTGGATTTCTCAAATCCATTAAGATTATACATTTATCAATTTTTTCTTCAAGTCACATCACAATAATTAGGGCCTTGATAATGACCATAGTATATTTTATATGGTTGATGCTCATGATTGTAAATATATATTTTAAATGATGTTAAATCATTAACATCATTGAAATTATCACCTCTTTACCATCTAATAGATGATAAAGGTGATGTAAAAGTTTGAAATGCATGGAGTAATGTGATAGATAAACTGAGTAATAATGAATCACAACGAATAATTGGTCACAGTATATCATCGACATAATTTTATATAAATTTCTGAACAAATGGTTAATGGTTATCACTGCTATTAGATCATCACATATCCCAATGTAGTTCATAACACCCCCAAAAACATCTAACATGTCCTCAAAACATGTTTGTATAAAATATCACATTATAGTTGTCTAAAGACTCCACTAGAGAATATTTCCTTAGTGATGTATATTGGGTCCTCAATATCCTTAGGTAATATAGTTCCATTATAATACGGATGATACTAGACATAAAATATCTAATATTAATTTACCATTGTCTTTGGAACTCATTTTCCTTGATTATTCACAAAGCAGAAAGTGTCCCTTATGCCAAAAATTCTATAGTAAGTGATGAAAAAATCCCTATCATGTTTTTTTGTATAAATATGAATTTCCCTCTAATTAAATAATCATGGATCTCTTCTATAGGTGGTCACATTATATAATTTCATGGGTGAATGTTCAAACAATTCAATAAATGATTAAAATGTATTTAATAATATAATTAAGATAAAAACCATTAAAATTCATCAGTAATGATGTCAGATATCTATAGAGAATTTTCATTGGAGTATACCCTTAACACATTAGAATTTACATCCAAGAACTAATAATGGATGAATCCCTATATTGTGTACTTAAACATTTTTTACAATGGTATATATATATATATTCTTAAATATTCAATTCCATCATATATATATAACCTCAATAATGAATATATATATATATATATATATATATATTTGAGATAATCTAAAAAAACGAATGATTTTTGTTAAATAACTGTTAATAATAAAAGAACACATATATATATGACATGTTATCATACAATCCTACTCATTATTTATTAATATAATTAAATTTAATAAAATATTTAAGATAATACCATCAATAATAACGCTTTTGTTTGTTAAACATTATTTTTTCAAACACAACGACATTCCCATGCCAATATCACTTACAACATATCTAATTTTTTCAATATAAAATTTTAAAATAATTGAAATTTTTTGTGTTTAATTCCACTTTAAAAATATATAACCCAGTTCTCATGTTTGGGATAATTTACCACAAGACCTTAAGTATAAAATCCCACACTCTGTATGTTTCAAATTATCACCAAGGATAAAATTTAATGTGAGATAATTGTTTCTATAGTAATAAATTCCATCATATAATATAAAAAAATATCAAACTATTTATTATAGTAGTATAACCTCATAAAAAATATTAAAAATTATATAATAGGTGGAACTTCAATAAAATAGGAAAATAAATAATGTGCACCCAATGTAGACGGTCATCAACTATATAAGAAACAATTTGAAATGTAACATATGGTACAAAAGCATATAACCAAATTCAATCCCAATTCTTCAAAAATCATCCTGAAACATATCATTAGAATTTGGACTCCCCCCTTCTATAGATCTGAAATCAGGATTTTAGTAAGTTCATCGATATCCCATGATGGGTGTTAGTAAAAATCCAATTAGACACCACCAATACATCATCACCATAATTAATCATGTGTAACGATTTATGATATTATAATAAATAGATGTGTAATTAAATAAAAATATATAATATATCAAGATGACATACGCTAAATAAATTCCATGATCTATGTCCATAATTACTTATTCTCATTTCCGCATAAAAGATCAAAATTAGAGCCATGTACTTGTGTTTTCAAAAGGATACTACATTTATTTAGAATTTTTCCTACAGAAAATTAATCTCAGATTCCTTACATGGAAGAAATATCATTGATACACTTTAATTTAATAGTCCAGACCACAATTTCATTGAATTGGGTTTTCTCTTCAGGTCATGCAAATTTTTTTGGAATAATCATGCATCCTTGTGAAAATATTTAATGTGATCATAATGAAACCTTTTTCCCAAGCCCGTCATTTTATTCTCATTATTTAAACATTGTAACCCACATTATATATCAAATTATGTAAAATTTATTCAATAGCTTAAATGGTAAGAAACACTAAATTTATCATACGATGCACGTAATAAATAGTATCTTCAATATCATTCTTTACATGCAATATCTAGTTTTAATGAAAAAAATTATACAATTAATATTATTATTCAATTCGATATTCCTCACCTAGACATTGAAATTTTGTGTATTAAATGCAATACCTAAAATGAATTTTTTTTAAACAACTATATATATAATGTTTTATTTGGTAACAAAAAAATTATAAATTTAAATAAATTCATTTAGAAAAAAATTTGGAATTATTTTTCATGGAAACTATTCAAATGCTTTCATGTGGGTTATATAACAAAAATTTATAAAATTAACATTGTTTATATTATAATAATAATATTTATATATAATAAATTAACCAAAATGTTTATCACTCATCATAATTTTTTTATAAACTATAGATGAAAATAACTCCTTTTTATGCCTGAAAATAGTATTTTCTTAACATCAATTTTCTCATTTTTTTATGAAGCACTTGTTTATTAATATTTTATAAAAATTATATCATTTTTATTTGATCAAATGACCATTATATTTGAATTATTAATTTTGAAAATATCTATGGGTGATTTTTTATATTCTTCATGGAATATATATAGATTTTATGAATAGTGAATAATAATTAATATTAATTAAACACTACCTTTACATATAAATAATTTATAATGTTCAACTACATTTTGAATTTTTATAAAGATAAAATTGTTCAATTATACATATATTAATCAAATTTGGGTAATTTTAATCATTTTAATTTTGAATTATGATATAAAAATATTATAATGAATTGCAATTGATTCACTTTTAAAAACAAAATTTCTTATCTCTTTAATAGGATTAGGTTTTAGTTGGATTAATCAAATTATGTGATTTTTATATGTAAAATTTATTCTATATTTTGAATGTAATTAATATTATAATTAATAACAGTGCCAACATATTTTTTTCCATTGAGATTAGAGAAAACAATTAAAAACAATTATAGTTATTATAGCTAATATATGATTACTTATTTGTTACACATTAAAAAAATGGAAAAAGTTACTGAAAAACATGTAATAAAACTATTTTATGACCATATTTCAACCTTATACCATCTAGTATATATATGTTTTCAACATTTTATCCATTCTATTGTTAAAAATATAGGTACATATAACTTATTTTTTGAGAAATACCAAATGTGTCCTCTCCCCACATATAAAATACCACCCACTCTACTACTCTCTTAACCAAAAAAAACCATTGGAATTGAAACAAAAAGTACCCAAATAAAATTTTAATTTTCCTCACAACTTCCAAGTATCCTTAATTTGGTCATAAATAAATCCATGTAAGGCCTTTGGTGCTAACAAAATTGATTTACCCAAAGAAGGGATAACATTCATCAACATGGATTTTTATTGTATATTTTATCCACTTATTTAAATTAATGTCATACCATTATTGTATAAAAACATAATTATTCAAATGATATATAAGTGTTTTTATTTTAATTTTTTTTCCTACTCCTACCAACAATTCAATAAAATGTGTTTCAAAATCATTATTTAATTTTACGCTAAACTACCACCTCTCAAAAATATGTGATATTTTTTCCATTTAATACTAACAAAATTATAAATTATGTTATATTTAAAGATTATATATAATATATATATGATTATCATACCATTTTAATCATTATATAATCTATAAACACTTTTAATATTCTATTCTATATGGAATATGATAATTTTTCTCGTCAGTATAGAGGACAACAACCTAACAAATTTGTATACTGTGTTTTTCACTAACACATTACATGGAAGTTAATAATGTAAATGATAATAAATATTAACAATGTACATGAAATAATTAGTATATTAGTACATAAATACATTTTTTAAATATAATATATAATTTTATGTATTTCATTTTAATACGTTGATAAATTGATACTGTAATTCATGACAGTGTGGACTACCACCTCTTTAAAGTGATGTGATTCATTCCATATCAGAAGATATATATATATATATATATATATATGATTATACAATATATATATTGTTACTATTAATGTATTTATAATTCTATAAAAATAAAAAATATTACTTATATTCCTTCCATAATGATCATTGATAAATGGAAACATTACTCATGTGTACGTAAGACCTACCATATCTATGATTGCAATGACAGTCAATTTATTGTTACCATAAAAAATAATTTGTGTTAAAATATTAATTTATATATATATATGATAATTATCTCATAATTATAATTTTTTATATTTTTTAATAATTACTTATTTGACCATAGACAACCTGGAAATGGGAATTTTGAAAATTATTTTGAATATGGTCATAAAATCATATTTAAAATTTATTGATTAACTAATTGTTAATAACATATTAATAATTAAAATAAAATATGTCTAAAAACGGGAAAATTTTATCTCAAATAACATAACAATCAAATGGTTTATATTATGGATGATCATGACACACATGGTGAATCAAAATCTATGTATTGGTCTTTCTCATCTAATTTTTATTTTGATGACATACATTCTATATTAACTGTTTCTTTTTATGATTTGGCTTATATATTTACCATGAATTTTTATTATTTGTATGATCCTTCAATATATTTGTATATATTTATCCATTAAAGGGTATATATTTTTGGGTTATGTGTTTCATATTCATCAAGGGTTAATGGGGTTTTCTCAAAAAATTTCATCTATTAGACTTATATCATTTTATTCAACTATATTGTTTTATGAGGTTAACGTACATAAAATTTTACATGTAATATAATTTATATAATAAATCTATTGGATTTTAAGATTTCTATAAATTTAATACTTTCATGGGTCTTTTGATTTAATGTTACCGAAGTGGTCAGGATTTTATGTTACAATCTCGGGGTTTGTTGAGATATTTTTGTGGTTAAGTGTACAATGGTAAAATATTATGATAGAAGTTGAAAGAAATGTAATGAATATTAATTACCTATGGTTATTTTTTCTGCATGTGTTTTTTCCATTAATTTCCCTCTCTTTGTTTTCTCAATATTTTAATATAATGTTTTATGAATAACATTCTTTTTAGTCGAAAATTATATTCTCATCCAAAACAATGTTTTTTAAAATATTTTCAAAAATTTATTATAATTTTTTTTAATTGAATATATATATTTTAATTAATAAATTTTTTAAAATTAATTTTAAAATCATTTTTTAAAATTATTATGATTAATTTTCAATGAAATTAATTTCTAATGGATATATTTATAAAAAAGTGATTTTCAAAATTTAAATGTTATTTTTTACAAATATGTTTATAATGATAGTTAAATGGTATTTCAATTAATTAACATCAATAACCCTTATTATTATTTTTTATCTAATTTGGATAATTTTTAATGTTACCATACTCATTCTATCTCATTATAGATTTATATTGTATCAAATAGATTTTTAAAAACATATTTATTTTCCAGAGTATATCCATTATTCCATGATATTGAATTGAAATGCTTTTCATTTCAATAATTTAACCATTTTTTAAAAACAATTGTATTGAAACTTTTTTTCCTTGGTTTATCCCTATTTTAAAGATATTTTTATTAAATCCATATCATTTCCTTGTGATTAACATGTTTAAAACATAATAATTGTGTTTTTAATGAGTTTTGATGAAACAAATTATCCATATTATTTGTTAATGTAGTGATTATTTTAAATTAAAAATAACTAGTGCACCCATATTTCACTAGGTGAGTCCATTATAAGATATACAATGGATACACCCATATAGTGATATAATGCATTGGGTAATGATTATGTACACTTTTTCATTAACTCGGAAGTATATTGTATGGTTATTCCAATTATAGGGTGTTCTATAATGATTCTATGACATGATGTTCCATGATTCTAATACACATTACGTATTCTTTATAAGTGTTTCTGATAATTTATTTGATCATGATTTATATGGGATTTCTCATTATTATTGATTTATATAATTTTTTATTTTTTGATTATACATGTATTGATGGTTATGAATAAAATTATATTATACTCATTCACTTTAATTATGTCATCATTCCCTTAAACTAATATTCATTTCCCTAATGAAATTCAATTATTAATTATTATTTTTTCTATTAGAAACAATTTTCTCTCATCATTCCTATGTTTTATTTTCCCTAGTTTATAAATAATGTATTTATATTAATTACATCTAGTAAAGATTTAATTTTTCTAATGATAATGTATTAACAGGAAAATGGTTTTGTTATGTGTGGGAATTTTTCAATTAAAATCATATGAATTTATCATTTTTTTTCCAATTTCACAAAAAAATCCTACAGGGCCCTTGATAATGTATGATATACAAGATTCGTTTTCATGTTGTATAGTTTGGATGGAAAAATGGTTTCCCATTATCATTATGAAAGATGGGAAAATAACATTTTTGATCACATCAATAGATACAATAGTACTTGTTCTTGGCTATTATAGTTAGAAGGAGATATTAGTTTAGATAACTTTTGAAATTATATTGTTTTCATGTGAGGTTATCTTAAGTTTTATGGATACCATTTCAGTTCTATAAGATAGAGTATAATCATAAATTCAAAGTAACAGAACCACAATATTATGGTATGAATTAATTAAATATTTATGTTATTGATGATATCTAGGGAGAATCATTATTCAATTATTATATTTCTATCCCCTAGGACTTCCATGATGTGTTTTTAGGTAGTATTTACTTTTCAATATTTTAATATAATGTTATAAACCCCATATTCCAAGTGGCAACTCGTTGCATCCATCTAGGAGGTGGTGCTTGATCACATCAAAAAATGATAAAAAGAGTTTCATGCCTACCAGTAGCATACCTGATGTTCTGGTTATTAGGATATTATTATAGGTTAAGATTTTTTTTATATTGGAAACATATAGCATGTTTTTTCTAATAATGATACATTTCTCTAGTATATGGTGAAATCCTCCATATAATTAGTTTTTTAACATATTCCGAAAAATCATGATGCATTTTATGACTTTTTATTTATGGAAAAATTTTTATTGAACATTGGGTATTAATATTAGGATTTTATTATCTGTGGGTCATGTGGAAAATTTTTCATTTTCTAAATAATTTTGCCTTTTTATAAACATTTTATAATTTGTTAATATAATTTTATCCCAATTATGTTTATATAATCATTAAAATATTATTTTTGTTCTTTGGGCTTTAAAAATACAGCATGAATACACATCTTTTGAAAAAATTAGGATATAATGTTGTTATTTGAATAAAGGATTAAATTATAATAATAATATAGGTAAATTTAAATTTTCTCCAAGGATATCTGGTAATATTAATTTTTACCTCTAGAAAATTAATCTTGAAATAAAAATAATATCCTAGTACCATTATTTATAAATAACCAATTGTATTTCATATCATACTTGATTTATTATTAAGATACAAATAACATTAAATTTACCATTAAATTTTTTATGATTAATGGACGTAATCTTGATGTAATTATTTGAACATTGGCTAAAGTCCCACTTAGTTTATTCATTTGGAAAACCATGTTATGTTTTATTTCATATAATCTTTATAACATCAGTATACCATTTATTTGTGGGATGTTTTATTAACTATTTTTATGTAGTTGGCAAGCAACAAAATTATTTCCAAATGTCCAATTGTTTTTTATCGAGATAATGTTCAGATTGAGGAGAAATAGTTTATCAATGTTTTAAGGTTAAAACAGCTCAATATTTTAATATAATAAAACGTATTTATGAAGTCTAAAGTGTAGGAAGCAATAGAAATATATTTTTATGTACACAATAATGATATTCTTCAATAGCTTGTGTCATATAAATGAATGTTTTTTATGAAGGAAAATACACCATAAATATTATTATATTATGATATTTATAAATCAATAATGATATTGTTATGTATGAAAATATTTAACTGAACTATGAGCATATTTGTTTCATGTAAAAATAAAAAGAGGTCTTTTTGAACAATTAAATATAAAAGTAAATAAGACCCATTTGAAAATATATATATAAATATTTCTGGAAAAGTATTCAAATATGAACAAGAGTTTTTTATAACTCTAAAATAATTAATTTACCCTTTATGGGTTATATTAATGAAATTAATTAATAAAATATCAAAACAAATGTTTAACATTGATTTGACATGTTTGAAAGACAATGAAAAAAATAAATCCAAATTTAATGGTGAAAATTTTATTTTTCTAAAAAGAAATTATCACCTTTTTGTGGCACACATATCATAGATATAATATTTTTTAAAACAAATAATTTAAATTTTTATAAGAAATATGTATATAAAAGTTATGTTATGGGGATTTTATTATAAAATTTTCATTTAACATGATTTGTGGAAAAATGTTATTTTAATTAAAAATTACCATTTAATCTAATTAATTTATATTGAAAAAAATATAGATTTTATTGTCTTTAAAGTAAAAATGTATATATTATATTTATATTATTCCAATTTATTTAATTTTCATAATTTAATAATTAATTATGATATAAATCATTCAATCATTTGTACCTTTTCACTTCTAAAAACATATTTTCTCGTCCCACTAAGGGGATTCATTTAAATTATAATATTCCACTTCTACTATTTCAATTCAGAAAAATGGAATTAAAATATGGAATATGAATTATTATTATTTTTTTATATGATAAAATTAATTTTTTACCAAATATATTATTGAAAAAATAAAATAAATTACATTGATTACGGTAGAAACAAGATTGCTTAACAGTTAAACATTGTGCATGAAGGGAAACATACATAGAAACATGTATGAACCCTATGTTATGGATAAATTTATTACTTGTAAATTCAATTTTATATTTTTTGTGAATTAATAGATCCTTTTTAGTGAATTATGTATGTTTACCTAATATTATTTTGAAAAATACTATGTCTGTCATCTCCCCTAGTTAAAAATGGCCTCCTGATCCGCTCCTCTCATCAGACCACTCAAACCATTTTTCTCAACCATTACCTGCTAATTAATCTACCATAATTCCATACCCAATTCATATAATCATTTATATGTATATTAATCCATCCATGGATGTGATTTTTTTAAGACTAAAATTAGTTACCTATGGAAGATGTAACGTACATCAACGTGCATTTTTTTATTTCATTCGTCACACCATTCATTTATTATTACAAAATGATTATATAATAAAAGAATTATAATTACTATAATGATATTTTTTGGTTAATATTTTTAAAAACAACTATACAATATACTATCAAATGGGTTATGAAGTCATATTTTCTGTGTACGATGAACTACAACATTACAAAACGGTGTCATTTGTTTTCTATTTCCGCCTCTCAAGGATGGGAAGATTAATGGTAATAAATTTTCTATATTTTATTTATAAAATTATTATAAATATTGACTTATCATATATGACATAAACGTTTTATATTTTATTTTATATGTTACAATAAAACATCCCTCTTGGGTACGACGGTCAACCACCTAACAAAGTAACAAGAAGCATTTTTCCCTATCGTGTTACAAAGATGTTAATAGTTCTAAACATAATTAATATATATTATATAAATTAATTAGTTATGATACTAATTAAATAATTATATATCAGGAAATATAATATATCATATTCTTTTTTTCATTTCTACACACAAAAAAAGTGATAATGTTATTGCTGGATGTGTGGACTACTACCTCTTCTAGGTGATTTAATTCCATTTACATAATAAGAAATATATATATATATATATATATATATATATATATATATCTGTGTGTGTGCGTGTGTGTGTCTATATATATATTTGGATATAATTAATTTTAAATTTATAATGGTACAATTTTCATTATATAACGGTAAAATTTTTGTTTCCTTATTTCCATAATGATATTTTAGAAATGAAAATATTACCCATGTATATATGCAAAATTCTGTCTCAAGTATCATAAAAATAGATCATTTTTCAAAACCATATAAATTATTTTTTATAAAAGTATAATTTTTATATATATAACATAATTATTTTATTTTTATTTTTATTTTTATTTTCAAATAACATCCCCTTATTACATAATTAAATTACAAAATACCTTTTGACACATAACCTGAATATGTTAAAAACATCATGATTAAACATAATTGATTAATAAATTTTATATACTTTGTAATTAACTAAAATAAACATAATAATAAAATTTAAAATGATCCAATATAAATTAAATAATTTAAAAATGATTATTATTCCTGATGATAAGGATATATGTCATGAATCTGACTCAATGTAAGGGGTTTTCTCATCTTGTTTTTTGAGATACAAGACATATTCGCCTTTAAATTATTTGGGTGGTGTATATAAATACCATAAAATTATATTACTATTATTATCTTTAAATTAATTTGTATTTTCATATATATTTTATGAGCTATATTTATTGATGATTACAGTTTCAATATAACCAAACCAATAGTGTATTTTTGTCCTAATTTTCCATCATTTAGACTAATGCCTTTTTATGGAACTATAATATTTTATATGGTGTATATAAAACTTTATTGAAATTTAAAATACTTAATTAGTTTACTGTTATTTTATTTTATATTTCAATTAATTTATTCCTTTCAAGGACCATGAGATTAAAATTTACCAAAGATGTATGTACTAGATATTATAATGTCATTGATTGTCAAGATTATTTATCATTAAGTCTCCAATAATTAAATATTTTGAAAATAATCTAATTTATTTTCTTGAAATTTATCTATATAAAATTATTTCATAGAAATATATATTTTCAAATAATTTTCCTCAATTCATGTACTTAATATTTCAAAAAAAAATTTATAAATAACTATCTTTTCAGTCAAAATATATATTGTCTTCATAAATTATGTTTTCTAAAAAACGGGTTTCTAAATTTTTTAATTTTATCTTCAATGAATAAAATATATTTTACTCCAGAACTATATTATATTATTTTTTTAATATTCCCGTTATAACTAGCAATGTTTCCTTTCAATTAAAATTTTTTCCAAAATATTTTATATTTTTAAATTTAATTGTATAAATGAAAATGGAATTTTCCTCTAAATTGATATTACTTGTCATTTAGGGTTATTTCCATTAATCAACTTCCATAACCCTTTTTACTTACTATTATCTAGTGGGTAAAACCATATTGATAAAATTCTCATCACTTTTCTCAATATATTAAAATTTTCTCAAATATATTGGAATGTAACTTGTTTCTTTTACAAAGGTTGAACATGTTTCCATGAAATTTTTATAGATCCCATTTATATTCCATTGGTAAAATATATTACCAAGATAATTATAGGTAAACCATTTCATATCATTTGTTTTAATGATGCTTCAAATAGAATGTTATAAAGCACATTTTGGTTTCATGGGATAATCATGTTTTTAAGAGAATAAAAATTGATTCAATGATTTACTATTATCTGAATTCTCTATTTTCATTATTAATATTTCTTTCTTGGATATTATATATGAATGGTAGTCTGAGATAAGATCTTGTGAGGAAATTATAGAATATATGATGGATTATTCTAGATATCTCTTCAATAAATTGGTATTGAATATTTTATTTGGAAAATTATTTTGGAAGATTCTTGTACGGTTATTCTAATTATAAGTGATCTATAAGGGTTCAAAAAGGATTCTATAAGATGATGATTCAATATAAAAATATCTTTTAACATTTTTTATATGGATTAATTATGTTTTTATATTATCAATATTTAAATCACATGGGTCGGGATTGTTGATTCATAAGACTATTTTGATTTATAAATCCTTCTAACATGTTTTTTTTCATGATCTAGGAATTATAGGGTATGAATGCTATTTTTTATACTCAACTACTATGATTACATCCTCCTGCAATTATTTACTTATTAATATAATTTATGATATTAATTTATTAATTCTAATATTTTCCCTTATAATTAATTTGAGATAACCCATCACATATTTCCTTTACAACAGGTAAAAAAATAATAACGTCGAACAAATTATGCCTAGTTGGGATTTCATTTGATGATTACAATATTATAATGATAAAACGAAAATAGTGTTAAGTGAGGTAAAATCCCTTTTCATTTTAATGTTTTTTATGTAGGAGTTTTTTCTAAATTTATAAAACTCTAATCCTAAAAGTTTCTCTATAATGTAATTGGTCCAACTATTCCTTTTGATTTTGTAGGTTTTTTTGAAAAAAATGGATCCACATTACCAGAATAAATGTTTTCATTGATTTTTTTACGATTTCCACAAATAATTAGAATGTATGGGTTTTCGGCTATAATAAAACTCCACCAAATATAATAGAATATAAACTCCCAATGGTTTACATAAATTTTTTAATTGAAATGAATAACACCAAAATACACATAATAAAAATAAAATGGCATAACATATTTATACAAAAAAATATTTTAATGAAATATTGTTATTATCAAACATCTCAAAATTCTTATCATTCTCAATCATGGTCTAATAGGCTATAAATGTAAACTAATATTATAAAACATTAAATATTTAATCATAAGTTACAAATTCACACACATGAAATAAAAAACATGGTGTCATTGGTTACACAACATCATATCATGAAAATAAACAAATACACTACCTCCAAATGTAAATAAACATCATTCTTCCATATAAAAAATTCCAATTTCATGATATGTTATGTGTATATAACAAAATAAAACTCAAACACTAACCAAATCAATGTTTTACAGTATGTAAAAATTGAAAGGATCATATTTCATCATAATAATATATTTTTTAACATGTCACTAGAAGAAATAGTGAAATAATTGTAGAGGCCCGATGATTGACGTACATGGACATTACATTACTCTTTCGGAATAATTAATACAAAACAAAAACCAACACTCAAGGAACGTAATAGTTTAGTGTCTTTGGAAACACGGAATATAATCATCTAATCGTGGTGAAAGATCTTTAACAACTCCCATAACAATATTCCCCTTTTTGTTTCTTACCTAAAACCATTCTTTATTTCCTAGGGAAAATAAAACATAAAAAGAGTCAGATCAAATACTTAGTAAGGGAAAACATAGTGAACATAAAACAATATATAAACATTTGAAAGCATAAACTTGAACATGAAATTTAAACATCAAAATATTGAGCAAAGACATAAATCATGGAAGTAAGAAAGTAATAGATCATAAAGAAACATTAATCATGATAAAATAGCATGGGAATTAAACATGTAATTGTGGAAAACCATTAAGCACATGATATGATTTCCAGAGTATCCAAGGCATTGCTTCCAAGACTATCTTAGTGGACAAAGTCCCTTTCTGAATCGAGTTCACTCCTCGTTTCAGTCCTGTATTACTAAAACAGTTTAACATGCCATTCCAGCCATGTCTATCTCATGAGATATAAATCTTTACCCAATTAATTAGAGGGAGATATTGGTCCCACCCATATCATAATGAAATCATTCTTACTTGTTCCAAAAAATAAACATACATCATTCATAATAACCCAATAAATAAAATGGGTTTTATAAACATCATCTCATCATCAAATAATCCATATAAAAGAAATGGATATCATTTCATAATAAGAAAATTGAAACCATGTAAATAATAGAGACATGATACTTGAAACATACACATTTGAAATATTTTCCTCTTAGATGAAAAATGGTTTTGATAAAACACTTGAAATGAATTCTTGAGGAAAATATCCTTTCTTATTCAAAATAATTCTCTTTTCATTTCATGCAATTTTAAAAAAAAGGATTTGGTTGAAAATAGTCATGAAATCTTTTGGACGAAGCATCATGAAAATAAGCCTCTCTAAAACCGTAAAAATCTATCTGTGCCGTATAAGTTAAAAAAAATTCTTCTCGTACTTTTTCCAGAAAATTAAAAAAAAGTGCCTCGTAACAGAAATAAAAGAAATATTCCTTATATACCATGTAGTAGAAGTAAAAAATGGTTTTAAATGACTTTAAACATACATTAAAACATTTTTATAAAACATTTACATGGATAATAACAATAACCCCAGTAAATACTTATGAATAAACAATCTCAGATAAGAATGAGATTGAAATATTTATCCCTTACCATAGGTTTGATATGCTTCATACGTATCTGAACATCCTGTAAAATGATTTAAATAATGTCATTTAATTATTACAGAATCATATTCATTGTTATGATATCATATATGGTTCACTTATGTCTTTATATTACCAGTTCTTTTGTAAATTCTATGTTAAATAGTGTTTTGGGTAAAATCGTTTCATTTGTCGTCCATGTTTTGACTTGTAATTATTCATATGATTTATTAGATCATGATTAATTATTTCCAGAATATAAAACATGATTTATATATAATATATATTCAGAATATACATATATATAATATATCGATAAATGGAAAGAAATACATCATTCATGGAGACGGTAGGTCGTACGTACGCATGAACGCTGTTTTCATTTCCTTATTGAGTTGAATGGAGTTAAGTAGATGAAATACATACAAATATATATATATATATATATACATAAATCCAATAGCATTATAATGTCATATATTTCATTATTATTGCTTATATATACTTTATAATCATTCTTAAATGGTTAACATGGATAATGAATCTTATCACGTCGTGGAGACGGTAGTCCGTACGTACGCACGAGCGATGATATCATTCCCATAATTATTGAATTGAATTGTAGAGGATGATAAAATATATAAGAATCATAATGATGTTATAATAACTATGTATAGTTATTATTTACACCATTATACCCATCCAAGTAAGGTGGTGTTGGAAAAAACAGATTACACCACGGCGTGGAGACGGTATTCCGTACGTACGCACGCGCGGTGATTTCCTTTTCCGTAAGATGGATAGATTGTGAAATAAGGTTTTTAATACTTATAATAACATATCATTATATGAGTGATACTTATGTTATTACTTCATAATGAAAAAACTAAAGAAGAAGAAGTGGAAGAAGAAATACAGTTGAAAGAATCGGTAACAGACATTACCTCTTCTTTGAAGCGCCTCTTTGAGACCTCCACATATGGCACTAAAATTGGTATTTGAAGAAGACAAGGACCACTAGTATGTTTCTAGGAAAGTGTAGAAGATAAGTTTTCTGGGTTTGGAAGAGATTTAAGGCTCAATGTGGTGTGAGGAAGAGAGGGAGGAGGTGCCCTTTTATAAGAGAGGAGAGGGGCACTATCGGAAATCTTAAAAATATTAATTTATAATAAATCTAACTCCTCTTAAAAACATCCAAAAATGACTGATTTTATAATATTAGATGATATAGGGTTGTAATATCATCAACCAAAAAAAATTAGACATGTTAGTAATTTATTTTAAACATTATTAACTTGATTTATCCTTATTTAATCAATTTATATTTATTTATGGTAATAATATTATAAATTTTAATTTATAACAAATAATTACTTATTTGTAGTTAATTGTCCATAATTGGATACTTTATAAAATTTTATACCATTTAAATTTAATTCTATAATTTTTAAAGATTTTTTTGATTTTTAAACAATTTTATAATATAATATTTTTATAAAATAACAATAGTGTCAATTTTGACACTATTCATTTATTTGAATTTGAAAATAATATATACAGAAGATATTTTCAAAATAAAAGATTTAATAGAGTCATTAAAGGTCATATGTATCTCTAAAATTAGTTTATCACATTAAATAGTTTATATAATATTTATTTTATTATTTTTAAAACCATTTATTTGGTTTATCTCTTAATAAAATAATTACTACATCATTTTTGTATAATTATTTCATATCCTTATTTATTGTATAAAAATTAAAAATAAAATCCTATGATGAATAAAAATCTATTTCCTTTATGAATAATACTTTTACTAGAATTTATCATCTTAATAACACAATATTTAAATTGTTATATTTATTAAATTATTAAGGTGACAACTTGGGCATCATTTAAAATAAAATAATATAAGTGCCATAATCGATTTTATAAGGCTCCAAATGGTCAATTATTAGACCATTGGATTATTATGGTTTAAATATACATGACCAATAAGTTTTCTTCAGGGTTTTGTTCCTTTTATGGTCACTATTAGTTTAATAAAAACTATATTCTTGAATTTTCACTAGATAAACAATTTCTGCATCACTATTGTGTCAAAGTTAATGATAATTATTTAATCACTAAAATTTATAAATAAATTCATATGATGTAGATAATTTAATTATATTTCTAGATACTATTCTTCTTCTAAGTTTTAATGAATTTTATCACTAAATTAAAATTAATATACTAATAAGATTTAATAGAGTGACATGTTGTCACTTTCTTTGGTTTTAATAATAATTAAGTTACTTTCAAGGAACAAAGTCCATTAAATGATTCTAATCCGACTCTTATGTTATATGGGTTGACTTTTAGTCATCCAATAGGATTTTTTCAGGTTTTAGGGTAATTGTATAATCTTATATTTACCCTTAATTACCCGATTTACCTTTAACTATGGTAAATAAAATTTACCGTAGTTACTATTCATAATGCCCAAAAATAAAAAGATGTCTATTAATATAATTTGGACCCACTGATTCCAAATATGGAATCCAATTTTCCATATTCAATACATAGAAGTTACAGAAATTAAATTAAAATTAATTCCGTTGTCGAAAGAAAATGGGTTTTTGTTTAAAACATTACAAAAGATAGAATTGGTTAAACCTACGAATTCAAGGAAAAATCAATGCTAATGACATACATTATATTAAATTGTAAAAATATATTCTATTTATACTTTAAAACCATTAAATATTAAAATTTTACCACATAAGTTATTATAATGAAAAAAGTTGTTTTTAATTAAAATATAGCGTGTTTTTACTATTCATTAAAATATGAAAGTTATCAGAATAATATGAAAAATTTATCCAAGGTAAAATTTTATATCCTGATTCGAAATAAAATTTTCTTTTTGTAAAATTTAACTTATAAAAATGTAAAAAAACTAGATTTAATATGGGTGCACCATCAAAAGGCGGCAAAACTGCATTTTTTTAAAATACTTACTTTACCCGAAAAAAATTATTTTTTTCTTATATCATGTTCTAGAAAATGTGTAAGATGAATAATAATTTTTTATAATTAAAAATTTAGTTAATACTATTCATAACTTCTAATTCATAATAATATTATAATAATATATCTTTTTTTAGTAAAACCTGGTATTGTGTACAACACACGCTATCGAGGAAGGTCGAGAATGCGTGTAATGCAAGCCAAGTCAGGGTTGCGTGTTGTGCAAGAATCTTTTATTATTTCATATAACAGAATCCAACCATATTTCATTTATACATTGAATATATATATATACTCTCAATGTTGTGTAGAATGACTATTATAAAAGGAACCTGAAATTGTGTGTAACACAATCAAAGAATAGTGTTGCGTATACTTCAAGCTAATACACTGTGGTTTATAGAACAAGATAATATTTTTGTTGCATAAAACACATGACATCAAATAGATTAAAAAGTATACTTATCATAAAATATCAGGTTGTTACATTCTACCCCCCTTAAAATGAATTTCGCCCTCAAAATTCGTTGGTGGTTATACATGGTTTTATACTTGAAAGTTTCTTTAATTGAAACACACATCGTTAAATGAAATACCAAAACATAACATTAAAAACTAAAGTATGAAATGTAATGTTTTCCCAAATTAACTAATCACTGGGTTTCCACATAAGAGAACATGGGTGAAAATATGGATATGGAAGAAAAACCTAACCATCATGTTTTGAGGGACAGTGGTAGGGGACATGGCTATGAAAAAGACAACAATCACAAAGCCATAATTTTGTGATGATCTAAGGTACCATCTGATTGATCAGATATAAGAGCACTAGGACAACATTTTTGGTTTTAAAGATCATTTCCCTAAAGTTGATGAATTTAAAGAAATACTTACATGAATTTGGTACAATCTCGCTGTTGTTCTTGAATTGAACAATTTCCACTTCATCTCTAAAATAAATACGTTGAATTTTTTGTCCATGAAGCCCTACCAGATCATGTGATTGAATGAAGTGTCATTCCATCTGTTTCAAACAAAAGTTTAGAAAAAGTTATCAAAAATACACAAGTCCATCTATAGTGAGATTAATCATATATGGTTAATAAAATGGAATTACACTTTATATATCATACTGATTAATATAATAAAACTAGTTTCTTCAAAACAGGGACTTCCTGTAGGCCAGTGGTAGGCGATAAAGGCCAGTCGCACTTCGGTTGTGGGTTCGATTCCCATATCCTTGTCCGACGCGATGGGTTGTCGCCCATCCTGTAGGTTGTCCTTTTTCTAAAATTACATTACTATAACATCCCATCAATAATATCAAATAAAGTTCTATCCTTAAACAATACTAACTTAAGTCCAACATTATTCATTCCAATATTTAGGGTTATCTAAAATACTTTTGTCTAAGCTCATACTATAAAGAAAATTATTACTAGAAATGTCGTCTTCCGAGAATGTGAATACTACCATTTATCCCCCATATATCAGAAGATATGTTTTGTTGGTCACATTCCAAACGTTTGGAGGCCTTAATCACGTATTCTCTTGAAAAATTAATACCCATTGAATCTTACTGAAAACATGAGTGCTGTCAAAAGTTAACTCTTTCCACATACCAAAACCCTAAAATTCTATATACTCAAACCATGATATAACTATTTCCTTACATCGGTCATGAGCTCATGAATACTGTCAAACATTTCATTTTCTCCTTATCGCTTCATTATGTGCATATCAACTTCTTTCCAAAAATATATCAATCAATTCCATGGTTACCGATGCCATATTCTTATGGAAAACCACAATGGACAAACATATAGGTATTCCAATATACCATAAAAGTTCCTCAACAACATTATTTTTGAATACCAATACATAAACACTTCAAACCATCCTCATGAATTATTGTAATAGAATGCGTCCTTCCGTGATTTATATGTAACCTCTTAGGTCAGTGCATTGTGTTGTGTAATGCCCATGTTCTCCACAGATAAGACATTGAACTCCATAACAGTCTATCACTCTATGGCCTTTTTCTCCACACAGATAACATATGTCCCTCCATTTGAGGTATTATCATGGTTCTTCTTCCCTTATTTAGAAATATCAATCTTCCTTTCTTTATGATCCTCACTATGCGAACATGCATAAAATTCCATCTTCCTCTTATTTGATGACTTCGTAATACCACTAAATTTCCCCTTGTTAAACATATATCGCGATGACTTATTCTGCAATATCAAAATATCTTTCTCTCTAGGCATTTCGCAATTTCATTGCTCATAGTCACCAATTTGTCCATTGGATTCAATGTTAACCGAATTCCTTTTGGTTCCCTCCATTGACTAAAACATAAAAAGAATTCTGTGAGAGGAAAAAATCATGATAGGGAAAACAACATAGTAAAGGGGGATTACCCTCAATATCTAACATCTTAGGTTAAATTCTAAGATTGTTACCAAAATTCTAGGACTATATCCTATACGTATACTTATCCTTAGGGTCATCCCTAGACATACCATAAAAATATCTCTAGGGATCTCACTAACATTTTCGCATTCTAGTTTACAAAGGTCGACTAAACCTTTCCTCTGATACCAACTATAGAGACCCAAACCATGACGTACATGGACATTACATTACTTTTGCGGAATACTTAATACATAACAAAAACCAACACTCAATGACCGTAATAGTTTAGTGTCTTTGGAAACTCGGAACAGAATCTTCTAATCGTGGTGAATGATCTTAAACAACTCCCATAACAATCTTCCCATTTTTTCTTCCTAACCTAAAACCATTCTTTATTTCCTGGGGAAAATAAGACATAAAAAGGGTGAGCTCAAATTCTCAGTAAGGTAAATCATAGAGAACATAAAACAATCTATAAACATTTGAAAGAAAAAAACATGAAGATGAAATTTAATCATCGAAATCTTGAGCAAAGCCATAAATTGTGGAAGTAAGTAAGGCATATATCATAAAGAAACATTAATCATGATAAAATATCATGGGAATTAAACATGTAATTTTGTAAAACCATTAAGCACATGATATTATTTACATAGTACCCAGGGCATTATATCCAAGACTATCTTAGTGGACAAAGCCACTTTCTGAATCGAGTTCACTCCTACTTTCAGTCCTGTATTACTGAACCGATTTATGTTGTCGTTCCATCCATGTCTATCTCTTGAGAAATATATATTTACCCAATTCATTGGAGGGAGATATAGGTCCCACCCATCTCATAATGAAATCATTCTTACATGTGTCACAAAATAAACATACATCATTTATAATAACCCAATAAATAAAATGGGTTTCATTAACATCATCCCATCATCAAATAATCCATATAAAAGAAATGTATATCATTTCATAATAAGAAAATTTAAACCATGTAAATCATATAGACATGATACTTGAAACATACAAATATGAAATATTATCATCTTAGATGAAAAATGGTTTTGATAAAACACTTGAAATGAATTCTTGAAGAAAATATCCTTTCTTCTTAAAAATCATTCTCTTTTCACAAAATTTCATGCAATATTAAAAAATTGATTTTTTTAAAATAGTAATGAAGTATTTTGAAGGAATCTTCATGAAAATAAGGCTCTATAAAACCATAAAAATCCGTTCATGTCGTATAAGTTAAAAAAACATTCTTCTAGTACTTTTGCCGGAAAAGTCAAAAAAGTACCTCCTCAAATTAACAAAAGAAAGATTCCTTACATTCCATATAGTAGAGGTAAAAACTTTATAAAAGGACATTAAACATACATGAGAACATTTTTATAAATCATTTACATGGATAATAACAATAACCCCAGTAAATACTTATGAATAAATAATCTCGGATAAGAATGAGAATGGAATATTTATCCATTACCTTAGGTCTGATATGCTTCGTACGTATCCGAACCTCCTGTATAATGATTTTAATAATGTCATTGAATTATTACAGAATCATATTCATTGTTATGATATCTTATATGGTTCACTTATGTCTTTATGTTTCTCTTTCTTTGGTAAATTCCATGTTAAAGAGCGTTTTGGGTAAAATCGTTTCATTTGTCATCCATGTTTTGACTTGTAATTTTTCAATGATTATATAGATCATGATTACTTAATTATAGAATATAAAACGTGATTTATATATAATATATATTCAGAATATACATATATATAATAGATCGATAAATGGAAATAAATATACCGTTCATGGAGACGGTAGGCCGTACGTACACATGAACGTTGTTTCGTTTCCTTATTGAGTTGAATGGAATTAAGTAGATTACATACATATATATATATACAAAAATAATTTATCTTTATAATGTCATATATTTCATTATTATTTATTATATATACTTTATAATCATTCTTAAATGGTTAACATGGAGAATGAATCTCATCGCGTTGTGGAGACGGTAGTCCGTACGTACGCACGAGCGATGATATCGTTCCCATAATTATTGAATTGAATTGGAGAGGATGATACAATATATCAGAATCATAATGATGTTATAATAAATATTTATATTTATTCTTTACACCATTATACCTATCCAAGTAAGGTGGTGTTGAAAAAACAGATTACACCACGGCGTGGAGACGGTATTTTGTACGTACGCACGGGCAGTGATTTTGATTTCCGTAAGATGGATAGATGGTGAAATAGGGGTTTTCATAATTATAATAGAATATAAATATTTGAGTGATACTGATTTTATTACTTCATAATGAAACAACTAAAGAAGAATAAGTGGAAGAAGAAATAATGTTTATGGAATCGGTAACGGACATTACCTCTTCTTTGAAGCGCCTCTTTGAGACCCCCACTTAGGCACTAAAAGTGGTCTTTGAAGAAGACCAGTAATTCTAGGATATCTCTAAGAAAGTGGAGAAGAGAAATTTTCAGGGTTCTTCCGATCATGAAGGCTCAATGTGGTGTTAGGAAGAGAGGGAGGATGTGCCCTTTTATAAGGGAGGAGAGGGGCACCTTTGGAAATATTAAAAATATTAATTTTTAATAAATCTAACCCCACTTAAATACTTCCAAAATTGACTCATATTAGAATATTAGATGATATAGGGTTTTAATATTATCAAACAATAAAATTTCAACATGTTAGGAATTTATTTTAAACATTATCAACTTGATTTATCCTTATTTAATCAATATAATTTTATTTGTGGTAATAACATTCTAAATTTTAAATTAGAAAAAATAATTTCTTCTATGTTTTGAATTTACCATAATTGGATACTTTATGAGATTTTATACCATATAAATTTAAATTTATAATTTGTAAATATATTTGTGTTTTTTAAACAATTTTATAATATGTTATTTTTATTAAAAAATAATAGTGTCAATGTTGACACTATTCATTTATTTGAATTTAAATAAAATATATACATAAGATATGTTCGAACTAAAAGCATTAATAGATTCATAAAATGTATTGTGTATCTCTAAAATTAGTAGAGCACATTAAATACTTTATATAATATTTACTTTATTATTTTTAAAACCATTTATTTGGTTTATCTCTTAATAAAATAATTACTACATAATTTTTGTATAATTATTTAATATACAAATTTTTTTGCATAAAAATTAAATCCTATGGTGAAGATAAATCTATTAATTTTAACAATAATAATTTTACTCGAATTTATCATCTTAAAATTACAATATTTAAATTCTTATATTTATTAAATTATGAAGGTGACAACATTGGAATCATTTAAAATAAAATAATATAAATGTCATAATCAATTTTATAAGGATAAAAATGGTCAAATAATAGACCATTGGATGATTATGGTTTAAATTTACATGACCGATAAGTTTTGCTCAGGGTTTTATGCCTTTTATGGTCACTATTAGTTTAATAAAAACTATATTATTGATTTTTCACTAGATAAGCAATTTCTGTATCACTATTGTGTCAAAATTAATTATAATTATTTAAACCCTAAAAATTATAAATAAATTCATATGATGTAGATAATTTCATTATATTTCTGTAGACTATTCATTTTCGAAGTTTTATGGTGTCTATTACTAAATTAAAATTAATATACTTATAAGATTTAAGAGAGTGACATGTTGTCACCTTCTTTGGTTTTAATAATAATTAATTTATTTTCATGGAAACAAGTCCATTAAATGATTATAATCAGACCCTTAGGTGATATGGGTCGACGTTTAGTCATCCAATAGGATATTTTCAGGTGTTAGGGTAATTGTATAATCTTATATTTACCCTTAATTAACCGATTTATCTTTAACTATGGTAAATATAATTTATCGTAGTTACTATTCATAATGCCCAAAAATAAAAAGTAGTCTATTAATATATTTTGGACCCATGATTCCAAATATGGAATCCATTTTTCCAAACTCAATACATAGAAGTTGCAGAAATTAAATTAAAATTAATCTCGTTGTCGAAAGAAAACGGGTTTTGGTTTAAAACATTACAAAAGATTGAATTGGATTAACCTACGAGTTCAAGGTAAAATCAATGATAATGACATAAATTATATTAAATGGTAAAAATATATTATATTTATTCTTTAAAACCATTCAATATTATAATTTAACCACATAAGTTATTATGATGAAAAAAGTTGTTTTTAATTAAAATATAGCGTGTTTTTACTATGCATTAAAATATGAAAGTTATCAGAATAATATGAAAAATTCATCCAAGGTAAACTTTTATATCCTGATTCCAAATAATAATTTTATTCTGTTAAATTGAACTTATAAACATATCAAGGACTTCATTTAAAGTGGGTTCTCCATCAAAAGGCGTAAAAACTACATTTTTTTAAAAAATACTTATTTTACCCGAAAAAATTTATTTTGTTCTTATACCATGTTCTTGAAAATGTGTACGATGAATAATAATGTTATAAAATTAAAAATTTTGTTAATACTATTCATAACGGCTAGTTCATAACAATATTATAATAATATATCATTGTTTTGTAAAACCCGGTATTGCGTACAACACACGCTATCGAGGATAGTCGCGATTGCGTGTAATGCAAGCCAAGTCAGGGTTGCATATTATGCAAGAATCCTTTATTATTTTGTATAAAATAATCCAACCATATTTAATTTATACATTGAATATATATATATATACACTCAATGTTGCCTAGAATGACTATTATAAAACGAACTTGAAATTGTGTGTAACACAATCTAAGAATAGTGTTGCATATACTTCATGCTAATACACTGTGGTGTATAGAACAAGATAATATTTTTGTATCATAAAACACATGACATCAAATAGAATAAAAAAGAATACATATCATAAAATATCGGGTTGTTACAATAATAGTAGAACTAAATTAACATACCCATGGAGATCGTCTGTTAATGGTGGATCAATATCCCTTATACAAAAAAACCATAATTATATAGATTTGGCAACATATAAATTAATAATCCAAAATAATATCTTTATATTATTTCAAAATCATTATCATTAAATTAATTTTGATTTATATGATTAAATTCAAAGAAATTAGTGTTGATTGAGATGAAAAATAATTATTGTGTGATTATAGATCTCACACCAAGATTTCAATTGAGCCAATACCACATGATATATTAAAATAGGCCTATGATCATATGAAATTCACTATAGAAAGAATATAGAGACCCAAGGATCAAAATCCCTTCATAAAGGAGTAATAATGAGAGAAAATACTTATTTTTTATTCCATAAAGGATGAATTCAAATCATTAATTTTACATTCAAATTATTTAGTTTAATGATTTACTAAATTTTTCATTAACTATAATAGTAGTTCTACCCCTTATTAGAATCTACAAAGTTTAGTTCAATGGTTTGGAAAGCCACCCAATTACAATAATATCACACTTCATATTGATATGTAGAGTTTGTGTGTAATGTCACATGGATAACCATTACATAGTTCCACCCACTACCCTTCTCTAAAATATTTTCATGGATTATTGTGGAGAACCGTATAGTTTCTCTTAAATTTTCTCAAACTGTTGACCAACATACTATATACTAAAATATTAAAAATCTATATATAGTTACATGATACATTTCCAAGAGAAACTGTAACCCAAATAATATTTATTAATGGTTGAGAAAAGTGAATAGTATACACGAAAAATTAGCATTGTTATGAAAGACGTATCAATCATATATACAAACATACAATCTAATATTATAACTTTTTTTTTAAAAAACTAAACTTTTCATTATATTATTTTTCTAAAAAAATTAATTTTTTGTAGTTTTATAAAATAGGATTTAATTATAAGATATATATTATCCCATTTATCAAATAAATATTACATTATTTATATTTTTTTCATAGTTATTAATTTTAGGATACCTTATAATAATGGTGTACATAACTTATAATTGTTCATAGGGTATTTATAATTATTATACATGAGAATGTGTAAGATTTAATTTTATGACTGTTATTTTATTTATATTTAATTATTTTTTATAATATATTTTTTAGAGTAATTTATATCACATGATTTGTAGGCTTTATTTAAATGTAAATTTTTAAAACTACTCATTCTTTTTTTAGATACATAAACCTAATATCAATTCTTACTTACAAATATATAATTTTATTAATATTTTAAATATAATTTTCAAAATAATACATATTAAAAATTTTGTATCATCATTTTCACTAATACCAAAATATACCATGAATTTATAGTGTTTTGAAAAATATAAATTAAACATAATATGATGAAAATATTTAAATAAAATATGCATCCATGAATATGTAATTTATTTTTAATATAATATTTAATATTTATTATATTCTTCATGTAAATTTTAGAAATTTAATTATATTAGTAAACAATTGTATAAAATTAATGAACATAACACTTCGTTTCATTCCTCTATTTTCCAGTTTTAGGGTATAAATAATGAAATGAGTATTTCAGTCATTATTTACCTATAATGGATAAATTTAAATTTTTATATTGAAAAAAACTAATTTATTATTATTTATGATGGACTTTTTTCCTTCTAACTTAGAATAATCTTATGAAATTATATCCTCTATTTAGGTAAGTTGATGTACTTCCAATCTCCTTAATAATTTTATATGAAAATATTTATTAGTGTATTATATTAATAATATTTATATATATATATATCTTTATCAAAACATATAACAGAAGAATTATTACATGAAATTTAGTTATGTTATTACTTATTGGGAATTAAAATATATGATATGGTAATTGGATCAATTTACATTCATTGAGAAATATATTTTTTCATTGTTTTCATGAAAATTAAACAAATCATTCATGAATTTAAGTAATATTTTTTATTTGAAACATTAAATTTTTCTATAATATATTCATCGTTTTTTACAATCGATGATTCTACTTAAGAGTCATAGTTTGATTTTCTTTCAAGTGTTATAAAATGGAATAAATTACAGATTCATTAAAAACTCAGGATATAATTCTAATTAAATATAAATTTTAATAAATTATTATAATTAGAAAATTTATACTATTTATGTTATAAAATGAGGTAGATTTTTTATATTTCTTAAAATATTAATGTATGAATATTTAAAAATTTAATGAAAAATTTTTTTATTATATAATTTTTTAAAAATATTATTTTCATCAATTTTATTTTTTTATAATATCCTTAACATTTACTAACTAATTTCAAAGAATGTAATATTTTCAATTAATTTAATTTATGATGAATAAAATAATAAAATTGGAATTAAATGAATGGGGTTTCAGTTGCTGTAAATTAAAACATGATGAATTTGTTAATTTTTAGTTTCTTAATTTTTATTGTATATTTGATTTTGATTTTATATTCCAACTAATTTTTTCATAAATTCTTATAAAATATTCCCTATATATCATTTAATAATTAATCAACAATATATACATCATTATATATCAATATCATGTTCTTATACATTATATCATCATTAATTCTAGATTTTTCCATTAAAAATATTATGAATTAACCAATAAATATATTACTAATAATTTATAATTATTGAATATGGAACAAACATCCAATTTCATAGATTTTATCATATTTTTTTAGTTTTTTCGGTACATAAAATATTGATAATTAATATTTTTAATAAAAAAATTGTTCACTTATAAGGGTTCTAATAGGTACTGAAAACTCTAAAATGTATTTTTTCATACAAATGTTAAAATATAATCATTTTATAAATGTTAATGTTCAAAAATTATATATTTCTCATCCTGTACATTTTTTAATGATAACTAGTAAATAGTAGAATATATTTATCATCCAATTTCTTTGATTTTATCACATTTTTTTAGTTTTTTCTGGTACATTAAATATTGAAAATTGTTATTTTTAATAAAACAATAGTTCAATTATAAGGGTTTAATAGGTACCAAAAACTCTAAAATGTATTTTTTACATACAAAGGATAAAATATAAACATTTTATCAAAATTAATTTTCTAAAATTATATATTTATCATCCTATAATGAATTGAAAATTATTATTTTGTATTACGTTTTTAAAAAAGGTACCCAATGTCTGGGTACATAGTACGGTTGTTAAATAATGTTCGTAATGATGAAATCTAAATTATACATCATTTGTTGAGTAACCTTGTATAAGGTATCCTGCTAAACCCTAACGATTATTATGAAATAAAATACTGTAAAATATTTACTTCCATCATTATTTGAACAACTTAAATATAATATATTCCAAATATTCATTAAATCCTTTCTCTGTATCTCTTTTTTTGTTATCTTCTTAGTCAACATCATACCCCTTTATAGAAAATGCTACAAAAAAATAATTTCATTCTATGATATTTTAATATAACATCTATTAGATATCATAATAAAACACATCCCTGAACTATTATGATTTAATTTTTAAAATATTTTTCAAAATAAATTTTATTTTTTAAAATAGATTTTTCAACATGTCTCGAAATATTATACATTGAATACATCATTTAATCTATGTTATAAATCATAATCCACATCATTACAAATTTAATCTAATCATATTTAAATGGTGTGATTATTTGGTCAAAATGAATATAAATAGGATACTATATTCTGATATTTTATATGGGATTAAATTTTATATATTTATATAAAAACATAATATTGTATGATATATATAATAATAAAGACCATTTTAATAAAATATAGATCAAAATACAACAATAATAAAATATATATTTTATAAAAAAATGAATCACAATATTTTTGGAAACAATGATCGATAATCATGAAATATTAAATTATAACATATGAATATGAGATAACATATAAATGTGTCTGAAAAATAATAACACAAAATCATTTCTTTTGCGGAGGATCATTTCAAATACCATTGTCAATAAGTGTATAATGTAAACTATCAAAAGAGAATGAGGCCACTAAAAATTCCCTTAAAAATCATTGATTAGTTCCATTAAGTCTTCCTATAAATGAAATGTCATGAGATACAATGATTTACATAATAGACCTCAAAAATATAAAATTTTGGCATCAATATTTACATAATTAAAACCCATATATATGTATTCCACATGAATTTTAAGCCTATAATAATAACATCAAAACAAATTGAACAAATAAATACTAAATGGGTTGCATATTAATATTCAAAAATCATAATAATGAATATTTTAAGAAATGAATTTTGATGATTCAATGAAAACATATCCCAAGTGAAGCATAAGGAACAACATATGACATTGAATGTGATATGAAAACATTATGATATCACAATAATAATCTAAAAATGAAATAATATAATATCTTTATATGTTGGTATAAATTAGAAATGAAAAAATAAAACAATTAATTATTTCAGGATAATTCAAATTGTAAAATTTGAATCTTTATAAATTAATCATCATAAATGGAACAAGAGAATGTTTTTTGGAAAATGAGACTGTACTTAATGTGTAACAAATATTGATCAATTTTTTTTATAATGTTGAGAAAAGATAAAAAATTGTATCATAAATATTTATATGTATGTATATTGGAGTATATATTGGTATATGAAAAACACATATATAGAAGAAAATGTAAAAAAATGATGATATATTATCACTTCCACATATAATAATCATTTAGATTGAATTGTGAAAAAAGCGTTATGAAATATTAATGAGACAATTATGAAAATATAATTACTATAGTGGAAGGAAATTGATGAGTTTATTTATTGACTGAACATTCAGTTGCTTCTATTGGATATTTAAATGTAGATAATTAAATTTTCATAGTGCTATTAGAAAAAAGACTTTTTCTTTATATCTAAACATCCAAAAAATTGATTTAACCTATTATAAAGTAAACATAATAATATTAGTCAATTAATTCAAAACCCATATGTATATTTATTAAATTTATAATAATATATTAGAAAATATATGTTAGTTATTAATTACATTCAACATCCTTAATTTCGAGTTTTTTTTGTTTTATATTTCTTTCAAAAGTGATATTTCAATACTAAGTCTTTGGTAACATATCTATAATTACTATTTTAATCTATATAGTGGGGTCGTAATTTTAAAATGAATTATATAGTATAATTTTCATTCTATTAGAAAAATATGGTTTAGTTCAAAATAATAGATATTATGATTATATTTACTAGGTAGTTTTAAATAAAATAAATATTTATTTTATAGTGATAATTTATTATATTATCAGACATTTTGAGTTAAAATACATAGGTAAAGGACTCGTAAATGTAATAAATAATTTTATTATTTTTTTTATAATCATGTATAAGGTTAGTGAAGTTGTTTTAGTAACATTATTTGTATTACTGGTTGAAAAATCCTAATCAATAACATATTATACTAATTAAATGGTGGGATTTTATTTTTATATAATAGTAGTAAAATAATTAACAAAAAATAATTTTGAATAAGAATTCATTAAAATGTAATAGTAAATTTACATGACGTTGATATTATAGGTTAACTAAAAAATATATAAAAGAACTATATATATTCATTTATAAAATCAATATTTTATATAATGTTTTTCATTCAAAAGAAGTATTAATGGACCTTAATTGGACTATAATCTATTAAATATCTATGAAATATGTAAAAGTGGTTTTGTTATTTTTAAATAAATATTAAATGATATTAATTAATAATAACATGTAGTTTATAATTATATATATAAGATAAATGTAAAGAGTTTTTTTCGGAAATATTATTTCAATACAATTTAAAAATGGAATAGAAATGGAGTTATGTTAGTATGTAATGGATGAATTGGAAAAAAAATATATAAAATAAATATAAAGCTAAAAATTTACATTCAAAATATATGAATTTGATAGTAATTTTAAAAAATTGGTACCATGTTAATTTAAATCTTTTTAAATATATTTCATTTGTAGAGTATTTAGATTTATTTTTTAAAAAATATAAATGATTTTGGAATCAAAATAGTTATTTTACTTGATGAACTAAAATATTAAAAATTAAATAATGATGTATTATCGCAATTATTATTTAGTTGGAAGTTCATGACTAGTCTATATAATATTCTATGGTAGTTGGATAAAGATATCATTGAACTAGCTTTTAGAGTGGTTATAATACCCTAATGATGATTAATGAATATTATAGTTAGAATCCCGGAAATTTAATGAAATAATTAGTGAAATAATTCCAAATTCAAATTATAAAATTAAAATTATTCAAGAAATATAGGTTATTGATTGGTATCATGGATCAATGAGTTTATATCATTTAATTTTCAATAGATATTCAATTAAATGACTAGATTATATATATTACATGTGTGTGGGACTAGTAATAATCATGAAATTAAAGGATATTGATTTTATATGTATCTTGTTTTGTTATATAGATAAATATTTAGTGTTTATATATATTAATTTTAATAATATATTGAGCACTATTTATCCTACAGATGTAAGAATCATATCTAAACAATATAAACTCTGGTGTACTATCCATTATCATTTTCACATGAATACATTAGATTCCAGAGATTTTATTTCATATAATAGTGTTCTAATATTGTATTTAGTATGTTTCTTGTTCAACATATTTTCTAGTAAATTATAGTGGTGAAATTATAATGGTTATGTTTTGTCTAATGGATTTTCTAGTGGATTTTTTTACTATGTTACATCTGATGGATATCTTCCAAAAACCAGAACAAGTTGCCAATTAGATATGTGATATAAGATATTAATTTGGATTTAACTAACTCAGAAAAACACTTATTAGGATAATGATTAATTATAAATGATTTTATTTAATGTAATTATGATTTTAGGTTGAGGTAACCCTTATATAAATTTATATAATTGCATGGACCTCTCCGGCCCATTCCATTATCAAAATGAAGGTCACGAAGTGTTCTAGAGGGTAAAATGGACTTTTCCCACACTTTCCAGAATTTTGAAACTACACGCTGTGTAGTGTGAGGACATGATGTGTACCACCTTGCCTGGTATACCCCGTGTTGAAGGTCGTTTCCTTGCCATGTGAAATAAATGGGTACACGCCGTGTAGTCCCTCCCCGCATACGCGTTACCCTTTAACCGTGTGTTGACCTATCAATGGCCATGTGGCATGTTAGATATGCGTCCTTTCCCTGTGAAATAAATGGTTACACTCCATGTACCCCAAACTACATGTCGTGTAGTCCCTCCTCGCGTACGCGTTACCCTCAAACCGTGTGTAGGCCGCATACAACATTAAAGGCTGTGTTGGAAGCCGCATGGTGACCGTGTGAAATGGTCGAGTACACGCCATGAACCATAAAGTACACGCCATGTACTTTTGTTTTTCTCACCTATAAAAGGAGATGTCCTATACTCCTTTTCAACTCACTCCTCTCCTCCCCATTCCTCTGAGCGGATCTCTTCCAAGAGACTCAAAGGCTCCTTTTCTTCCATAACTTCTTCGTCCGAGCTCCGATATACCATCCGTCAGCGGGAACGGGATCGTAACGATGATACAGAACTTCTAAGCTTGGATCTGTTGTATTTCCTTCAGACTTTCCTTTCCAACTTCCACCAAAGGAGGTTTTTCCAGGACTCGACAGAAGTGACGGACGCCGACAGACGTCTTCTATAGTTGATCCGAGGGGGCATAGTGATCCGAACCTGTTGAGGTATGGATCTTACCTTCATCTCTCTAAATTTGAGCATCATACGGGGTGGGTGTCCTCTTGTTTACGTGAAACACATTTGAACGAGTTTAATAAAGACAGTAACTTGCTTATATAACAGGGATGGGATGTTTGTGAATGCAGTTACATTATTTATATCGTGTGATATTATGTTGTGAATTGAATAGGATTATGCCTACTAAAAATCACGGTCATTGGGGGACTTTTCATGCGCAATTAAATGTTTCCCTATCTTTCTAGACTGTTTTTGTGAATGAAACATTGTTGAATGTGTAATTTGGTTAATCACGTAAAGTTGGATGATTTAAAATTTGGAACCCTTGTGTGATCACCCCGGTTGAACAAAATGGAATAATAAACATGTGGGTGTTGGATTGGATACGTGACATGTGAAAGGCGGTGTTTTGTGGGATGTTGTGGATCGGGTGAGCAGCGGGGTTGCGGTTGGCTTGGTTGTGGGTTAGTGTGAATGCTATATGGGTGACGGGTAGCGGGGCTATGATAAATGGTATTAAAGGGATAATGATGTACGGGTTTTGGTGTGTTTGTGGATATGGTGGTTGTCAGAGGGGATGCAGGGATGGGCTTTAATGTGAACGAACTATGGGTTGTGAATAATAAATAAAAGTGGAAGAGTTAATGAATAGTGGGTCATGGTAATGGAACAGGATTAATAATCAATGTGTTGGTTGGTTAATAAGAAGGGACTTGTTGTGCTGCTTGTGATTTCTGAACTTTATTTGTGGATGGAAGGGATATGTTTCATGAATGATTGGTATGGTTGGTTTTGGTTGTTTTCCCAGTAGATAAGGAACTAACTAAACTAATTCTGGTGAAATGTTAAAACCAAAAAAGGGGTTGGGTTTGTTTGTTGTATGCATGCTTCGTAGTAGCATTGCCGAGGCATGTGCTCCGTTTCTCTGTTTAGAATCCATAGGTTGGGATGTGTGTTTGGTATATGTATATATATCTGTATATTTTTTTATCGCACCCCACCCATGTTGAGCACATAGTGCCAAACACTCCCATTTCATTGGAGAGGGTGTTTTCCCCCATAGTTACTAGCTCATTCCTGCTCCTTCTTCCCTAAGCTGTGATGTCTTGAGGCAACCTTACACTTAAGACTCTTCGGGTAGGATTCAATTGGAGTGGTTCTAGCCCAAGACTCTTCAGGCATGTTTTACGGTTTCCCAAAAATCATTGGGATGAGGCCGAGGTGTGTGTCGGCGGGATACGTGGTTGTGAGGCCCAGGTGTGTGTGGGTGGGATATGTGGATATGAGGCCCCAGGTGAGTGCGGGCGGGATACGTGGTTGTGAGGCCTAGGTGTGTGCGGGCGGGATATGTGGTTGTGAGGACCATGTGTGTGCGGGCGGGATGTGTGGTTTGTGAGGCACAAGTGTGTGCAGGCAGGGAGAGTGTGGCAGCGTCAGGACATTCGCCGTTAGGAAGAGCAGCTAACTAATTGGGAATGGTGCGGGGTGCCCAATACTCTTGTTCTTATATACTATAACTACCTATTGTGATTACATTTTTGGTGAGTGTGGCTGGTGAGGTTGGGTGGATAGATTTCCCTGCTAGGTTTCTTCTATTGTTCTCACGGGACATTAGGATGTTTCCCCACCTATGCATGAGAGCATTAGGATTCCCTACTGAGTATACTTGTATGCTCACCCTACGTTTACATTCAGGTTTCTAGGAGGACTACCAGGGCCGTGTGGGACCCTACTAGTCGAGACAGTTGGACTTGTTGCAGTTTCTGTACACTTGTTTCTTTTGGTATTGTACTTTTGATATTTATTTTACTTGTACCTTGTTTCATAACTATTTAAACGTGCATGTGAGATTGGTTTGGGTTTATTTATATACACTTGTTCTTTTCCTTTGTGGTGGATGACTTGTCTAATTTCCCGATCTTTAATAATAAAAAGGGTAATGCCTCCCATATTTTTGAAAATTCATACACATGGTGCTAGTTGCCACCCCGGGGCTTACTAGAGGCAGGACTCAGGGGTCATTATCTCCCTTTCACCATTGCTAGCTCAGGAGGGGCATCTTTGGTTGGAGGGGGTCATGACAGAATGGAATCATAGGGTGGTGGTTGAGAGATAGTATGGATTCTGGAGTTAGGCACAGTGAGGATTGCATGGGATGGTAGGGCAACAGTGTTGGTTAATCTTGGAGTGTGACATAGAACAGGGAGGACTGGATAGGACACGGGATTTTAGGGCTCCCCGTGATTCGATGCAAGGACTCTGAGCCTACCTAATGACCAAGTGATACTACATTGATTGAAGTGTAGAGAACCTAGGGATGGTACATGCATCATCATGATTGAGTTTTACTTGATTTGTGTGTTCTGGGAAATAAATTGAAATTAAAAATGATAAAATAAAACCTTGAGAAATTTCCTCACTACTTTGGCGTAGGCGATCTTTGGTTAAAGTACAGTTATGGCACCTAGACGTCATCCCCAGGTGGCTGAGATGGCCAAGGCCTAGTAGATTCAGGAGGTCGATCAATTGAGGATTGACCGAGAGAAAAAAGGTAGCCAGTGGCAGAAGACTCTCCGTTCTTTCCAGAGGAAAACCCTCAAGAAGTATGAGGGTAGTACTTCAGATATGGAGACGGAGGGGTGGATTGAGGAGCTAGGGATAAATTTTACCTTGATTCATGCTCCGAAAGAGTACTGGGTTCCCCTAGAAGTCAGTCAGCTAAGAGGGGTGGCACGACAGTGGTGGACACTCTACATCAGAGAGAGGATAGAGGCAGAGGTTTCATGGGCTGACATTGAGAAGTAATTCTGAGAGGAATTCCTTTCTTCCATGATCATGGCAGAGAAGCGGGAGGAGTTACTCTCCCTTCAGTAGGGTACTATGTACGTATGAGAGTTGGGGATCAAATTCAATGATCTCTTGTTCTTTTATCCAGATCCCTTTCCGGATGAGGAGTCTCGGGTGAGACGTTTGGAGGAGGTGCTTCGTCCTTCATTCCAGAATGATGTCACCCCCTTCACCCTTCCGATGTACATTGAAGTACATAAGAAAGCAGAGGTTGTAGAGAGGATGCACTCACAGGGAGGTGCACCATGTGAGGGGATCTAGCAAGGTTCATCAAAGGGGAAGGCAGCCAGCAGCAGGTCTCCTACGATGGGACCTTCCAGGTTCAGGCCAGTGGGGAGCAGGCCCCAGCAGTTCGAGTTCATATCATCGGGTCCTCATCCCTTTTTCACGAGCCCATGAATGAATTGTTTTTCTTGTGGAGGATCCAGGAACATTCAGAGTCGGTACCCTACCCGAGCTCAGTACGGTGGAGGTGGGCAGGTTCAGCGCCCACCTCAGCAGCATGAGTTGCCGGTGAGGACCTTCCAGCAGCAACAGGACCATGCCACTCTGAGGGATGATTTGTGGGAAGAGGCTGACCTCAGGGTGCTCCTTAGGGACCTCAACCAGGGGATGGTCGAAAAGGTGGAAAACATCAGAGAGGCAGAGGAGCTGGGCGTGGATAGTTACACGTAGCAGATTTGATAGCTCTGGTAGGACCAGAGGTGGTGTGAGGTACGATTTGATTGTTCATCACTCTCATTTCTGCCTTGTTCGATTCGGGATCTTCACATTCCTTTGTTTCACCTGTTGGTCGGAGAGTGATGGCAAGAGGGGGGTGAATTGCCTTTTAAAAATAAATTAACAATTTAAAAACAATTTATAAATGCAGCGGAAATAAAAAGAGGAAAGTCACAATTTGATAACGGAGTTCGGCTTAAACCAAAGCCTATGTCTCCGCTCCCAACTCAACCGTTGATAGATTTACTTCAGCTTGCTTTTTAATGGTTGTAGCAAGAAACCCACTAGCCGTTTTAAGGTTGGCTAGATCACCTTCGTACAACTTGCTTTTTTATTATGGTTGTAGCAAGAAACCCAAAATGAAAGTGAGGAAGAAAAGGATGGTTTGTTTTAATACAAACCCAATGAAGAACTAAAAAATTGAAATAAATAAATTACAACAAACTTGAGTAAGCCTTGAGCGCCATGAGTGTGAGAGTAGTTGATGTAGAGGCAGCCCAAGCTTCATGGATGGAGGTGGATCACAAGTAGCCTTGGAGATTTGTCGTTTAGAGCTTTAAGAGATCAAAATATCATTCCAATGTTTCGGTAGGTGTTCCCGGCATCCATACTCGTCTATTTATAGGAGAAATATCCCCCAAATACTTCAATATGGCCGTTGGAGGGCTTTCGGAGCCGTTGGGGGTCAAGTGGACAAGTCTGGTCAAGCTCCAACGGCTAGTTTGACTTTGCTTACCGGCTGACCGGTGCTTCTCCACCGGCTGGCCGGTGCCTTGGAATGTGGAGAGTGCTTCTGCCCAGGATCCACCGGCTGGCCGGTGAGGAGGCCACCGGCTGGCCGGTGGTGAGACAGTAGGTCTCACTATTTGATGGAGTTCCACCGGCTGACCGGTGGTCTTGACAGAGGGAAGATCCTTCTGTCCAGCCTCCACCGGCTGGCCGGTGCTGAGGGCACCAGTTGGCCGGTGGTGAGACAGTAGGTCTCACTATTTGATGGAGTTCCACCGGCTGACCGGTGGTGGGACACCGGTTGGCCGGTGGTCTTGACAGAGGGAAGATCCTTCTGTCCAGCCTCCACCGGCTGGCCGGTGCTGAGGCCACCGGTTGGCCGGTGGACATGAAAACAGTCCACTTTTCCTCCTTTTCCACTTCTTGCTCCTGAAATCATGCCTATTAAAAAAACACTTGAAACAATATTAGATCACGATGAGAGTGATTGTGATCATTAAAATCCAAGAGAGAGGGGTACAACAATCTCCCCCTATTTTGATGATCACAATCACAAATGAGAAAGCTATTAAAAAGGATATGCCAAGTAAAAAGTAATAAGAAACTTGGACATGAAAAATTTTAGAGAACATGTTAATACAAGAATTTCATAGATGTATCATGTATTGAAAATGATATTAATCTTGAAAGGATTGAAATAAAGAGAATGGTTCATTTTGAAATTGTAACCATAGGTCATTTAACTGAAATCAATAACTTAACCATTTAAAAAACAGATCTTGATGAAAGTACTAAATTAAAATTGAACTTTTAAAAAGACCACTTAATTAAATGAAAAGTAACTAAGTATGTAATAGAGAGTTTTTCTCCCCCTTTGGGATTATCAAAATTGGAGGAAAAGTATGAAAGAAAATTGGAAAAACAAAAATAAGGAAGTAAGCAATGACAATAAGGATGGATAGATAAGATAACTTGAATTTTATAAAAGTTGAAACGTTACATAGGAAGTTCAAAATACAAATACAAAGACAAGCCAAAAAACAAGAACAACTCTATTCACTCCTAGAGGGCCGAGAGTGACGGCGACGCCTGAAGGTCGGAGGAGCCGGAGGAGCCTGGACCGCCTCAAAGCGACGATCTAGAGAATCAATCCGATAGTGGAGCTGATCAAACTGAGAGCTGATGTAAGAAAACTGTAGGTCGAGCCGGGTCTCAATCTGATCCTGGAAGCGAAGGAACTGATCAGCCGTCACCGACAAGCCGCCAGAATCAGCGGGAGGGGGCAGAGCCTCAGCAGGCTCCGGTGCATCATCACCCGCTCCATCTCCCTCATCAGCAGCAGCAGCAGCCTCACCTTCGCCGTCACCGCTCCCTTCCTCTTCATCATCACCACTGTCCTCACTATCTGAAAGAGGATAGGCAGCAGCAATGGCAGGAGGCATGGCATGGGTTGGAGGGTGTGAATGTGTCTGAGGGGAGTAAGCCTTGAGAAGGCCCTCCTTGTCAGTAATCCACTCCTGACGCCAAGGATGCCAACGAATGTTCATTCGTTGCACCATCATATAATTGATGATGCTATCCTTCTTAGGCTGCTCGAAGGAGGTAGCACGAAGAGGGACATCAAGAAAGGTAAAGATTTTGGTCAACAAGCGCCCGTGAGGAAGAGTTTTGGACCGGCGCGGGTGCTCAGCCACATAAGACATGGCCCGGAACAGGAACCGGACCAGATTGAAATGAACGCCTCTAGAGATACAAGAGAGAAGATAAATGTCAATAGATTTAACCGTTTCGTGATCACCGATACGGGGTGAAAGGGTGGTCTGAATGAGGCGCTCAATGATGCGATGGTTTGGGGTGATCTGGGAGAGCTTGACAATGGGATCGGTGGGCTGCCCTGTGAGATGCTCAAGAGCGACAGCAAGATCAAATTCAGGGTCCCGAGGAAACTCCCCCTGAGGAAATGCATGAGATCCAACATGAGGAACCCCGAGCATCCGGGCAATCTCCAAAGAAGTGATAGTGATGGGTTGCCCAAGAGTAGTGGTGGTTATGGTATCGACGTCGTCAGAGACCGACCACGTCAGGTGAGCATAAAATTATTTGACAAGAAGGGGATAAATGACATCCTTCTCAGGAGGTTCAAAAAACGAATGCCAGTGTTGATATTCAATGATTGAGAAAAGCTCGAGTCGAGCAGTAGAAATCCAAGAATAATCAATTACCCTACCCGGCAGAATGACTTTGTCATGCCAAATGTCCGGAAGTTGAGGGATTGAAGGAGGATGAGGTGCCTCTTGAGCGATGCCTTTCCCTTTGTGTGAAGATCGAGGACCCATGATGGCAAAAGGAAGAAAAAGAGAGAGATTGAGAGAAGAGGAAGGTTGAGAGAGCAAGGAGGAGGTTAGGGCAAGAAGGGGCTGCTGGTCTGGAGGTGCCACACGAGAGGGAGAGAAAGAAAAGGGAGGGGAAGGGTTTAAATTAAATTTTAACCCTTTCCCCGGCCGGCCCAACAAAATAAAACCCGACACCACCGGTTAACCGGTGATGTACCACCGGTTGACCGGTGGTATTGAAATTAAAAAAAATTAAAAAAAAATAAAATTAAAATTAAAATAAAATAAAAATGAAAGAGTTTAAATTACTTAAAGAGAAATATAAGCAAACCAAATTGAGTCAAATATTTAATAGTGCTCATTGACGAATCATTCCTAACTCCCCCTTAATAAAATCAAAACGTTCAACCGGGAGCAGTTTGGTAAAAATATCAGCTAATTGGAAATCAGTAGAAATGAAGTCCAAAGTGATATCCCGTTTTTGAAAATGGTCACGAAGGAAATGATGTTTTAAATCTATATGCTTAGTCCTAGAATGTTGTATTGGATTCTTATAGATACTAATGGCACTAGTGTTGTCACACCGTATAGGGACATGATCGTAGGAAAGGCCATAATCCAAGAGAGTGTGTTGCATCCAAATAATTTGGGCACAACAATTTCCAGCTGCTACGTACTCGGCCTCGGCAGTAGAAAGAGCAACACAGTTTTGCTTTTTGCTACTCCATGAAACAAGGGACATGCCTAGCAGATGATAGGTTCCACTAGTACTCTTACGATCTAATTGACATCCGCCAAAATCAGCATCCGAATATGACGAAAGTTCGAAAGAAGTATTAGAGGGATAAAACAAACCAAAGTTTTTGGATCCTTTTAAATACTTAAAAATCATTTTTACCGATTTAAAATGAGATTCTTTGGGATTGGCTTGAAAACGAGCACAAAGACAAACACTGAACATTAAGTCAGGACGGGTCGCAGTTAGGTAAAGTAGACTCCCGATCATACTCCTATAAAGCTTGTTATCCACCGGTTTCCCGGCTTCATCTAACATAAGTTTACAAGAAGTACTCATGGGGGTACTAATTTCCTTTACATGATCCATACCAAAACGACTTAAAAGTTCGTTTGTGTATTTTCCTTGGTTTAGAAAAATACCATTTGAATTTTGAAAGATTTGAAAACCAAGAAAAAATTTTAATTCCCCCATAAAACTCATTTCAAATTCTTTTCTCATTAAATCTGAAAAATCAGTACAAAGAGATTCTTTGGTTGAACCAAAGATAACGTCATCAACGTAAATTTGGACAATTAAAAGATCTTTAGAAGTGTGTTTTAAAAATAGGGTACAATCAGCTTGACCCATTTTAAAATCATTTTCTAAAAGAAATTTTGTTAACCGCTCATACCAAGCCCGAGGGGCTTGTTTTAAGCCATATAGAGCCTTGGTTAACTTAAAAACATGATTTGGAAATTTTGGATCTTCAAAACTGGGGGGTTGTTCAACAAAGATTTTTTTCTGAAATAAAACCATTTAAAAAAGCACTTTTAACATCCATTTGAAAAAGTTTGAAATTTAAGTGAGCGGCGAATGCCAACAAGATCCTAATGGATTCCAATCTAGCAACGGGCGCAAAGGTTTCACCATAATCAATTCCTTCTTCTTGATTATAGCCCTTAGCTACTAGGTGAGCCTTGTTCCGAGTTATATTTCCATGATCATCAAGTTTGTTCCTAAAAACTCATTTAGTGCCAATAATTGGATGATCATTGGGTCTTTCCACAAGAGTCCAAACATCATTTCTAGGGAATTGATTTAGTTCCTCTTGCATTGCAAGAACCCAATTCTCATCATTAATGGCATCATTAATGGTTTGAGGCTCTAGTTGAGAAAGAAAGGCTTGATGTTCAACCTCGTTGAGGATTGATCTTCTAGTTCGAGTACCGGCTTGAAGATCACCTATAACATTTTCTAAAGGATGGTCTCTAGAAGGTTTCCAAACCTTAGGCAAGGTGGAAGGCGAAGAAGGTGAAGGGGGTTCTTGATGGTCATCCTCCTTGGGAGGAGAAGAGGAATCATTCAAATGAAGCTTATCAAGCTTATCTTCAACATCTTCAATGACCGGGTGAGGTTTTGGAAGAGTTTCATCAAATTTGACATGAGATGATTCTTCGATGGTTTTTGAACGTTTATTGAAGACACAATAGGCTTTGCTTGAGTTGGAGTACCCAAGAAAAATACCTTCATCGGATTTGGCATCAAATTTCCCTAGGTTATCTTTTGTTTTAAGGATAAAGCATTTACAACCAAACACTTTAAAATAACCAACTTTGGGCAATTTGCCTTTCCAATGTTCATAGGGGGTTTTCTTAAGAAGGGGTCTTACAAGGACTCTATTGATAGTATAACAAGCAGTGTTTACCGCCTTGGCCCCGAAATATTGAGGAAGATTGAATTCACTAAGGAGGGTTCGAGCAATTTCTTGGAGAGTTCGGTTTCTCCTTTCAAGCACTCCATTTTGTTGTGGAGTCCTAGGGGCAGAGAAGGTGTGATTGTATCCTTGAGAGGAACACAATTCATCGAATTCTTTGTTCTCGAATTCACCTCCATGGTCACTACGGAGCGATATAATTTTATATCCTTTTTCGTTTTCTACTTTCCTAGAGAATTTCAAAAAGGTTCTACAAGCATCATTTTTATGAGCTAAAAAGAAAACCCAAGTGAAACGAGAAAAGTCATCTACTAGAACAAAGGTATAGGATTTTCCACCTAGACTTGCTACAGGGGTAGGTCCAAAAAGATGAAGATGAAGGAGCTCAAGAGATTTTGAAGTGGACACTTCCTTCTTAGATTTGAAAGAAGATTTGTGTTGCTTGACAAGTTGGCATGGCTCACAAATCAAATCTTTCTTAAACTTAAGTTTAGGAAGGTCACGGATGAGCTTGTTCTTATTAAGCTTTAGAAGTGAATGAGAGCTACAATGCCCCAACCTTCTATGCCAAAGCCAAGACTCATTGTCAAGAGCACTTAAACATTTAACATTTTGGCTTGCTAAAGACTTTAAATCAATAATGTATACATTTTGAAAACGGGAAGCAAAAAATTTCAATTTGTTTTGAAAATCAAACACATTGCATAAATCATTTTGAAAATTCACCGAAAAACCACTATCACAAAGTTGACTAATGATAATTAAATTATGCTTTAAACCATTAACAAATAAAACATCTTTAATAAAGGAGGTGCTACCAAAACCAATGGTACCTATTTCGATGATCTTGCTTTTTGAATTGTCACCAAAGGTGACGTATCCTCCATCGAATTCTTCAAGGGAGTTGAACTCGGAGGGATCGCCACACATGTGCCTCGAGCATCCGCTGTCGAGATACCACGAGCCGTTCGAAGGCCTAGTTCTTTAGTGTTTATCCTACAAAATCAAGAAAGAATAGATTTTGGTACCCATATAAGTTTGGGTCCGGAAAGATTAGCTAAAAGTGACTTTTGAACCCATACTTGTCTAGAGGGATACATCCTAAGATATTCATCCGAGTAGGTAATGATTTTGGGGCGGCCATATCTAGCATTTTTACAATCGCATTCATAAATCATATGTCCGGTTTTTCTACAATAATTACAGAATTTATTTTGAGAGATCCCCCTTACAAAAGTAGTGGGTGCTCTAGAAGAGGTGGCTTGCTTGTTAAAGCCAAGTCCATGTGTGGTTCTAGCCGAACGTTGAGAACCTAGCAATTTGGTCAAAAAAATTTCACCTTGGGTGAACTTGGCAAGAGATTCCCTTAAATCATTAATAGTTGAATTCAAAGAATCAACATTTGGAATATCTTGGACCTTAAGGGAAGTTCCTCATTCTTTATGAGAAGTTGATCTTTTTCAGAAATTAGAATTTTGTGTTTCTTTTCTAAGGCCAAAAATTTAGAGGTAAGTTCGTGAAAACCTTACTCTAATTGATCTCTCGCATTTTGGAGATCTTTATAAGACATATCATTATTAAAAGAAGAAGATGAGGAAGAGGAGTCGGAAGAAGATACCTCATCAAGTGCCATTAGGCATTTTCCACCTTCATCGCTTGAGTCGCTTGAGGACATGGAGTCATCGCTTGCACTCCATGTTGATGCTTTGAAAGCCTTCTTGTTTTTCTTTTCCTTTAACCATTTCTTGAAAAGAGATCACTCCGGTTTGATGTGGCCTTTCTTTCCACATTCAAAGCATGTAACTTCTTTTTCTGCTTTTGGCTCTTCCTTTCGTGCCCTTTGAAAATTCTTCTTTTTCTTCATGAACTTGCTCATTTTTCTTGCAAGTTGAGCAATCTCGGATCCGCTATCATCGGAGGAGCTTTCTTGCTTTGCCATGAATGCTATGTTCTTTTTCTCCTTGAAGATGTTACCTTCTTTATCGGCTTTCCTCTTCATGGTAATCTCATAGGTCATAAGTGATCCAATGAGTTCTTCAACCGGCATTTTCTTGACATCTTTCGCTTCTTGGATTGCCGTCACCTTTGGAGCCCATGAGCTTGGTAGGACCCAAATAATCTTCTTTACCATCGTCTCTGCAGAAACATCATCTCCAAGAGACTTTCTCCCATTACACACATCAGTGAAGCGAGTAAACATTTCCGTAATAGATTCGTGTGGGTGCATGGTGAAACATTCAAAGTCTTTACGATACATATCTAATCTAGTGTCTTTGACTTTGTTAGTGCCCTCATGGGTCACTTCCAAAAGCTTCCAAATTTCATGAGAAGTGGTGCAAGTAGAAATACGATTAAATTCATTACGGTCTAACCCACAATGAAGAGCATTCATGGCTTTTCCATCTAGCTCAAAATTAGCAATGTCTTCGGGGGTCCATTTAGACTCATCTTTTCTAGAGAGAGTATAGCCTTGTAAAACAATTCTATAAATAGGATAGCCAATACTTCTAAGAAATGTAATCATGCGAGTTTCCAATAATTGTAGTCGGTTCCATCAAAGAATGGAGCCCGAGTCATGGAATACCCTTCGGGTTCTTGTGAGGAAGAAGCCATCACTATGGATTTTGAGTTTGTAACCGGTTAAGGTATTACACAAACTCTCCCTTTGATACCAATTGTTGTTCGGAGAGTGATGGCAAGAGGGGGGGTGAATTGCCTTTTAAAAATAAATTAACAATTTAAAAACAATTTATAAATGCAGCGGAAAGAAAAAGAGGCATGTCACAATTTGATAACGGAGTTCGGCTTAAACCAAAGCCTACGTCTCCGCTCCCAACTCAACCGTTTAGAGATTTACTTCAGCTTGCTTTTTAATGGTTGTAGCAAGAAACCCACTAGCCGTTTTAAGGTAGGATAGATCACCTTCGTACAGCTTGCTTTTTTATTATGGTTGTTGCAAGAAACCCAAAATGAAAGTGAGGAAGAAAAGGATGGTTTGTTTTAATAAAAACCCAATGAAGAACTAAAAAATTGAAATAAATAAATTACAAAAAACTTGAGGAAGCCTTGAGCGCCAAGAGTGTGAGAGTAGTTGATGTAGAGGCAGCCCAAGCTTCAAGGATGGAGGTGGATCACAAGTAGCCTTGGAGATTTGTCGTTTAGAGTTTTTAGGGATCAAAATATCATTCCAATGTTTCGGTAGGTGTTCCTGGCATCCATCCTCGTCTATTTATAGGAGAAATATCCCCAAATACTTCAATATGGCCGTTGGAGGGCTTTTGGAGCCGTTGGGGGTCAAGTGGACAAGTCTGGTCAAGCTCCAACGGCTAGTTTGACTTTGCTTACCGGTTGACCGGTGCTTCTCCACCGGCTGGCCGGTGCCTTGGAATGTGGAGAGTGCTTCTGCCCAGGATCCACCGGCTGGCCGGTGAGGAGGCCACCGGCTGGCCGGTGGTGAGACAGTAGGTCTCACTATTTGATGGAGTTCCACCGGCTGACCGGTGGTGGGACACCGGTCGGCCGGTGGTCTTGACAGAGGGAAGATCCTTCTGTCCAGCCTCCACCGGCTAGCCGGTGCTGAGGCCACCGGTTGGCCGGTGGTGAGACAGTAGGTCTCACTATTTGATGGAGTTCCACCGGCTGACCGGTGGTGGGACACCGGTTGGCCGGTGGTCTTGACAGAGGGAAGATCCTTCTGTCCAGCCTCCACCGGCTGGCCGGTGCTGAGGCCACCGGTTGGCCGGTGGACATGAAAACAGTCCACTTTTCCTCCTTTGCCACTTCTTGCTCCTGAAATCATGCCTATTAACAAAAACACTTGAAACAATATTAGATCACGATGAGAGTGATTGTGATTATTTAAATCCAAGAGAGAGGGGTACAACAACACCTAGTCAAGCCCATACTTTGGGAATAGACATAGAGGGAAATTCCATGCCACTGGTGATGAGTACACCAGTTGGAGGCCAGACCAGCGTATCTTGTGTTTGTCAGGATGTGGGCTGACGTTGGGACAACATCGATCAAGTGGGGACCTTATTTTGTTACAGATAGAGCCATATGATGTCGGCCTAGGAGTCGATTGGTTGTTTTCTGTTATTTCTGTTATCAACCACATCAGAATAAGGGTCGTGTTCTCCGAATTGGATGGGAAACGTGTAGTTTTTGTTGCAAAGAGGACCTATCAGGTGGGAAGCCGGCGTGTGGAGCCTCTCCTTTCCTTGTTAGGCGGGTTATCAGTGGTTCCATCTGATACAGAGATGATGGATGTCCCGGAGGTTGTTGGGGAGTTCCTCGATGTTTTTCCTGAGTTGTTTGTGACTCTACAGCCTCGACTTGACGTTGAGTTCGGGATATACTTACAGCGTGGTGCCCATCCGATTTCGATGGCCCCTTATCAGAAGGAACCTTCGAAGTTGCGGGAGATGAGGATTTACATTGACGATCTAATGGAGAAGGGTTTTATTCGACCCAGCTTATCGCCATGAGGGGCTCCCGTTTTGTTAGTGAAGAAGGCAGATGGTGGTCTCTGGCTATGAATAGACTACCGAAGTTTGAACTAGGTAACGGTCAAGAACCGTTACCCCCTTCCATGGATAGATGATCTCTTCGAACGACTTAGGGGATCATGTTGGTTTTCTAAGATTGATCTATGATCTGGATATCATTAGCTAAGGGTAAAGGACAATGACATCTCGAAGACGGCTTTCCGGTGCAGGTATGGGCACTTCAAGTTTGTATTGATTCCGTTTGGAGTTACGAATTCACCGGGTATGTTCATGGCACTTATGAACATTGTATTCCAAGAGTTTCTAGACCAGTTCATCATTGGGTTTATCGATGACATCATGATCTACTCAATATCATAGGAGGATCACGTTGAGCATCTCAGGGCAGTCTTGGAAGTCCTTCGACACCACCAGCTTTATGTGAAATAAACGACGTGTATGTTCTTGATACAAGAATTACACTTCCTTGGGCACGTAGTGTCTCAGCATGGAGTGTCAGTGGACCCATCAAAGGTGGAGGCAGTTGTTTCTTGGGCAGCACCCAACAGTGTCGCAGAAGTTCGTAGTTTTCTAGGTTTATCATGTTACTATCGAAGGTTTGTTTCGGACTTCTCTCAAGTTACTACTCCATTGCATCTTTGACAAGGAAGAACTTGGCCTTGCTATGGATCAAGCAGTGCCAGAAGGATTTCGACTACCTGAATGATAATTTGGTCAGTGCTCTCGTACTCAGGTTTCCAGAGGAAGGGTTGTTGTATGAGGTGTTTTGTGATGCTTCTGGCCTTGGTCTGTGGTGTGTGCTAATGCAGAAGAAGGGAGTGATCTATTATGGGTCTAGGTAGTTATGCCCTCACGAACTTAACTATGCAACCCATGACCTAGAGCTTGTAGCATTAGTGTTCACACTGAAGTTGTGGCAACATTAACACTTTGGGGAGCACTTTGTGGTCTTCTCAGATCACAAGAGCCTGCGTTATATCTTCTCTTAGTCTGACTTGATCTTACAATAATGGAAATGGGTTGAGTTCCTCCAAGACAATGACTTATAAATCTCTTACACTTAAGGTAAGGGCAATGTTCTGGTTGATTTCCTTAGTAGGAAGTCGCATAAGGATGTGGTTCAGGAATCCACTGATGCTTATAAAGCGATGGGAGAGTTGGTCTCCTTGCACTTGGATGAAAGGGTAGATGGTATTAGAGGAATTTTGTTTTAGATGACGGTGTAGTCCTCCTTGTTGCAGCAGGTGGAAGAGTCTTAGTGGGGGGACTTCGAGGCGGAAGTAATGTGGGATCGTGTCGACCAGGGAAACACTTTAGAAGGATGGTCAATGGACAGCCGACATTAGATGCTTTTCCATGGAAGGTTGTTTTTTCTGGAGGCGATGCATGAGTGAGTTCTCCTTGAGTTCCATTTCTCATCCTTGGCGGTAAATCCAGGAGTATAAAAAATTTATCGAGGAATGAGGGAATAGTTTTGGTGTCCCGGGGTGAAACGGGAAGTGGTGGAGTTTGTGGCTAAATGCCTAGTGTGTCAGCAAGTGAATGTTGAACACCATGTTTCTAGTGGTTCGTTGCATCCATTAGATGTCCCCTAGTGGAAGTGGGATGAAATCTCAATGGACTTCGTCACAGGAATACCTAGAAATCAGGGTGGTTATGATGTTATCTGGATAGTGGTGGATCGACTGACGAAATCAGCTCACTTCTTAGAAATTAAGGAGTCGGGCCCGGTGAGTACCTTATCACTGAGGTACGGAGACGAGGTAGTGAGTTTTCATGGAGTTCTGAAGACTATCATCGCATATCGGGATACTCGGTTTCCTTCATGAGTCTAGAGGGGGTTACAACATGCTTTTTTCACCCAGTTACGCCTTAGAACTTCTTTCCACCCCCATACAGTTGGGAAGACAGAGCAGACTATCCAGACGTTGGAGGACCTGTTGCGGGAATGCGTTCTGGATTTCGGAGGATCATGGGTATGACACTTTCCTTTTGTAGAGTTTTCCTACAACAACAGCATCTACTCTACTATTGGCATGGCACCATTTGAGGCTTTGTATGGAAGACCATGTCCTTCACCCATTTGCTGGGAAGAGGTTGTTGAGACAAGAGATCTTCGTCCAGAGGTAGTGCAGAGAACCACAAAGAATTTACATCTTGTATGTGAAAGGATGAATGCAGCACAGGACCAATAGAAGTCTTATGATGATCTTCGGAGAAGGCCATTGGAGTTCGCGGTGGGAGATCATGTGTTCCTGAAGGTATCCCCTTGACGGGGGCAGCGGAGGTTTCGGAAAGGAAGCACGCTCTCACCTAGGTTCATCGGACCTTTTGAGGTGCTGAGGCGAGTCGACGAGGTGTCATATCAGCTAGCCTTTCCACCTCGGTTGGAGAAGGTTCATGACATCTTCCACGTCTCCCAGCTCCATCGATACTTACATGACGACTCTCACTTTATCAACTGGGGAGAGTTAGATATGGGAGATGACAGGACCATCGAGGATTGACCAGTCAGAATCAAGGATCGTAAAGAGAAGGTGCTCCGTGGATGATCCCTTCCATTGGTTCGTGTGTTGTGGTGGAATGGTGGCCTTGTGGAGAGAACTTGGGAGCGGGAGGCCCAGATGCACGCTCAGTACCCGGATTTGTTTTGACTTGTGTTATCCCTTGTTCTTCTGAGCTTTGTTTTGATGTTTCACTATGTACCTTTGATATGGAATTCATGGCTTGTCAGTTATGAGACCTTTTGTTTCCTTTTTCTATGGAAGTGTGTAGCATGTCCGGATGTGTGGGGAGAGGGAAAACCTGACTCTTAATCGAGACAGATTAATGAGGATGCAATTGAACCCGTGTGGGCGTGTCAGTGCCACCAAAGTGGATAATATCTCGACAAAGTAGAAGGAATTATTCCCAAACCACATGTTCGGGTAGTGAGTTGGTTGTGTGATGTTGGGGGTTGTGCAAGTTGGAAAATACAAATATATGGAAGTGGGAAGGCCTAATCATTAATCGAGATGCATTAATGCGGATGCGATTAAACTCGTGCTGGCGAGTCAATGCCGCCTAAAGCGGATAATATCTTGACATAGGAGAGGGAATTCCTAACACCTATGATTAGGGTTGTTGGTTGGGTTCCTGTTATAACGAGAACCCTAATAGGTATCTTGTTGGGTTCCTCTGCATTGGTTTTTGAATTCTCGGGGACGATAATGTTTTAAGAGGTATCTGATGTAATGGCCCAGACCTCTCTGGCCCCTTCCTTTGTAAAAAATAAGGTCATGAAGTGTTCTGGAGGGTAAAATGGACTTTTCCCACATTTTCCAAAATTTTGAAACTAGACGCCGTGTAGTGTGAGTACACGCTGAGTACCACCTTTCTGGGTATACCCCATGTTGAAGGTCGTGTCCTTGCCGTGTGAATTAAATGGGTACACGCTGTGTACCCCATACTACACGCTGTGTAGTCCCTCTCCGCGTACGCATTACCCTCAAACCATGTGTTGACCAGTCAACAGTTGTGTCCCATGTTGGAGTTGTGTCCTTACCGTGTGAAATAAATGGGTACATTCCATGTAACCCATACTAAACATTGTGTAGTCCCTCCCCACCTATGTGTTACCCTGAAACCGTTTGATTGCTGCGTGCAGCGTTAAAGGCCGTGTTGGAAGCATCGTGGTGGCCGTGTGAAATGGCCGAGTACACGGCGTGTACCATAAAGTACACGCCGTGTACTTTTGTTTTTATTGCCTATAAAAGGAGGGATCCCCACCTCCTTTTCAACTCACTCCTCTCCTTGCCATTCCTCTGAGCAAAGCTCTCTCATGAGACTTGAAGTCTCCTTTACTTCCATAACTTCTTCGTCTGAGCTCCGATTTATGATCAGTCAGTGGTCATGGGATCGTAACGATGTGGCGGAACATCTGATCATGGATCCGTTATATTTCCTTCATCCTTTCCTTTCCAAATTCAACCAGATGAGGTTTTTCTAGGACTCGACATATGTGACAGACGCTGATGGACACCTTCTAAAGTTGATTCGGGGGACCGTTGTGATTAGAACCTATTGAGGTTTGGATATTACCTTCATCTCTCAAAAATTATGCATCATGTGGGGTGGGTGTCCTCTTGCTTATGTGAAACACATTTGAACCGGTTTATTAATGATAATAACTAGCTTATATAATGGGGATGGGAAGTTTTTGAATGCAGTTACATTATTTATATCCTGTGATATTATGTTGTGAATTTAATAGGCTTATGCCTACTAAGAACCATGGTCGTTGGGGGCCTTTTCTTGAACAATTAATTGTTTCCCTATCTTTCTAGACCTTTTTTGTGAATGGAACATTGTTGAATATGGAATTCGGATAATCACGTAAAGTTTGCTGATTTAAAATCTAGAACACATATGTGATCACCCCGATTGAACAAAATAGAATAATAAACATGTGGGTATTTTCTTGGATACGTGACATATGAAAGGGGGTGTTTTGTGGGTTGTTGTAGATCGGGTGAGCTGTGGGGCTGCGATTTTCTTGGTTGTTGGTTAGTGTGAATGCTATGTGGGCGATGGGTAGCGGGGCTGTGATAAATGGTATTAAAGGGATAATGATGTACAGGTTTCAGTGTGTTTGTGGTTATGGTGGTTGGCAGCGGGGGTACAGGGATGGGCTTGAATGTGAACGAACTATGGGTTGTGAATAATAATAAAAAGGTGTAAGAGTTAATGAATGGTTGGTCATGGTAATTGAATGGGATTAATAATAAATGGAATGGTTGGTTAATAAGAAGGGACTTGTTGTGCTGGTTTTGTTTTCCTAACTTGATTTGTGGATGGAAGGGATATATTTCACAAACGATTGGTATGGTTGGTTGCAGTTGGTTGCCTAGTAGATATGGAACTAAATAAAGTAATTATGCTGAAATGTGAAAACCTAAAAAGGGGTTGGGGTTGTTTGTTGTATGCATGCTTTGTAGTAGCAGTGTCGAGCCACGTGCTCAGTTTCTCTTTTTAGAAGCCATAGGATGGGCTGTGTGTTTGGTATACGTATATGTATCTATATCTATTGTGTTTTATCGCACCCCACCCATGTCGATCACTTAGTGTCGAACACTTCCATTTCATGGGAGAGGGTGTTTTCCCCATAGATACTAGCTCCTTCCTGCTCCTTCTTCCCTAGGCTGTGATGGCTTGAGGTGACCTTACACCTAAGACTCTTCAAGTAGGTTTCGATTGGGGTGGTTCTAGCCCAAGACTCTTCAGGTAGGTTTTACTATTTCCCAAGAATCTTCGGGATGAGGCCCAGGTGTGTTCGGGTGAGATACGTGGTTGTGTAGCTGAGGTGTGTGCAGGCGGGATACGTGGTTGTGAGGCCCAGGTGTGTGCGGGCGGGATACGTGGTTGTGAGGCCCACATGTGTGCTGGCGGGATACGTGGTTTTGTGGACCAGGTGTTTGCGGGAGGGATACTTGGTTGTGAGGCCCAGGTGTGTGTGGGCGAGAGGTTTGGTTTGTGAGGCCCATGTGTGTGCAGGCGGGGAGAGTGGCATCATCTGGACGTTCACCGTTAGGAAGAGAAGCTATCTAATGGGGAATGGTGTGGGGTTCCCAATACTCTTGTTCTTATATACTACTACTACCAGTTGTGATTGTGTTTTTGGTGAGTTTGGCTAGTGAGGTTGGGTGGATAGATTTCCCTGGTAGGTTTCTTATGTTGTTCTCACGGGACATTTGGATGTCTCCCCAACAGTGCATGAGATCTTTAGGTTCCCCTACTGAGTATACTTGTATGCTCACCCAACCTTTACTTTCAGGTTTCTAGGAGGACTACCAGGGCCGTGTGGGACCCTACTAGTCCGGACAGTTGGAGTTGTTGCAGTGGATGTACAGTTGTTTCTTTTGGTATTGTACTATTGAGCTTTCTTTTACTTGTACCATGTTTCAGAACTAATTAAATATGCATGTGGCATTGGTTTGGGTTTATTTCTATACACCTGTTCCTTTTTTTGGGTGGTTGACTTGTCCTATTTCCCGGTCTTAAATAATTAAAAGTGTAATGCCTCTCATATTTGTGAAAACACATACCCTTTGTGCTAGTCGCCACCCCGAGGCCTACTGAAGGCAGGACTCGGGGGTCATTATCTCCCTTTCACCATTTCCATCTCAGTAGGGGCATCTATAGTGGAAGGGGGTCGTGACAATTTATTATGTCCAAAAATTATGTGGTCAAAATAGATATTTTTTATGTAACATGCATGAATATTTGTAGAAATCATAACAAGTGTTATGCCATTAAAATGGATATGGAGAATCATTTTATGGTTGTCAATATAATGATGATAAATCTTTTATAATGTGAATATTTAGATATAAATGCACCTAGGTTGGTTAGGATTTCGTTTTCGTAGAATTTAATTTTTAATATGAGGGACTTAAAGACATTATAGGTGTTAATAATAGACTTGGAAAATATTTCTTATAATGTAATTAATAAAATCAAATAATTCAGGTATATTTTGCTAAAAATAAAATTTTGTAGATGTTAAAACCATTACAGTTTATATGTAAAAAAATATGTTTTGATGGATGATCAAATATATGATAGTGGTGTTTATTGTTGATTTTTCAGTACATTACTAATATCAAATTAATGAGAGTCATTATACATGACTTTGATTTATTTTACTAATTATAATGAATTAATTTTCATCATATATAAGTATTTTGTATTCTAATACCTGATTAGAAAACAATGATTCAGGGATAATCAAACACTTTCATGAAATACACATTATAATATAGGAATGGGGTTTTCACCAAAATAACAAAATTGATGAATATGAAAAGAAGTAACAATAGTTAAATATCATGTTAATTTAGCTTCAGTACATATTTCTTGATGAAAATGATATAAATTTTAGAATATAAATAATTATTTCATTGATTACAAAACAATGATATTTATGACAAAAAGATAATTTGAATATTATGTTTTCTTGTTTTGCGTGAAAAATAATATTTTCACTTTGTAAATATTTTCATGTTGAAATAGAGATATTCCCTATAATATCATCTCACTAAATGTAAAATCAAATAATCCTAGTTAGTTAAATATATAAAAGAATCATTAAAATGTATTTTATAACCATTGATATTATGATGTCATACATAATTGGATATAAATTAGTTGATTTTAAATAAATGATACATAGGGTTGAATGAAATTAGATAACACCTAAAGATATAAAAGGTCTTATTTTCCTTGTGGTAGATAATTTGGATTGTGGTGGTCCTCGATTCACCAATATAGTTTAGGAGGAGGATAGTGTATCCAAGGTGGTGGAAACCAGAGTAATTGAAGAGACCCTAAATCTAAATAAAAATTAATATGTAGTGGAAAAATCTATGGAAATTTTAATTGATATTATAGAGACATTGATGTATTAAATAGTAAACTATTATGACACGAATGATAATTTTTTTACTAAAATAGAATTATAATTCTTAATGATAATATTTATTGATTTTTTGGGAATTTAATACTTCAACAGTAAGGAGGGTTTTAAATTTATCATAGATCATCGTAATTAGTTGGTGTTAGATCTATAGTACCTAGATATTTAGAGGAATTGTAATGAATTATCATTGGAGTTTCAAAATTAACTATGACTATTAAAAATTATTCAAATTAGAATCTATAATTTCTAATTTTGAATATCAGTTCTGATATAATTGCAATATTACTAAAATAGATTTCTATTTTAGAGAGGTAAACCCATAACCAGATAATGTTACAAATATCGTATTATGTTAGTGGGTACAATAGATTAAATTTCATGACCATTAGTTATAATAATAATTTCTTCTTATATGTTTCATTTACAGTTATAATATAATATATTAATATGGTTTAGAAAATATTAATTATTACAATATTGATTATTTATAGGTGAGGTGAAGCATTTAACTCCCATGTAAATTTGGGTGGAATATGTGAATATGACAATGTTTTTGGAAATTAGTTTTTTAGAAACCATATAAGGACATGATTTAATGGAATCCCAATATTCCAAAATTAAATTGAATTTTTTATGAAAAATTTAGTTTTGAAGTATCACACATGTCCCTATTAATTTGAAGAAAATTAATTATATATATTTGCTAAAAATTATCATTTTTATTTGTTTTGGTTATTAAATTAATTAATTTATTATCTACTATTAGGATAATTGGATAATAATAATCAATTTAGGTGTTAGCATTAATTGGATGGTCCCATGGAAGGAATCCAATGTTGACATGATTGGATTTGGGATAAGAGAATAATCTTGGATTCTCAGTATAGATTTGAGTATGAGTGTCCAAATAGAGCATATTTCAATGAAATTAAAAACAAGGTATTGACTATGGAATTAATTAAAACCAAATTAATATTCCTTCATATTATAGTATTAAAGAATCTACGAGAGTATATATATATGTAGTTGTATTAGATGATGTAACTCAAAAAATTCATCACTAGAAGAAGAAATTTCTGATACTGATGAGATTCAAGTTATAGTAATATTATATAATATAGTAGAGAAACTAGTTCATATGAATTGATTAGAATTTTAAAATAAACATAAAAAATTCTAGAGAATATGAAATCCAATTAGAATTTCCCTCTCATTTTAATTAAATATATAGGTTGATTTAATTGAATGAATAAATATATTTAATAAATAAAATATTTCTTTTGAGTGGATAAATTTACCAAAAAAGGGGTAGATTAAAAAATAATATTTTATATTTCAATTTAAATGTATATTTTATATAATTACAATGTATAAGGATTTTTTTATGTTTACAAATTTTATTAGATTTTTATTATTAACTATTAAAATATTTTCATAGATGTATTTATGGATTCCATTATTATGTTAACACTAATTATTATCAATACCGATAATTTGAATATATATAAAAACTATGATTGGATAAATAGTATAATAGAATTATATTTGGATTGGATGGTCTATATAGATCATTGGAGTGATTACATGGTTTGTTACCTAAATATAATCATCTAAAAAATGAATTAGGTGAAATGATTGTTGAAACGAAAGATAGATTGATACCCGTCTTGGGATTGTTTCTCTCAGGTAAATGATAAGAAATTTTTCATTAAAAATTTATTGAATGATGGATAATCATCCATCATATTTTCTATATTGATGATATGTTTTTCAATTACATAGAAATTATGTTTACCCATAAAATAATTATTTTATATTTTATATTTCATATTTAAAATATATATATTCATTGTTGAGTTATCATCCATAAATTTAATTATAAGCTGTTTTTATAGGTTCTTTCTTGTTAAATTCATTGATGTAACTATTATTGGGCAGGAAGTGGATCACCTGTTAGGAGTTCATATTAAAATAAAAATAGTTTTTTGAGGTGGATGATCACTTTTATGGATATGTCAATGATGAAATTATTAAGGATTAAAAATCCAATAAGAGACCAATTCCTTTTTATTAATCTATCGAAGAATGAAATTGATATAGATATCTTGATTAGAAATGATGGATAAAATGTCTTGAATAATATATAAGTATTTTTATGTAGTGAAAGGTATGCTTAAATTGTAGTGGTTTAAGTTAATTTGGATGGAAAAAATAATTGTTGAAAATAATGGGATGTTATTATGTGATTATAATACTGTACTCCATTTTCCTGAAACTAAATAATTTTATACATGGATGAATTATAATAGAAAGACATAAAATTTTAATAAGAATATTATTTATAATAGTGTCCAAAAATATTGGAGAATAAATAAATGAAATTTATTAAATACATATTCATGATTTTTAAGTCAATGTTAATATTAAAAAAAATTATACATCAGGGACACATTTTATGTTAATGGAGATGAGTATGACGGACAATATCAGAAGTATAAGTGAAATAGTATATTTCTTCTAATGTTTTAAATGAATTTAAAATATTTTTTTATTGAGACATTATGTGAGAGATTATTTTCATTATAATACAGGTTTAAATTAATGTTTTAATCTATTGTAGTTTACGAACTTGATGATTACTTATTTATAATTATTCTAGTAATTTTAGTGGGTTTTCTAGTATGTTCTACGAGGATTATGTGACGATATAATTTATTTGTCCTATAGAGATGATAGTTCTATTTGATAATGATCAATGGATGATACAGTGTGAATATTTATGGTTTCAGGAAATGGGATTAAAATCATTTAACTATTAAGCATATATAATGGCTTGGTGTTGATAACTATATTAAATTTATAGTGGACTTTATTCAGTGGTGGGTCTCCCTTGAAATTCTTATTTCAGTAAAACTAAAAGAATGCTCGATAAGTAATATAATTATATAGGACCAATAGGGAATATTATATAATTTTATATTGAAATTAAAATTAATTAGTTATTTAATTTTCATATATGTAACAATATAATTTCATTTTTTTACTTTCTAAATTCATTTTAATGTGAATCAGTTATTTAACAATAGTTGTAGAACATCACTTATGTACCAAAAAATATCATGTGTCATTTAATTTAACATTATGAACTTAAATTTTTGTGAGGCCTTTTTAACATAAGAATTTTAGAAGTATACTAGGTTTTATAATAATGATACCTGATTTTATTTGATAACATCATGTATGGTGGTTCACTTATACTCATGTGTGTTATAGAGGGTGAGTCCAATTTGTGGTGATTTTGGGCAATAATATATGGGAATAGAATTATTGCATAATAAAAATGGATGAAACAACATTCAAAATTATAATTCAATGATTGATAATTTGGTCATCCATTATTGTATTAATATTTATAGATGGGTTAAAAAAAATAATAAAGAACAAGTGGGAAATTATATGATATAAAAATTATAAGGAAATATTTTTTAATAAGTGAATGTGTTGTTACATTTATTTTATATCGATAACAAATGTAAAAATTATTAATATCCTTCTCATTTTATATTTATAACCTTACATAATAATGAAATCATCTATAAACCATGAAATATTGATTTTGATAATATATAAGAGGAAAACTGAATAAAAATATTTATTAATAAGTATTTTTTTGAGATTTTTTGATTTTATAGATATTTATACAAATATAATTATAATTTTAAAAAGGATTATATATTTTTAATTTATAATTGAATCAGGTTTCTAAATTCCATAATCTATACTATATAATTTAATCATTAAAATAAAATCACATACATTGAAAAACAAACATTATAAAATTTAATACATTTCATTGACTAATAAAACATGATTTTTTCTAATAATTACATATTTCCTTCATGAATTTAATATATATATATTACTAATCATTAATATAATTTGATCAGATATATTTACCATAATCTATCATTCAAGCATATAAATATATTTAATTATAACTATTATATACAATTTTATAATTTGTTTGAAAAAAATTAAATTTTGATAAAAAAATACGTTTTATATGTCATAATATTTAAATATATAATAATTATATAAAATTTAATTAATATTAAATTATTAATTTAAATATAAAATAATAAAATTAAAATATTTAATCAAATTTATTAATTTTACATATTTATTAACTAAAAAATTTTATTAAATAGATTCGTAATGACAATAAATAAAATAATATAAATAATAGATATGGAATTTTATTTAAGTTCATATTGAAATAAATAATACAAAATACAATATTTGATTCAACCCCATATCCCAATTCTGTAACTTCACTTACGGTGGGTTGTTGGAGAAGGTGATGTCAACTTTTGGCATCAGAATTGGTCAGGGAAAATCCTTAGATTCCCCTTCTTCCCAACACTGCACATCACTTTGTGAGAGTCCTAAAATAACCCCACACTCATATGGTTCACCTTGGATAACACTCAAAGTAATCTAATCGAATTTACTTTTATGTCTGATTATTGAGATAAATTTATCTTCACCACATATGTGTCTAGTATTTTTATCTCAAATTATTTTTTAAAATTATTTCTATTTGAACATTCTTAGATTTCTGGGTTGAATGATTGTGGGTTAATAACATAACTTCTTAATAACTCCTATTGGTTTGGTGAGTAAGGAACAATACACATCCTTCTGATGGAAATAACCAGCGTAGAGGAGTCATTTTGATGTCAAAATTCCATTGTTGTAGAGATCCTAAAACCTAATCCTTGGCTCATTTTTTACTTAATAGTGATTTGGTTGAGGCTATATAGATTTCCATTTAAAATTAAAACGTTTTGTCTTATTAGGTTTTATATATTAACCTCTTCATCATGCATTGGTTTCTTATAATGGAAACACATATCTTAAAGATAAAGGGTAGATATATTATATTCATTCCTTAGTGATAGTTGTTCTATTAATAATGGAATTACATGTGACACTAGTGTATCCCAATATCCACCTTATTTATTGTTTTGAAAACTAGAAAACTAATTCAATTTTTATATAGCATGTTCAGTTACCTAGTAAATGCTCTGTCCATCAAACGAATTCTCCCTCTGCATGACACCATTTTCACTACTCGTACTGGTTGGGGAAATTTGGTCTGATGGTGTTTTCCATAATCAAGGTACGAACTGGACATCGATAGGTTGAGTTTATTGGGTTTCATATGTAGTTTGAGTTATCAAAAACTATAAAGGGTGTGTTTTGGATACATTTTCAGCTTTTTGGGGTCTAGTGATTTCATTCAAGAAGAATCTTTGGCATTACTCTCAGGTCTCAAGATTTGAAATCAGATGAAAATCCCCAATGGGGAGATTTGTTGAAGATGTGCTTACCCTTTATAATTCAATGTCATGTAAGGGGAATATTTCATTGTCTCTTGAATATTCTAAAAGGATATGAAATCTTTTTTGTATAATCAGAACACTATTTTTCATACTTGGTGTTAGGGAAATATTTATAAGTATTTTATTGCTTCTAGTGTGTCTCTGAACTACTAACATACTATTTTCTCGAGTCATTGATCCTTTCCCCAGGAAGGTATGCACTTTATTTTGGATGGTGTTTTGGGGCATTATTATTTTAAACAACTTTAAATTTTCTCTTGTTGGATTTCTCCATTTCTATTTAATAAAATAAAAAAAGTTTTTTAGGTGGAATAATCACATCAAATCGATCATATTAATCATTTTTTATTATATGTGTATTTTGGTATTTCTATTTATTCTATGTCCTATATTAGTCTTCTGTTTCAATGTTTAAGGTGATAATATTAATTAAACATTATATTTTATCCTTGATTATATAGGTCTACTATAAATTGATTAAATTTACCAATATTGAATAAATTTATGAAATGATGTTTACCACAATATTTTATATTATTTTTTATATTAATATTAAATAAATATGTTCATTGATATAATATAAATTTCATGATAAGATTAATCTTGATAATCATGTATTCAAATGGAATATTGACCTAAAATAAAAGTTCACATAATTCCCCATAAATAAATTTATTTGATGTAATTTTTCTCTTTTATTCATTTATCGATTGATTTATTTTTATACATTATATAGAAATGATAATCACTATTTTTTCCAATGAAAATTTAAAAAAATAATACATTTTGGTTCTTTTGGAAAATCTAGTTGATTGATAAAATGTCTTGTAGTATTTCCAAATTACCTTTCCCCTAATATCTACATTCAATAATTGAAATTTTATCAAAATTAATAATGAAAAAAATAAAATTATATAAATAATTCATTGTTTTGATTATAATGAATGGATAAATATTTTTAAGCAATATTTTAATTAATATACTTTATTAGATTACATGTTTGTTTATTGAATAATGTTTGAAATTTATGATATTATATAATATTAAAATAAGGTAATGACCTAACTAGTTTAATGATCAGTCTCTCTTATAGATGAATATCATGACAAACAACCTTTATTTTATTAGAATATTGAAAAAATTATTATTTTATTTAATAATAATTTCCAGATTGATTATTATGGGAAGGATATTTTATCATAACGATACATATAAAGTAATATTTTATACATATGAATAACTTTTTGATATTTAAACTTAATTTATTTATATTTGAATTGCTAATTCCTACAAAGACATCTAATAAATTTCCATCTATGGTAGTAAACACTGATAAAAATAAAATAAATATAAGGATCCAAATGGATCAATACTTTCAGTTTCATAATAATTTATATAATATTGGATGCCATTGTGATACATTTAGGAATCATAAATTTATAGAAATTCTAAAATGGGAGTTAACATATTGTAAAATATCAATTCGCATCATCAATGGTATTTAGGAATCCAATAGTACTCATGAAGTGAAGCTGAATTTCCAAAGGAACATTTAGAGGTTATCCCATTAATATTATTGCATAATACCTGTGTCATTGATGAATTAGTCCATTAAGGATTCATTAAAATAGGTAATTCAATAAAGACACTTTTCTTTTTTACCTATACCCAATATTCATTTATCAGATTGAACAAAACAAAATTAATGAAAACATTAAACTATGATTACATTCCCTCCCATTTTCAACTACTATCAATAAATTGAATATAAATTTGATACTCTTAGAATAATTATTCAGATTTCAATTACTGGAGAGAGTTATATTTCTAATGAACCTTCAATAATATATTTTTGTGTTTTATATTTCAGTTATTCTTTTATTCCATTATAAATTTTACCCCATAATATTGGATAAAGGGTTAATAATCACAGTTTTTGGGTGTTGAATACAGAATGGAATGATTATATTGATTGAATGTTTCTTTATTTCTTTTACTTATTTGGTTATCCCTATAATATATCAACATAAATCACATTCCTATATATTTTTAATGTCTAGTGGGTTGATTCGTGAAATTAACTATTTAAAATGAGTGAATAGTTATTCTAACTATATTATGGCCATTTAATAGTCTACAATAATTATATATTAAAATATTATTGAGATAATATTTATTTATTTATTCCATAATGTACCTATTCAAGAAAAAATGGACATTTTTTGTCAAGGATGATATTGAATGACCAATGACCACCCTCATATATGTTATGACTCTAATAATGAACAACCCATTTAACATATAAATATATTTTCAACTGCTTCAGAAATCTAAAAAACGGTAGAACTCATTACAAAATATAGTGAAATTTTACTTTTTTTCTCTTCTGTCTCTTTCATTTAATAATTAATTCAAATAGTTTTTAAATTCCTAAAATAAATAGGGACATTATCGATATGGGATTAACAAGAAAAAACTCCTTTTATAAATAATTATTTTGTTGTATTTTACCATATGAGACATTTTAAAAAATATCCAATACCAAAATGTATTGAAGGACTCTACCATGAACCAACCTCGGTCGACCTCAAACTGATCAACTAAGTCATCTAAAACATGGAAAATGTGGTGTTCTGGAACCTCCCTATATAGAAAATACTATTTAGTATCAAATATACACAATTATGAATAATAAATACCATATGAGATAGATATGTAAACAAGAATTAAATAAAAATGACTATTGAATAAAAATAAATAAAACTAAACGGATAAACATTCATCTATGTGACCAAATGGATCACCATAAATAAGAAAACCAAGATCTGTTGGAGAGAAAAACAAATTAAAAGAATGTGAAACTAAAAATATAGATTGGGTGTGAGCATTATGGTGGTCAGTAGGGATAGCAAGGATAAAAAACAACCTATGTCCCACCTTTAAAATTAAATCCTAGATTTCAACTAATTATTAATAGTGTGTTTTTATATTTCTATTTAATATATAAATGTTAGGAAAACATGATTGTTCCTCTTTGAATATTTTCAATAATCTATATAAATAAATTTTATAATATTTATTACCTGGGTTCATTTAATAGTAATGTATCCTAAATATTTAATATAGTTTTATAAAGGATACCTAGCATGTGAAGTGTGTTTCAAGGAAAATTAAGGCTTTAGTTAACAATGTTATCTCAAGATTGTTCTATTTAGAACCATGATGTGTCATTTGGAAATAAATTGATTTTAAAGGCACATTTGACATATTAGGGAGTGTTTTGGTTAATGAATGATATAAAGGCAGGATTTCACACTTTTTACATTATGTTTGTTATTTTTATGGATTTGTAAATTTATTAAGAAAATAAGATGTGGTTGAAAAAGAGTAGAGCCCCAGTTGATACATTTTAATAGTGTATAAAATGATATAGAACATACAACACAATGATACTTGGTTAGAAATTATGTATGGATGGATGTGATATGGGAGCCTATAATGTTGTCTCTTCTATAAGAGGGTCATCACATAGGTGGTGCTCCTATTTTGGATTTTAAATCACAGTTTCTGTGGTTTTTAGTTTATGCCATATGTGTGATGACCTCCCCATTCACCATGTACGAGTATCATGGGATTGTTTCGCAACATCTAAATGGTCAATTAATTATTTATAAGTGATTTAGAATAAATGGGTTGACACCCCAACTTGAATTTTTGAGAGGCATAACAGGATGTGCCACTAGTGAGGTTGGACATTGAAGCCAGTTGGTTATAGACTATGGAGAAAACCCATATGCCAAGAGGTGTGTCCAAACTGAATATGTAAAAGGGTGGCTTCTAGAGATTCATTGAAAATTCCTTTCAATACATATTTGTATATTCATGTTTCATTTTTTTGAAATTTTGGTACAAGATTGTAAAAAACCATTACTTTGTATTTATCATTTATATACCTAAAGCAGTACAATTTTCTATTAAGGAAATTATTCCATATTATTTTCAAAGATTTTTTTATTACATGGTAAATGAAAAAGAAAAATGGTTTCATTAAATGGATACTTGGTTTGTGTTTTTTTATAATAATGAGACACCATATTTTTATATATCCTATATTAAAACTTGTAAGAATGTATTTGAAATTAATGTGTTGGAATACGATCTTGTATATCCTCGGTATACCTACTAAGCTCATTGGTACTCATGCATTCTCTATCTTATAAGTTTCAGGTTCTTATATATTTGGATTTCTCTTAGAGTGAGCATGGTTTTGTGATTAGTGGTGATCTAAAAGGCAATAAAGATATAGGTTTAGTATTTTAGTTTTACCTATTTTTATTCTAACAGCATGTTTTTTATTATTATTTTTATTAAAATTACTTTTATGTGATAAATCAATCCCAATTGTGTATGTTTTATGCTTGGTACTAGTTTCTTGCCTAGGAGGATTGGGAAGGCCTCTTAGGCCTTGTTGCGGGTCGATTGGTATGTCCATTTTGGGGTTAAATTTGGTTGGATTTCAATAAAAATCGTATTACAGAAAAAAAAAATTATTATTTCCAATGTTAGGAAGATATTAAATAGGATAATCAGTACTCAACAGGTACATATGGGAAGAGTGTCACAAACTCTTTCTCATTTTGATACACGAGATCCCTGGGATTTTATATGATTTTAGACTATGGTTTTGGTGGATGGGGTGAAAAAAAGGGATTGTGAAAATATTTCATGATGGGATTACATATAGTACCCACCAATGTGGATCCTGAGTGTACACTTTGATACACTACTAGTTTTTTTGTGATTTTTTCGTCCATGTAATTTTAAATCAAATCATGGGTATTTATGACCAAATGTTTCCTACATGTGTTATTCTGGAATGGGTGATTCTTTGGCCTAATCTTGGTTTTTGTGAGTTTAACGTGGTTTTGGGAGTTCATCCGCTATGTTATAAAATGAGGTTCAATTTCATGAAGGTGTATTTCAAATGTAAAATAATAAGTATGGGATGTTTTGAGATGGAAGAATTTTTTTTAGTTTTAATGGTTTTATAAAATGTGAAATAATAATTACATTGGAAATGATTTGTCTTGAGGAAAAAATGTTATGTGTCACCCTTGGTATTCCTTATAGATGTTAAAATATGTGTGCATGTTTTTTTTATTGTGCATGTTTTTATTTATATATGTATTGATATAACAACTAGTGGTGTTTCACACCTATTTGACGGTTAATATGAATCCATGGGTGACTATTTAATGTGAAATACTTGATGTGGTTTTTCCGGAGTAATTTTTGAAAATGAAAATGGTTTACATTTAATATGGGTTCATTTTAATGGCGTTTATAGATTTAAAGAGAATAGTGAGGTTGTGTATTTTATTTTTAATGTGGATATAATTATTCTGATATCAAAATTGAAAAATTTAATTTGAAATTGTGTGATTTTGGAAAATGGTTATTTTAAAAAGAAAACTATTTGTTAATATTTTGATGTAAATTTGTTTTGTTTTAATTATTTTTTCATGTGGTCATTATTTATATGGCAATATTTAGTTTAAGAGCATGTTGGTTGGATTAAGAAGATAATTTGTTGATTTATATTTCGAAGAATATTTAGTTTTATGCCTTAGGTGGTTGAAAGTATTCCACCAAGAAAGACCTAGATGGTTTCTGACATTTCACATCCTATCATCAACCATGAAAAGACATCCTATAGAGTAGGTTATCTGATCCATTCTAAATAATTTCATGTATTCTATAGTTATCAATGTCTATTACTAGACGTGGAGTGTCTTAGAAATATTGAGGATGTATTGAGGTTTTTTTAACTGTAGTTTGTGTGACAGTGTGAGTTTTTTTATGTTTTTTTAAGGACTATGACTATACCAATAGAAGGTGATCGTTATATTTTCATTTTTTGTTTGGATTACAAGGTTGATCATAATGGTCACATTCACCAAATGTTTTATTATTGAGTGAAGGATAATAATGTTCTATATCTTATGGTCACTTTACAAGGTCAACTGATGGTGGTGGGGAACATTCGACCATATCAATGAGTTTGATTCCATTTATCAGGTGATTAATTGAATATATTAGTTGTAAGTTCTTCTTTTTATGTGTGGTCTTCATCCAAGGATTAATGACCAATTTCTGTTTTGGATCTTGGTTATTGCCCATATAATAAGTATGCTTAACTAGAGAAATGTTTTCCTTTAAATTATCTTTGCACTCCCTCTCGTTTATTCAATTGAAAAAACTTTCTATTTCTAAAAGTGTGTTATGGTTGTGAACTCTAATCTATCATGTTCTAATACTATGATGGATGGTCGATGTTGTGTCCATTGAAATTAATTTCATGTTTTTTTTTCTAAAAGAATGAGTTGTAGCCATGGGTTATCATATCTATACTGTAGTGTGTAAAAAGCCTCAAGACATCATGGCTCCATCCATAAGCCCTAATGTGAATCTCTTCACAGTGACATGGATCACTAGGGATGTGGGGAACCTTTGAACAGATCCAATATCTGCAATTGTGATTTATGTAGTTTAAATTTCCTTTTTAGTATTCTTTTTAATTCTAATATTCTCCATTTTTTTATATTATATTTGGTGTTATCTTCTTACAATTCTATGGATTGAGCCATTGTTTATGAGAGTCTTTGGTCGAGGGTTATTTCTTGTGCTCTTTAACATTTGGGATTAGATTTGGATTTGCAATGTGATCATAGTGGAGGGGATCGTTTCATGGTTAATTGATGAATTTTGGTTTGGTTTAGTTCTTTTTATGAGTACCTTTCATTGAGTATCCATTGTAATAAGGGTTTCTAGTTATGTTTTGTGGATCCTTGTTCATGTTTTTGTTATTTCCTGCTGGTATACGGTGGTGGTTAGATCCTCCAAGGATCTCCACGATTTTTTTTCTATAAATCATATTTTGTGTGATTTTTGATGTTAAATGACTTAAATAAAGGTTTTTGGTTTCAATCCACTTCATTCCTTTTGATTTTTTTGGTTATTCTTGTAATTGGGTATCATTATAAATTAATAAATGTTTTGTGGTGGGGATATTTATGAAACCCATAACATGATAAAAGTAATTATTTCAAATAAATTTATTATTTTTATCCTCCAATTTGATTTTAGTCCATTCTGGATTATAGTTTTAAAATTTCTTGTTTAAAATTTTCCTACACATGGCTTTCACGCATTCAGGAGTAAACATCTGGTGATCGTGCATGAGGGTATATAATCGGGAGAGTGTTTCTTGGTTTGGTGGGATTAAGATTCTTTTGATCCATCAAAACGATATAGAAGTAATCATGCAGTGCATCATGATTTTCCAGTAGGGATAACATGGTTGGAGTACTTGTGGGATTATTGATTTATGTAAAAATAAATTCATTATTTATATATTTAATTTATTTAATTTTTTATTCTCATACCACTTTTTTCACTCCATTATCCTTTATGTGTCACATGGTTGGACCTTCCGTATCCCTTGTATCACGACCTCCCCTCCCTCAAAACAACCTATAGTGAAATGAATACTGTAGATTCCTTCATGTTTTGGTGTTGATCCATCAAGGGTTTGAAACATGTCTCTATGATTGGAATCAACCATATTTCTGAATTATTTATTGAATTTTTATTGTTCCTGACCATTTTGTTCCACCCTCCACTATTTTGAGTTCGTTTTTGAAAATATTGAGGATGATGCGAGATGTATTTGTTTAAGACTAACAAAAATATTCATATATATGCATGTATATGTATAAGATTCCCCTTTTAATATATTCACCCATGAACGGATTAATATATATGATAAATCAAGTTGTGTATATATATATATATATTCATTAATTTTTAATTTTAATGGAATATATACATGTATAAGCATATGTGTAGGGATATCGTTGTTTATATTTGGACATAAAAATATATCCATAGGGGCTAGGTGTCCTTGCATATAGGAAAAGGTGATTATTCATGCATGCAATAAAGGGGATATTTTAGTTTTCATCATCCAGAGATATGTGAATTGAGTTTGATGTAGGTTCCTTAGTCCCCTGATTTTAATTTTCATTCCATGATATCATTGTATTTTTAAAATTGGGTCTTTATATTTATATTTTATATGCAAATATTTGGAGAAATTTATTGGGCCACTTGTAATTGTTTTTTATTTATTTACAATATTTTTCTAGCCTTTTTTCAAGATAGAAATTAAATGTGAGGTATCCTAAAAATTTAAAATTGTTTTATAAATGATTCAAAATTTATGAAGTGTATTTCATGGAACCCAGGGGATTTTGTTAATAATTTTATATAAAAGATGTCTCATTTGCAAGGTTAGAATATTGTTACGAAATTAAATGATTTTAAATTACTATTTTGGGTATTGGGTAACAGTTTGGTAACTATATGTTTTAAAGCCCCATTTTGAACCATTCGTAAATACTGTGGGTTTTAATATTAGATTTGGAAATTCTTTTCGACATTTGTTTTTTTTAAAGGTGGATTTGTTTGAAAAATGTAAAGGCTCAACTGTTACCAAGATATTATTATAAAAATTGGTTGGAAAATAGTTTATGTGAAATACTGAATGGAACATATATATAACATTATGTGAGATGGACAACACTATAGTGGACTCTCTAAGGATATGTTTGTCGCATAGATTGTGTCTGTGTTTGGGATAAGAAACCATACCGATTGTGGGTTTCATCTTGAGCGATATATCTGAGGTCCACACCATTAACCACATAATATAATCAAGGTATTCTCATGAATCTTCTAGAGAATTGAGTGATATTTTCTTATCAACCTATATTTTATGGGATAGTACTCCTTAGATTTGCTGATAGATCAAGTGGTATGTTCCACTATTAAAGAGATTCTATGGAATAAATTGGTTATGAACTATTGATATACAACAAACACTAGTAGGTTAGTCTGAACCGAGTACATCCAGGTATTTCTTATAGATATGTTTTGGAAATTCACTTGATTAAAAATTTATATTTTCTAATTTTACATTGTGGATATTTTGGTACGTTATCCCAAAAATTGATTATATGGTATTTTCATTAAAAGAAATGATATAACAGTATTGTCTTTTACTGTAATTTACCCAAATTAGTGTTCTTTCATTGGTAATTATTTGGAAATGAAAAGTAAAGGTTATTTTTTTTTTCCAAAATCGAAGCTATTTTCCAGTTTTTGAAATGAACAAAAGTAACATATTATATATATATATATTATATTATCAAACTAGCATTAACAGATTTAATATTTATTATGTATAATAAATAATTGCATATCTGAAGGATCCCTACTGAGCCACTCGTTGATCTCTCCTACATAATATTTTTAATTTTAGGTTTATCTTGTTTTGTATCACTCTCAGGGGGAGCATGGATCTTTGATTTTACGGGACCCATGATGACACATGGAGGTATGTTTATCTATTTATTTTTACAATTTTTTATTTTCTACATATTTATTTATATTTTTTTTTTGGATAAAATCTTCTAATTTGGGTATATTTGATTTTGAAAATTGGTTTCCAACCTAGGTGGGTGTCGAATGCCTCTCAAGCCTTTCATGGGCCAACTAATGTGAGTAGTTTAGAGTTAATATGAGTAGTTTCATGATTGAAATATCGAAGGTGGTAAAATATTATATGTCATTTTTGGAAATAGTTTCAAATTATTTATTAGGGTTTCAATTTACTACATTATTTAAAATTAATATATTTCAATGGGAATATTTTTTTTATTAATTTTAGTTTCAAATCATTAATGAAAAATTACACCACTAAATATATTACTTACCTCAATCTTGATGGAGGAATAATTATAAATAATAAATATACATTTATGGCGTATATCTCCAAATGTTTTCTATGGGATATAAATTTCACATAGGTTATTAATACTTTCTTTCAATATGTGTTCATCAATGACTTGAATAAAACTCATCATAATTTTTATCTCCCATTGTAAAAAAATATATTTATTACAATCCCAACATCATATCGATGAACTAAAACACTATTCTATTTTTTATGGCCACATGATGGTCTAAACACACTCCTGGGTAGACTTATTAATAATTATAAAAAAATTAATTTTTATAATATATATAGTTATGTAGTGGATCATTGACTATTTAGGTTTACATTGTGTAATCAATCTTTAGAATGGATCTATACCATTCCAGTATATTTTATCCTACTATAGGATAAGTTATAAATACATTATCCCACAATACTATTTACAACCCGCAAATATTGATGTATCATGTTCAACATTTAAAATTTAAATTAGTTAAATGATCAATAGGATTACTAGTCATGGAAATTTTTTAATAATATTACTTAGAAATTATATCATCATGTAATTAATACCTGGTTAATGATAAAAAAGTTTTATAAGGGTTTTTCACATAAACATGTCCATTTATTATGGTGAATATAATTGATCCTTAATGAAGATTTTTTCTAGATATATACAATATACTAATCTAAATTGAATGATCAATTTTCAATAGGCTACATGAATGATCACCAATGCATTGGTCAAATATGTTGGGAATCAACCAAATGGTTTTCAAAATATATGAAATGAAAAGATTGATATTCATATTGATGGATATGATAAAAAACACAAGGTATATATAATAAATATGTGAGATAAAATATTTGTAGTAGTGAATGAATATTAAATGGTTCATTAAAAATAAACCACAATATCTTTGGTACCAAAATACACAATAATGATTCAAGTAATAAAAACCCCATGGTCTATCACATTTGACTTATATCTGTATAATGGAAGAGAAATTAAAAACTCTATGAATAATTACAATATTTGAGATCATACTGATAATTGAAGTCTTAATGAACTAGAATTTAACACTATAAAATCTATAAATTCATGTTTAATAAATCTGTATGAATCTCAAATATAGGATGATATGACTTTTAACAACAAAATCTAAAGTGAATTTTTGAGGACATAAAAAATATATAATATTATGATGTTGAAATTTTACTGAATCGATACTTGGATCAATGAAAATATTGTAATATTAATAGTTAGGAAATGAAGTAAATGATTTTTAGATGAATAACAATGATAATGATGAATAATAGGATTCAATGGTGGAAACATCACCACTAAACATGTAGGGTCTGTCATTCCCATATAGGTGGGATCAAAAAAGATGGAAGAATATATCAGTATATTTTTAAAAAGAATATAAGAAGAGAGATATTAAAATACAATTTTAGTGATTATTTATAATATGAAATAAATTTCATATATTATAAAATATATATGAATGAATTAGAGAATGTTAATGGAAATTGGAAACAACACTACATTGAGATAATTCTATGTCGTGGTGTAAAAAAATCATCAAAAAATGAAACACAGACATTGTGTTTTGTATATCCTTAATTATAAGAATTAATACATATTTGGATAAGAATTATGTGATTTATGTTTCTATTACAATATAATCACATACACCACCTTAAAATATTAACATGAGGATATGAATATAAAAATATCTGGTCTCTGGTTTGGATATTCAATAGCTATGATCATAATTGGTTATATTGGATATATATTGAAAAATATTGATTATTTTATCTCCCCTTTGATTATTTTGTGCCAAATGTGGAAGGGGAGAGGGAAATAATATTCATAGAACATAGTTTACTATAACTAGAAGTGTTATAATAGAAGAAAAATGTGTTCAGCTATTCATGATAGTGATAATTGAATATGATTCAACATAAACCTCACAATTAATAACATATAAAATAATTAAGATGGATTTAATGAAGTTTAATTGAATTATGTTTAAGAGGATTCCATGTCGGAATAAAATAAAGATATATGTGTTTCTCAATGGAGAACATAAAAATGATAAAAATAAATATAAAAGGTTGTGAGATAATATCACTACTGATGGAGTGTCAACATAATTATAATAAAATGGAGAAGAAAATATTGTTTGGAAGTTTCATACTCTAGTTCAGGGTTATTCTATTCAAATAAGGAATTTTTTGTTATTCTCGTGGAAGGTCGATAAAATTTTTCACCAATAAATGATGGTGTTACTTTCCAATGTTATAATGTGGAAAATAAAAATAAACAGAGTAGAATATAGGCCATTTATTGAACATTACAGGTAAAGTAATTTCAATCATCCTTCTCCTAAGAAAAAATAGGTATGTTTGATCAAATTATGCTAATAAAATGAAATACCATGTGGAAATATGAGTTTTTAGAATTATTTATTTTCCCATTTATTATCCACATAAACCCTAAGAAATTTTTTTAATGTTTCAAAAGGGTTTCTACTTTCTTTTTTTTATTTCTAATATTTTATGTTCATCAATGAATTCCATGAATGAATGAAAAGTGTATTTCGGATAAGTACATGTCAACAAAATAATCCAAATTAGGGGATTAATTCTCAATTCATAAACGAGGTGAAGGAATAACCTATGAAACCTTAGTTTGAAGAATCATTAAAATTAGAATAAATATTTCAGTCATATATTTTTCAATTATATTGTCAAAATTAATTTTTATCATAATATTTCAATTATTAATTGAATTCATCTTCATTAATTTTTTCTTTAATCAACTAATCAATGGTACCTGAATTTTTTAATATAATTATTATTCCATATTTTTAAAATAAATAGTTAATCCATTTAAATAATACAAATAGCATAAAAATAACCATACAATCATGGTTAAAATTATGTAACACATCATAATTTACTGTTCTTTATTTTTTATTATAAATGAATTATTTTTGAGATTCAGGTTACCATCATTTTTTCATATTTTCATTAAAGTTTTTTATCATTCTTTTTCATTTGCCCAAAAGATTATCGAAACGATTCACTTACCTTTCCAATAAAATTTTTCAACCTCTGTTTCCTATTTTTATATGGTTTATTTATCAATATACTAAGAAATTTTTCCTTCAATAACATTCTTGTAATGTTATGAAATCTATTACTAAATAGAATCACTTTTAATATGTATGAGTCAATTGAATATTTAAACCAATTATCAAAATACCCACCATGACATTAAATTATAATATTTCCAATAAAACATTGAATTAACTTTATCAAAAAATATAAATTATTTAATCCTATTATATATTTTCATTCCAAGCATAATGTATGTTTCATGATGTTATAATGAAAATGTGTGCAGGAGTTAGTCATCCATGGGGTATAGGAACATATGTTTTATTGGGAACATTGTTCTGGGAATTTATATGATAATTGGGGGGACAATATTTTTATCTTACTTTATTCATTTCCTCTATTTCAATAAAATGAATGGTTTGTGTATTTGATGGATTAGTCACCATTTTCAGTACAAGGAACATTTTATTGAATTATGATAGGTAATGGATGTTAAAGTTGCCTAAAAAACCTCCTTCAATATAAAACAAATTAAGGAGTCAAAATATTTTTCATTTCGTTAATGATGATCACTTTTCTTTATATGTTTTATTATGAGATTACATATTAATCATTATCAGTGTATTACATTGGGATTATCGCTTGGCATTATGCACTATAATTTAGAGTGAAAAATATTTTGGATAAATTTTTTTATTCATTACCTACCTTACAAAAGACACATAGACAAGTGATCCATAATAAAAATTCTTCATTAATGATTCTTATTTTAACAACGCATGATTTTATGGAATTTTTCCATGTAAATTTTTTTTAAAAGCTCTCTCTACGTAGAACACTAATATTAAACAAATGATAAATTATAATTTTTAATTTTTATAGTTTACACCGAAAAGGTGGGAAAGGATAAGATTAATTAAATTAAGAAAATAGAATTTAAGAATTTAAATAAATTATATCATTGGAAACCTATTAAAATGAAATGAATATAAAAAATAATTGACTATAAAAGATGTGTTTTTATAAAAAAAAAAATTTCTATGCACACAATACAATTATATCTTAATAAATTAAATTTATAATTATTATTGAAATATATTTATTAAATATGTATGATATATACATATAAAAATGGTTTAAAATATATCTAATACGTCTGGTTGGAATAAAATTAAAATAAATCCATTTTTATACATAAAAATGATACTTCCCTAAATGTTGTGTTAACGCCTTTTAATGGTTCACTTATTTTAAATATTAATATTAAAAGTAATATTTATTTTAAAAAATAGCATATAAAAAACAACTTATGATGAATTTTGTGATTTTTTTTAAAAATATTTATTTTCTTGTAAGTAGTGAAAAATAGATTTTTTTTTGAAAATTATGAATTTAGTTTTATTAAAGACACTATGATTTTAAATTTATGATGATGTAAATTAAAAATACTTTTGAAATAAATAATATAATCCTATGAATTCTAATAATCTTTGTCTTAATTTTTTGTATATTTATTTTTGGGATTAAAAATACATTTTCCAATAAAAATTTTTTTCATTTCGTTTCAAATAATAATTTTAAAATTAAATGCTGACAATTATGATTCAAAAATATTGAAAATTGAATTCAATATATTGATTAAGTAGGATCAAAATTAATAAATTGTTCTGTTTTATTATATCCCCTATTAATGGTATCCTTGAATATTTTTGTTTTCATGATAAAGGTTAAATTGGGTAATTTAGATTAAATATAATATGATTAGAACTATGAAATTTCCCTAAAACATTCATTGATATTATTAGATTTTTATTATTTGAACCTTAAAAAATATGGTTATAGTTTTTTTGTCAATGGTCTCTTCTCAATGAAAATGTATTTTTTATTATTTACATTAAAAATATCACAACATGTCACTTTCTTTGTCTTACACATATCTTATGTGTCCATATTGGGAAAATTTTATTTTATTGATGAACATACATATCAATTTTGATATTAACCAACATATATTTAGTATTTGAATAATTTTATGACTTTTTGGTCTATTTAGATGATGATAATGTTTTAATAATAATTTATTTAATGAAAACACTAAGATTTCACATTTATATTTTTAATAGCTATATTTTTTAATTATGGATTTATTATGATCATATAACTTATGATAGATATTATTTTAAAAATTAGTGGATAAATAAACATCATACTTTTTTATTCTTATTTTTTGTTATGATATATTTACCTTAAATAATTATTTAATGATGTTGTATTAATTATTTTATTAATGAATCAAAAAAATAAATTATACTAATGATTCTTAAATATATATTTTTTCCAGTATTGCAGTTGATCTTAGAGTTTTGTGGATTAATATTTAATATTATGAGGGTGTAAAATGATTTTTAAATGTTATATTGTTTTCTCGTGTTTACTAAGGCTAAAGTGATGAGTAGTGTTAAAATTGACCATATTTATATTTTATCAAAGATATATTTTGTGAAATTATTCTAATTTATTAAAAAACAATTACAAATTTAAGGAGATTCTAATTTAGTCTAAAAACTAATAAATAATTTTTTGTGTTTTAATTGATATTTTATATATTTAAACAACATCAGTTTTATATTAAATGTATTTTTTACAGTAAAGAAAAATAAATTATGTTAACTAAGGTCAATCAAAATGATATAGTTAAAAAAACAAGTATAAAATTTATTTTATTATTTTATTACAAAATTGAATCATATAATATCAAAATACATTTCCTTTTGTGTTATTTTTATAGAAAATAATTTTTTTTTATAATTTCCTATTGGGAGGTTTTCCAAGGGATCCCATCAACTGGATTATAAATGGGTAGTCCTTCATTGACATAATTTTTCCACCATGATTGTGATAGCTCGACCATAATAATACACATTCCTGCCTAAAATTCCTTATATAAATTATTCAATTCATGGCCTTCCAAAAATACCAACCCTTATATCCTTAGGAATAGATATAAAGTGTCACGACCCCCTCCCCACAAAGTGTACCCCTCCTAGGCCTGCAAAGCGAGAAGAGAGATAATGACCCCCATGTCCGGCCTCAAGTAGGACCCCGGTTGGCGACTATCATCGAGGGTATAGTAAACACACAGAGGAGAGGCATTACCCACTACGAGAACACATGTAGAAGAGAGAGATAAGATAGTCAAAAAACCAACCCCAACTTAGAACTAAAATATAAATGATTACCCATGTGCACATATGTAATGTCATGAAAAATTTCTAAAACTGGATTGGGGAAAACCACTTGTACCCAAAAGAATGTAAAACAGCAGCAACCACAAGCCCGAACAGCTCATGCAACCACAATCTAGTAGTAACCAGCCTGATCTCCAACCTGCTCCAAGTGACCTAAAAACAGTTTGTATATACATAGGGTGAGTATAACAGTATACTAAGTAAGATCCTCCCCCGAAGCCTCTTGTGAAAATGTAATGAAACAATGGTAAAGCATAGTGAACATCAAGTTAAACTAACTCGTCACTTAAATAGGTATTCTAAGTTCCCTGCCTCACCATGGCTACTCTCACCAAGTAACACATACAAGAATATATCATATAATAAAAAATATCTAGGGTACCCCTCTACAACCTCCCCACAGGTTTTTGGATTTTCCCAAACATTGTATGTCTTAAACATATCTATCCAAAATGTCTTTCCCATAGACACCTGCACGAAGTACCACAATATGCACCTTGTGCAACAAAACCACCAATTCCCCACACCAAAGTATCCAGGTAGATTCTGTTAGCCACCACTGGTCACAAAACATATATCATACAATGAGTATTATATCTCAATACATTACATCCCATACACTGCGTAAGGATCCTCTAGCCATCAAAGCCTATACACGTTACACCTATAGTAGTCCACAGAAAACTATATCCAAAATATATGTGTGTGGTTAACCACATTCCATTACAGCCCTATACACACATATATGGGAAAAGCTAACCAATGTGTCTTCCATCACAAGTAACTACCAAGATAAGAGAGTGGGGATAAAGGGGGTAGTCTTACATCCATCCTCACACTGAAATGTTGGGGAGAACACACACCCCCCCCCCCAGGGCTCAGAATACATGGGGTGTCATTTTTCCTTACTGACAGGTTGGATTTGCATATAGAAACACAAAAAGTACAAGATATATTTTATCTCACAACCACATTATGAGCATAACATTGTATTAGACACAACCACAGCTGGCGACTCTTAGACTCTTGGATTCTACTTCTAAGACATGGTATCTTATAAACACGCAACTATTTATAGAGAATTATTAGATTACTTCATTCCCTTTTTATCAGTTCCATTTTACGTTAATTATTTGTTTAAACATTAATTAAACATGAACAATTCCACATTATGTTTCATTAGTATAACATCCAAAGTCCACTGTTTCATCAAAATTACATCCTCGTCATTGTTTTCCAACAACTCCATTCCCATGGGTTAACACCATTAATTCAATCATTCCTTACAGAATTACTTTCCAACATTCCCAAATTTCTAGATAAATATTATATGATACTAAACACAAGGGGGGTCAACATGGTGAGTAGATGTACTACATGTTGAGCCTTTTCCCCTTATAGAAAGAGCATATACACATCCTCCATCGATAATCTAAACACAGAAAAGCATGTGGCATACCATGCGTGTCTTCACCTCTTTCAGAAGAAGGGTAATTAAGACCAGATTCATTGAAAAGTGGGGAAATATAATGTAGGTAAAAAACTGATAATAATCAACAAGCATCCAACAATCACATCCATCTGATTCTATCATCCCTGGTGTCCTCCCAAACACACACATGCATTAACCAATGTATCTCGCCACTCTAGGCATCATCTGCTGCCACAACCAAAAGGCCTCCATGCCCCCGCCTATCATAACACCCATCCAGGATCACATCACCACACAAGCAGCAGTAAAACAAACATATTAACAATTGGGATCTTGTCCCTTTTACAATCAAGAGGATATCTCAAGAACCCTTCATGGAATTATCAAATAAATAAACCATTTTGAATTTACAAATTTATTATAGATAGGTTCCACATTAAGGAAACCTAAACAGTAAGCTATCATTAAAAATTAAACATGCTTACTGCACTAATTTGATTTAAATTAATTTACATCAAGAACTATATTCATTTACATGCCTCTTTATCTGTAGCCAAATAATTTTCAATTATTTCAGGTTTACGTTTACCAATTTCTGTCAAGAATGAACAGCATTACAGAGAAAGCATAGATAACACATTATCTAGAAAAACAAGAGGCAATAACATACGATCGATATCAATTTATTTATCTAGTTAAATTATTTATTATTTAAATTTTATTGTCATCTTGAGTGATTAAACATGAAAAAAATAATGTTGCGTGTAAAATAAAAGAGAAGAAATGAATCCACCACCTCAAACAGTTCGTGATGTTCTTTATCTACACAACGGGTCACGATCCACCTCTCGTGAAAACTGCATCCACCCGAGGATGCAGGGGTACGACCACCCCAAGCGAAACCCAAGAAAACTCTATTAGAAGCATGGAGATTAGATGTTATAATATAGAAAGGATAAACAAGAGAAAAGGAACCCCAATATAATGACAATAAAATATACCTTATATCGACGAATGATCTACACTGCTTGGTAGCATCAAAACAGAGAAGAACCAATCAATGGAGGAAATTTTTATTGTGAAACTACAATGAGATAAATGGGTTGTTCGAGAAACTCACACCCGAGAACAATGAGAACGAAATAGGGAGGAAGATATCTGGTCCCCATATATGATTTAACAGGGCGATAGTTTAAGATACACTTAATTTCTCATTAAAGGAGGATTGCAATAAACCACAGGGTTTGACCAAGTAAAAATATCCCAAGCCATAGGATTAATTAATATAGGAGTAATGGCCTTTGAGTCGGCCTAAGATTCCTTAAAATAAGGCTTGGAATGTATTTTAGGTCAAAGGAAACGTCAAAGGGGGGGAACTATTGGAAGTTTGAAGCATTGTTCACATACTCAAAATTTGGAAAAGAAAAAACATTGTTCATAAACCTCACAGATAGAACCTCACAATTCTTGAAACATTATTCATTAACTAAATATTTGGTAATGGAAAATAGGTTACCAATAGAGGTTACCAATAGAGGCTACCGAGAGAGGTAACCAATATAGGATACCGATAGACCTCACTAATCTAGAAACACTATAGACCTATAGTTTTGGAAAAACTATTCATTGAACCTCACTAATAGAACTATGTTCACTGAACCTCACTTACAGAACACTATTCACTGAACGAAACGAATAGAACACTGTTCACTAAACATCACTGATAGCACACTGTTCACAGATGGAATTGTTCACAGAATTGGAAATTTGGCAATGGAAAGAGAGGTTAGAAATTATACTATTCACTAAAAGGGGAAAAAATTGGCAATGTGTTGGGGATGAGTGACCTTGACCTCCTGAAACTCTTCAAACACCAAATTTTTCACAAATAAATAGACAAAAGAGGTCTAAACCATTACATAAGATACATCTCAAAATACTCTCATCCTCGAGAAATCAAAACCCACTTAAAGAAAAAGAAACAGTGTCTAAACAACCACCCATCGAGATACCTCTCCAAAGACAGAAAGCCACAAAAGCATCAAAATAAATTCGTAAATAAAACACGAAAGTTCTAACCACAAAGGGACATCGCTACATGGAAAGAGTTAAACATCAAACAACTATGGGTACTGAGCACATATCTATGAATCACGTTCCCAGGTACTCTCTTCCATGCCACCGTGTAGCCACAATACACGAACCAATTTAATAGAATGCTCGTCCAACACCTTATCATTACGGTCATAGACCTCCATAGGTCACTCCTCAATGGCCGCATCATTATCAACTTTGATCTCTCCCAAATTGATGATTTGAGAGTCATCATGAAGATAACGATGGAGCTATCATATAGGGAAAACTTCATGTATCTGACTCATCTTTAGGGAAAGTTCTACACAATATGCCACAGTTCCAACACGAACTAACACCTCGAAAGGCCCAACAAACTGGGAAGAAATCTTACTTCCATGACCAAACCTTCACTCCACACGATGGGGAGTCACCTTCGTTAACACATTATCCCCAAAATCAAACTCTAAAGGCCTCCTCTATTGATCCACATAAGTTTTTTAACGATCTCGCACTATCTTCAGCCTCTCACGAATCACTTGAACGATCTCTAATGTATTCTGCAATAGTTTGGGTCTGAGAATTGTTGCCTCTTCAACCCCAGTCCAACACAATAGAGAAAGATATGGTTGGTCATACATGGCTTCAAACAGTTCCATATTGATGCTGGAGTAAAAACTATTATTGTAAGCGAAGTCCACCAAGGGTAAGTGCTTTATCCACGAACCTCCAAAATCATGAACACAAGTCTGTAACATGTCTTCAAGATTCTGGATGGTTATCTCTGTCTGACCATCTGTTTGAGGATGAAAAGCAGTGTTAAGGCATATTTGAGAACATAAAGCATGTTTGAGACCTCTCCACACCCTGGAGGTAAAACAAGGATATCAATCAAAAATTATCATCCTTGGGACTCCATGATGTCTCAACATCGCCTCTAGATACTTCCTTGACAATGAATCCACAGATCTGGACACCTTGATCTCTATAAATTGTGATGATTTTGTTAAAAGATCCACTACCACCCAAAATAGCATCATGTCCACCTGGAGATCGAGGTAAACCAGTAACAAAGTCCATTGAGATTTCCTCCCACTTCCACTAAATAATCTCTAATGGCTAGAGTGGACCACCAGGGACACAGTGTTTGACCTTCACCTTCTTGAAGTCCAAACATCGAGACACAAACTCTGCATCTGCATGCTTCAACCCAAGAAACAAAAACTAACTTCTAAAGGCTCGGTACATCTTTTTCACTCCAGGATGCAGTGCTAAAGGAGAACTATGGAACTCTCTGAGAACTGTCTCGCACATCGTCAATGTAAAAAAAATCCTTCCAGGATACAACTCTTTGTGTTGTTCATCCTTAGTACAGACATCAAGGGCATCAACACAAACAACACGGCCTCTCCATATCTCCACCTCTAAATCCCCATACTAGGACTATTCCACCTTATGCATCAGGGATGACCGTACAGTCATCTGAAGAAGAAAACCTATATCCCAAACATATCCCATATCAAGATGTAATGCTGACAGTTCTTCCATTACTCTCCTGCAATCATCGGATTCTCACACAGCATAACTACATGACTTTTGACTTAGTGCATCACCTAAAACATTCCATTTTCTAGGTGTATAGGATTTTTCAAAGTCGTTTTCCTATAATAACTCCGTCCACCGAAGTTGTCGTAAGTTCAAGTCACACTGGAAGAAAACATACCTCAAACTCTTCTGATCAGTGGAAACCACAAAGCGCTCACCAATGAGGTAAAGTCTCCACAACATAAGTGAAAACACCACCACATACAACTCAATATCATGGGTGGCATAGTTATGTTCATGGGGAGACAACGTCCAAGACCCATAAGAAACAACTGACCTCAGTACCATGAGAACACAGCCTAACCCCAGACGTGAAGCATTGAAGAAAACATCAAACTGAACACCCTCAGCAGGAAGACAATGAACTGGGGCACTTACTAACATCTCCTTTAGATACTACAATTTTTCCTAAAACAGATCAGTCCATTTGAGTGTCTAATCCATCATGGTAAAATATTTCATAGGAGTCGCAACTCGTGAGAAATTCGCTACAAACCTCCTATAGTAGCCTGCAAGACCAAGGAAACTTTTCACGTCTGACACTGTCTTGGGGGATTCTTAATATAAAACTACTTCTATCATCAATGGATCCATAGCTACTCCCTGTTAGGGTAACATGCCCCATGAAATGAATATATAAAGACCAAAAAATTCACTCTGACAACTTCCCAAACAGCTAATGTTGATGAAGAACTCCCAAAACAGATTGTAGATGCTCTACATGCTCCTCCTCAGATGAGGATTACACAAGGATGTCGTCGATTAAAACTACCACAAACCTGTCCAGGAACTCACAGAAAACGGCATTCATCAATCCAATGAATATAGCTGGAGCATTTGTCTCGCAAGAAAACATTACAACGAACTCATAATTCCCATGACGTCAACAAAAAGCAGTCTTCAGAATATCCTCTTCCTTCACATACATCTGATGATATCATGACCACAAGTCAATATTTGAGAACCAAATTTCACCCTTCAATTGATGGAATAAATCATCAATCCATGGAAGAGGATATCAATTCATTATTATCACATTGTATAAGCATCGATAATTGACACACAACTGCAAACTGCCATCAACCTTATTCACAAAAAAAACTGGTGCACCCCATGATTACACGCATGGACAAAAAAAACTGCACGATAACAGACCATAAAACTATATACGTACCTCTCATAACTAAGAAGGGGCCAAAATATATTTAGAGAGATATATAGGAGAAGATCATGTTTGTAGATCGATCCCAAACTCAATCTCTCGTCGAAGGGGGAAATACTACATCCTAATCTGAAAAGACATCAGGGTACTCCTCTACGACCCTAGGAAACACCAACTGTTGAACCTCTGAAGAACTTAGCATCATCTCAGCCATCATGGATAATAAGCATAGAACACACCTATGACCTATCCGAGGATATCGCTCACCAACAAAAACCATTGTCTCTCTATCCACATCAATGAAAAATACCTTCTTTATAAATCAATCCACAATAGCTTGCACCAAATACAAACATTCCATGCCAAGAAAAACAACAAATTGTTGTATTCGTAAACATAAGAAATCTCCCCATGAGCGGTGTTATCCTAACACTATCTCACAATCTCTACATACTTCAAACAAGATATCTTGACCTCCAACTGATGTAGTCAATTCCAAGGGTACTCGAAGAATCTCTTCCTCTAGTCCCAAAGCATGGATAAGGGTAGGTGATATGAATGAGTTTGTCACTGCTGAATAAAAATGGCATACACAAAGGAAGAAAACAAGAAAGGGGTACCTCAAACTTTATCTGGCTCGCGTGGAGCTGGAAACGCTAGGGCATGAACCTGGCCACGACCTCCACCACGATCTCTCTAACCATGATGAAGACCACCACTATGGCTGCACTCTACTCTTAGAGGAAGGGGAGCGTCATGGGGTTGTCCTTTGCATGCCCCATATACCCTATGTCGATCTAAAGCTGGTGCAACAGGCTACTGCTACCACAGCTGGAACTACCTCAACGGAGGAACCTGGAGCATAGCACCTGGAGCACGATGGTTGCTCTAAAAGTCAGGAATTCCCACTATGGATAACCAAACCCACCATAAGAAAAACAAGCTCCTGATCCCTTGGCATAGTCCTGAGTGTTGCTACCTCTGGTGAAATGAGATGTGAATTGTCGTGACTTCCCCCTAGCTGAGCAGAAACACATCTACCCAGAGAACCGGGAACCTCAGACCACATCTCTGCTTCGTGAGGAATCCTAAAGAATCCCCTCACGTGATGATCTGGTCCTCGATAAAATCTTCTCGGCGACCTCTGACCTCTCCATCACCTCAATATATGGCTTTATCATAAATTAGGTGACCTAGTGCTAGATCTTTGTATGTGAACCCTCCTCAAAATGCCTCTCCGTAGCCTCCTCATGTGGTAATAGGTCCGAAACATATCATAAAAGTTCCTAAAATGGATTCCAAACTATAGAACACTGGAGCTCCCTTATCAAAGGTTAAGAAGCTCCTGGAGACAATACGCCTTCATAGTCAATGAATGAAACTCGACTTAAAACATGTCTCGGAACTCCTACCATGAGATAGTTGACTCCTCGCGATCCCCGAGGAACATGAACCACCACATCCTCTCTACTCCATGCAGCATCATCACAACCAAGGACACCCAGTGCTCCATCGGAGCACAAAACGAACTAAATCCTATCTCGACCTCCTCTAACTAGTCATTCGTGACTGCATCTTAAATAGTGCCCTCGTACTTCTTCAAACTCTGGAACTAAAACTCTCAAAGTGTCGTCCTCCATGTGTCATCGTCATCATACATTACCCTGCTGTGATCTGCTGGAATGTCCTACCGGACATTTTCTATGCAAACCTAAGGAGGACGTCGACCTAGATCCATACCTGTAAAATAACAATCCGTTAGATTTCCTTAACCTAAAATATGGAAGACTCAATATTAATTAATTAATTATTTTATTTCATTGATTTTAAGTTATCCTATCCCAAGGTCTACCCATTCAAACACATGCACAGTGAAGAATGATGCACGATCCTTTCCTAGGTCTCTACCCTGCAACTAGTATAACTTTGTTAAGTAGCCATTGTAAACATGAATGTACGTACATCAGATCATAGGGGGCCTAAATGCCTATGTCTTTTCCAGTCTCCTGTGTTTACCTCACTTGCTAAACATGAATGACACTGTTTCCCTACCAACCCATGAAACCTCACATGTGCCTAACTCCAAACTCCATCCTATCCCTCAACCAGACCACTAATATCAATCTGTCATGACCTCCTCCCCACAATGTGTACCCCTCATGGGCCTACAATGTGAGAAAAGATATAATGACTCCCAAGTACCACCTCCAGTAGGCCCTGGTTGGGAGACTGGCACTGAGGGTATAGTAAACACACAAATGGGAGGCATTGCCCTCTATGAGAACACATGTGAAAGAGAGAGATAAGATATACACCATCCAAAACCAACATAGAACCAAAATATAAAATAAATCCCAAGTGCACATATGTAATGTCATGAAAAAGTACGACAACTTGAAGGGGGAAACCCGCTAGTACCCAAAAGAAAGTAAAACAGCCTCAACCACAAGCCCGAATAGCTCCTCCAACCCCAAACTAGTAGTAACCAGCTTGATCTCCAACCTACTCCTAGTGACCTAATTTACAAGTTGCTTATACATAGGGTGAGTATAACAGTATACTCAGTAGGATACCCCCTAAATACTCTTGTGCAAAAGTGAAGAAAGTATTCTAAAGTACAGTGAACAACAAGTGAAACTAACTCGTTACCTAAATAGGTATACTATGTTCCCATCCTTACTAAGGCTTCTCTCAACATGTAACACCAAAAAGAATATATCATATAATAAATAAGGTCAAGGGTACCCCGTAACTACTTCCACACTGGTTCTCCACATTTCCCCAACATCACATATCCTAAGCATCTCACTCTATAAAGGCATGCGCTCAGACACGTGGGTGAAGCACCACAATAAGAACCTCGTGCAACAAAACCACCACACCCACACACCAAAGTAACTAGGTAGTTTCCGAGGGCCACCACATCTTGTATAATGTGTATCATATGTTGGATATTATACCTCAAGCTATTACAACCCATTCAGCAAGTAAGGATCCTCAAGCCATCACAACCTATACATGTTACACCTATATTGTCCACAGAAAAATATATCCAGAATATATGTTTGTGAATAACCACAAGAAATTATATCCCTTTACACATATATATGTGGAAAACTAAACAATGGGCCTGCTAACACAAGTAACTACCAATATAAGAGAGTAGGGCCAATGGGGGTAGTCAGCCATCCATCCTTCCACCGGAATATTGCGGAAAACACCCCCCCCCCCTCAGGGCTCAGAATCCTCGGGCTGTTAGTTTTCCATGCTGGCATGGTGGAGTAGTGTATAGAACCATAAAACGTATAAGATATATTATATCTCATAACCACACTATGGGAATATCCTTTCCATAGTCACAACAGCTGCTAACCTCTATCAGACCTCAGCCTGCAACTTCTAAGACTAGGTATCCTATAAGCACACAAACATTTAATGTGCTTTATTATATAACTTCATTCCCATTTTTATCAGTTCCACTTTACGTTAATTAATTCTTTAAACAATAATTAAAAATGAAAAATTCCACATTAAATTTCATTAGCATCACACCCAAAGTCCAGTGTTCCATCAAAATTACAACCTCATCATTATGTTCCAGCAACTCCGTCCCCATGGGTTCACACTATTTATTCAATTATTCATTATAGAATTACATTCCCACATTCCCATGAAATATAGAAAAAAATTCTATGATACTAAACACATGGGGGCTTAACACAGTGAGTAGATGTACAACTCGTCGAGTCTTTTCCGCTTATTGCAAGATCATAAACCCATCCTCCCTTAAGAAGCTATAAATAGATAGCATGTGGAATACCCCCATGTGTCTTTGCCTCTTTCGAAAGAAGGGGAAGTGAGATCAGCTTCCTTTAGAAGTGGGGAAAAGTAAAGAAGATAAACAACAAATAATAATTAGCAAGCATCCAACAATCACATTCATCCTATTCCATCATCCCTGGTGTACTACCTAACACCCACATGCATAAACCGATGCATATCGCCACTCTAGGCGTCATTTTTTGCCACAACCAAAAGGCCTCAATGCCCCCACATAACACAACACACATCCAGGATCACATCACAACACAAGTAGTAGGAAAAAACATCTTAACAGTTGTGCTCTTGGCTCTTTTACAAACAAGAGGATAAATCCGGCCCCTTTAAGGAATAATCAATAAAATAATCCTTTTTAATGTAACTGATTTATTATATGTGGGTTCCATATTTGGGAACATAAAAATTAACCTATATTAAATAATTAATATGTTTACTGCACCTATTTGATTAAAATCAAATTACAATAAGAACTAGATTCGTTTACATGCCTCTTTAAATTTTGAAAAACAATTATCAATTATTTTTAGTTTTATTTCATTGCCAATTATTTTCAATAATGAACAACAATATGAACCAAGCATATATATCACACTATCTAGAAAAACAAGGGGAAATAACAAATGATCGATATCAAAAAATTTATCCAGTTAAAATATTTATTATTTCAATTCTATTGTCATCTAGTGTCATTATACATTCCGAAAATAATGTTTCTTGTAAAATAAAAGTGAAGCAACGAATCCCCTACCTCAAACAGTTCTTGATGTTCTTTATCAACACAATGGGTCATGATCCTCCTCTAACGACAACTACATCAACCCAAGGATTCCATGGTACAACTGCACCAACCATGACCTAATAAAACTCTATTAGAATCATGGAGATTACGTGAAATAATATGGAATGGATAAACAAGAGAATATGAACCCAAAAAGAACTAAAATAACACACACATTATATCGATGATTGATCGATACTGCTTGGTTGCATCAAAACAGAGCGGAACCAATCCGAGGAGGAAAGTTTCATTGTGAAACTATTATGAGATGGAATGGGATGTTCGATCATCTCACACCAGATAACAAGGAGAAATAAATAGGTAGGAAGGCATCTCGTCTAGTTAGAATATTTAAAGGGGCGACTCTTTAAGATACACTTATTTTACTATTAAAAGTGAATCTCATTATACCACAAGATTTGACCAAGTAAAAACATCTCGTGCCACATGAATAATTAATATAATAGTTATGTACTTTTAATTGGCCTTAGAGTCCTTAAAACGAATAATTAAATGCATTTTACGTCAAAGGAAACTTCAAAGAGGATAAACTGTAGGAAGGTGGAAACACTGTTCACATTCTCAAAATTTGGAAAAGGAAAGACACTATTCATAAACCTCACCATTATAACCTCACCATTCTGGATACATTATTCATGAACTCAAAATTTGGTGCAGAAAATATAGGTTACTAATAGAGGATACCGATAGAAGTTACTAATAGAGGTTACAGATAGATGTTATCGAAAGAGGTTACGGATAGACATTACAGTTCTAAAAACATTGTAGACCTAGCATTCTAGAAACATTGTTCACTGAACCACACGGATAGAACATTTTTCACTAAACCTCACCGATATAACACTATTCACTGAACCTCATTGATAGAAAACTTTTCCCTGATTGAACTATTCACAGAATTGGAAATTTGGGAATGGAAAGAGAGGTTACCGATGCTATTATTCACCGAAAGGGAATCAATTGGAAAAGTGTTGGGGATGAGTCACATTTACCTCCCAAATCACCTAAAACACTATTTTTTACAAAGGAATATACCAGAGAGGTCAGGGCCATTACATTAAGGGTGTCCTCTGAAGATGATTTAATCCTTTTAACTGAATCCTTCTTGTTTATTTCTACTTCTACATAGTATTAATGTGTTGTTTCTATGATAATGAAATAATAACAGTATCATATAAAATATGATATTTGATTACAATTATCATAAAATATTTTCCACATTTTATCCTTTCAATAAAGAGAAAAATGTAATGCACGTGTATAATTATGACTTAACATCTCCATGTCATGATGTATTTTTTTTCATCAACTCTATAATTGGATGGGTATAATTATGGTAATAATTAATATATATATTTATATGAAAATATCTTAAATGAAATTTGTTATAGAAAAAAATATATCATTCACTTCATCTCCCTTTATTTATTAAGGGGACGAAATCATCACTCTTGTGTACATAAGTCCTACCTTCACAACAATGAAATTAAATTTTCAAATTCACCATTGAAGAATAATTATATATATACTAAATACATAATATATCTAAGACCTTAATAACATTATGGATATGAAATAACTATGTTCAATTGAAATGTATTCAGACATATATGACATAACATGTGTAGGAAAATGAAACAATTAACATAAGAAATAAGTGTATTGATAAAATATTACTAAAAAATATGTAATAAGATGGTATTAGATGACAATATATGATATCATAAATAAGTTTATGGTTCTAAATTAATTTTATAACATACTACATGAAAATATTATTTTTTTAATGAATAATAAAATGAATTAAAATTCAAGGTAAGGATTCCACATCTCACATTGAGTTTTATTTTCCACATGCCATATTCATCACTTTATTGTTCTGTGTGATGTATATATTAACCCTTAAATTTATGATCAATAATAATTGAATATTAATTTGAATATTTTATTTTATTGAATCATGTATATAAATATTTTCTATGTCGTGCGCCATTTATTAAATACAATGTTTACATTGAATGCAATCTTATTGACTGTGGAAATGTTGATAAATAAACCTATTTTATGGGAAATGGATATTTTATGAAAAAGAACACATTTTATGAATTAAATCCAATATTACATCTATGAAAAGTTTAATTGACATGTTGTGATGGGTGTTCCATGAATTATATTTCCCCTAGATGCATCTATTGGTTTCATGAGACAATTTAGTTTGTAAGAAAACCATTATATTTATTTCCAATAATAATAAAATAGGTTCTGAAACCCAGACATAATCCATCCTATGAATGGTCTTTATGGTAGTAATTCATGTAAAAAATACATGACATCCAATATCTAATCATTCTCTACATTTGAAATTCATTTATTATAATCCATAGGATTTTCACTACGATAAAATCAATGTATACATTTCATTCTTAGTTAATTGACTAAATGAATTGTCTTCTCAGTTAAATGAATTTTTATACAGATTTTGTTCCATATCATTATATATAAATGATATAATTTCGTAGATATTTTATATTACATATTTATTATTATTATTCATTGTATTTATCTTCCACATTACATAACCCTTATTAATTATTTTATTCACCCATTTCCAATGTTTATTATCAATAGGTTTCCATGAAGACTATTATTATTTTTATAAAAACTTATGATATAGGGAATAATTCTATTCTCATAGAAAATAATTTTTTTCATTTTTTTTAAAAAAATATTTTAATTTCAGATTTTTTTCTAGTTTTCCAAGAATAATAATTTATTAAATACATTCGGGATACAATTTCATTATTCTAATGGTAATGTAATAATGTAAGGCATAGAATTTAGGCTATTGGTGTTGATATATTTAGAGTTGGTATAAGAGGATGTTTAGTAGAAACCATTGGTCCTTGATTTAGGAAACCATATAATATTAAAAACACAAATATATGAAATGTGGATAACAATAGAAGAAATTCCCAAACAAACCATGTCTATGAAATTAGCTAGGCGTACATTTTTTTTAAAAAATTTAATAATTTAACTATTTTTTATAAAAATTATGTTTTATAATAACATGATATAATATATTGTATGACTATATTTATTAAATAAACATTATATATGGAATGAAAACATTCATATTACACGTGATCCAAAGAGTAGGAAGGTTAAAATATTTTATTTTTTTTACAAATAGATCCAAGTTAATTGGTTTCCTAAATATTCTCATCATATGGAGACATAATATTATGATATAATGTGATAAATAATGAATAAACATTGTGGGATGCAGAAGAACATTAGTGCCAAAAATGAAACTATGTATAAATGAAAAAAGATATATAATTATTTTTTAAAAATGCCATAATTGTGGAAATAAACACGTGAAAACATTCTTAAATAGAATGGGAGTTCATTATATTTTTTGAGAGAAATATTTTCATTATTGTAATTATAATGATAATAAAATGGTTTCCAATATAAAATTATTCATATAAAATGATATATGGCTCTAAAAAATCAATGTCTCAAGTATTAAAGGAATATAACCCAAAAGTTCATAATAGATCCTCATCAAGCTTATTCTACTATTAATGATGAATATTAATGATTAATATGAATATATTTGGTTGCATGAAATGTCTTATTTGAATATTATGTTAATAAATAAATGGTTATATAAACTATGAGATATATAAAGAATGTATTTCAATACATATTATTTGAGAAATGGATGCATGTGAAAAATAGCTCAAAAATATTGTGAAGTGATTTGTTGCTATGTTTATCTTTTATAAAACACATGGAATTGGAATGAAAGGCCTAAATATGTTCTTCATATTATGTTATTAAGAAATAAGCTTTTATATAACAATATAAGAGACCATAATATTTTTTATTGATTTTATGGATTATGTTCTGTTTTTTGGAAATATTAGGTGTTTGGATTTAAGGATTATATTAAAAAATAGGGAATTTTTCATTTTTAAGCATGCATGGTTTAATTATGGTTTAATTGAAATCAACTTCTTTATATATTTAGTATGTGAAAAAAAAATATCAAGATTATATGTTTTTGTGGAAAATATGATGTTATGTTGATTATTGAAATATAGTTTCCCTTCTTCTAAATTCTTGGACATTGAATTTGGAAAAACACATTGTCAATTATTCAAGAGGTAAAATACTTTTTGAATGGATTAAATATATTATTGAAAAAAATTAATGTATGATTTTACATATGGTAAAACATGTACAGATTGTTTTACGTTCATTAAACCCTTAATGGATAAATGAATGACTTTTGGATTGTTCTATAAAATTATATCCTTATTAAAATTCATCATGAAGTTTACTTATAGGTTAAATAAATTACATAGAGATGGATCAAATCAAAACCAAACAAAGAGATTATTTATATGACAAAGAAACAAATAAAGTATTTTTATTTTCTCATATTCTTCTCTTGATATTAAGATAATTTCACGATAGTAGGAAAATTATTTTATATAAAAATAATTAATAACTTACTTCTATTATTGAGAAATCAATAGTATCTTAAAATATCATTGATATATGGTTTTGTGACAGTCAAATTTCTAATCACTAAGCTCTAAATAACTCTCCATCAAAACATAATAGTTATATTTCTGTTACATTACCAATTTTCAGTTCATAATATTTTAAACATCTTTTAAATTATAATTTTGGGGTGATGATTTCATTTCCCTATCAGAGTTATTAAGAGGATGTTATATTAACACTATTTTCAATATGGTTTACACAAAAAGGAATATTCATGTATCAATCATTGTTTTTCAAAGTGAAATGTCAAAATTTCATGTATGAAATTTTTTGATGGAGTGAATAATTTAAATCACCACTATTTTAAAGCGTTTTAATTATTAATTATTTCTAATTTTTCAATATCATATTTTATGTTGAACACCAAGTAAAAAAATGACTAAATATTATTACTTAATGGTGATAGAAATCACCTAGTTGCGTGAATGGTGGAAATTAATGAATTTAAGTGAAATATGATAATATATTTTAAATATTATTCAAAAATGAATTAATTTTTTACTAATTAATTTGAAAATAAAATGAATCCCAATTGAACATAAAGGATGTGTTTTTATGTAAAAAAATATTTTTATTCCCATAATGGAATTGTATATTAATAAATTAAATTATTCATTATTCTTTAATGGTAATAAGGAAATTTATATTTTATTTTTTCAATAAAGTGTTTTTAAGATCATAAATAAGTTTTAAAATCAAAATATATGAACAAATCCATTTTTTACATAAAAAGTTATTATTTTTATATCTAGTTTTACAGCCATTAAATAGTGCACTTTTTTATGTATGAAACTTTTCACATATATGAATTATATTTTCAATATAAAATATCTTTTTAAATTATTATTTTTGAAATTATGTTTGGGTTATTTCTTTAATTTTTTCTATATTTATTTATTACCATGGGAATAGTGAGAATTAATGATATTTATAAAATTTTAATTTTAATTATATTAAATAATATTTATATTATAAAATTGACATAAATGAAAAATAAGAACTATTTATTTTTCAATAATATTATTCAATTAATTTTAATCATATATTTATGTTATTTTCAAATACGTACATTTTATTGGATTAAAAATAAAATTTTCAATAAAAAAGTTTTTCTCATTTAATTTTAGGGGTTTTTTAATTAAACTCATAAAATTATTTATTTTTTATGTTAAAAAATGGATTCCCTATTTGGATTTAGGTGGTCAGAATTTTGTAAACAGTTCCCTTTCAATTCTGAAGAATATAAATAATAATATTGGGAATTATTTTTACCATGGTAAATAGTAAATTGGGTAATTTAGGATTAAAATAAAATGATAAGAAGTATAATTTCATCATTAATATTACCAACAATTAATTTATAATTTATATTAGATAATTAGAATATATTGTTCTATGTTGATATTATTAATGGCCATATTTTAACAAAAATGTCTTTGATATTACATAAATTAATAAAAATCACCAAATGTCCCTTTCATTTTTTAAACATATCTTATGTGTCCACCTGAGAAACAAATGTATGTTAGGAAATAATAAAATTATTTATTATGAAAAAAATTACCATAGTTTCATAATTTAAATTTATTTATTACTTTTGGGACCATTAGTATAATGATATATTATTAATATTATTTTATTTATATTAGTGATATTGATGGAACATTTATATTGTAAATAATTAAATTTTAATTATTATAGTGTTACTAAAGTTATATTTTATAATAGAAATTATTTTTAACTATAAATATTTATATATATAGTTTTATTAGATTTTTAATTTTAGGTGATGAAAAATCACCTTAAATAGTTACCCAACGATGTCGTAGTATCTATTTAATTAATTAAGCAAACAAATAAACGATATGAAAAATATTACAAAAATTTTAATTAGTATTAAATAATATTATCCAAAAATATTATTGATTATTATGAAATAATAGGAATCTATTAATCGATTTTTATTGAATTTTATCTAGTATTATTAATTTCATTTTGGCCAGTGTGATGAATATTGACAAAATAGACACTAATTATATTTTTTCAATATAATATTTTATTGAATTACAAAAAAAATCACAAAATAATTTTCAAATATAAAATGTGAATATTCTATAAGAAAACTGTATAAATTATTTATTTATTTCCTAATATCATTTTATATGTTTAAATTACCAAATTTTAATTTTAAAAAAATTATTTCCTTAATTAAATTAAAAATAAGCTATATAAGGTTAATGAAAATGATCTAAATAAAAATAAATCAAAAATAAGTCTAAATTTTATTTCATTATGATATTACGATCTTATCACATATTATATTTTAATCCATGTCCATATTTTGGTTTTTTATAGAAAATTAATTCATTATAATTTTATATATTTTGGATTTCCAAGGGTTCTCCTCCCCTCAATTTTAAAAGGACTATCAGTCATTCAATTCAATTCACCGCCTTGAGCTATCGAGAATTATCACACTCTTTCTAATTCACATATAAAATTATTTATCCAAATTTGGGAGGTCTGGTTCTTCCCAAAAAAACCAATATTATTTTCCTTAAGAAGATATTTAAATGGTGTCCACCGAATAAGAGTTAATCCACTTTACCAGATCTTTAATGTTTAATTCTTATTACACTTAATTTTCACGTGTGGTTTCAATAATAAAATATTAAATAAAATATTTAATATTTTCTTATATATTATTATAATAATTGAAATCCATATTCAACCTTATATTCATCCTATAATGAAACAAAAGCATTGGTTGTTCGTACATACGACTTACCATATAAATAATATAGTGTTAGTTAATTTTCATCACCACCATACATGGATGAGTATAATGAACAAAAAATTAAATATATATGATAATTATAACATGCTATTATTCTAAAAAAATAAATATTCTATTCACTTATTTACACTTTTTCTATTAACAATGTGATAATGTCACTCATACATACGTACAACCTATCAGCTCCATGATGCGATTAGATTAATTTCCCATATTCACCATTCATGAATAAATAAAAAATAGATATAATTAATCAATATGACATTCTTTACCATAATATCCTTCTTTATATGGTTTTATCTATTTCCTACGAAAATGAACCCAGATATAAACAATAAAACATGCCTTAGAAAATGATGTTGTTAAAACAAAAAACAAGTGAAATTTCAAAATAATATTAAAAAATGGTTGTTACGAAGATATAAGTGGATAATATAGAATATCCTACATATGGATATTGTTCCAGTAAAAATTAATGACATTCTTTAAACCATTATACATGTGGTTAAATCATATTCAACTAATTTAAAGTAAAGGGTAAGGTTTTTTAATCTCACATTAATTTCTATGGGATATATTCTATATTCATCACTTAATTGTTTTGTGTGATGTATGAACTACCCCTATTACTAATGACCACCAATCACTGAATATTTCATTACATATTTTTATTTATTTTATCCTGGATATTATTATTTCATAATCCATATACCATATTTACATATGGTGTTTACATAGAATGTTATTTTAGTAATTGGGATAATTTGGATAAATATGAATCTTTTATTTGAAATAAATATTTGATGATAAAGAATATTGTTCAAAAATTAATTTCTTTATTATATATATGAGGAATGTTTTAGACTTTTCGTGACATGTGGTACTGGTATTATATTTCCCCTTATTCCATCAATATATCTAATGAGAAAAATTTGATAGTGAAACCACTTCGTGTATTTATACAAAAATAATCAGATAGGTTTCTACCGATAAACAAAAATCATCTCATTGAATGTATTTATGGTATTGGTGCATTTTCGAGATACATTATATTTAATAATTAAGCATTTGAAACATTTAGAATTTCTTTATTATTATCCACTATATGTTAACTATAAAATATAATATAGAAGCATTTTATTCAAATTTTTTTGATTAAATGGTATATGTGATTGTTTAATCACCATTCCATATTTGTTTTTTTTTACTATTACAATTATTTAAATGAAATATTTACTATTTTAATTTCCAATCCATATTTATTAACCATATTGATAGTAGTATGATTCATCTGTACATAACCCTACTTGAGCATTTGATCTCACATAATCTTTATAAATATTTTACGTAGGCTTCCATGATGATTATTATTATTAATATTTAGTGTTATGAAAAACTAAATAATGGTGTTCTCAAAGGAAAACAAATTTTATTTTATATAAAAAATTCAATTTTAATTTCAAATATATATTTATATTACCAAGTCTACTAAAAAATTAGTTCCTTAGGGATGTGATTTCTTGTTTTATAAAATAATATAATAATGAATGTCATCGTCACTTGGCGACATGGGTCAATAAATTTACAATTGTAAGAAAATTTAGTTTGGTAAATTCCTTGGGAACCAGATTTCTAAAAGCCATGATTAGTGAAAATAAGGCTACGGTAGATTTTGAGGAATACTATAGAACAAAATCTCGTAAAAAGTAAATTTAAGATATTACCTACACATAAATGATAAAATTTATGTTATTTATTCTAATAATTAGGCGATTAAACTTAATATTTTATAAAGATATGATATAATATAGTGTATTTAATCATTTAGAAATTGTACCTCATAGAAGTAATGAGAACCTCAATAATTCAAATAATTTAATAGTTAAGAAGGATCTTATATTTCATGGTCTAATGACAATATTTCTAAGGGAACCGGCCTCTCAAATATTCCCATAACATCAAGACATAGTATCATGTACTAAAAAGAATAAACAACAAATTATATTCAAAATAAATCCTCCTAAATATTGTAAAGACTATAAAAATATCGATATATGTAATTAGATAACCAAAGATTTTCCCACATGTGATCATTGTTGAAGGAAACACCCTAGTACTCGATTAAATTGAATGAGATATTACTAAATTAGTTGATAGAAAGGCAACCATCATTCTGATTTGAAGGGTAAAAAATAGTTGAAAATATGTCATGCTTCATCTATTATGATACTTAACACTACAAAAATCAATGTCTCAAAAGTCAAAAGAATATACCCCAAAAAGGTATAATATATCTTAGTTGTTATTATACTAATACAACATATGAAGATGAATGATTAATATCAATCTTTTTATAATCATGATTTTTTAATTTTTGAATTTTAATAATAAGGATCTGGTTATAATAATTATGAGATATATATTGATTGTAACGTATTACATATTCTATAAGTAATTGGAAGCGTGGGTTGAATAAAACATTTAACCTAGGGAATTTATTCCATTGTATATTTATTTTTCATAAAACACATTACATGGGAATGATAACACTAAATATTTGCTCGATTGTGATTTAAAAATAAAATGACTTTTATTGAATATTATTTTTGACCATGAATGTGGTTTTTCATTTGATGGTTACTATCTTGTTCGTAGGAAATATTAGACATTCAGATTTAAGTAATATATTCAAAAACATGATATTTTACTTTTCGAAGCATGCATGTTTCCCCTATGGTATAAATCATATCTAGGTATTTATAAATTTTTTATGTTAAAACATGATCTACATTATGTGGTTTTCATGAAAATTTAATGTTATGTTTCTTTAGGAAACTTATTTCAGATTTGTCAAAATATTTGTTCACTAAATTTGAAGAGACATTTTTTATACGATTCATAAGGTTTATTACCTATGGGATGAATTAAAGATATTATTGATTGAGAAAAAATATAATTTACTATATTGGATAACTTGTATTAAAGATTTTGGAATAAAATTTAAATTATAAGTCTAAAATAATTAATTATTGATTGTCAGATAAAAGTTCATTGGGAATAAATATTCATTCTTGAATATGAATTTCTTGTTTTAAGAAGTTTAATTTTTATATATCAAAGCACAAGAAAATGATTATTTTTTTCTTATGAAATGGGGTGAAATCATGTAATTATATTTTCCCTCATGATTATCTTTAATGTAAATTAATTAATAAACTACTGGAAAAGGGGTTTAGAATATAAATGTTACATATTCACATTTTCATATTTACAAATCTATGATCCTTTAAAAAATAAATTATTTATGAATTTTTTTGGTTAACATTATAATGAAGGTGTTATCTATCACTCTCTGTCAGAACATGATCGATTTATTTCACTTCCAATTCAATTTTTTCACTTCCAAAAATATTTATCCTATTTCAAGGAATAATTTTTTCATTACCATTACATTTCATTCCCATCTTTTTAAGAAGAACATTTCGTAACCATATTTACCATGTAGGTTTCCCAAAAAGAATGTTTTAAGTATCATTCATTGATCATTATGGTTCCACTATAAAATTAAAATAAGTCAATTTATTGATGTAATGGAGAATGTAAAACCCCAATAATTAAAAATAATTATTTTCTTACGTAAATTCAATTTCATCAACAACTCGTGTTATAATGAAAATCGAGCCTATATAAATGATTAAATATTATTATTTAATACTGATAGTCATAACATATCTCCTAGGATGGTTTAAATGAATATGATTAAGTAAATTATAAAAATATAATAAATAACTTTTAATAAAATGAGTTCATTGGTTACCAATTAATTATATATTAAAATAGAAACCCATTGAATAGAAGGGATGTGTTTGTTTTTTAGAAATCAATTATTATGCCCAAAACTACATTTTTACTTAATAAATTAAATTAATAATTTTTTGTGAGCTTTAATAATCTAATTACATTTTTTTGTAATAAATATATGGTTTTTATTCATTCAATATGTTTGGAATGCCTAAGACAAGATAAAATCCATTTTTCTTCAAAAATATTTATATTTCTTCTTAATACAGTTTTGTAGCCTTTAATGTCGTATTTATTTTAAATATAAGTTTTTTCAAAGTTATTAGTTTTATCATAAAATATAAAATGAATTTTAAAAGCATAATGTCAATTTTATATTATAATTAATAGTTGTTATTTTATAGAAAATATTTATTTTTGAATGAATAGTGAAATTGGCATATTTTTATAAAATTCTCAATTTCATTATATTAAATATTATTTTTTTATTTTAATTTTATCTCCATGTGTATTAAGAACTATTTATGTATAAACTATACAATACTATTCATTTTAACCACTATTTTATATTATTTTGGTATAATTATATTTTTCGGATAAAATTTGGATTTTTTAATATAAATGAATTCCATTATGTTTCATGGGATTAATTTTAAATTATGTGACGAAACTTCTGTATTTTTATTATTGAAAAATTTTAATTTTTTTGGATTTAAGAGGTCAATATTTATTAAATTTCATCTTCTTATTTCTAAAAAAATGACTAGTAACCTTGGTATTGTTTGTTACCTTGGTAAAGCATAAATTGGGTAATTTAAGTAAAATATAAAATGATATGAAATATAAAGTTACCAAAAAACATTAACAAATATTATTGGATGATTTATATCAAACAATTAACAACGATTATTCTAATTTGAGTTACTTTATTGACACTTTTCTAGGAAAATTACTTTGATAAAATTTTAATTAATGAATATCATAAAATATTACTTTCATTGACATAAGAATCACTTTTGTGTGAACATGTTAAAAAGATTGGTGATGAACAAATACTACAGTCCATTTTGAAATTAATAATTTTTATTTCATTAAATAAATGTATTTATGACTATTGGGAAAATTTGGATGAGGATATGATATATATAATATTTTATTTAATAGAATGATAATGATATAACCATTATATTTTTAATAATTATATTATTTTTTCTATTATGTTATTCCAAAAATATATTCTAATATATATATATATATTAATTTTAAAGATAAGAGAATTATCTAATTTATTTTATTTTGTTATTATTTTTTGGTTCAGATACAATAACTGTAAAAAAATTATACAACAACAACACTATATTTATTTTATTGGAGAAAAAATCGAATAAATGGCATAAAAAATTAAAATAAATATAATTTGAATATATTAAGCTCACTCGAGATATTTCTAGATAAATATGATATATTTAGAAGGTATAAATTTTGTTTATTTCAATTTATATTGTTGTGTTGTTTTTTATTAAAAATAATGAAATGAATAGTTTCTAAAAAACCACTAATTATATTTTCTCGAAATTATATTTTATTAATTTAATTAAATTTTAAAAATACAATAGATGAATATTTTTTTGTTGTAACTATTATAAGTATTTAATTTATTTCCGTTGAAATATAATAAGTATACATTTGAACATATTAATATTAAATAATTTTCTCTCAAAAAGTAAGATCCATATTAGTTAACTAAGATGAATCAAAAGGTTAATGTTCCAAATGAAACCAAGAAAATTTCATATTATGTGTTATGGTGAGATTACAACCTTATCTCAACACAATAGTGAATACATGGCCATTGGTTGGTACATTGATCAAAAATTAAATTATTATTATTTAAAAAATTTAGGATTTACAAGTGTGTGCCTCACCAAATATAAAAACGAGAACCCATTACATCATATAATTCATCCAACATGATCCTTATTTATCTTCCATCCTATGATAAATTACAATATACCATTATATTGAAATACTATTTATATATCGGTCTTCCAAAAATTCAAAAATTAGTGTTTTTTAGAAGATATGTATAGGACATCTACAGATGAAGAGAAAAGAACTTTATAAACTAGACCAAGAATTGAAAATTTATCTAAAAAAAAAGTATTTTTAGGTTACATGTACATTGAATAAAATAATTTTTTACCTAATAGTGTTGTAAATATTATTTTCCATAAAAACATTTTTTTAGTCCCAGGAGTACATAATTCTTTTAAAATTAGAAGAAAACATGTATTTTTAAGAAATAACCATATGATATTAAAATTGATGTGTTTATAGAGTGGTCGATAATAATAATTAATCAATGGAATTATAATCAAAAATAATATTGAAAAATAATGAGTTTATATCATAACAGCCTTTACTAAATTAGTAAAATTTTATTAATAAGAACCTTTAATGATATAATAATATATTTATTTTAAATTACTTATGAATTTCATATCAATTAATATAAAAAAAATGGTAACCATTAAACATTAAATTAAATAAAAAATTGATGAATATTGAATGTGTGTCATAGAAATAAAGTGACATAAAAATATAACACTTTATGCCAAACTTCTTCCACACGAATTGGATCCTACTATATTGTTAATATATATTTAATATAAATCAATCTAATAATAATTGACATATATATATATCATATATTATTTATATTCAAAATTTTATAATGATATATTTAAGATGCCTTTATTTAAATCACTCTCCCATGGGATATATGATTTGATTATATATATTATTTGGGAATGTGGATTTGGTCATATTATTTCATTCCTGGTTCCATAATAAAATTAATTTTATTAATGAAATAAATATCATATAAATTATGTATATAAATATTTATTGTCATTCATAAGTGACATATATTTGAAAATTAATTACATTTTTCATGGAGGAGATAGGTCTTGCATATGTTTGAACCTTTTTTTATTTTTTTATCAATGGAAGGAATTGAAGAAAAATAATAAATCACAATTACATAATCATTATTATATAATATAAATTCATTAAATACACCATTAATAACATCCTTGTAAAATAAAAATGAAAGACAACCCACATCACTTTGTTGATATTGTAGTCCATATATATGGACGAGCCACATTATCGATTCCCATTGGATTTAAAATTTAGGAGATATATATTTCATTATAATTCTAGAATTACCATTATAACATGTGTATCATATATATACGTTTATCCCATAAAAATACAAAACCGTATAGTATGGCGATGATCAATGAATTTAATGGCTACCCAGAAGGGGTACACCATACATATTTACAAGAGATAATTTCACTCCCAATTTTATGGAAAAAAGGTCATAAATATGGTTTCAAAAACATTATTAAATTTCAGTTTATTTATGATAATTTATTTTACTAAATAGAAATATTATTTATTTAAGTGTTATAGAAGAAAAATTAATAAAAAAATGAATTATTATAATTATTACCTATACTTTGAAAGAAATCCCTTAGATTTACTCTTATGAACTTTAGGGATTGATTTTTTTGGAATTAAATAAATCAATGAAGGTGTATTTAGATGATTAAATGTTATATTGGATGTGTTGGATTATCAATAAGGCTCCATAAAGTGTGAAGAAGAGAAAATAATTGTTCCCTTTTATAATTGATGGTAGGGAACTCTTGGAATTCTATAATATATTAAATTGAAAATATTTCCAAATAGCCTATAAATTGGAATGAGATGAAATTAAAAACCATATAATTTCCCCTTACATTGTTTTAAATGTTTTATTTTTTCATTTAATTTTAAAAAATATTATTCTAATAAAATTTTATAATTTTTAGTTTAGACAATATTTTTTTAATATATGTAAAATAAATGATAAAAAATAAGGTATTAACATAACAATAAATTTTCATAGACATATAAATAATTATTTTAAAAAATTAGCAGAATCTATTTTTATATATTTTAATTTTTTTAAAAAAAATTTATTAACAGGATATATGCATCATCATTTATTCATAAGAATTTAAGATGAATATTTCTTTTCTAGAAATTATAAATAAATTTATATCATGAAAATAATATCATTAATCTAAATAAGTACTTTTATATTCATTTATAACTATATATTTCTATGTATGGGCTCAGAAGGGACATTTAAAACATAAAGAGTTATATTTTAGCCTTATATACTTTAAATATTATATGGTTCTATAAAATGGATAATTTTACATTAAAATAAGATTTTTATATCCTAATATTATAGTGGTTGAATTTTAGTCTTCTATGAAAATTGTGATGAAAACATATTTCCTTGTAACATAGTTTTAACATAGACTACCCTAATTTAATAGTTAAAAAGACGATAAAATTTACCACAGTTACTATATATAACACTACTATAAAAACAGCTATTTGCGACGGGCTATTTGCGACGGGATCCCGTCGCAACTACACTTATTTGCGACGAGCCCGTCGCTAAAGCCTTTTTTTGCGACGGTCATTCTCCCCGTCGCAAATAGTATTCTGTATTTTTGTAAAAAACTTTTAAAATAGTTTTTGCGACGTGTCCCGTCGCAAATACCTTTTGCGACGGCACCGTCGCAAAAACGATTTTTTTAAAAAAAACTATTAATAATACTAGTATTTGCGACGGGCATCATATCCCGTCGCAAATACATTTTTTTTAAAAAAAAATAAAAAACTATTAATAATACTAGTATTTGTGACGGGTATAGTATCCCATCGCAAATACTATAAAAAAAATAAAAAAAATAAATTATTAATAAATTATTTTAATTAATATAATAATAGAATTATAATTTACAAATGAAAATAATAAATTATTTTAATTACTATAATAATAGTAGAATTATAATTCAAAAATAAAAAATAATAGAATATTAATAAATGATTTAATTAATATAATAATATTAAAATTATAATTCATAAATAAAAAAAATATTAATAAGTTATTTTAATTAATATAAAAATAATAGAATTATTTTACATTCAAATATTAAAATAATTCAAGTATTACAAAAAATATAATTAAATTATATTATTATAAAATTTTAATATATATATAAAATTTTAATATATATATATATAATTTGATATTATAAAATATAAATAATACTATTATTCATATTAATATTGTTATTTAAAAATATAATATTATAAATATTTTATAATGAGACAGAAACTACGAATAGAAAAAAAATATTTTGATTTCACAAATTTTATAACAGAAATACAAACTCTAATCTGAAGGAGGGGGGGAGGGGGAGGTCGGGGATCTGCAGATGGTGGTGGAGGAAACTCCATCCCTAAAGCATGAGTGAGTCGTCGCATGTACTCCATCTTCTCCTGATGCTGCTACTGCCACCGACTCGCCTGCTCCTTGTACAACTGCTGCTAGCGTCGACGCTCCTCCTCATGCTGCTGACGCATCTTCTCCTTCTCCTGTCGGAGACTCTCTATCTGTGCAGTCTGAGATCGCAACTGATCCTCATACTGTGTAGAAGAGGATGCACGAGCTCCTCTCGAGCTAGACGCCGACATCGCAGCACTGCCATAATAATCTCCGGAAGTCAGTCGAGAGCTGATACCAACTACCCGGCCCTTCTCGAAGGCATACTGGGTGGCCTGCATCCATGTCGCCTCATCAAACTGACGGGCAGTGGTTTGATCTGATGACTCGGCCTGACTCTCAGGCCGGGCCTGTGCCGCTGCGGCCTCATATGACTCCTATAGTTGCAATTTAAAATTAAAATTGTGAATATATTATATGCAGTTAATTTTTAAACTTGAAAACAAATAATACTGACCACGATGTGATGCTGACGATCACCTCTGAGCTCCCCAGTAGCAGGATCACTATACATCCTCCGATATACGTCGTACTCTGTAATATCATGGTGCTCGACAGCCTATAAGAATAAAAAATAAACTGTTAATATTTATAGTTATATAAAATATTTATAAATAATGTACGTACCATATGCTGTCTATGAGTACTGAAAGAACGACTCCCAGCTCGATGAGTTACCTCCTGTCTCCCCCGATTCTGCCTCCCCACCGATGATCTCCTCTGACAGACACCACTCAACCAGTGCGCACATAATCCATCCCATACATGGGATGAAATATACTCTGGTCGGTGTGCTCTACATGACTCCTCAAAATCTGACACTCCTGCTTTCTTCATCGCAGCTTTTCTTAAATTGTGCAAAAACTGACGAAGGCGATCACGCATGGCCACCTCCCATGCCTCGTTGATGGCGTCACGCATGGTATCCTCGATCGGATACCATAAACCCTACAAATAAATCAAAATATCAAGTTAGAAATGAAATAATTTTCAAAATAAAAATTATTTATTTACGTACGTACCAACCAAAGGCCGAACATGGCCTGCTACACATCAATGGGAATCTGCTCCCATGTGGTCCACGGCTGAGAGAAATAGTTGCTCAAAATAGCGCTGCCCTGTCCGACTGCTATATGCGGAAAACTGAAAAAATAATAAACATTTATTATGTGAATAGATTAATGAAATCTTAGTCAAATCCACAGGTTATCACACAGGTTATCACACCTCTGTGTGCGTGGATCAAACCCAAGACGTGGACGTCGCTCGGGGACGGGGCCAGGAATCATCAATCGTGCAAGACCGCGCCCCCTCCGCGTACTCCCTGGAGCGCCTGCAGGCTGAGGGTCATCTGTCAGCAACTTATCCGCATCAAAAGTCAGGTCAGCATCCGCCAATGCACGAAATGTGGCGTCGTCCATCTGAAACAGAAAATGTTAATGTCAGCAAATAATTGATAATTACTATTATATATATATACATATTATTAGTGTATATAAATACCATGGAATGCTATCAGTGTTCATCTTCATCATCATCTTCATATATGTCAATGTCATCTTCATATTCCTCCTCAACATCATCGATATCCATTCGAGTTACAGTTGCTTCATCTCTTACCGTTTCAAATTCTTATGTGACATCATTAACATCATCGTCATCACCGACTCTTAAATGTGGGGTGTCGTCATCGATACTCATGTCTCTTTGTAAAAAAGATTGATTTTGAGTACTCTCTTGAAAAACTTCAATTCTTTGCACATCAGTGAAAGCACATTCACTTTGACTAAACTGATTGTCTCGAATTTTGATTTTTATTACACTCCACCAATCAGTCAAGTCTCTTGATGTTGCACAGTACTTTGCATAATAAACTTGATATGCCTATTTAGCCAATAAGAATGGTTCATTTACTGCGAGAACACTTTTACATTTAATATCGATGATTCCATGAGTCGGATGAACAGGCACGCCTCTCTCTGTATCCAATCACCGACATTTGAACATGGTTATGTAATGTTGTCCAAGATAACAGAGTTCAATGATTTCATCAAGTATGCCATAAAAGTCAACTTCATTTTCTCGATGATGAGATCCTCTCAAGCTAACTCCACTGTTCATTGTTTTTTTTTTATTCCCCATATGCATGTGTGTGGAATCGAAATCCATTCACCACATATGCATTATAAGTTTTAACAAGTTTGGAAGGTGGGTTACTCAATACACACAGCCGTTTGTCAATTTTATCAGCATGTCGAGACACCTGAAAATTTGTGAAATAATTATCAATATAGTAAACTATACATTGAATGAGTTGCTAAAAGATAAAGAATTTATGTTACCAGTTTTTGAAACAACTGAGAGAAATTTTTCAGTCGACATTCTTCGAGAGCAGCTGCTGTAATTTGTGGAATTTGTTTCTTGATATGATTATCATACAACATATAAAAACCAAAGTTATTTACTGTAACATAAATGATATAATAAGTGATATAAACACATACAGTACAACTGATGTCATCTCTTCACAGTTGAGCATAACATACGTATGAGCTCTATGATATTCATCATCTGAAAGCCAGCGTTCAAAAACTCCACCAAAACCAAGCTCTGACTGGTTGAAAACAGATAATTGATTGTCGATTTCATCAATATTCCTCTCATTCCGTCCCATTCGGTTTTGTTTTAAAGGATACTCAGATTCAAAATAATGGGAGCCGAAAAAAGATATTTCCTCTTGCAAATAAGCTTCTGTAGTAGATCCTTCAACAGATGCTTTATTGCGTACTTTTCTTTTCAATTTTTGCATGCATCTTTCAAATGGGTACATCCATCGAAACTGTACCGGACCTCCACATTTGGCTTCATATGGAAAATGAAACATCAAATGTTCCATTGAGTAGAAGAAAGACGGCGGAAATATTTTTTCCAGTTTACATATAATTACAACAACTTTTTCAAGTTTGCCTAGGGCATCATAATCAGTCGTAGTAAAGGATGGATGCACTCTATCAAAATGTTTCCATGAATCACCATCGGCTGGATGATTCAAGCTTTTATCGGTTGAAATATTCTCTTTATTCCATGACATCATTGTCGTTGTATTCTTAGACATGAATAAACGCTGAAGTCTGGATGTAAGCGGAAAATATCTCAACTATTTTACAGGAATCAAACTAGACTTCCCGTGTTGTCCTTCTTTATATCTCAGTTGCCCACATATGGGACAACTATCCAACGACTCATTTTCCCCAGAATATAAAATTCAGTCATTTGAACATGCATGAATCTTCTGACAAGTAAGTCCCAAATTTCGAACCAACCTCTTACTTTCATAGTAATTTGCAGGTAAAACATTTTCTTTTGGGTAACAGTGTTTTCAGCAAAGAAAATATCTGGTCAAAACAGGTGTTTGACATTCCGTTATCTGATTTGATAGCCATAAATTTTGTAACTGCTTATAATTTGCTCATCTTGCAGCTAGGATATAATGCATCCTCAGCAGACTTCAACAACTCATAAAATTCAGACGGTCCCAACTCAGGATTTGAAGCTATATCAGCTGGAGTTTTTGTATGTTGAACAGATGAACCTGCAACATAATGTACTAAATCTTGAAACTGGGATGGATCTGGAATCAAGTTGGTATCACCTGCTCTGGAACTGCGTTCACCGCGTTGATACCAAAAAACATAATCTTCTTGAAAACCAAAACGCAAGAGATGTTCCCCCACTTTGTCAAATGTGTCAAATGTTCTCAATGTACATTTTCTACAAGGGAATTTTATCTTTCCTTATGAAACAAATTCTGGATTTGATGCCGCAAATGATAAAAAAATCTCCACACCCACTATATATACTGGATTTAAACCAGAACCATTTGGATTTCTACGTTGATTTATCCATATGCGGTCATCTAATAATGACTATTGACGACCTCGTTGTTCCATATTTTTCTATAAAATATAAAAGCATTACTGGTTTTGAATAATTTGTTAGAAAAAACACAAGCAAGGACTGAATATATTGAGAATAAAGCAAAACCTGTTACAAATATTGATAATGTTAATATTATATTGATTTTTTATTTTTTTTATTAATACTAATATAATTTTTTTCATAAATATTAATAATATAATAATAACATCATTAAATTATTAGTATATTTTATTATTAATATTTAAATAATATAATTCTCTATATTATATACAATTCTCCTTTCATCTGTGTGTTTCACATTCTGTCTCCACATGTAATATTGGCATTCACTTTCACCTCTCCATTGGCGAGTAGGTTGATAATTTTGAAAAAGAATGCCAATATTACATGTGGAGACAGAAAAAACACAGAAGAAAAGAGAATTGTATATAATATAGAAAATTATATTATTTTAATATTAATAATAAAATATACAAATAATGTAATAAGGTAATTATTCCTAATTATTGGTAATTATTTCAAATTATTGGTAATTATTCCAAATTATTGGTAATTATTCCAAATTATTGGTAATTATTCCAAATTATTGGTAGTTATTCCTAATTATTGGTAATTATTCTTAATTATTGGTAAATATTGGTAATTATTGGAAAATATTGGTAATTATTGGAAAATATTTGTAATTATTGGTAATTATTGGAAAATATTGGTAATTATTGGTAATTATTGGAAAATATTGGAAAATATTGGTAATTATAGATAATTATTGGTGATTATTGGTAATTATTGGTAATTATTGGTAATTAATACTAGTTATTGGTAATTAATACTAATTATTGGTAATTAATACTAATTATTGGTAATTAATACTAATTATTGGTATTTAATACTAATTATTGGTAATTAATATTAATTATTGATAATTAATACTAATTATTGGTAATTAATAATAATTATTACTAATTATTGGTAATTATTACTAATTATTCCTAATTAATTCTAATTATTCCTAATTAATACTAATTATTCCTAATTATTACTAATTATTCCTAATTATTACTAATTATTACTAATTATTATTAATTATTACTAATTATTCCTAATTATTACTAATTATTACTAATTATTACTAATTATTACTAATTATTGCTAATTATTAGTAATTATTGCTAATTATTACTAATTATTGCTAATTATTACTAATTATTACTAATTATTACTAATTATTGATAATTATTAGTAATTATTGATAATTATTAGTAATTATTGATAATTATTAGTAATTATTGATAATTATTCGTAATTATTACTAATTATTGGTAGTTATTACTAATTATTCGTAATTATTACTAATTATTCGTAATTATTACTAATTATTCGTAATTATTACTAATTATTCGTAATTATTACTAATTATTCGTAATTATTACTAGTTATTCATAATTATTACTAATTATTGGTAATTATTGGCCATTATTGGTAATTATTGGCAATTATTGGTAATTATTGGCAATTATTGTTAATTATTACTAAATATTGGTATATATTGGTAATTATTAATAATTATTGTTAATTATTGGTAATTATTACTAATTATTGTTAATTATTCCTAATTATTTCTAATTATTGGCAATTATTACTAATTATTGAGAATTTTTCCTAATTTTTCCTAATTTTTCTTAATTTTTTCTAATATTTCCTAATTTTTGGTATTTATTACTAATTATTACTAATTATTGCAATTTATTGGTAATTATTAGAAATTATTGGTAATTATTGTTAATTATTGTTAATTATTGCTAATTATTGCTAAATATTGGTAATTATTGGTAATTATTGGTAATTATTACTAAATATAAATAATTATAAAAAATTATAAATAATTATAAATAATTATTACTAATTATTCCTAATTATTCCTAATTATTACTAATTATTACTAATTATTAATAATTATTACTAATTATTCTTAATTATTTCTAATTATTCCTAATTATTCCTAATTATTCCTAATTATTCCTAATTATTCCTAATTATTCCTAATTATTGGTAATTATTGGCAATTATTGGTAATTATTACTAATTATTACAATTTATTGGTAATTATTGGTAATTATTACAAATTATTCTTAATTATTGATAATTATTGATAATTGTTCCTAATTATTACTAATTATTCTTAATTATTGATAATTATTGATAATTGTTCCTAATTATTCCTAATTATTACTAATTATTACTAATTATTGATAATTATTTATAATTATTCCTAATTATTCCTAATTATTCTTAATTATTGACAGTTATTGATAATTGTTCCTAATTATTCCTAATTATTCTTAATTATTACTAATTATTGATAATTATTGATAATTATTGATAATTATTCCTAATTATTCCTAATTATTCCTAATTATTCCTAATTATTCCTAATTATTCCTAATTATTTCTAATTATTCCTAATTATTCCTAATTATTCCTAATTATTCCTAATTACTCTTAATTATTCCTAATTATTCTTAATTATTGGTAATTAATGACAATTATTGGTAATTATTACTAATTATTACTAATTATTGGTAATTATTGGTAATTATTACTAATTATTACTAATTATTGTTAATTATTGGTAATTATTCCAAATTATACATAATTATTACTACTTATTGGTAATTATTACTACTTATTGGTAATTATTACTAATTATTACTACTTATTGGTAATTATTACTAATTATTACTAATTATTGATAATTATTACTAATTATTACTAATTATTGGTAATTATTACTAATTTTTACTAAATATTCTTAATTATTGATAATTGTTCCTAATTATTAGTAATTAAATGAATAATTACCAATAATTAGGAATAATTACCAATAATTACAAATAATAACATTATTAGTATATTTTATTATTAATATTAAAATAATATAATTTTCTGATTTATATACAATTCTCCTTTCATCTGTGCGTTTTCTATCTCCACATACAAATAATACATGTGAAGACAGTAAAAACACAGATGAAAAAAGAATTGTATATATATAAAAAATTATATTATATTAATATTAATAATAAAATATACTAATAATGTAATAATGTTGTTATTCCTAATTATTGGTATTTATTACTAATTATTAATATTTATTCTTAATTATTAAAAATTATTACTAATTATTCCTAATTACCATTAACTATGAACAATACTAATAATTTAAATTTATTAAGTAAGAAAACAATATAAACATAATTAAATTACAACTAATTAAGAATAATTGAAACTTATAAAATATTAAAAATATATATTAAATTAAAATGAACATAAATACCTTGAAAATTGATCTGCTCTGATCGTTCTTCAAACCTTTAATATCAGCTCCGAAGAAAAAAATTAAACTGAAGAAAAACTCAACTTTAGAAACACAAGTTTGAGAGCAGGAGAAGATAGAGAATGAGAATGATTTGAAACAAACGGATGGGGGTATTTATAGGTTAGATTAGTTGCGACGGGCCCATTTGCGACGGGTACCGTCGCAAATACCTTAGCCCGCATTTATTACGGTCAACGGGTAAATAGTTATTTGCGACGGGTACTGTCGCAAATAACATACTATTAGCGACGGGAAAATATTCCCGTCGCAAATACCTTTTACCGCCGCCGGTTATTTGTGACGGGAATATTTTCCCGTCGCTAATAGTTTTCCCGCGATTTGGCGCGCATCGCGGGAAAACTATTTGCGACGGGGAAAGCAATCCCGTTGCAAAAGCCTATTTATTTGCGATGGGTAACTACCCCCGTCGCAAATAAGTTTTTAATGGGACTATTTGCGACGGGATTTATTCCCGTCGCAAATAACCGGTCACAAATACCCATTTTTCCCGTAGTGTAACTATATTAATTAAATAAAACCTATTTACAAAATTTTAAAATCATAATTCCAAATAATTAATCGAATTTATTATATTTAATACCTATAATTATTATAAATTACTTTTTTAATAACTTGCCAAAATTTGATGAAAACTACATTTTAGAAAAATATTATTTTAATAATAAAACTCAAAATGTTATATTCCCAATAAAAATAATATATTATATTGAATAAATATAATTGATAATATAATAAAATACCTTAATCAACATATTTCCTAATAATTATCAGTTTATTTTATAAAATATCAAATTTCAATTCATGAATAAAAAGAGATTTTCTGGAATTTCATTTTTTTAATAATTTTTTTTATAAAATTGTCAACATATTTTATTTTAATAATTATCTTAATTATATTATATCAAATATAAGATATCTAATTTTAAATTGAATTTTTTTCCAAATAAATTAACTTTTTACATGCTGAAAATGAAAATATATTTTATTAATAGATACATTATTTTTCAATATTCAATAGAAAAATAACATTTTCAAATAATTCTGAAAAGAAATTCCTAAGAGAAGTTTAATTTCATGATTTATAAAAAGATTTCATTTTTAAAAACTAAAATTTATATGTTTTACAATAATTAATCATAATAGTATGTCATCAAATGTAATTATTTTTATTTGATGAAAAATCTTTTTTTATGAAAAATAAAATGTATCTAAAAAATTGGGCAATTAATTACTAATAATTAATCAATAAATTTACGTTGAGTTTAAAATATTTATATATTTCATATACTTTATAATTATATTCCTAATTGTTATTTAATTACTATGTTATAACTATAAAAGTTAATAGTATTCTATAAATATACTATGATTTTTTTAAACAATGTTATGTATTTATCAAAATAAATGAATAAAATTAATTTTGTTGGAAAAAAATCATAATTACTCAATTATTTATATGAGTTAAATAAAAAATCTCAAAATTACCAATCTAAGAACCCAGATTCACATGGACTATGATTCATTGGAATTATTATGATAGAGTCCAAATTGATCACAATTTAAGCATTGGGTGACACCTTCATTATAAGAGTATGTGGTTGAAATCCCACTCAACTCTAAAATAAAAAAAACACTTTTTCATCAATCCTTTTCCTTGAACACCATGAAAATGAATAAGGTATCAATTGAAAAACATTAATGACTTATCATCGGTGGACCAAGGGATATATAATGTCTAACTACTCTGCCCTATTATAGATCCTTTTTTATTAGAAATGACTTAAATAGTAATATTGGATATGTTATAATTTCAAACCTCCAATTTAGGTGAATCATCATTAATCTAATTCAAATCATTATATTCACATAAATTTGTGCCTAAATAATTTTTCAAAAAGGTGATAATAAAAGATACACTATTAAATGGGATTAATAATAATACAACCTCATATTTTTATACTATTTCACCATAACCCTTAATTATTTTCCTAATATTAGTTTATTCTTGGAATGAACAAATTATAATAGGTACATTAAGTTCACTAAATTCATACCCTGATATCCACTCCCCTCATTCACAAAACACCACTTTCACCTCTCATGATCATGAATCAAGAATTGAGGCTCTAAAAAATCTTGTTCATTTAGAGACTCTTCTAGATAATTGATACCCTCAATAATATTTATCTGATCCTCGCTTTTATAAGGGACATGATTATTATTTATGTATGTGGGATAATAAATCTATAAATCCTTACAAAAATAATTATTATTTCGATGATATCAACAAACGTGATTAAAAACTATCCCAATAGATCAAGGTAGAAGTCAATTTTCATATTTCACCACTAGAGAATGTGAATAACCATGATCAACTAAATTCTCCATCACGTTTACTGGTAGGATATCTGAATACATCCACATGGGGTTGTTTTGATTAGTTTTAATAGTAAATAACATAAGGTATGTTTTATGTACAATTTTATGAAATTTTTAAATAATACATATAAATACTTATAATAGTTCACCCAAGGTCAGGAGAATAAAGGCTCATGCAAGTTATTTTATTGGAATGCCTATACATAGTGGAAAACTAAATATAAAACAAAAAAATCCATAGTTGTACCCATGTCATTACTGAGGTCTGTACAATCACGTTACTCACTATTAAATACTTATAAAAAACAAATCATGCTCAGTTTAATTTTATAAAATGCTAGTACAGATTGAGCATTAAAGAAAAAATACTAGATTACTAAGGTATTTTAGTTAATTGAATTACTATATAGTATAACCAACATTTTTCAGGATATGTGGAAAAATTTTACAGCTCAGGATTCATGATTAAAATCAGATGCAATGAAAATTTACATTACAATAGTACTCTAGATGAAAATGAAAATTCAATAGAATAACTTATATTGGAAATCCCATCAACGGTAATATAGATGTCCAATTAAAAAATGATATTAAAAAACATAATTTAATACCCTATCTATATTCTGTATAGGCTATTACATTTATAATTTTCCCCAAATGTTTATAAGATAAAAATAAAAGGAATTATAATATTTGATTTCACATTCAAATTCCAGGACATGAATCACATAGTGTGGGATTGAGTGCATTATGAACTCTTTTGCATCTCCATATACATAAGATGTATCTATAATGTGATCAGGGACTAAATGGTGTTTTTGGGATATTATAAACATGATAGAAACCTCTATAAATTTGTGTGAAAAGATAGAGTAAATTTTCATCCCATAATTATATTTAGGAATCATAAAATAAAAATATCACATTGTAATGATTTGAATGTGAACCATTAAAACAAATTGAAGTATTACTCATCTGGTAATATAAAAATTATATAATAAAAATGAATATTTTAATGCAAAGTAACAATATTGTAGAGTCTATTTAAGCATAACTAATGTATTCTATATTCCACCTACAAAACTCAACAACCTAAGGTCCTTGAACATAACATGATCTTTGATAAAGAAATATGAATTCTCATTTAGATACCCATGTCTGTTGTGAAAATAAACATAGTTTGAATCCACCTATAATACCTAACAATACTAAACTTTAATAAAAATTTGTTTATCATGATTGAGTTATATTACAAAATAAAAAATAATATGAAGGAAGATTTTATGCCAACAGTGCCTCCAAAATCATTATAGCAACATTCTTCGGATTCATGATGGAAGGAGTATCTAATATCTATTCCATTTTTAAATAAATATTCAAGTAATAATTATGAAGATGATCAAGTATGAAAGCAAATTAGGACCTTGGGCTAGCAATATGATTTTTGCACACTTTTCCTAGACATGGGTATTGATTCAATTTAATAATTCCAATAATTCTATTGTGTGTGAGAAAAATTTCATTTTAAGCCAATATATTTCATAGGTAATGGAACATGATTTTTATTCCACTCCCTCTAATTAATTTTCCTATAATGTATTTATACATGATAAAAATACTATGATTAGGCCTTAATGACATTATTTCATGAATGTATCTCTATATCTCATCATTTTCATCATGGAAAATCACAAAACAATAAATTAACCATTTAAATCGTACACAACCATGGGGATTAGACATTTCAAGTTCATACCTAATTTATTCCTACATCAATAATTTATTCGCACATAGTAGAGAATAAAATATAAAAGAACAATATATGAAATATTATGATGGTCTCATGGGAGAAACATAAACACCATTGAAAAAAATGTAAAAAATTACATAGTTTTACTAAAATATTGTAAGCAATTAACACATATTCAAACATTTTTAGATATCAATATAGAATAATATATTAATTATGGAATACCTACATATGATTCATATTTTAAATGATACAAGAGTCAATACAAAATCAATATTTTACATGATTAATAAATATAATCGTCCCTAATTTTTCTCTAAGTGGATTAATAACCCAATATTCATGAAATGGAACATTGAATGGGCGATAATTTTTATTGAATTAATGATTAAGAACATATTTAAAAATCAGATATAGAGATTATCATGAAACAGGAAATGACTCCCATAAGATTAATATTATTTCCTCAATTAATGTTGTTTATCTATATAAATTCAAGGATAGATTGTGCAGAAAGACATAGAGAGTTTATTTTATTAGTAGGATAAAATAGAAATCCTAGCCTTATGATCTGGAGTCATTTTTAATGGATGATGTATGAAATAAATCAATATTTAGTGGAAAAAACTCATAACATCATAGTTCCTCTAGTAAATTTTTGATCGGGTTTTCAAGGTGTTTGATCCTAAATATCAGAAAAAATTATTACCTTTTCTACAACTCTACATCATATTTCTTAATGACATGGAACCAAAACTCAAGTTGGTTTATGAATACAAAAAATATTCTCACCAGTATGGTTTGGTTATTCTAGTTGATGTCCACATGGACATTCATAGTGAATCAAGCCTATGAACACACCAAATTATTGGGTATATTGAACTCCCTATTTCAAATATTATGACTCTATTCCAAACATCAATTACATTTCAAATTACATTAACTATAAATATAAATTACTTGTAGTCTGGGTGTCTTCTGTTGAGTGGTGTATTATTCCACTATTTGAAAATAAGAATCTATCATTTCAACCGTCTCATGGAAAATTATCTCTGACCTCAACATCTATTTTACTGATTCTATTGGACTGAATCAATAATGAGGTGTAATCTAATCCGATGGTATTAGCTCTATGGTTTTTTATATGGGTGGGCCTCCATAAGGATGTTATCATGGGAGAGTAATCTTTTTTATGGATTGGAATGTGTTCCCATGGGACTGAATTAGGAGTGAATGAGGGGGATTTATTCTCTAATATGGTCGTTACATCTAGGCCAAAAAATTATGTTTCATGATATATGTGGATATTAAAAATGTTCATGAATGAAGAAAAAAATAGAGTTACTGAACTCCATATACATCACCTATACATAGGTGAAGGCCAATAATCAATGTCATGTTGTGATATTTAATATACTATACATTATAGGATGTGAATGGGATAATTTCATATTTCATGTCATACATGGTATACCAATGACACCACAAAATAATGATGTATTATGGGTAATCATAGATCGACTAATGATTTTTGCATGATTACTTCCATTCGGGGTACATTCAATTTTGATGATGGAGATAGTTCAAGTGTATAGTATTTCCAGGACATTGATTTGTGATATAGATAATTGTTTAATGTCATTGTTCTATAAGGGTCTTCCAAAAATATTAGGATCATAAGATACTTTGTGGATAAACAATCACACTCAAAATATTGTTCCATAGGAATGGAAGATTATGATTGTATAGGACATGTTATTACTATATGTGTTCGATTTCATTGGTTAATGGGAAAAAAATAAGGAAACTATACAGTTTTCAAATATAAATATATTTTAGAAATTAATCTAGATGATACATTTTGAGGCATATATTACAGATTGTTTTTTTAAACCACATTTGGTTATAGTCTGGTTAGAACATGATTTAAGGATATATTTTTAAGAAGGATGTGTATGAGCTAGTTTAGTTGACACGGTTGTAGTTTCTAAATATAGGAAGATGGAAAGATCATTTCATTGTTAGCATCAATTTCTCCACTAGGTTCCTCCTACGATGGAAAAAATCTATATTTTGAAACATGTAATGGATGTTTTCTGATTTGTTGGGCCATTTGAGATAGTATAAATAGTCGATCTAGTGGTATACCAATTTTCCCATACAAAATAAAAAAGATGCATGGGTTGTTCATTTTGCATATTACTGATTCATTGATATCACCCAATGACATATCCTGAGATAGAAATTTACAATGTCATGTTTATTAATGATGTGACCCTTTAGGAGAATCTGATATGGATGGAGCATAATTGTGAGAATCATATCTAAGGAAAAACCACACATCATATGCGTGAGATGTGGTTTCAGGGTATTTTATCATAGGATACCAGAGAAAGTGAGGTTTATCTCTGTGTAAAGTGTCCAGATTTCATTTTTGAGAATGCACTGTGATTCAAAGAGAATATCAGGGATGATCTACTATATGACAGTGATTTTGTATGATCTCATCTTTTCGAGGTTCAACCCTCTTTTATTTACATTAATTTTTTATTTAATAAATTTTTCTGTACCATGTGGGTTAACCATTTTCATTTGCGATGGAGACTTATTTCTATATATAATAACATAAATATTTATTATTTATGTTTTTGTGAGTTAATGGAAATCATGAATAAATGTGAAAAGGATTAAGATGAAGTATGTTGGTGGTTAAGGATGAACTGTGATTTTTTCTCTTTCATTATGAAAAATATAATTGATAGATAGATTCAAATTCTATTATGGTCACATGACATGAATCATTTCCAAATAATATTTCATGAAATTCTATAATGTGTTAATAATTTATATGACTTAGAAATACATCACATCATGAAAATGGTCAATCATTGTTAACTTAACATTAGGCAGTACATTTTTCATAAAATATTCTAAATCATGAAATTCACTTCAAGAATGGGATTCACTTCATGAATATTTTTAGATATTTTTTAACCATGATTCAAATAATATTTAAATTCATTAATTTTTTAGGCTCATCTATCATACTCGTAGTTGACCCCTTATGATATTTTGTCATTTATACCCTACTCAGATGTCTCAGCCTTGAATTTGATTTCTATTGAGTTCATTTTATTTGGTTTTAACCTTTTATCATATATAATTTGTTATAATATTATGATCTCATCACTTCCATTGAATCATGTATTTATATGGATTTATGTGTGATCTAGTTTTTCAATTTTATTTTCATAAAATTCATTCATTATTAGAATCTCTATTTTTAGATTTTCATTAATTTCCATATAATGGTTCGATATCTTCATTTAATCTAATTTTTAATTATCTATTTTTCATGAGTGTGAAATATAATATGATTTTAATAACACAATGTACGTGTTAAATAAAAAAATAAATTGTGTTGATAATCATATGTATTGACTAATACATGGATCCCTTTAAACCCAATAGTATTGTAAATGGGATTTTCGACACCTATATGGTGAGCCTAACCCTAAACGATAATAATCTAGATATTGGTTTGAAGAATGAATTATCATGAAATGAGACCTTATCAAATTTCTCATTGTAGGAATACTTTATAAAATGGAATAATTTCATTTGAAATAAATGGTTGTATGTTAATATGATATAGTTATGCTAATATTCATATATAATGTTCTTTTCATGGTTCTGATGAATTTCATATATAATGCGTTTTTAAAAATTATGATGAAATTATTATATAATGGGATTGGCCTGATTATTATAAACTACATATATGAAGGGCTTTACATGGTTATTATAAAATTATTATATAAAGGTCTTTGACTTTTTGGGTTAAAATGTTAATATGAAGTACTAGACACTATTATGTTAAAATGATTATATATATATTTATTTTACTATTAATAAAAAAATATTGTAAATATGGCCAATAGAAACAATTTTGAAATGAATATATAATGAGAATGTGCAGAATATTCAGAAATTATTATATAATGTTATTTTCCTGATTATGCTATAATCCACTTATGATGGGCTTGGAATGATAATGTTGAAATTCTTATGTAGGTGTATTTTCAATGTTATGTTATTATTACATTTAATTTTAGTTATAGTTTTCATGGATACACTATATTTCGGATGTTATTAATGCATGGTTCTAATGGAGGTTAATTGTTATATAGCTTAAATTGATTAATTAAAAATCATTTTTGTCACTGTAGTACATGCACATACTAACATGTGGGTTTATCTAGAAACATTGGTGTTGACCTAACTATCATTACTCACACACCTTTAATAATGTCATTCGGTACCCAATAATATTTCATGGATGTATATTTAGAGAATTTAAAAGACCATAATGATTATTATTTCATATTGTCTTGGTTAGTGCTTCGATATAAGACTAACATGGGTATCAAGACTCAATATATTCATGTTTAAATTTATTTGTTTCTTCATTTATCACGTTTTAATTTCAACATGACATATATCTAAATTCAATAATATTATTTCATTATATTTTGTGTTGTTGGTTTGATCTGTTTCATTTGTAATTCATTATATCTTCTGTCCCTACACCATTTTCACTATTTCTATTAATTTGATATATATTCCACTATATTTACAACTCATCACCATGGTGAATAATATCCCCACTATGTTTTTGACATCCCTACCGTTGGTCTATAAACTTTTTGGAGTGGGGAGGGGAATATGAGGTCTAGTAACCAACCCGGTTTGGCTACATGAGAGGATGCTAGATCTAGGAATAACTGATTCCATTTGTGATATAATGTGATTTTTTTAAAAAAAATTATAGTTTTTAAAATAAGTGGATAAATGAAATCATCAAATAATTTATTGAAAAAGGTTAGTTTTTAGGGAAATTTCCCCTATATTAATGTATTTCACAACTACATCGAAAATAATGTAGGCATAAGGGATTCAATTTAACCTAAAATGTGTCATATGTTGTTTTTCAGTCATATCTAATCCCTATTTTCTTATTACAATTTTATTCTATTAATGTGAAAACCATTTTCACAAAAAAACACACCCTTAAATATGGTTTTAGGGGTTATATAAAGGTTTGGTAGGGTTATATGAATTTTTTTTTTGGAAATATTGGATTATAATTGTTTAGTAGTGTAGAACCCATTTTCAATGACTTTTATATGTTTTTAGTGGATTTTGAATGGTAAATGAATTTGAATTCCAATTTTCCTTATATATACATTAAACTAATTCCCTAGTTCATGTGATATGTTATGGTAGTGACTCAATACATTAATTTGACCTTCCCATTTTATAATTTCAGTAAATTTTACTTTGGGTTGTCATTGGGTAAGGCCATAGTTGTTTCATTTTAAATGATAATACACAGGATATGGTATGGGTAGATAATATATACATAATGGTAACACGATTTTTCATCTTCATGAAAAAAGGTAACATAGCAGTCTCAATCTGAAGGACTTGATTGGAAATATGAATCTGAAGGAAGGAACTTCCGGGATTCCCAAATTAGCATCATTCATCGTTTCTGGTTCTGGAATAATTCTCTAAAAGTGTTCTTTATCCCATATTGAGACTAACCATGATGGGATTCTTTTTTGAAAGAATAATTATAGAGAAAAATTTACTTAGTCGTCATATTTTCCTACTGAAAGGTGTGATGTCTCGATGGTTTGATAATATGGTATGGTGGATTTCGTTTTTGTGGGCCTCCACTTATTGGATATGTGTCTCTCTTGGAAGTGGTTTCATTCTCTGCATTATTCCCTCGAATACTTCCATAAGTTATATGTGTACCATTGGATCTCTGTCCTTAAAACCTGGAAGGATCTCCCTAAAAAAATGGGCACTAGACATCAACACTTTTAGTTCAAGGAATTATTTTTCTCATGTATGTGTTGTTTTTCATCCTTTAATTGGGTCCTTTTTCACCCCAAAAAAATCCATGATAGTGTCATGGAAATTGGGATTCATATATGTCTCAACTAGGAAACTGAGGGTGTTTGTAATGCCCTGACCCCATAATCCCAGCGTCGGTGACTTATTTTATAACATTTTCATGATCAAAAGGGTTCAAAATCCAAAAATACTGATCAATTTAGCAGTCTTGTAAAATATATTACATACATTAATGTTACATTACACATTCGAAAATGTAACATAACATAAATGATCCTTTGAAAATGACATTAATCCCATATCCAAATCCTTATAATAAATCATAATACAGTTCTTGTAATCTTGGGAAAATAAAACAGAAGAAAGGGGTGAGCTCGGTTTCTCAATATGAATGACATCATAGAGGAAAGATTCATAAATAAGCATAAACATTTAAGACAACATATAAGACTAAAACATAAGAATTTTAAACATAAAATTAATCATAATTTGACCATGATTAATCAAATAATTCCATTTACTTAGTCACATGGATATTCTACTAGTTGATTAATCGCAAATAATATCAATAGCCAATTTCATAAGGTTGGAATGCATAATGCCAGAATTCATAACCACATAGTCAAGGACTTGTTCCAATACTACAAATAATATTTTCTCAAGGCCTTTTTCCAAGAAACTAATTTGTCTCATGAGACTTGTCGATGAATCGAGGAGATATATCATGATCCACCTATCACATTCTACGTCCAATGCATTCCTCATAAGAAAAGATTTAAATGTAACATAAACATTCATATTAAAACTCACATATGAAATGTCAATACATAACCATAAACTATTAATGGTATAAAAATAACACATCCAGAGTCAAACATATCAATGAACCCTCAATACAATATGAATGATTTGAATAAAAATAAATTAACCTCAATTAATAGAAAATATCCCATAAAGGATGTTGAAATAACTGAAATTGATCCGTAAAAATCATTGAGAGGAATATACCTTTTTATGAAATCATTTAAAATTAATATAAAGGGACTATTTTAAAATATAGTTTTGACTCTAAGTGTCCAATACACATTTAAAAAGCTTTAATGTTATTAACATTTTAAAACATTCATGTCTATATAAATAAATCCTTAAATTTTTTTTGAAATGATTGACATTAATGAGAAAGGTATAGTAGAATAAATATTTAAAACATTTAAAATGATATTGTAGTAAAAATTTAATTAAAAATATCCTTCAAAACACATTTAGGAAACACGTACAATGATAATTAATATGTCCCAGTAGATACTTACGTAAAAACATTCTCGGATACTAAAGAGATTATGAAATTAACCCATACCTTGTACTTTTCCCAAGTCATTGGTTGTTAACCTACTATATAATAGTTAAAACATTGTTATTAAATTACACATGAACTATATATATAAAAATAATATCATATATGCTCCTATAATATTTCATTTTTAATAAAATTTCAGTACTATCATCGTTTTGGTGTTAACTGTTTCATTTTTCTTTATATGATTTGTTACGTAATCCATGTTTTGTATGAATAGGATGTATTTGATTCACATACAGTATGATATTAGTTTAATAAACATTATTTTTAATTATAAAATTAAAATTATTCTGGAATTATTACGATGGGGAATGTATCTCATCACGTTCTTGGACACAGTAATCCATACGTACGCACGAATGACAGTATCATTGTATTAATGGTGAAATCTCATGTAATTGGAATTTATATCATATTTATAGAATCCTTAACATGTTATATTTATTATTTACATTAGTTTTACTCATTATTATACCCTTACAAATAATCACGTTTTTGAAAGTCAAACCACACCACGACGTATAGACGGTAAGTAGTACGTACGCACCTAGGGTGACATTATCATTTTTAGAATGGATAGAATAACAAATATCGTGGTACCATATTCATAATAACATCACATTATTTAGAAGGCACTGAATTTATTATTTTGGAATGGAAACAACAATGAAACTGGAAGGGGATGGAGAAAAGAACATTAAAGAGGGTGGTGAAATTATCCACTCTTCTTCGTGTGTTTCCTTTTGAGTTGATCCAATGTGAACCTTTGGTTGGATTTCTGATCAATGTAAGGACTCAAGGATGATTTTAGGGATGTTGGGCGGATATTTGGTAGGGTTTGGTCGAGAAAAACGGCCTAGGGGGAGTACAATTAAGAGAAGGTGATGTACCCTTTTATAAGAGAGGTGACATTCACTATAGAGAAAGCATGAAATATTATTTATAATAATATAATTTTCGGTTTATAATGGATCCAAAATCATTTATTTCTATGTTAAGGTGATAATGGGTCGAAAATCTATGAACCAATTTTTTTAGATAGTTTATGTTACCATTTTAATCATATATTTTAGATTTAACTATTAGTTAAATAGTTTATCTTTTACCGTGTCTTTTTATATTCTTACACTATATTTTTAATAAAAATACTCTAACCATACAAGAGAACCTAAAGTTTTCAATTGAAGATATATATAATATTATTTACCTCCTTTGTTTGTACCATAGATTTTTACCAATATTATATCAACAAATAATATTGTTTTTGTTTTAAAAACTAATTTAGTCAATTTTGACACTATTTGGTGTTTTGTTTTTTTGAAAGTCATAACAACCATATCACATCAAAAAAAATAATATATTAAACTATAAAATTTCATATTAACCTCTAAAATTAGTGGAATTCATCAGAACTCTCAATTTACTTTTATTTGGATATTATTAATATCTATTATTTTAATATTTTATCATTAAGGTAATTACTACATCATAATTGAGTTCTAAATAGATTAAATAATTTATGTATAAAAATTATAAATAAAATAAAATTATGTAGGAAATATTATCAGTAATATAATGAATATTTATATCCTAATTTATATTGTGTTTAACCTTATGTTATGAAATGATTAGGTATTAAACATTGAATTTAACTCTTTTAACTATTCTTTAATTAATGTAATAATAAATGTCCTAATCTAATCCTTGTGCACTAAATAGAATCATATTTTATTCATTATGTTGTTTTCTGTCGAATAACACTTATCAAGTAGAATTTGGACATGTGTTTGGTAAATTATAATATAATTATTACCACTAATTACCATAATTACTTTTCACCGTGGTAATTAAAATTCAAAAGTTACTATTCAAAAAAATTATTTTTATCATATTGAACCATATTTTACTTACTGATGTCAACCATTTCTATCAGATTTTTTAAATTCTACTCACAGATGTAGTAAAATTACATTTTATGCAAATTTTCAAATTCTCCAAGAAGGTGGGTAAAAGACTGTAAAAACTTCAATAAAAATTTATGCATTTTATTTTATTATAAAAGTAATCTAATTAATTAAATTGATCTTATATAGGTACTATATGTCTATTTTTAATTAAGATAAATTTAAATAAAATAAATAATTATTTAAAGAAAAAATTGGTTTTAAAAAATAACGCAGTGTTCTTCACTATTCATAAAAAAGTAGGCGGTTTTAGAAAAAATAATAAACAAATCACCATAAAATAATTTCAATATTCTGAATTCAAAAATGAATTCTATTTTACCATATTCAAAACATATAAGTTTTATAAATTAATTTAAAATTAATTCTCGTTGTCAAAACCAAAAAATTAGGTTTTTTAAAAGTAAGAACTATCAAAATATATAGATGTGTTTATGTAAAATTTAAATTTTAAATTACCTATAATAACCTAAATTTTATTAAATGATAAAAATATACTCTAATTATACTTAAAAAACATTCAATGGAATAAATTTAAAAAAATTATTTCGATTAAAAATGATGTTTTCAATTAAAACATAGTATTTTTCACATTTCTTCAAAATATCATTTTCATCAGAAAATTACCACAAATTTATCCAATAGAATTTTTATGTCTATCATCAAAAAAATAATTTAATTTCATTAAAATTAATATGTAAAAGTTTCAAGTATTGGTTTTAAAAAGTGTTCACTATGAAAAGGTGTTAAAATTGAATTTTTTTTAAAAAGTCATATTTTATATGAAAAAATGAATTTGTTCTTGTATTATGTCTACGAAACACATAATATGGATGTTAAAATTATATACAGTATATAAGATTCAAAATTTAGTTATTACTATTCATAACCTCTTTTCGAATGGATAGTTTTATAAGTTGTAGTGTGCTCAAACTCGGTGATTCTTGTAGCACAAGTTATTGAATTAATTTAATGAGACAACATACTATGAAATATTTGGGGGTTATATTCTCCCCTCCTTAAAAAAATTGATTCCTCACAAATTTAAATTTTTCTTCAAAAATAAATGGTTAAAAATAGAAAATTACCTTTTTGGAAACCCCACATCAAAAATTTGTTTAATAAAATTTTATCGTAATAAGATGTAAAGGGAAATGAAAAATTAAACATCAAATTATAATCTCGATTAGAAGAACATTTGTGACAATTACAGACACACAGTACTATAATTCTGGGTAATTGCGATGGCCTATTTGCAACGGGATCCCGTCACAAATAGGCTTTAGCGACGAGGCCCCGTCGCAGATAGCCCATTGTAAAAAATGCTTTTACAAAAACAATTATTTGCGATGGGCCCGTCGCAAAAAATATTATTTTCTACGGGAACATCTCTGTCACAAATAAGCATCTGATTATATGTATTATATAAACATAAACATTTTTGTGATGGGCCCATCGCAAAAACTATTTTCGACGGGCCCTTGTCCCATCGCAAAAAAATAAATATATATAAAACATTCTGCGACAGGCCCATCACAACAATGTATTTGCAACGGGCAAGTAGTCCGGTCACAAATATGTTTTTAAAAATATTTAGTTAGACTATTTGCAACGGGACCCTATCACAAACGGTCCTGTCAGAAATAATAAATTAATTTTAAAAAATTATTAAAATTAAGATAAATGAAAAAATAATATTACTATTATTAAAACAATAAAAAAACATTAAAATTATCAATATTCACAAAAAAATATTAAAAAAATATTAAAAATTAAATTATGTAATATTTTCACCGATATAAAAGACAGAAAGTGTAAATAATTCATATTACAATGTTAAATTCAAATGTTTGTAACATAAAAACAATCACTATGGGGGTCATCTTCTAGAGGAGGTGGAGGAGCAGAAGGAGCTGGTGGAGAAAACTCCATCCCTAAACTACGAGTCAAACGATGCATGTACTCCAGATGCTCGTGATGCTGATGTTACCATCGATGTGTCTCCTCCTCATGCTGATACTATTGTTGATGATGCCATCAACACATCTTCTCCTCGTAATGCTACTCATGCTGCTGCGGCCATCGACACATCTCTTCTTAATGCTTCTGCAGAGTCTCTATAAGCTTAGCATGAGCTCACAACTACTCCTGATACTGTGAGCCAGAAGATGATGAATCTCTACGAGATCCTATAGAGTTGGATGCTCACATCGCAGCAGTACCATAATAAGTACCAGGAGTCAAATTAGAGTTGATACCATCTACTATGCCCTTCTCAAAGCCATACTAAGTCACCTATATCCATTATGCCTCATCAAAATGGTGAGCATTGGTCTGATCAGTCATCTCATCCTGACCCTCAGCCTATATCTGAGAGGTTGCAGTCTCATATGACTCATTAAATTCAAATTTATATAAAAATTGTGAAAATATTATATACAGTAAATTGTCAACTAGAAAAAATATAACTAACCACACTCTGATACTGGCGATCACCTCTAATCTTTCCACTGGCTGGATCAGAATACATCCTCTGATAGACGTCATACTCCGTAATATCAAGATGCTCGACTACCTATGGAAATATAAAATAAACTGTTTATATTTAATGATATCAAAGATATTTAAAAAAATATACTTACCAGATTCCCTCTATGCGAACTGAATGTACAACTACCAGCTCGATGTGCCACCTCCTATCTCCCACGATTCTGTCATCCCACTGAAGATCTCCTCTGAAATCCATCACCCAGCCAGTGTAAACATAATCCATCCCAAATGTGAGATGAAATTTCCTCTGGTCGGCAGGCTCTACACGACTCAACAAATTCGGTAACCCCAGCTTTCTTAATGATTGTCCTTCTCAAATTGTGCAAAAACTGACGAAAACGGTCATGCATAGAAACAGGCCATGCCGCGTGGATAGCATCGTGCATTCTATCATCGATAGGATTCCATAAACCCTATAAATAATTTATAATATCATGTTGTTAATAAAAAAAAATTCAAAATAAGTATTATTTATTTACGTACCAGCTAATGATGGAACACGTCACGTCGGACATCAATAAGAATCTGTTCCCATGTGATCCATGTCTGAGAAAAATAATTGCACAAGATAGTGCTCCCCTATCCAATAACTACATGCACAAAAACGTGAAAAATGAATAAATAATCAAAAAATAAGTATATATATAAATAAATTAATGAAATCTAACTCAAATATACTGGTTTCCATATCTATGTGTGCATAGATCAAAACCATGATGTGGGCGTCACTCGGGGATAGGGTCAGGAATCATCAGTCGTACAAGACCACACCCCCTCCACGTACCCCCTGAACTGCCAGTAGGCTGAGGGTCAAATGATCCAAAATCCCCTTTATCCAACGGTAGTTCAGCCTCCTGAAACTTGAGAAATAGCTCAGGGTCCATCTGAAACAAAAAATGATTGTTCATAGAAGATAGTTTAAAATAACTATTATATATAGATATATATTAGTTATGATTATAATCAGCATTTAATATGTCAATGTTCATCTTCATCCTCTTCTTCATAGCTGTAAATTTCAATGTCTTCATCTTCCTCCTCAGCATCATCAATATCCATATGAGTTTCAGTTTGAGCATCACTTTTCATATCAAATTCATTTGTAACAACATTAACGTCTTCATCACCATCGATCCTTAATTTTGGGGTGTCATCATCGATAATCATGTCTCTTTGTGAATCAGATGGATTTTGAGTAGTCACTTGAAAATTTTCAATTCCTTCCACTTCAGCAGAACCACATTCATTTTGAGTAAACTGAATTTCCTGAGATTTCATTTTTATTTTTTCTCCACCAATATCTCAAGTCTCTTGAAGTAGCACAGTACATTGCATAATAAATTTGATGTGACTGTTGAGCCAGTAAAAATGGTTCATTTACTGTAAGAAGACTTTTATATTTAATATCAACGATTCCATGTGTCAGATTAACATGTAAGACTCTCTCAATATCCAACCACTGACATTTAAACATTGTTATGTAATTCTGTCCAAGATACCACAGCTCAAAATTTTCATCCAAAATGCCATAAAATTCAACTTCAGTTTCTCTATGATGTGATCCTCTCAAGAAAACTCCACTTTCCATTTTTTTTGATTCCCCATATGAATGTGTATGAAATTGAAAAACATTCACCAAATATGAATTATAAGATTTAACCATTTTGGATGGAGGGTTACTCAATATACATAGTCACTTATCAATTTTATCTGCATATTGAGACAGTTGAATATTTGTAAAACAATTATCAATATAATAAATAATAAATGTAATTGTTATTAAACCATCCATAATTTTTGTTACCAGTTTTTGAAACCATTGAGAAAAAACAATTTGTCTACGTTCTTCAAGAGAAGCATCTGTAATTTGTGGAAGGTGTTTCTTGATATGATTATAATATAACCTATATATAAAATTAGATTCAATATTGTATCTCAAATTATAGAATAAGTGATAGAAGCACTCACAGGACAGATGATGTCATTTCTTCACAGTTGAGTATAACGTATGTATGAACTCTGTGATGTTCAACATCTGAAAGCCATCATTCATGAACTCCACCAAAACCTTGATTTGGATGATTTAAAACTATTAATTGATTGTCCATTTCTTTATTAACATTACCCTCATTTAGTCCCATGAGATTGTGTATTTAGGGATATTGATATTGAATATAATGAGAGCAGAAAAAAGAAATTTCCTCTGGAAAATAAACTTCAGTAATTGAGCCTTCAATTGATGATTTGTTAAATATTTTTTTCCTCAATTTCTGCATGCATCTCTCGAATGGGTACATCCATCGAAACTGTATCGGACCTCCACATTTAGCTTCATGTAGAAAATGTAATATCATATATTCCATTGAGTCAAAGCAATTCGGTGGAAATATTTTTTCCATTTTACATATAATTATAGCAGCATCTTCTTCCAGTTTTCTTAGCGCATCGTAGTCTGTGGTTGCTGCACATATGCCTCGAAAAAATATGATATATCTGTTATCAAATACCAAATCATAGAATTCAATAATCCTCTGAATCCAATCAGAATTAGTCTTTCCATTATAACATGACCATTATGACTTTTTAATCCAGTAATATAACCATTCTTAACACATCAGCCAAATTTGGAAGCATAGAAATATGGAATTCTCAAATCTACAATCCACTGACAAAATAATAAGAGACTCTCTTTTGACAGTGAATAAGATTCATTTGGCTTCATTAACATCTATGATCTGACATTTTCAAATATTTCAAGTTTGGGTCTCCTGCAAATTTGGGAAATATCTAATCATGCCTTTACATTATCTTTTGTCATACCTTGTGTATCCAAAAAATGTCTGGAATAAATTATCAAAACAGTTCTTCTCAATATGAATAACATCAAACATGTGGCGGACAAACAAATCAGAAAAATATAGATGATCCCAAAAAATGGTCTGTTTTATCCAATTATGTTCTTTCCCAAAGCCATGAATTTTCTATTGGTGTACTGATGGTCCAAATGTGATGGTGTAATGAAAGAAAACTGATTTTAACTATTTACATGAAATTATCTTTGGAATTTCATCCCTTTCAAATGTACCTTTTTGTATGTGAGATTTGTTCCTCCGAAAAGGATGATCGGTTGTAATAAATATACGGTCATAATCAAAATAGAAAGGTTTTTTTATTAACGAGAATTAAGGCTTTGTTTTCTTTCTTACAGTAAGGACATGATTTCTGACCATGTGTACTCCAACTAGATAACATGACATATGCCAGAAAGTCCCTAATTGTCCACATCAACGCAACTTCTAATATTAAACTTTATTTCGCAGCAACATCATATGTATTAACACCATCACTCCATAATGAATTTAACTCATCAATCAATGGTTTCAAATAAACCTCAATATTCTTTTTCAGATGTCCTGGGAATAATAGAGTAAAAATGATATAAGGTTCTTTCATCAACATCCACGGAGGCAGATTGTACGGAGTTATAAAGACAGTCCAACATGAATACTGACTACCATAATTACCAAACGGATATAAATCATCAGTATAAATACCCAATCGCACGTTTTGGGCTTCTATAGAAAAATACGGATGTAGATGGTCAAAAGGTTACCATGAATCTCCATGAGATGGATGATTCAAGCTTTTATTAGCCGAAATCTTGGTTTTGTGCCATGACATCATTGATGCTCTGTTTTGGGACATAAATAAACACTTCATCCTAGATTTAAGGGGGAAATATATCAACTATTTTTCTAGAAGCGATCTATACTTCCCTGGATGAGCTTCAATATACCTCGATTTTACACATTTGGGACGACTATACAATGACTCATTTTCACCAGAATATAAGATTCAATCATTTGGACATGCATGAATCTTCTCATAACTAAGCCCCAAATTACGAATCAGCCTCTTGTTCTCATAGTAATTTGTAGGAAACACATTTACTTCAGGTAACAGTGTTTTAACCAAATAAAATATCTAATCAAAATAGTTGTTTTACATTTCTTTATTTGATTTAATAGCCATTAATTTTTCAACTACTTCTAATTTTCTAATCTTGCCACCAGTATATAATGTATCCTCAGCAGACCCCAACAACTAATAATTATCAGATGGTGCCAACTCAGGAGTTAAATCAATATCATCACGAGTTTCAGTTCTTTGCACAGATGGACCTGCAGCATCATGTACTAAATTTTGAAATTTTGATGGATCCAGATTTAAGTAATTATGATCTTCTCTGGAACTGCGTTCATCGTTTCGATACCCAAAAAAATAATCTGTTTGAAACCCAAACCGCAAGAGATGTCCCCAAACCGTTTGAAATGTGTCAAACGTTCTCAAAACACATTTTTTACAAGGAAACATAATTGTGACTTCTAAAACATATTCTAGTTTTGATGATGCAAATTCTAAAAAAGCTTCAACACCCTCAATATATACAGGATTTATACCAGAACCATTTGTATTTCTACGCATATATGTCCATGCTCGATCATCTAATAATGACTGATGTCGACTTCCTTGTTCCATATTTTTTTACACAAAATATAAACTCTTCACTGTTTTTGAATAATTTGAAAGTATAAAAAACTATCTAAAAAAGTAAATAAGTAATTTCAACTACTTAATAATTACCATTAATTAAGGGAGACACAATTTCTAGTGGATTGAAGACTACTATTTTGCACGATGGATCATTTAATTGCATCTTTCTCACACATATTATTGTTAATTATTGATAATTATTTCTAATTATTCTTAATTATTGCTTATTATTACAAATTATTACTAATTATTACAATTTATTACTAGTTATTACTATTTATTACAAATTTAGCAATACTAGCAATAATGAGAAAAATGAAAACTATATGAATAATGAAAGAAAATATGGTAATCATCTTTTTGGAGATTATTACAAATTTTCCCTTAATTATCCAAGCAGATTTCGTTTACTAATTATTAATAATAAAAAAATTATATTATCAATATTTAAGAAAAAACAATATTAATATTATTTAACTAATATAAAATTTATAAAATATTAAAATTATATATATTCATAACAGATATTTATATATTCTTAACATGTTCAAATCTTAAAGGGTTTTCAATTTTCACGTCATGCACAATAAAAAGTTTTTGTCAGTCATGCCCATTGTAAACACTATAATTGTGCATGCTTGGTTGATCACCTTGCAAGTAGTGTTGCAAAAGGACCACTAAAGTAATGACGTTCTCGTCTCTAATAATCATCTCACATGACGCTTTATATAGATCATTATTCCATAAAAATTTGAAGTGATATCTTTATCTTTCCCTTAAATTTTCAAGGACGAATGGTCTGTGTAAAGGTTCATGTGAGATATTTTTTATAGATAAGAACAGCATGATTTGGGTTTTCCTATTGCAACACTACTTTCAAGGTGATCAACCATGCAAGGAAAATTATAGAGTTTATATTGGATATGGATGACACAAACTTTTTATTGCGCATGACCTGACAATTGGCAACCCTTTGAGATTTAATCATGTTAAGAATACAGCAATGCCTGTTGCAAATATTGATAATTTTAATATTTTATAATTTTTTATTATTTTAATAATATTAATATTTTTTTCTTAAATATTGATAATATAATTCTTTTATTACTAATTATTTCCAATTCTTTCTAATTATTAGTAATTATTACTAATTTTTACTAATTTTTACAAATTATTACTATATGTTACTAATTATTACTAAAATATCTAATTATTAATAATTATTGCTAATTATATCTAATTATTGCTAATTATATCTAACTATTGTTAATTATATCTAACTATTGTTAATTATATTTAAATATTGCAAATTATATCTAATTATTGATAATTATATCTAATTATTGCTAATTATATCTAATTATTGTTAATTATTGCTAATTATACCTAATTATACATAATTATAGCTAATTATACCAAATTATAGCTAATTATACCTAATTATTGCTAATTAAACCTAGTTATAGCTAATTATATCTAATTATACCTAATTATAGCTAATTATCGCCAATTATAGCTAATTATAGCTAATAATAGCTAATTATAGATAATTATAGCTAATTATTTCTAATTATAGATAATTATTCCAAATTAGTCCTAATTATAGCTAATTTTTTCTGATTATAGCTAATTATATCTAATTATAGATAATTATATCTAATTATATCTAATTATATCTAATTATATTTAATAATATCTAATTATATCTAATTATATCTAATTTTATCTAATTTTATTTAATTATATCTAATTATATCTAATTATATCTAATTATATCTAATTATATCTAGTTATATCTAATTAAATCTAATTATTCTAATTATTTCTAATTATTTCTAATTATTTCTAATTATTACTAATTATTATTAATTATTACTAATTATTACTATTTATTACTAATTATTAATAATTATTACTAATTATATCTAATTATTACTAATTATTACTGATTATATCTAATTATTACTAATTTTATGTAATTATATCTAATTATTACTTATGATTACAAATTATATTTGATTATATCTAATTATTACTAATTATTACCAATAATATCTAATTATATTTAATTATATCTAATTATATCTAATTATATCTAATTATATCTAATTATATCTAATTATATCTAATTATATCTATCTATATCTAATTATATCTAATTATATCTAATTATATCTAATTATATCTAATTATATTTAATTATATCTAATTATATGTAATTATTACTAATTATATCTAATTATTACTAATTATATCTAATTATTACTAATTTTATCTAATTTTATCTAATTATTACTACTTAATTCTAATTATTACTAATTATTACTATTTATTTATAATTATTACTAAATATTACTAATTATATCTAACTATATCTAATTATTGCTAAATATATATAATTATATCTATTTATTACTAATAATTTCGTATTATTACTAATTATATCTAATTATATCTAAATATTACTAAGTATTACTAATTATATCTAATTATTACTAATTATATCTAATGATCACTAATTATTACTATTTATATCTAATCATTTCTAATTGTTAATAATTATTACTAATTATTACTAATTATTACGAATTATTACTAATTATTACTAATTATAACTAATTATTACTAATTATTACTAATTATTACTAATTATTAATAATTATTAATAATTATTTCTAATTATTATTAATTATATCTAATTATATCTAATTATTACTAATTATTACTATTTATATCAGATTATATCTAATTATTACTAATTATAACTAATTATATGTAATTATATATAACTACATCTAATTACATCTAATTATATCTAATTATATCTAATTATATATAATTATTACTAATTATATCTAATTATAACTAATTATATCTAATTATATCTAATTATATCTAATTATACTTAATTATTAGTAATTATTAATAAGTATTACTAATTATTACTAATTATTTCTAATTATTACTAATTATTAATAATTATTACTAATTATTAATAATCATTACTAATTATTTTTAATTAATACTAATTATATCAAATTATTACAAATTATATCTAATTAAATCTAATTATATCAGATTATATCTAATTATTACTAATTATATCTAATTATTACTAATTATATCTAATTATTACTAATTATATCTAATTATTACTAATTATTACTAATTATATATAATTATTACTAATTATTACTAATTATTACTAATTATATCTAATTATATCTAATTATATCTAATTAGATCTAATTATATCTAATTATATCTACTTATTTCTAATTATATCTAATTATTACTAATTATATGTAATTATATCTAATTATTACTAATTATATCTAATTATATATATTTATTACTAATTATGTCTAATTATTACTAATTATTACTAATTATATCTAATTATATCTAATTATTACTAATTATATCTAGTTATATCTAATTATTATTAATTATATCTAATTATATCTAATTATATCTAATTATTACTAATTATTACTAATTATATCTTATTATTACTAATTATATGTAATTATTACTAATTACTACAAATTATAACTAATTATTACTAATTATATCTAATTATATGTAATTATATCAAATTATATCAAATTATATCTAATTATATCTAATTACTACTAATATTTCTAATTATTAGTAAATATTTCAAATTATTACTAATTATATCTAATTATATCTAATTATATCTAATTATATCTAATTATTACTAATTATCTATAATTATTACTAATTATATATAATTAGTACAAATTATATCTAATTACTTCTAATTATATCAAATTACTACTAGTTATATCTAATTACTACTAATTACATGTAATTACTACTAATTACATCTAATTACTACTAATTATATCTAATTACTTCTAATTATATCTAATTACTACTAATTATATCTAATTACTACTAATTATATTTAATTACTACTAATTATATTTAATTACTACTAATAAACAACAATTAAAATTTACAAAAAAACAAAATAAATATAAAACAATAAAATAGAAATACATTAAACTTTGATATTCTGAAAATATTGACGCCCTCTGATAGCTCTCGTATAAAAAAATTCAACTAAAAGAAAATTTTTCTTTGAAGCTGAAGAATGAAAAGGAGGAGAGAGGAAGATCTGAATGATTTGGGAAAATCGAATGGGGAATATATAGGTTAGATTAGTTGCGATGAGGTTATTAGCGACGGGTATCCCATCGCAAATATTGGTATTCGCGACGGGGCCCATCGCAAATACCCTCGCCCGCATTAAATACAGTCGGCGGTTAAAATGTTATTTGCAACGGGTCCCGTCACAAATAGTTCCTTCTCGGTTTGGCGCGCAAGCCGTGTGGTTTCACGCGCAAGCCGCACAGATTCGCACGCAAGCTGTGTGGTTTGGTGCACGAGTCGCGCCAAACTATTTGCGACGGGAGACGAAAACCCGTAGCAAATAATTGGTTATTTGCGGCGGTAAAATTTTCCCGTCACAAATAGCTTCCTGAACGGGTTATTTGTGACAGGAAGAAATCTCATCGCAAATAATCATTTTTCCCATAGTGACATAATTTAAGTTAAAATGTAAATATTTATAGGGAGTGTTTGAGGTCATCAATCACAAACAAATGTAAAATTGAGGGCATCAAAGCCATCAATCTAAGATGATGTAAAACATCATCGGTTGAACAAAACATAAGGTATTGGGATAACTCATTTTTTGTTTTAAGATCCATTTCCTAATGATTTAGAATTAATAAATTCATAAAGTAAGAAGATATATATATATTTCTATATACATGACATGTATAGTTTCATCCTTCAACTAATTCTGACCATGAACTCATCATTCACAACAAAACATAATAGAATTAAATAATATTCTATTTATCATAATCGTCTAGGGTTCCAATAAATTGAATTAATAATTTATCAATCAGATCATAAAAAAACTACATCATACAAACCTAGAAATCTTGTAGGCTAGTGGTAGTGGATGTCGCCCTTGTATCCCTTTGTTAGCGGGTTCAAGTCACAATGCCTTGCCAGACGCGATGGGTTTTCACCCGACCTTCGGGTTGTCGTTTTAAAAACAATCCAACAATATTCTTACGAACTATTTTGACCATAATAAATAGTATCCATAATTTATTTTAATCCATTCCTTCCATTAGACTTATCCAAAATAATTTTTTCTAAACTCACAGTACAAAATTAATAAGGAATGTCAGAAAACTTACATGTGAATACCATCATCGTGTATTCTCATAAGACATGGTAGTAAATTGAATTACTAGAAACCCATATTTGAATTGGTATATACTTCATTATTTCTTATATAATACTTGATATACTCTTTATATCGAAAATGTTTTGAACTCCAACAATAATAGAATCCCCAATCAATTAATTAATGTCAAAGTAGTCAAGAATATCGAATATCCAATTCAATCATATATTTTTTCAAAATCACTAACTCTTTATCAAAACCATAATAAGGTTTATTTTTCCTTCAACCATATATTTTTTAAAATGTTTTACTTTCATATTGAGTCACTTTTATTAGATTCATATAATCTAAAATCCATAAAGAAATAGAACTGCAGTACAATCCTTATATACTCTATAATTCTTTTAACTTGTACATCATTAATAAAATTCTCCAATGAAACAATTATTTAATAACAACATAAGAACTCTAATCATTCATTTTTCATCTTTGGTACTATAATGACAAGATTATTATCCAATAGCATGAATTGGGTTATACTCTGATAATTTGGACATTGATTCGTGTAGTGTCCCAACTCCTTGCAGATAAATCATTGTACATTTGAAAACTTTTTCTTTCCCTTACAATCATAAACTTGTGGTCCTTTTTTCACAATTATAACAAACTCGCATTCCCTTCAAGAATTTACCAAGTTGATTATATCCAAAGTTATCACATATTTGAAAATACTTTTTTCCCCTCTTCCCTTAACCCATCTTTCACTATTCCATCCTTTTCTTCTCTTTCATTCCATCAAAGCCATAGGACATAGAAAATTTTTTACATATCTTATTAACACATGATACTATTTATTCATATGATTAGAATATGCATGAGACTATTACCCATTAAAATGTTGTCTTAATACCATGAAATATATGATCCTTCTTAATCATTCGAACATTCGTATTGCTGGAATTCCCATTCCTTCTAGTAGGTGTGATTTCTAAACAATGGAACACAATAGGTTTGTTAATGAATCACAATGCATAATTCCAAACTTGTAAAATACCGAACATAAATTGAAAATATTATGCATATAATCAATAATCATAAAATCTTTTCTTTGAGGATGTATTTACTCATAAATCCTACATAATGGATTGTAATGATAATCAGATCTATCTTAAGCATATCCCCCAGGTGTATCGTAACCAAGAATACAGAAAGGCCCAGTTTTCGTGTACCATAATACCCTAGGGGAAGCCTGAAACTCATTGTCTGATTTTTCACTCCTTGGTACATCTGTGACAGAGCCGCCTCTACCTACTCATATCCATACAGGGATGTATTTCTTGGAAAATACACAAAATATCTAAATTACCAAAATTCTAGGATGTTCTTCAATACCAATTCTCAAAGTTTATCTTAGTGTAATGTGCACTAATCTATGTTTATCTAAATATAGTTTCCAATGAGTATACTAAATGTTATCTGATACCAATCATAATGCACCGACCCCATAATCCTAGATATGGTGGATTAATAAATAACATTTTCAAGATCACAAGTTATCAAAATCTAGAAAGACCGATCATTTTAGGAGTCTTGGAAAAAGATTACATATATTAACATTACATTACACATTACAAAATAAAACAAACCCTAAATGATACATTAATAAGGCATTTAATCCCCTTAGCTTAACCATTCTTATCAATCATAATAAACATCATGGAGTCCTGGAAAAATAAAACATAAGAAAGGGGGAGCTCAAATGCTCAGTAAGGATAACAATATCACAGAAACATTCATAAATAAGAATAATCAATTATGGAAATATATAAGACTAAAACACAATACTTTTAAACATAAACTTCACCATAATATGAAAAAGATAAATCATATAATTCCATTTAAATATTCAAAAGCATATTATACTAGTTGAATAATCACAAGTAAAATAAATAGCTATTTTTAAAATGTTGGAATGCATAATTCCAGACAACATAACCACATAGTTAAGGTTGTGTGACAAGACTACGGATATGATTTTGTCAGGGCCTTGTGCCAAGATAGTATTTTGTCTCATGAGACCTACTGATGCGTCGAGGAGCTCTAGAGGGCTCCCCCTGTAACTTAATAAGTCCAATGCAATCCTCATATGAAAATATTTAAACAGAACAAAAATATTCGTATTAAAACAAGCATAAAAAATGTCAATACATTATTAATAAACAATGAATTGTTTAAAAATAACACATTCACAATCAAACATATCACCAAACCTTCAATACAATATGGAATATTTGTATCAAAATAAATCAACCTCAATCATGAATAATATCTCATAAAGTATGTTGACAGAGTTGAAAATAATCCGTAAATATATTTGACTAAAATATCACTTTTTCATGAAATCATTTAAAATTATTATAAAGGATGTCATTTAAAAAATTTTCTTGAATCAAAATGTCCCATTCCTATTTGATACATTTTAATGAAATTATCATTCCAAAACATTCATGTCCATATAAATAAATCCATAAAAACATTTTAAAAACATGGAAACTAATGAACATGGTTTAGAAGAATAAATATATAAAACATTTAAAACGATGTTTTAGTAAAAAGTCCCTTAAAAATAATCCATTTGAAAACACTTTTACAAAACATGGACATGGATAATAAATACGTCCCAATAGATATTTATGTAAAGACAACCTCAGATAACATATAGATTATGAAATTAACACTTACCTTGTACTTTTCCATAGTCGATGGTATGTTAACCTCCTGTATAATAGTAAAAACATTGTTATTAAATTATACAAAAACTATATATATATATATGATATCATATATTATACTATAACATTTGTTTGTTAATAATATTTCAATAGTATCATCGTTTTGGGTGTTAAGTGATTCATTTTCCATTATATGCTTGGTTATGTAAGCCATGTTTGTTATGGATAGGGTGTTTTTGATTCATATACAGAATGACATTATGTTCATAAACATTAATTCTAATTATAGAATAAAAATTATTCTTGATTGATTACGATGTGGAATTAATCTCATCGCGTTCATGGAGATGGTAATCCGTACATACGCACGAGCGACAATATCGTTATATTGATGGTGAAATCGTATGTAATTGAATGGTATATCAAATATACAGATTAATTAACATGTTATATTTATTATTTACATTAATAATACTCATTATTATACCCATCTAAATAATGAAGTGTTTGAATAACAAATTCCAACATGATGTTGAGATGGTAAGTCGTGTGTACGCACGTATAGTGACTTTCTCATTGATAGGATGGATAAAATAACGAATATGGTTCTAGAAAATTTATATTAACATCACAATTTTTATAAGGTACTAGATTTCTTATTTATTTATGTAACACCCCAAGATTTCATAGTGTGTTATTTCTTCAAAATAATTCAATAACTTGCACTACACGCAACACTGAGTTCAATCACACCATGACTTACAAAAAAAAAGACATTCAAAAGAGGTTATGAATAGTATTATCTAAATTTTAAACTTTATATAATCCTTATAATTTTAGAATCCATATTATGAGTTTCATAGATATAATGCAAGAACAAATTCATTTTCAGTATTGCACTTTTATCAACTTTTAATAGTGAACCCTTTTTAAATACAATATTTTAAACTTTTTGACTAAATGGGGACATCAAAAATTTAAAATGAAACATCCCAAGCTTCCACGGTACACTTTCTTTGAATAATACAGTAGCGTGTGTTGTACGAAACCTTGAGTTTTAACACACACCACAACCAATCAAACTAGCCGTTATGAATAGTAATACCTACTTTTTTAAAATTATATATTTGAAAATGGACTTCATTTTTGGATTCGGAATATCGAATTTAGCCTAAGGTGAAATTTTGGTACATTTCGGATAACTTTCATATTTTGATGAATAGTGAAAATTACTAAGTTTTAATTAAAAACAACTTTTTTAATCAAAATAATTAATAGTGATAAATTATGAATTTGAGTGGTTTTAAAGTATATTTAGAATATATTTTTACCATTTAATATAATGTTGGTCATTGGACATAATTTTACAATTAAACAGAACATAAACGAGTGTCAATCTTTTGATAGTTATTATCTCTTAAAAACACGCTTTTTGTTTTGACAGCGGGAATTAATTTTAAATTAATTTCTGCCACTTCTGTGTATTGAATTTAGGAAAATGGATTCCATATTTGGAATCAGGATGTTCAAATTGTGTAAATAGGTAACTTTTATTTTTAGACATTTTGAATAATTACTGCGGTAAATATTTTATTTACCATGGTTAAGGGTAAATCCGGTAAATAAGGGTTAAAAAATAATATTATAATAATACTAAATTACCCTAAAACGTGTCTTAACCCTATTGGTTGATACATGCTCGACCATGGGAATCTTTGGGTCTATTTTGGGACCCCATGGATCCACTTGTAAGTGATAATGACACTTTATTTTAATTAAGTTAAAATGAATACAAAAATGGCATAAGCTTACATCTTTTAAAAGAACAATTGTTACATAGGGTTATATATGTTGGATTTTAGATTATAAATATTCATTAGAAATATAAAAAGATTTCCTACATAATGATATTTTATTTATAATTTTTAGACATTAAATAATTTATTTTATTTATGACACAATGATGATGCAGTAATTACTATAATAGTGAAAACTTAAAATAATTGATATTATAAATACCCAAATAAATATAATATGAAACTTTTAATGAATTAATATAATTTTCTAGGATAATATGATATATTAGGATTGATTTAATTGACTTTGTTCGAAGTAATCAATCTGTTATGAGTTTCACAAAAACAACTATTGAATAGTGTCAAAATTGACATAAAAGAGTTCTTAAAACAAATATTATATTATTAATTGATATTAAATTCCTAAAAATCTAAAGTTCGGCCAAGAGACTTATATCATGATAGTTTCATCATTAATGTACCACTTGGGGGTCTCTTGGATATATATAGTAAGTTTATTAACCATATTATATAAAAATACAAAGAGACATTGTAAAAGTGAAACTAATTAACTTAGAGTTAATACTTAATGATAAGGTTAATATAAGTACCCAAACCTGTATAAATTCTATTGGTTGAGTGGTTTTCGACCTATCCCCACCTTAACCTTTGAATAATCAACATTGGAGCCTTTAGAAACCGAATATGAATTTAATATAAGTTAATATTTCTAGATTTTCCAAAGGTGCCCCTCACCCCTCTTATAAAAGGGCACTCCTCCTTCTCATTTCTTCACACCATCAAAGCCTTTTTGTTCGGCCAAACTCTGCCCAAATACTCTCCCAACATCCCTCACTACAACCTAGAGGCCTTAGTTTGATCAGAAAGCCAACCTATGGATCCCTTTTGATCAAATCAAAAGGAAGAACCCGAAGAAGAGGTAATGATTTCACCACCCTTCTCCAAGTTCATTTCTTCTTCCACTTCTTCTTCCTTTGTTCATACCATTCTAAAATAATAAATCCAGTATGTCACATATACTGTGATGTTATTATAAATATGGTACAACCATATTCAGTATTCTATCCACCCTTTGAATAACATGTCACCATACGTGCGTACGTACGGACTACCGTCTCCACGTCGTGGTGTAATTGTTATTCAATATAATATTATTTGGATGGGTATAATAATTATGTGTAACTCATGTAAATAATAAATATAACATGTTAATGATTCTTTATATATGATATACCATCCATTTATATATTATTTTAATATCAAAAGAATGATATTGTCGCTCGTGCGTACGTACGGACTACCGTCTCCACGAACGTGATGAGATTCATTCTCCATCGTATCCATTCAAGTATAATTATCATTTGATGATTTAAAAATGATGTTTAAGGACTATATATCATTCTGGATATGAATAAGATACAACAAACATGGCTTATGTAACAAAACATATAAAAGAAAATGAGTAAGTTAACTCCCGAAACGACGATAATTCTAAGATATTATTAACAAATCAATGTTAAAAGATCATATATGATATCATATTATTATATATGATTCTTGTATAATTTAATAACAACTATTTCACCATTATACAGGAGGTTAACCTACCCCAACCAAGGAAAAGTACAAGGTAAGGGTTTACTTTACAACCTCTTCATTATCCAAGGTTGTTTATACGTAATAATCTACTGGGATCTCTTTATCATCCACATCCATGTTTCTTAAAAATGCATTTCAAAACATTTTTACTATTTACTAGAATATGAGTTAAAGTCATTTATACCCTTTTTGACTTTTATAAGTGGTTTATAAAGGAATCTTTTGGTCGTTTTCAAAACAAGGTCCTTTTTAACCTTTTCGACAGAATTAAGGTAAGAATGTTTTTTTAACTTATACGGCGGGTGCGGCTAATTTCCGCCGTTATAAAATCTTCAAAACTTCCCTTACAAGCTTATAAGAATATTTTCAAAGAAAATGTTTTATTTTATATGGATCTTAAATGATTTCAAAATAAAAAGAGATATTTCATTAACAAGAATTTTGATTTCATCTATGTCAACATCCTTTGATGGATTTTACGCTTATTTGAAGTTGATTTATTGTGATACAAAACTTCTATATTGTATTGAAGGTTTTGTGATATGTTTGACCGTGGATGTGCTATTTTTATACCATTCATAGTTTATGGTGAAATTATTGACATTTCGTATGCTAGTTTTAATACGAATGTTTATGTTATGTTTAAACCTTTTCATATGGGAATGCATTGGACTTAGTAAGTGACGGGTGGAGCCCGCTATAGCTCCTCGATGCATCAGTAGGTCTCATGAGACAAACTAGTGTCTTGGCACAAGGCCTTGACAAAATCTTATTTGTAGTCTTGGCACGAGGCCTTGGCTATGTGGTTATGATAGTCTGGCATTATGCATTCCAACATTATGAAAGTGGTTATTGATTTTTGCATGTGATTATTCGATTAGTAGAATATCCATGTGAATAAGTAAATGGCATTATTTCATTTTATTTATGCCATACCATGTTGAAAGTTCATGTTTGAAAGGATTTTGTTTTAGTTATACATTGCCTTAAAAGTTTATTCTTATTTATGAAAGTTTCCGCTATATTGTTATCCTTACTGGGCATTTGAGCTCACCCCTTTTCTATGTTTTATTTTTCCCAGGATGTGAAGAAGTAGGTTATGAATGACATGCAGGGATTTTATGAGGGGTTAATAGTGTGGATTGTGGAAACATTATGTTGTTGTAGTAGTTTTTCATTTTATGATGTAATGTAAAACTTATGAATATATCTAGTGTTTCCAAGGCTACTAAACCAATCGGTCTTTTGAGATTTGATCTTTCTTTTGATCATGCCAATGTTATGTAATAATGCACCGACTCTGGGTAACTGGGGTCGGGGCGTTACAGTTGGTATCAGAGGAAGTTTAGTACAAACCTTGGAAACTAGATTTAGATAAACTCTGATTAGAGCACGTAGACCTAAGATGAACTTTGAGGATTAGTATAGAATAACTTCCTAGAATTTTGGTATTGTAGAGATTTTGTGAGTTTTCCGAGAAATACATCCCTGTCTGGATACGAGCAGGTAGAGGCGGCTCTGGCACAGATGTACCTAGGGGTAAAACCCGAAAACACCACTTTGAGCTAGACTCGAACGGGAACTGGTGCACGACAACGGGCCTTGCTGCACTCTTGGTTACGACACTCCCGGGGGATATGCTTAGGATAACTCTCATTTTCATTACATATCATTTTGAAGGGATTATGAATATATACATACTCAAAGAAAACATTCTTATGATTATGGATTATATCCATAAATAGTTCAATTTATGTTAAGTGTTTTATAAGTATGGGATTATGTGTTTTGATTCATAAACTGATCTATTTTATGCCATGGTATAGAAATGGCGCCCAGTAGAAGGAATGAGAACTCCAGAAATACACATGATTCAAAGAGAAGGAAGGATCATATCTTTCATGGTCTTATGCTAGAATTTATAAGAGAAATAGTCTCCCATGTATTATCATCATATGAAGAAATAATATCATGTGTTGATAAGATATGTAAAGAGTTTACTGAGTCCTATGGCTTTGAAGGGAAGCAAGAGAAGAAAAGGATGGAAGAGAGAAAGATGTATAAAGGGAAGAGGGAAAAGAAGAATTTTCCCATATGTGGAAACTGTGGAAAGAAACACCCTGGAACTTGCCTGAAAGGAATGGGAGTTTGTTATAAGTGTGGAGGAAAAGGGCACAAAGTACGTGACTGCAAGGGTAAGAAAATGGTTTTAAATGTACAATGCTTCATTTGCAAGGAGTTTGGACACTACGTGAACCTATGTCCCAGTCATCAGACTATGCCGCAAATGATGCTATTGGATAATAACCAAGTAATGATACTACCACAGATGAAGAGGAATGATTATAGTTCTTATATTGATTATGTCAATTGAGTGTTGTATCAACAATTTACTTGTTATAATAATTATGGAGTATATAAGGATTGTACTGCAGTACTATTTCATTAAGGACTTGAGATTATGTGGAACAAAGAAAAGTGACTCAATAGCAGGATAAATTTTTGGAAAATATATGGTTGAGAGAATGATAAATCATAATATAGTTCTGATACTGAGGTAGTGATTTTGGAATAATATGTGATTGTTTTGGATAAATTATATTGGATATTCTTGACTACCTTGGAACTAATTAATGATTTGTATATTCCATCATTGTTGGGGTTTAAAACATTTTTGGATTAATGAAGTATATCCAGCATTCTATATGGAATAGGGGAGCATGAATGTAATCAATAAGGAATATGGTAATTCAAGATGTTTCAGTTTATTAAAAAAATACAAGATGAAGGTATTCATATGCTATTACGGGGTAAAAAGGATCTATATTATGTTTACCTTCCTTATAAATGTTGGACTGTGAGTTTGGAGAGAAGTATTTTGGATAGTTCAAGTTTGGATTATTTTGGAATACCATAAAAGGAAAACCCGGAGGTTGGGTGGTAACCCGTCGCGTCCGGCAAGGCTGCGAGACTTGAACCCGCAACTGAAGGGTGACAAGGGTGTATCACCTACCACTGGCCCATGAGATGTCCTGGATTAAATAATTTTGTTTTTTTAAAGATCTTGTAGATGAATTATAAATTCATTTATTTTGGAACCTTATACGAATAGTATAAATAAATAAAAAATTACATTCTATTATCTTTTAGAGTGAAAGATGAGTTGGTGGTAGAAACATATTAATGGATAAAACTCTGATTATAAAGTAAGTATATCTCCTTATGATCTTAGCCAATCTCATAAATAAATTCCTCAACATTAATAAAAGGAACTTAGAACAAAAATGTTTCCCTAGATGGTACCTTAAATCATCACTAATTTATGGCTTTGGGATTGTTGGCCTTTTCATAGCCATGTTCTCTACCACTCTCCATCAGATAATTGATGGTTAGATTTCTCCTCCATATGCATATTTTCCTACATGGAACCCTAGTATGTGTTATTTTCGGTAATCTTCATACTTTCCACTCTTTATTTTAAATAGAGGCCTCATTAATTCATTTTTCGATGTGGGATTTCAACTAAGATATTTTGAAACGTCAAAAATGTGTTATCCCAATACCCTATATTTTGTTGAACCGATGGTACTTCAAATCATCATAGATTGATGAGTTTAAGGACCTCAATTTTATACTTTTTTGTGATTGATGACCTCAATCACTACCTATAAATATTTACGTTTTTCCTCCAATTATATGTCTCTAATTGCCACCAATGTTCTCCTAATCAAGATCATAATTTGGTGGTGACCCTTTCATTTCTCTTTTCCTCATATTAAGACTAAATTTTAGTAACCCAATTTCCGATGTGGGTTTTCCCACAAATATATTTTCTATTTTCAACCTTTTATTTTCGAAGAACAATTTCGAATTGCGAGGACGCAATTTATTGAAGGAGGGGAGAATGTAACACCCCAAGATTTCATAGTCTTATTTCTTAAAAATAATTCAATAACTTGCACTACACGCAACACTGAGTTCAATCACACCATGACTTATAAAAAAAATAAAATCCATTCAAAAGAGGTTATGAATAGTATTATCTAAATTTTAAACTTTATATAATCCTTATAATTTTAGAATCCATATTATGAGTTTCTTAGATATAATGCAAGAACAAATTCATTTTCAGTATTGCACTTTTATCAACTTTTAATAGTGAACCCTTTTTAAATACAATATTTTAAACTTTTTGACTAAATGGGGACATCAAAAATTTAAAATGAAACATCCCAAGCTTCCACAGTACACTTTCTTTGAATAATACAGTAGCGTGTGTTGTACGCAACCTTGAGTTTTAACACACACCACAACCAATCAAACTAGCCGTTATGAACAGTAATACCTACTTTTTTAAAATTATATATTTGAAAATGGACTTCATTTTTGGATTCGAAATATCGAATTTATCCTAAGGTGAAATTTTGGTACATTTCGGATAACTTTCATATTTTGATGAATAGTGAAAATTACTAAGTTTTAATTAAAAACAACTTTTTTAATCAAAATAATTAATAGTGATAAATTATGAATTTGAGTGGTTTTAAAGTATATTTAGAATATATTTTTACCATTTAATATAATTTTGGTCATTGGACATTATATTACAATTAAACCGAACATAAACGAGTGTCAATCTTTTGATAGTTATTATCTCTTAAAAACACGCTTTTTGTTTTGACAGCGGGAATTAATTTTAAATTAATTTCGGCCACTTCTGTGTTTTGAATTTAGGAAAATGGATTCCATATTTGGAATCAGGATGTTCAAATTGTATAAATAGGTAACTTTTATTTTTAGACATTTTGAATAATTACTGCGGTAAATATTTTATTTACCATGGTTAAGGGTAAATCCGGTAAATAAGGGTTAAAAAATAATATTATAATAATATTAAATTACCCTAAAACGTGTCTTAACCCTATAGGTTGATACATGGTCGACCATGGGAATCTTTGGGTCTATTTTGGGACCCCATGGATCCACTTGTAAGTGATAATGACACTTTATTTTAATTAAGTTAAAATGAATACAAAAATGGCATAAGCTTACATCTTTTAAAAGAACCATTGTTACATAGGGTTATATATGTTGGATTTTAGATTATAAATATTCATTAGAAAGATAAAAAGATTTCCTACATAATGATATTTTTTTTATAATTTTTAGACATTAAATAATTTATTTTATTTATGACACAATGATGATGTCGTAATTACTATAATAGTGAAAAATTAAAATAATTGATATTATAAATACCCAAATAAATATAATATGAAACTTTTAATGAATTAAACTAATTTTATAGGATAATATGATATATTAGGATTGATTTAATTGACTTTTTTATAAGTAATAAATCTGTTATGAGTTTCACAAAAATCAACTATTGAATAGTGTCAAAATTGACATAAAAGAGTTCTTAAAACAAATATTATATTATTAATTGATATTAAATTCCTAAAAATCTAAGGTTCGGCCAAGAGACTTATATCATGATAGGTTCATCATTAATGTACCACATGGGGGTCTCTTGGATGTATATAGTAAGTTTATTAACCATATTATATAAAAATACAAAGAGACATTGTAAAAGTGAAACTAATTAACTTAGAGTTAATACTTAAAGATAAGGTTAATATAAGTACCCAAACCTGTCTAAATTCTATTGGTTGAGTGGTTTTCGACCTATCCCCACCTTAACCTTTGAATAATCAACTTTGGAGCCTTTAGAAACCGAATATGAATTTAATATAAATTAATATTTCTAGCTTTTCCAAAGGTGCCCCTCACCCCTCTTATAAAAGGGCACTCCTCCTTCTCATTTCTTCACACCTTCAAAGCCTTTTGGATCGGCCAAACTCTGCCCAAATACTCTCCCAACATCCCTCACTACAACCTAGAGGCCTTAGATTGATCAGAAAGCCAACCTAAGGAGCCCTTTTGATCAAATCAAAAGGAAGAACCCGAAGAAGAGGTAATGATTTCACCACCCTTCTCCAAGTTCATTTCTTCTTCCACTTCTTCTTCTTTTGTTCTTACCATTCTAAAATAATAACTCCAGTATCTCACATATACTGTGATGTTATTATAAATATGGTACAACCATATTCAGTATTCTATCCACCCTTTAAATAACATGTCACCATACGTGCGTACGTACGGACTACCGTCTCCACGTCGTGGTGTAATTGTTATTCAATATAATATTATTTGGATGGGTATAATAATGATGTGTAACTCATGTAAATAATAAATATAACATGTTAATGATTCTGTATATATGATATACCATCCATTTATATATTATTTTAATATCAAAAGAATGATATTGTCGCTCGTGCGTACGTACGGACTACCGTCTCCACGAACGCGATGAGATTCATTCTCCATCGTATCCATTCAAGTACAATTATCATTTGATGATTTAAAAATGATTTTTAAGGACTAGATATCATTCTGGATATGAATAAGATACAACAAACATGGCTTATGTAACAAAACATATAAAAGAAAATGAGTAAGTTAACTCCCGAAACGACGATAATTCTAAGATATTATTAACAAATCAATGTTAAAATATCATATATGATATCATATTATTATATATGATTCTTGTATAATTTAATAACAACTATTTCACCATTATACAGGAGGTTAACCGACCCCAACCAAGGAAAAGTACAAGGTAAGGGTTTACTTTACAACCTCTTCATTATCCAAGGTTGTTTAAACGTAATAATCTACTGGGATCTCTTTATCATCCACATCCATGTTTCTTAAAATTGCATTTCAAAACATTTTTACTATTTACTAGAATATGAGTTAAAGTCATGTATACCCTTTTTGACTTTTATAAGTGGTTTATAAAGGAATCTTTCGGTCGTTTTCAAAACAAGGTTCTTTTTAACCTTTTCGACAGAATTAAGGTAAGAATGTTTTTTTTAACTTATACGGCGGGTGCGGCTAATTTCCGCCGTTATAAAATCTTCAAAACTTCCCTTACAAGCTTATAAGAATATTTTCAAAGAAAATGTTTTATTTTATATGGATCTTAAATGATTTCAAAATAAAAAGAGATATTTCTTTAAAAAGAATTTTGATTTCATCTATGTCAACATCCTTTGATGGATTTTACGCTTATTTGAAGTTGATTTATTGTGATACAAAACTTCTATATTGTATTGAAGGTTTTGTGATATGTTTGACTGTGGATGTGCTATTTTTATACCATTCATAGTTTATGGTGAAATTATTTACATTTCGTATGCTAGTTTTAATACGAATGTTTATGTTATGTTTAAACCTTTTCATATGGGAATGCATTGGACTTAGTAAGTGACGGGTGGAGCCCGCTATAGCTCCTCGATGCATCGGTAGGTCTCATGAGACAAACTAGTGTCTTGGAACAAGGCCTTGACAAAATCTTATTTGTAGTCTTGGCACGAGGCCTTGGCTATGTGGTTATGATAGTCTAGCATTATGCATTCCAACATTATGAAAGTGGTTATTGATTTTTGCATGTGATTATTCGATTAGTAGAATATCCATGTGAATAAGTAAATGGCATTATTTCATTTTATTTATGCCATACCATGTTGAATGTTCATGTTTGAAAGGCTTTTTTTTTAGTTATACATTTCCTTAAAAGTTTATTCTTATTTATGAATGTTTGCGCTATATTGTTATCCTTACTGGGCATTTGAGCTCACCCCTTTTCTATGTTTTATTTTTCCCAGGATGTGAAGAAGTAAGTTATGAATGACCTGCAGGGATTTTATGAGGGGTTAATAGTGTGGATTGTGGAAAAATTATGTTGTTGTAGTAGTTTTTCATTTTATGATGTAATGTAAAACTTATGAATATATCTAGTGTTTCCAAGGCTACTAAACCAATCGGTCTTTCGAGATTTGATCTTTCTTGTGATCATGCCAATGTTATGTAATAATGCACCGACTCTGGGTAACTGGGGTCGGGGCGTTACAATTTATAGAAAAAACAAAGAAATATGAATTGGAAGAAGAAAATAACATGGCAGTGGGTGGTGAAATTATTATCTATTCTTCGGGTGTAACATTTTGGGATGATCAAAAGGGCTCCATAGGTTAGATTTTTGATCAAATTAATGACTCTAAGATTATTTGAGGGATTTTGGGAGGATATTTGGTAAGGGTTTTTTCAATCCAAATGGCTTTGGAGTTATGAAATTAAGAGAAGGTTAAGTACCCTTTTATAAGAGAGGTGAGGGTCATTTTAGGACAAGCATGAAATATAATTTTATAATAAATTCATTTTCGGATTATAATGGTTCCAAAATGGTTTATTTCAATGATATGGTGAGGATTTGTCGATAATATCTCACCCAATAGGTTTTATACATGATTTGGTTACCATTTTGACATTATCTTTTAGATTTAACTTTTAATTAAATAGTTTAACTTTTACAATGTCTTTTGAAATTCTTACACTATATGGTTAATATACATACTCTAAACTCCCAAGAGAACCTAAATTGGTTCATTAATGTCATATATAATATAATTTATGCCCTTTACTAATCCTTATATCTTTATAAATATTATATCAACCAATGATAATGTATTTGTATTAAAAAATATTTTTTTTTAATTTTAAATCTATTTGGTATTTGGTTTTTGTGGAAGTCACAACAACCTTATCACTATAGAAAAATTATTTAATCAACCCTATCATGTCATATTAAACTATTAAATTTGTGGAATTCATCAGAAGTCCCAATTTAAATTTATTTGGATATTTATTATATCAGTTATTTTAATATTTCATTATTAAGGTAATTACTACATCATAATTGTGTCATAAATAAATTAAAATATTTAACGTCTAAAAATTATAAATAAAATACCATTATGTATGAAATATTTTTATCTTTCTAATAAATATTTATAGTCTCGTTTTTATTGTCTGTTTCCCAATATTAAAAAGGTCTTAGTTATTAAACATTGAATTTAACTATTCTAACTCTTCGTTAAATAAAATAATAATAATTGTTCGAATCTCATCCAAGTAGACCAAAAAGAATCATATTTTATTTTTAAGGTTGTTTTTTATTTAATAAATCTTATCCAATATAATTAGGACTTGAGTTAGTGTAATTATAATATCATTTTTACCCTTAATTATCCGATTAACTTTTAATCGTGTCAAATAAATGTCAAAAATGACTATTCTCCATAAATTATTTTCATCATATTAATCCAAATATTACATATTAATATAAAATTTAATTTTTAGAGTTTTTATATTCAACTCAAGGAAGCGGTAAAATTATGTTTTACGCAAATTTTCAAATGCTCCTAGAAGGTTGGTAAAAGACTGTAAAAAGTTCAATAAAAATGTATACATCTAATTTTATTATAAAATGACATTAATTAATTAAATTGAACATATATAGGTTCTATATATAAATTTTTACTTATAATAAATTTAAATAAAAAAAATTAAATAAAAAGTTGGTTTTACACAACAAAGCTGATTTTTTCACTATTCATAAAAAATCAGATGTTTTCTTAAAACTAAAAAAAATAATGTAAGATAATTTTGATATTAATAATTCCAAAATGAATTTAATTTTAACATATTCAAAACTTATAAGTTTCATTAATTATATTAAAATTAATTACCATGGTCATAACGAAAAAAATGGGGTTTTAAAAGTAAAAACTATCAAAAGATGGACTTGTGCTTATGTCAAATTTAATTATGAAATTACTTATACTGACAAAAATTGTGTTAATTGATAAAAATATACTATAATTATACTTCTAAACCATTCAAATTAATAATTTAACTGTATAAATTATTTCAATTAAAAATTTTGTTTTCAATTAAAACATATAAATTGTCATTATTCTTCAAAATATAAAAGTTATCAGAAAAGTACCAAAAATTTATCCAAACTAAAATTTTATGTATCCCTTCTATAGAAGAAATTAATTTCATTAAATTGAATATCTAAAAGTGTAAAATATTCATTTTAAAAAGGGTTCGCCATTAAAAGGCAGTAAAATAGCATTTTTTAAAAAATATTTCATTGATCTGAAAAAATTAATTCTTTATTATATTATGTCTAATAAACACATAATATGTATTTTAAAATTAGTTATATAATATATGATTAAAAAGGTGGTTAAAACTATTCATAACAGCTTTTTGAATGGTTTGTTTGTTAAGTTGTGGTGCACTAAAACATGGTATTGTGTATAGCGCAAGCTATTGAATAATTTTAATGAGATAATGTACTATGAAATCTTGGGTGTCATAGTGTTCTGTTTGGAAAAATTTCTAGAATTTTGGTGGATATTTATCTTACCTCCTTCTTGATTGATATGGTAATTCTATCCACTCCCACTGATAATATTCCTTCACATAATGATAATTATAGAATTCCTCTTTTCTGTAATGAGTGTATAGATGTTGGGAATTCCATAGAGTTATGTCAACGAAAGATCTCTTACAAGAGATGTGGGATGAAGGGTCATTATGATAGTCTCTATTTATGGAAACTAGAGAGAAATCATATGGAATTATAAACATCTCTTGATCATAATAGATATGTCATAAAATTTCAATTTTCCACTAAAAATGACATGCTGGCCTCTAACAAATCTGACTCCCAGGAACCTAGTCCGAAAGGAAAATTAGTGTTATTGGATATATACCAAATGATTTCCAATAGTGTTCCATCTAAGTCTTGAGTTCGATTTTCCAAGGTTTTTATGTCCATTGATAGTTGTGTTAATACTACTGATGTTTTAATTTGTCCTTGTGAGACTTATAGTCTCATTGTTTTTGAGTCTCCTATTTTCACTAACCCTCCAAATCCTCACATGAAGACCAGACCTGGTGCATGCTCAAAACAATATGGGGATGTTGATATTGATTCTATCTTGTATGATCATAATGGGCACTTCAATATGTTGAATTTCATGAGGATATTGTAAAAATGTTGAACTGCTCTAAGATATATAGGATGTGGGGTGACATCTCTGATGTGGAAGGGATGGAATATTTCAACCCCTTGAAGGCATTGAGGATTAGTGCTCATGACTCTTTCAAGGATACACTTTTATTTGAAAATGGGAAGGTGGTTTGCAGTATAAATTTAACTCAAAATCCTTCAAGGAGAAGGATGAGGAAGGACTATTCGAATATACCTCGAATTGTTTCTACCTAATCCACTTCTATGATGTCGGGAATGTTCAATTCTGATATTCTTAAGATCCTCAATTAGGGGATGTCCTGATCTGAGGGGGAAATTTCTGATGATATTAATTATGGGAATTAAATGCCATATTATTATCTATTACCCTTTTCATTGCAGATGAGGACAATTTTGTTTGACCTTGTCCATGTCAAATGTATATTTTCAATTATTTTTCATAAATGTACAAATGTTTTTATTCTTGATGAACTTATTAAAAAATATTATTCCATTCATTTCCTAGAATCCATGACGAGAATATTGAGATGACCAGTCTGTAGATGTGATTCATGTGGCGATTACTTACTATACAATGGATTTAATACTCAACACTATTGAGGTGTGATGTTTTTAAATTTAGTACATTTTTTATATGGGTTATTGGCATGTTTGTTTTCATGAGTGTGTTTCCTAATGAGAAAACATAGTATATGAATTAATTGACATCAGTATATGATGTATATGGGTTACTAGAATGGTTTTTATAATGTGTTTGTTCCAAATTTTTAATCCTATATTAAGGAATTTATTTTTTAGCCCATTTTTTGGGGTTTTCTCATGACTTTGAGTTTTCATGTGTCTCACAATGAGAATCCTTTATGTAGGATATCCTTGATATTGTTCTAGTATTTATATGTGTTTTTAAGAATATTGTCTATTTTCTTATGTAGACAAAATGAGAAATCATTTTTATGGATTAAAATTATTTAGTTAATTTTTTATATCGGTTGTTGGAATGAATTTTAGATTTCATGTGTATCAAATTGATAAAACTATTTTTTTGAATTCCATAATAATCATTATTAGGTTTTATAAGTTATTTTCAATATTTTTTCTATATGTGTGTTTCTATGGTGACCGATTTATGATTTTTTATCACATGATAGTGTCTATTTAATCATTACATATTCTTATTGTTTCCTACATACAGAATATTATGATAATGAAACCTTATGAATTGATATTATGTTTAAACTATAAATTTTATATTGTATCAATTGTTTCATCTTCTATCTTCTAAATTTGATTCATAGTGGGGGATATAGTTTAGTACCACTGATTTTAGGTATGATGCATTTGTTTATGAATTTTTATTTGTTCAAAGTGAATGGGATGATTTGGGAAGAGGTTGGGAGAGTTTAGAATGGTTTTGGATGAGTTTGGAGGCCTTTAAAGTGGTGCACGGTTTGAGAACGGTTTAGTGGAAACAGAGCAGATTCTCCAGGAAATTGTACAAGGGAGACTGTAGGCTTCGTACGGCCTACGCATGGTTTTCCAAACCTAGTGCAGAAACCGTGAAGACCCTTGCTCCCGAGGCATTCGCGTGCGCATTGTTTGTGCATGGTTTGCCAAATCGTGCGGTCTAACCGTGCGTCCACTTAAAAAATAGGTTATTAGTTACGAGAACCCTCTGTCTTAACATATTTCACTCCAATCTTCCTCCCACTCAATCCTCACTCGGTATTTTGGGTTCTCATGGGTTATGGGTGCTCTCCCACTCAATTTGGAAGAGTTTCAAAGGGGTTTCAATGCGGTTTAAAGGTGGTTTCTCCTGGGTAAGTCTCTCCTCTTATTTCTCTTGTATTTTCCTCGAGATCTACATCCCTCTGATTCATGTGTTTATATATCAACACTTTTTTGTGTAGATATAGGGTTTTTGTTTCCTTGTATTTTAATATTAAGGCTTGTGGATGTTAGGGAAAGGGGTTCTCGAGAGGTTTTGGTGGTGTGTTCGCCGGATTTGAGGTGCGATTATTCGTGAGTCGATTTCTCGGGAACCATAAAGTTAGGTGTCTTCTCTATCGACTCCACTTGGTTAGAAGTAGTGGTTCCTTGTTAAAATTAACTGTTGTGCTAAAATCTAATTTGTGCATTGATGTGAAAAAAATGGTATGAAATCCCTTCGGTGATGTTTTGGGGATTTTAGGGAAAAAGTTGTTTTTATGGTGAAATGTTATTCTTGTGGATTTTAAAATGTAGATTTTAAAATGGGATTCTATGGTTGATTTTTGAAAATGATTGATGGGAATGGTTTTTAATAAAATGTTTGTTTTATTGAAATTTATTTTTTCCTGGAAAATGGTTCTCATTAAATGGGTGATTTATGGAAGCGGATTGATATGCAATAGAATTGGTTGATTGCATGTGGTTGTGACCATGGTGGGTTATATGCTTGGATTTGGCTTGTTTGAATGTTGTGTGGAAGTGGTGAGATGTACCAATTTAAAAAGTAGATGGATAGTGGATGGAAGGGCCACCATTAATGGTATGTGGATGGGAAGTGTCGCATTGTGTGAATGGGTGAACGGGTTGGATGGAAGTTCTGCCGTTTGTTTGTATGGTTGTTTTGTTGTGCATTGCATTGCAAGATGGAATTTTTTTACTAATTGGTAAATGATGGAATGGTTTTTTCTTGTTTGGTTAGTGTTCCCTTGGTTTCATAGTTAGGGTGTGATGGCTTGGTAAGGGAATGTTTGTCTTATAAGAATGGTTGAACTTCTGGTTTAATTTATATAATCTGTTTTATATAAATGTGCTAACAGTTTTATCCTAGTGGCGTGTGTATGGAAGTCATTTGGGGAAATCCTATTGAGTTTTAGTACTCACCCCCTGCTTTGGCACGTTGGTGTCTTGGTAGATGTTGTGTACCGTGACGTGGGCAAATGTAAGGCATATCCCTCCTTTAGAGGAGCTTTGTGATCCCTTGTTGGTGCTTTGAGCATGGAGCTTGGTGTGGAGCTGTGGTGGTGTCATGGATGGTGCTGTTTGGTTGTTTAGTTTCCGCAATGTACTCGGATGTTTTGTGGACATGTCGGGTTGTATTGATTTTGAGTTGTGTTGTGGAACAACTTAGTTGTCTTTTGGGAATTCATGGTTGGGTAATTTATTTGACATGCATCATATAGTGGATGTTAGTGGATGGTTTGGTTGGTTTTTTCTTAAGGTAAAATCATCCACCAACTTGACCATGAAGCGCTCAGCATTTATTTCCAGACATTGGAATCTGGGGAATGTCGCTTAAGGGAAAGTATCCCTCACCACCTCATAAAGCCAATGAGGTAGGGATGGGGTGTTACAAGTGGTATTAGTTTGTTCGGTCCTTTAGATTTGATTCCCAGATTTGGTGTTGACATTTGTTGTGGTATACTCCTTGATTCAGGATGGTAGCAAGGTGTAGGATTGTCCAAACATAGAATTTATAGCATAAAAGGATGTACTTAACCCTTTTATGCTTAAATTCTAGTTATGAGGGAGTTGTGTACATAAGTGTTTTGGAGACACTTATAGGCATTGTATATCTCATTATCGTGGGTTTAGCCAATGAGATGAGCTTGGCATGCTTGGTAGAAATGACTTCCCACTATGATGCATATTTCATTGGGGTATAATGATATATGGGCTGAATTAATAAATTGTTTTTGTCTAAATCTGTAATGTGAATAAATTTGGTATTTTGAAATTGGTATCATTTTCAAAATGGTGAACCAAGGGAAATATGAACTGTGGGAAAGCCTTGTTGTGAATGTCTTGTGTAATGTGATTTGAAATGGGATTCTGTGATGTCTACAGAAGTGATACTCATGGTTGTTTATTTTCTGTTTATAGAAATGGCACCGGGTTGGAGTCGTAGATACCAAACGGAGGAAGCTACTGAGAATTTGGTTGCACCTAAGCCTCAAGTGAACCAACAGTTAGTGCAAAGCATAGTGCAAGATTTCTAAGCTGTGGAAAGTGGAAATAAAATGGATGAACCAAGGCATGTGGATCATGTGGTTCAGTTTCAAAAGAAAAATCCACCCATCATCAGGGGTGATTCAGACCTGGAGAGGGCAGAATCATGGCTGAAGAGATTGAACAAGATATTCGAGTTCTTGGGAATGTCGGTAGAGTTAAAAGTGAAGTTGGCCACGTATATGTTGGATAACATTTCCCTTCAGTCATGCGAGTTTCTAGTCCAAGCAGGGATGGACCAAGGTATTATGTGGGAAGGATTTGAGGAATTGTTTAATATAGCATTCTACCCACATAAGTTTAAAATTCTGCATACGACTACTTTCTTCAGTTTGAAGCATGAGCTTATGTCTGTGATGGAGTATGCAGCTATGTTTATGAACATAGTGCGTTTTGTAAACGAGGTGGATGGTAGCACGTCTTTTAAGGAAAGGATCTTTGAAGCGGGGTTAATGAATGAAATCTATTCAAATATATCATTGTTTTGTATTGATGATTGCACAAAGATGGTGAATAGGGCCTCGGTGGCTGAGTGGGATCTGTTGGGAGCTTCGGGTGAAGGAAGCATGGTGGTACCCATGGGGAATAGTGGGAACTCTAACGCTGGGTTCAAATGGAAGAGGGAAACATATTCCCATGGTGGGAATATGGCATATAATCTAACGGTAGGATCAGTAAACCTTCCTCCAAAGCCCCAGAGAAAGCCGGGATGTTTTTAGTGTGGTTCTATGAGCCACATAAAGCGTGATTGTATGGGAAAACCTCAAGCATGTCATAATTGCATGCAGATAGAGCATATGCATTGTTATTGTCAGAATGCTCCATGGTCGGGTGTGCGTGACACTCCTCATGGTTCTCATACGTCGTATGCTTCGACAGGATGAGGACAACAACATACCCCTCGTTAGTAGAGTAAAGTGGGTAATGGTGATTCTTGGAATACCATGACACCTCAACAGAGAAATAAAGCGAAGAGTGTGTCAAGAAAAAATGTGTTTAGAGATGAGCAGGTTGTGGAGGATGATCAGTCAGGACCATCCATGGTGCGAGGTACTATTCTTTTAAATTCTACCTTGATGCAAGTTCTGTTTGATATGGGTTGTTCACACTCTTTTATTGATGAAAGTTTAGTTGATTTGATGGGTTTAAGGGTAGAAATGATGCCCTCAATTTTGAAACTTCAAACTCCTCTCGGTCTAAGAGATTGTCTATCCTTCTTGTGAAGAGAATGGTGTATCTTTGTGGGTGAGGTTGAGATAGTTTGGAATTTCTCAATGTTTGATATGAATGGGTATAATGTAATCATGGGAATGGATTTCCTGGTAGATTGTAAGGCCCACATCGATTGTGTTGTGCGAATAGTGGCTTTTACGACACACGATGGTGTTAGACATTTCTTTAAAAGAGAGAACCATGAAAGGCAGGGTGCAACGGGATTGTTGGCACTAGCTGTTTTCATGTTATCTAATCATTTGGCGTTATTGTCGTTGGAATAGTTAGACAGTGTTGAGTGGAGTTTTCTTCTGGTAGTGGTGAATCAGTTCATGGATGTTTTTCCGGAATAATTCTCTGGGTTACCTCCCATAAGAGAAGTGGAGTTTACAATTGATCTCCTTCCAGGGACTAGTCCTATCTCATTTCCATTTTACCGAATGACACCTACTGATTTGCAGGAATTGAATGTCTAGTCGGAAGAGTTAGAAAACAAAAAGTTTATCCGGCCTAGCACTTCTCTGTGGGAAGCGCTCGTGTTGTTCGATAAAAAGGCGGATGGAACATAGAGGCTCTTTTTTGATTATCATAGACGTAACCAAGTTACGATAAAGAATAGATATCCACTTCAATGAATTTATGATTTGTTTTAACAACTGCGAGGAGACTAGTGGTTCTCCATGATCGACCTGAGGTCGAGATATCATGAATTGCGTGTGAGGAAGGGGGATATTCATAAAACAGCTTTCAGAAGTAGATATGGCCATTATGAATATGTGGTTATCCCTTTTGGTCTAACGAATGCACCATCAGTGGTTATGGAATAGATGAATTAGATATTTATGAGATATTTGGATTCATTTGTGGTGGTATTTGTTGACGATATTCTGGTGTATTCAATGAAAAGGGAGGAGCATAAGCATCACTGGTCGAGAGTGCTAGGGATCTTGAGGGATCATCAGTTGTATGCCAAATTATCAAAGTCTGCCTTTTGGATATGGTATGTTCATTTTCTTGGCCATGTGATTTCAGAAAGGGGCATCTCAGTGGATCCAGAAAATATAGAGGCTAATATCTCGTTGAAATCATCAAAGAATTTTTTTGAGATAAGGAGTTTTCTTGGTCTAGCTTGGTTTTATCGGTGTTTTGTTCGTGATTTTTCAAGTTTGGCATCGCCGATAATAGCTTTGACAAGGAAGAATGATCCATTCTAGTGGAATGAGCAGTGTCAACAGTGTTTCAAAGAGCTAAATGATCTCCTTAAATCATCACCAATATTGTTTTTTCCAGAACCAGGAAAAGGGTACGTGGTTTATTGTGATGCATCAGGATCAGGTTTGGGGTGCGTTATCATGAAAGGGAATCATGTGGTTTCATATGGCTCACGGCAGTTAAGAGTGCATGAGAATAAATACCGAACTCATGATTTGGTGTTGTCAGCAGGGGTCCATGCTTTGAAAGTGAGTCTTAATTATCTCTTCATTGAGAAATTCATGGTATACACAGATCACAAGAGATTAAAACACATTTTATCACAAATGGATTTGAACTTGAGGCAAAGGAGATGGATGAAATATCTCCAGATGTTTTATCTTGACTTGATGTACACACTGGGTAAGGGAAATTTGGTGGTGGATGCATTATATAGAAAATCATATGCTTAGGTAGTAAAATAGGCACTGGATCAGTGGCAGTTGATGTCGGTTATGGCTGATATGCGGTTGGAATATGAGGACCAGGATGTTAGAATGGTCTTCTTCCTTTTTTTTTGATTTCTGATTTGGTTGGCCTGGTTAGAGAGGCATAGATATCTGATTCTGAGTGTGTGACCATGGGGTCGAGACTCAATGGTGGGGAGACCATTGGGGATTGGAAACTGAATAGAGATTCACTTTTGTGTTTTTGGAATCGGATGTTTGTACACGTTTCTTATCAGGAGAATCTTCTCAGATAATATCATCATTCCATCTGGGCAGTTCATCCTGGAATTCATAAAATTTATAAATCATTGAAAGCGTAGTTTTGGTGGGCTATCATGAAAAGAAGTGTGGCTGAGTTTGTTTTGAGATGCTTGACTTGTCAACAGGTCAAGGTAGAGTATCAAGGACCAGCAGGAATGTTGCAGTCGTTTAAAATCCCTATTTTGGAAGTGGGATCAGATAGTGATGGATTTTTTCACAGGTATCCCAATAATGTTTAGAAAGCACGATTCCTTCTAGGAGATAGTGGATCAGAAAACGATGTCGTCCCATTTCATCCTGATTCGTGAATCTCATATGGTGGAGGATCTGTCCAAAATCTATATCCATGAGGCGGTAAAGAGGCATGGTGTTCTAGTTACAATTGTATCAGATAGATATCCTAGGTTTACATCTCATTTCTGGAAATCCTTGAAGCAAGACCTTGGGACACAATTGGCTATAAGCATGGCGTATCATCCTTAGACGGATGGTCAATCTAAGAGGACGATACAAATTCTTGAGGATATGTTGCAGGCTTGTGTCATGGATTTCGGTTGTTCATGGGAGGGTAACATTACGTTGGCTGAGTTCTTGTACAATAACAGTTATCAGGCATCCATACAGATGGATCTGTTTGAAGCATTGTATGGGCGTCCAGGTCGTTCTACACTATGTTGGGTGGAAACGGGTGAGTCCTCGATGGTTGGACCGAGCCTTGTCTAGGAGACTATAGAGATTATCATGTTGATCAGGAAGATAATGTAGATGGCTTAGAGTCATCATAATTTGTATGCAGATCATCGTCGATGACCGTTGTTGTTTGAGGTGCATGATAATGTGTTCTTGAGGATCTCTCCTAGGTTAGGACATCGTCGGTTTGGGATGCAGGGAATGTTATCTCCGATTTATATTAGACCTATTAAGATTATTGAGAAGGTTGGTGAGGTGTCTTATCGTTTTCCTTTTCCACCTAGGTTCAGTGTGGTGCACAATTTGTTTCATGTGCCGCAGTTGAAAAAGTATCATCTGGATCGTGACCATGTGATTCGATGTGATCATGTTGAGATAGAACTGGATGTTCGTTGGAACACGTGCCAGTGAGGGTTGTGTACAAGAAAGAGAAAGTCTTGCATGGTTAAAGCACCAGTTTATTTCTTGTTTTGTGGCATCATGGTCATATTCAAGAAGAGACATGGGAGCAGGAGAAAGAAATGGTTGAGCAGTGGCTTGACCTCTTTCGGCAAAGGGCTGGTTCAATACTTTCCGAGGACAGAAAGTCCAATGTTGGGGAGAATTTAGTTCTCCCGGTTTGAGTTATGTGGCCTTTTTATGCATTTTTTTGTGTTTAAAGAGCATTGGATGAGTTGGGAAGAGGTTTGGAGGGTTTGGAATGGTTTTGGATGAGTTTGGGGGACTTTAAAGGGGTGCACGGTTTGAGCACAGTTAGTGGAAACTGGGTGGATTCTCTAGGAATCCTTTCAAGGGAGATAGTAGGATTTTCACGGCCTATGCACAGTTTCCCAAACCATGAAAGGCTACAGTGCGGACCCTTGCTCCTGAGGCAGTAGCGTGCGCACGGTTAGCGCACGGTTTTCCAAACCGGGCGGGATAATCATGTGACCACTTAAAAAAATTATAAGTTCCGAGAACCCTCGAGTATAACCTATTTCAATCTAATCTTTCTCCCACTCATGCCTCACATGGGATTTTGGGTTTTCTGGGGTTAAGGTTGTGCTCCCACTCAATTTGGAAGCGTTTCAGAGGGGCTTCAAAGCGGTTTGAAGGTCGTTTCTCCTGGGTAAGTCTCTCCTCTGGTTTCTCTTGTGTTTTCCTCTAGATCTACATCCCTCCATTTCATGGGTTTCTAGATCTACACCTGTTGTGTGTAGATCTAGGGATTTGGTTACCTTGGATATTAATATTAAGGCATGTGGATGTTATGGAAAGGGTATCTAGAGTTGTTTCGGTGGTGTGTTTGCTGGATTTGAGGTGTAATTATTCGTGGTTCGATTTCTCAGGAACCCTAAAGGTAGGTGGCTTCTCTCTTGAGTCCACCTAGTTAGAACTAGTGGTTCCTTATTACAATTAATTGTTGTGCTGATAATTAATTATGCTTTGATGTTCGAAAATGGTTAGAAAACTGTTGGCTGATGTTTTGGGGATTTTTGGGAAAAAGGGGATTTTATGGTGAAATGCTATTCTTGTGGATATTAAAATGGATATTTTAAAATGGGATGCTATGGTTGATTTGTGAAAATTATTTATGGGAATGGTTTTCAAAAAAAGGGTTATTTTATTGAAATGTTGTTTTTCCGTGATAATGGTTTTCAAAAAATGGGTGATTTATTGAATTGGATTGATATGCAATGGAATTGGTTTATTGCATGTGGTTGTGACCATGGTGGGTTATATGCTTGGATTTGGCTTGTTTGAATGTTGTGTGGAAGTGGAGATAAGTACCACTAAAAAGGGGATGGATAGTGGATGGAAGGGCCACCATCAATGATATGTTGACAGGAAGTGCCGCTTGGTGTGAATGGGTGAACGGGTGGGACGAAAGCTCCACTGTTTGGATGTATGGTTGCATTATTGTGAATTGCTTTTCAAGATGGAATAGTTGAGACAATGGGTAAATGTTGGAATGGTTGTGGCTTGTTTGGTTGGTTTTCCCTTGGTTTCATAGTTTGTGGGTGATGGCTTGGTAATGGCATGTTTGGATTATGAGAATGGTTGAACTTGTGGTTTAATTTATATATTCTGTTTTATATAAATGTGATAACATTTTTAGCCTAGTGGCGTGTGTAGGGAATTCATTTGGGGAATTCCTATTGAGTTTTAGTACTCACCACCTGCCTTGGAACATTGGTGTCTTTGCAGATGTTGTGTATCGTGACGTGGGAAAAGGTAAGGAATCTCCCTCCTTTAGTGGAGCTTTGTGATCCCTTTGTGGAGCTCAGAGCATGGAGCTTGGTGTGGAGTTGTGGTGGTGTCATGGCTAGCGGTGTTTGGTTTTTTAGTTTCCATGTGTACTCTGATGATATGTGGATATGTCGGGTTGTATTGATTTTGGGTTGTGTTGTGGAACAACTTAATTGTCACATGGGAATGCTTGGTTGGGAAATTTATTTTACATGCATCATATAGTGGCTCTTAGTGGATGGTTTGGATGGTTTTTTCTTAAGGGAAAATCGTTCCCCAACTTGATCCTGAAGCCCTCGACATTTATTTCCAGCATTTGGCATCTTTAGAACGTCGCTTAAGGCCAAGTATCCCTCACTGCCTCCTCAAGCCAGTGAGGTAGGGGAAGGGTGTTACATATAGGGTAATTCCCTGGGATTAATGTATTAGGAATTAGGTCATCATGCATTGAACTGTCCCATTTAAATAATATCATGTCAACCATGTTTTGGATTATCCAGATGATGAATTTTAAATGATGTCAGTATAAGTTTCATCCATCGGGGATTGGACTATTCTGTCAATATAGGGATGCATTATCCTTGTTTGAGGTTATCCCATTGATGTGGACATGTTATGGGAACAACCAATGATTCATCTAGAATAGTTATGATGCATGTAGAGGTGGTCTCTAAATAAATTCCATATTTTCTAATTTTAGGTGATATACTTTGGATTATAATTTTCCAATGATTTTTACTCATGTCATGAACTTATATATTTTATACTCTAATGTTATGGGATGTTGATTGTGTGAAAATGAGTACTCTAATGACAAACTACTCATAATTATTCATGTGTCTATACAAGTCATTAATAACTTTTTTTCATATGGAAGGGACCGTATGGTGGATTTTATGAATGTGTATATAGTGGTTACATTTATTTTTGGATAGAGTTGGAGCAGGTTGTGTTATACTGAATTTTCTCATTTTATCTACACCGTACCCTTGAACTTTATTCAATTTTTGGTTTTTTAATTTATATGTTATTTTGATACTATAAGGGTTTGTATTATATATTTTTTCCCTCTTAATCAGATAATATATAGTTATATATTTTTAAAATATTTCTTATGTGAACTCTGACTAGAGGGTATAGTCACCCCATGGTTTCTCCTGAGACCCTCGTTGCTAGATGAAAACATGTATCCGATATGGAGGTGTACCAATGTTCATGTGGTTTCCATCATGGACACAACATATTGGGATTTATTTTTATATAAAACCACATATTCAAAGCATAATATAAAATTTAGGATGATACCTTTCACATTAAGTTATAAAATAAAAAAAATACACAGTGTTTTCATGAATTTTATCAAATATAAATCATTAAAAATAAAAAAGTTCAATTCATTAAAATAAAACACAACTATAATGATATAAACAATAAGAATAAAAATATATCACATTTATAAATATCATTACCAAAATATATGGATTCCCTATTATAATAATATCACATATCATAGAGTATACTTTTTTCTAATGTGTTTTTGGGTTATTTATAGGGGAAAAATACATAAAAATAATGTGAGATTTTCTCAATTACTAATTCTTTTTATCCCTCAAGTATAATTCTTATTTGATACACCAATATTCATAACATTTATAATGGTATCATAAAAAATAGATGCGGCTAATCACATTGTAATGGAAAACATATAATAAAGTCACAATGTTTTATATCATAAGCATACAAGAAAACATGACATATGAAAAATAACATATCATAAACAAATAAAGAACTATAGGAGGTGTCCCTAAATTAATATGAATGTAATTTAAACTAATAAAATTTTAACAACATATTAGTTTGTTATATTAAGATAGGTGTATGGAATAAATAAATGATATATATGTTCATTGAATCATTAATATTTTGTAGTATCATAAAATTATACATCATTATCATATGTCAAGGATTACTTCCAATAATATCTTTGTGTCTAGAGTCCCATGGTGCATTTAGTTAAATCCCAATTCACATCCTCGTAGTGGATATATTACCATCACTTATTGGATTTAATCCCCATTTTTAAATATTATTTAATGGGATGTAAATAATTACCCAATTCATTGGAGGGATATTTAATTTTAGTCCCATATATAACAAAACATATTGTGCATTGATGACCACTCACTCATCATTTATGGTATCTAATGGGATTTAATATTTACCAAATTCCATATAGGGTTATATAATTCATGGAAAATCACTACTATACTTCAAATAATAATATGTACATTCAAGTGTGGGGAAAAATTAATAAAAAACACTAATTGATCACAATCATGATTCAACTGAACCGAAAGAAATGATATCCATATTATTGTCTAAAAATTAGGGCTATTCCATAATGATACATAAAACATGAAGAGATTAAATCATTTTTTATTTTCATATTTTAATAATGATTTTTTTCAAGGATCATTAAGATCCATTGATAATGATTCCACTAGTATTGTTGTGTATAATTAAGAAAAGAGATACTCAATGAAGATTTTTTTATTCATAATGTACATAATAACTATTAATAATCGAATGGGATAAATATTTTACATTGTAAATGGATTGAAATTAGAAAGGTTCTATAAAATAATCATGTTTTAGATTGGGATAACCCATATGTTATAACTATATATGATACTAGAAAATTTATTATAATCATAATTGGAAGGAAACATGAACTATGTATATATATAATGTGTATATATATATATAATTCTATTATATGTATTAAATATATAGGATTTATATAGTTGAATCTATAAGAAAAATAATCACAATTCATGATACAAAATTAATTATTTTATTTCATAAGATACCTCTTCGTGTCCTAAAATAATAATAATGAAATTAAACATCAGAAAAAAGTTGAATTATATGATATTTTAGAAAGTAGAGAAATTAAAATAAATGGAAACATTGTATAACTATTATATGTGATTTTTCAAAATGAGTAAATTAATAGAAAAAGATATTATAGAGAAATAGGGGAAACTATCATTTAGGATGATTGGATTTCTTATTAATAATGATATACTCTCTGAGGAGGAATTTATCAATTGTAATATAGTTGAATGTAAAGATACATTCTTCTAGAGTGGTGGAATATAAATATATAACTAAATTAATATGATTGAAAAAAATGGGATGTTGTTCCATATCTTTGGATGGTGGATTATAATAACTTTTGTTCTGGAGATATATTCTATACAAAACTAATTTATGAAATGAATGTAATTCATTTCAAGAATTAATATTTGTTGAGGTTAAATGAATTTAACTGTATGTATGAGATATGTGAAATCCATTCTTTAAACATGTTTCATGTCCAAAATAGGAATTTCACATGAAATTTCACCTTTGGAATGTATATTCTTGAGTTGAATGTTATAACTTGATGAATTTTTATATGATTCATATTGGGAGAACATTCTATTATTCGACAATTCCTCCCTCAATATCTTTTATGATCGATAATGGATATTTAGGATATTCCATCTCTGTTCCTTGTGAATTTATACATTGGAATTGAACATTGTATATTCGAAATTTTTGTTGAGTTATTCCCTCTATCCCTTTATTTTTTTTATATTTCTCATACATGACATTTAGTTGTGATGTTTTTTTGTATAAGTAATATATCCATGATGTTTTTATAATCACTAGGTTTGACCCATGATATTTTTGGATTTCTATATAGGGAATTTGTTTCATCTTTTATCCACCACCTCATTTTTTCAAAATGAATTAGAAAGAATCATGAGGAATGGGATCCTCGATCTATCCCATATATATATATATATGGAATCTTCATGCTTTTACTTGAATTGGGTGGATAGTATTTGTTTAAATTATAGTTAATATGAATTTTATAATATGAAATTATTGGGTATGGTGATAAATTTCTTGATTTTAATCCAAAATTATAAATATTGATGACATTTCAATTTTTTATTTTAAATTCTAAAAATATCATCTATTTAGAGAAAGGATTTATTTTGTGTTTTTTATGTGTGTTGAGCCTTTTTATATTGATTTCTATTATAAACCAGCTTTAAAATGTGATATATATATATATATATATAATCAGTCTCTAATGTAAACATGTTTTGTATAATAATTCACTTGAGAATTATTACGGTGAATTAATATAATTACATGAAACAAAATTATGGAATCAATGATATATGTTTATTTTTGTTTTATCTATGTTTTCATGTTGGATGTGGGTTTTTTGATTGGAGGTAGTGATGAATCAATATTTTTTTGAAATTTTTGGGGGGAAAATGATATGCTTCGTGTATTAATGGGATATGGTGTGGCACATTCTGCTACTATTGTGACTATGGTGGTTGTTATTGAAGTATAGTAATTGAGTATGCATTGTTTGAACAGTGAAATGTTGTAGAGATGTGGTGTTGTAAGGATATTGTGGTGTAGAGGTTCTTATATTTGGTTTTTATGGTGGGTAGTATTTCATGAGATGGTTTTTTGGTGAAGGATTATGTGATATGGGTGGGTGGTTGTGTGATTTTGTTACATTATAAGATAAATCATCCATTGAATGAATTTATATGATAAAATGAAATTTCATGTGTTTGTTATAGAATATGATTTGGATTGTTTATATTTTTTTGACTTAATTAATCTGAAAGACAAGTGAATGGGTTGTGTAAATGTGAAATGAAATGGTCAATAAATGGGCTGAAAATTATGAAACCTTTAACTGAATGTTGGATTATATAGGTGTTTTTTGTTGTTTTGTGGGGTGTTTCTTATCACAGTGGTATCAATTACAATTAATGACATTTGTTGAAGTGGTTTCAAGGTCATATATTATAGTGTAGATGTTTTGAACCCATAGATTGTGTATTTTTTGTTATCTACATATCATGTATTTTATATAATTTATTTTCACACCCACCTTAGTTCGATAATATTACCATTACCAAAATGTTTTATTTTTTGACTATTTTCCACCATATCTGTTATGGCGGTGATATCGATGTCTATATTCCCACACTTCCTTTAAATTACTTTAGTAGTTGTTGTCTTAACTTTTTTTATTAAATAGACATCGATGATGTCATGGGATATTTGGTAAGATTCATCCCAGGTAAGATGAGTACATGAGGTTTATGTCATTCACATATATAATTCCATGTTAACATGGTTATGTGAATAGATATGGTGTGATGGAGAATGTATGTTTTCAATAAATATGATCGGAATTCATATGTTTCTTGGGGGATGATGCAATTTGATTTGGTTTTGAAATATTTTATCACTATAATCTAGGCCGTTTCAGGTTGGGGAGGTTGGGATGCATTTAAAACTACATTAGAGATGGTTAATATGTCGTCATTTCATTTGTGATATATATGGAATTAATGGGATCATACTACATTTGACATTGTGTAATGATAATGTAAAATCCTTAGAAAAGTGGTAGTTTGGTTCCTTTTTTATGTTTGTATACTATATTACTATTTTGGTTCTATGATTTTAAGAGTGAGACATGTTGTGGCTTGTATTTGTTAGTAGACCTATTTATGAGAATGTTGATTCTTTTGGTTATTTACTTTACCATTAGTATGCAATTAGCACCTATGTGCTAGAGAATTTGGTTATGATTGAATTTATTACACTTATATTATCTCTCAATATTTATAACCTAATTTTATTTATTTCTAGAGGGATTTAAAGACTAAGGTAAACAAATCCATCTTTGTTATTGGAGATATTTTGGGGACATTAATATATGATTTGTTTTTCAGTATTTCCTTTAAGAAATTTACATTCATATATTTACATTTCCTGTGAATTATTGGAATATTTTTTTGGATTATTTAAGGATTTCATAATGAAGTTTTTTAATGGTTTATTTTTCCAATCACGTGATCCAATATAGTAATAAAGTGTAACACCAACCATTTAAGTTATTATTTGTACCGTCAATAAATTTCAACAACCACATTTCAATGGGAGAGGTATTATGGGGTAATTATACCAATTTCGTCAATTTCATCCCTAGAGGGATACCATGGGAGGGATGGGGACAATGTAGAGTAGTTTCTAGGGTTTCTAGGGATGTATCAGTAGCTTTATGAAGGCTGTAACTATAGGTATTGCAGGGGTATGTAGGGAATCAATTCTAGTTGACCATGTTACATGACATGTGCCATAGATTCTATAAAAGGCATGATATTTTAGGTCCCACTATGATCAAATGTAACGACATTAAAATTATTGAACAATAATGGGAGTCAAAACATTTACAGGGTAGATATTAAGAGTGGTTCATAAAAATTGGTTGACTATACTACTGTATGTTTTTAGGGATTAAGATAATTTTAATAAATAAAATTATTAACTTAAATAAATTTTGATAAGATTCCATGTTATAAGGAATAAGAATCATCATTTATTTATAGGAATAGATAGTGGTAAAATTTTATGTGTAGCTCATGTGGCTGATGATCATAAGTTTGACCAAGTTGATTATTGGAGGATCAAAAAAACTATAGAGTATAAGGTTTGGGAGAGGTATTATCAGGTCTTTCAGTTGATGTGTTTGTGAACATATTGGGGGAGCTTCATGGATTTGAGGATGGGGAACATGTTAATTCATGTTTAGTATTATTTCGTTCTGATTCATGATTGAAAATTATTTTGGATGCCATTATTTTTTAGTCATATGTGTGGACGCATCTAGGTTTTACATAGCATCTTATAGACAACAAGATTACATGTGAATTGTTGAAAGTCATTTAGAAGGAATATTTTTGGAATTTATATCATTTCTGACAAACATAATAAGGAAGTAGACATTTCCCTCCATTCATTAGTGGAACCTGAGTGTGTTAGAGATTTGGATAATGAATAAGGTACTTTAAATAATTTAAACTATATGTCATTCAAAATTTTCAGTACATATATTCTAATATGGTGGAGGATTTAGGCCCAATTATCATGCATGTTGTAACATTATTTACACTTTTTATGTACTTGGACGTCTAGAAGAAATAATATTATATAAAAAGAATGAATTCACTGGGATTTGAGACTTATTATAGTGTCCAAACTAACATCTCATGGAGTATAGAATTGGGAGGTGGATCGTGGATGTTTGAAAATCAAGGTGTCAACTAGTTTAAATCCAAGCACAAAAGATCATTTTTACATGTATAAATGACATGTGTAATTTTAGAAATAGCCGGTGGATTCCTATTTTCATGATATGTTTTTTGGAGACATTTTCACCATAAGAATATATTTAGAGCCTCTTAGGGGAGATATTTTTTTATGAGAGTTTATGTCCCATTAATTCATCAACATTAGTATCCTCTAAGAAGGTTTTAATGGTAGGAACCATCAGATCGTATTTGGATGTTGAGGGAAGATGGTTTTGGTAGGGGAAATCATTTTTTAGTCATTATATGTAGTGAAATAGTCAATACCATTGTATTGGATTCTAAAAGTGGATATGAATATTATATGGTCATGATAATATATATGTGTTTAATACAAAAATACTGGTATGTATATGGGTTTTCTGATGTATGATTATTTTATCATATATCCTTGTCTTTTTATTTTAATTCTATATATTCACACTCCATTTTTTTCATATGTTTTTCTATTATTTGGGACTAGATATGGATATAATTTTTGTTCCCCTGTTTCTATCTATTATGTTTGGATGAAATCTTCTATACTATTAGTTTTCTAGGAATGTAGGTTGGTATTGGGGAAACATCGTTTCATGATAATTTTTAAGAGATGTTGATATAGAAAAAAAATTCCTATGGAATTAATAATTCTTAATAAACTATTGTAATTATTGATTATTTGTATAAGTTAGATTCTTTTTAATTTGGAGGTCCATTTATCCATGTTTTCTTGTGACCAGGTTAAACTAGTGGGTATTAGGAAAGTAGAGCATATTTTTTACCAGTTGTATGAGATATAAGTATATTAGTAGTTCAATTATATTTCTACTGTTATAGTATAGTTTTGGGATGTTGTCTCAAATGGGATATGATATTAAATCCCCCTCTTCAACAATACATTAGGTTTGGTAAAGTGTTAGAAAATGGAATTTATCTTATTTTTATGTGTCATTATTGAATGGAACATATGAAGCTATGTGAATTTAGGATTCAAGAGTATGGTCTATTTTATATAGATTCATCTCTCCAAATGTGTCCACATGGTGTCCCCCCAGTGATATTATCACAGTCTGATGAATATAGTGTTATGTTTCCTATTGAATACTACTGGATGATTATGGTAATAGTGAAGAACCATTTCAATCTATTGAGAATCAATAATCAATTTGACCAGCAGATTGGTGACTTATGGAATTCAAAAGTAAAATTTCAATGTGGGTATCACCAGATGAGGTTGATATATGGGGATATCATGATCTATTCCATTCTGTGTAGGTATGGGGACATTGTTTTTTTTGTTCATATTTTTAGTAGAAAAACAGACGATTCGTGATCATGGGGACCCTGAAATGCATATTCTATCAATTTATGGACATTTTCATCATCATTTTCATTGATGATATAATGATCTAATAAAATTTAAAGGTGGAAGCTTCTGTGGACCTATAATTTATATTATATGAACAATGTAAAGACATTTTCTATGAAAATGTTTTCATGTGTGTGATCTAGATGGAGGAGGTGCATTTTTTAGATCTAATGGGGTCTCATCATTTTCAATTCAAAGACTCATCATAGACCGACGATGTCAGTTCTTGGTGAGCACAATAGATGGTGGAAGAGTTTTATAGTTTTTTTGTCTTGAATGTTATTATCGAGGTCATTATATGATGCTTATTATGATATATTCATGTTTAAAATTTTTAATAACACTCAAAAGGAATTTCTATTGTGTGACTAGTGCTTGTAAACATTCTATTACATGATGTAGAATTTAGTTATTCATTATGTTATTCAATTTCCTGAGGATTGTGTGATTATAAATATTTTATTTGGAACATTAAATCTAGGATATGGATGTTTCATGTTGTATATGATTATAGTGATCTATTACTGATATATATTGTCTGATCCCCATGATAATTTCAATTCCACCTAGATCTGGTGCTAGGTATAGTTGTTTTTTCACTGATTTTGCGATGACATTACATCGTCAGTTAGAAATTTATGGCTTTGTAGACCACAAGTACGTGAAATATGTATTTTCATAGTGGAATGTGAATCTAAACAAGCAGAATATGATATATTTTTTCGGATTTCCATTTTTAGATCTCTCACAAATTGGTAAAGGATAATTTTATTTTCTAAATTCATAGTTACATGTCTTTAGGAGATGTGGCATTGGAGTCATCCAGTGTTTGGAGGTGGATGAATTAATTTTTTTGTGAAATATATTGTCATTGGGGAGAGTGTTTATTGAGGATACATTCACTATATATCTCTATATATGTTCCTAGTGGAGTATTTAAAGGAGTCTCATTGTGGGAACTTAGTGATGAATTATATGTTTATTTAGAGGATATATAAAACATGATTGTTTTTTGGATTATTTTTTCCATTTAAATTGTCTATGGATGTCCTCCACGATATTTATATCTACCCTTTTCAATGAATCATTGTTTACTTAATATGTACCATGGAATGAGTATACATCTATTCTAGATTTTGTGAAATTTTCAATTGTGGGGTTTGTTTTAAAATGGTTTTTAGTACTTGAATGTGATGAACTATGTTACTAGTGGTTTTTTAATGCCATTCATATTCCCAAGTTGAAATGGGATATATATGAATTTATTTTATCATAGGATCACCTCAATCTCAATGAGTATGTGATGATGTTTGTGAGATATATAAATGACTAAAAATGTTGGCTCATTATATAAAGATCCATTAGAAAAAGGGTTTTGATATACTAGAGGGAATGTATATGGATGACATGGTTAGGATTCATAGGGTTCCAAAGAGCATGAAATCCTTTTGGGATCATTATTTCAACCCATTGTTCTGGAGTATGTTGAATCATTAATTTTTACCATGTTTCATATTAGAACCTCTTTAAGACCATATAATGATGGTGTGATGACACAACCATCCAGATAATATAGGATATGTTGTGAGAATGTGTCCTTGAAATTTCTGTAGTGTGGGTAAGGCTAAATACCTTGGTTGAGTCTATATATGACAATAGATATTTCACTTCCATTATCGTGGGTCAATTTAAAGCATTGTATTAGAACCATGTCATTCAATATTGTGTTTGTCTAAGGGTGGGATGTCACTAATAATTATTATTGAAGTCGTATAGAGAATGAAGAAGATGTTCTAGTAGGACTGAGATATAAGAGGGAGTGTACGACCGTCATAGGTCCTATATTGAATATATACCGATTTCCAAAAAATTTGATCTTGAAGGAAATTTTTTTTTGAGGATATATCCTCATGAGGGTAAGAGAATTATTTTATGGTGAATAGGATTTCAACTCATATATTTGGTCCTTTTAGTTTTTGGAACATTTTTTCATGTTGGTATATCGTTTACCACTTATACCATTGGTAGATAAGAACCATGACATCGTTCATAAGTTTCCCTTTCATTAGTATATTCAAGGGGAATCATACATTATTGACATGGGAGTATTGGATATAGATGATGACATAACATTATTGTGGTAGACAATAGGGAACAAATATTGTCGAGATAAGGTTCTACAAGGATGGACCATCTCGTTGTTTAGTTTTTTTAGAGGTATAAAATCTTGGAAGAGAATAAATAGGATTTTGTGGTGCATATGTTTTCCATTAAAAAAAATTTCATCTTCCAATACTCACATTATATTATTTTTGTGTTGTTATGATACTTTATATTTTAGGTTATGTAACTTTTTTACCTCACTTATTTTTTTATTATTTTTTCATGCTTATAAATATGTAATATAATTTTAAATATTTCCCTATTATATTTATATAAAAATTAAAAACATGTGGGTGAGTGAGAGCCACCTAGAGGAGAAAATATATTCATATTGAAGTGGGTTTCATTTTATTGTGTTATTTGGGTAGTTTTTTTTGATAGTTGAGGTGGTGGGTAGGTTGAGCTGTGTATATGGAAAAATTATATTGAGAATGCCTATATTGAAATGATTTCATTTTTAGTTGGATCTATGTGATGTTAGGTATTTACCTTAGAGGGATTGTGATGATGTTTTTTATATAGTAGTTTTGGAGTATTGGGTTGACATTTTTGGTTGGTGGTTGTGTTTGTGGAAAAATTATATCATTGAGTGATATCTCATGGATTTTTCTTCATACATTATCTACTTATTTTATTCATCATTTGAATTCCGGATGAAAATTATCATTTGAAAGGCATCTAATATAATGTTATTTTAATTATCTACTCATTAAATAGCCATTTTGGGAGATGGGGTGTAATAATGAATGGTTGAGGAGGTTCGATGGATGTTGTAGGTGCCATAGAATATTCATAGAAAGTTCAATACATTAAATGTGAATTTACATACTGAGATTCGAAATCATGGAATGTGAATTTGATGAATCATGATTATTTTTTATCCATGTAGTCTTATGCAGAACAAACTAAAGTAGTTAATGGATTTCTCATCATTGATTAATTTAGGCTGACATGCCCTAAATATTAAAAGATGTGTGAGATATGGTGAATTTAATATACAAATTAGTTTCATGACAGGAATATTTGTGGTGTACAAAATTTCATGTTGTGAATCATGATTTCCCAAAGTAAATGAAGTCATATAAATAATTTCTATATCTTTTAGATTACATGAAAATTCATTTAATAAGTTGTTCTTCCTACAAAATATTTCCGAAAAAATAGACATGTTTAGAGGATTTTCCATCCCATTTCATTATGCTATAATCCATGGATTTCAGAAGTTATTTGTTTCTGGTATAGGATGAGTTCTGATAACTTTCACCTTTGTTCCTTATGTTATTATTAAAGGGATTCATTTTAGTGATTTTGTTTCTAGTTGGGGTATGTCTAGGATGTTTTTTGATAAAAACTTGGTATGATTGTTGTTAGATATATTTTTCTATATAAGGCTAATGTTCTCTATTGATTTCTCCCACAACCCTATTGCAGTAAAATAATTACATATTCTTGCACGGTTGGTGAACATAATTCTCTTACTAAATTATTGGAATTTTGGGGATTTAATTCATTCTCAATTGATTAGTCGATAATATGGGTTTTAATAAAAAAGAAAATTAATTTAATAAAAAAATTGATGGGGATGGGGAGAAAATGTAAACTATTACAACATTGATGTTTTTATTAATGATATCTCACATTCATCGTTACATTATTGAATGTAATATCTATTGTGTTTCTTCTTTATGGTGTATTTTTTTATTTATGTAAGACCATTATTTTTTTGATGTTGTTATCACCTAGAATGAAAATGATTACAATGTATATATTCCTATGAAAATAGTTTCCCAAATAAATATAGTTCTTTTGATAATAAAAATTCGAAATATAAAAGTGATGTAACGTCATCACATGAAACAAAATTGTGGATTCCCATATGTTCTGATTTAAGAGGTGGGTTTTATAGAATTTACCAATGTGATGTTGGTTGTTTTGTGGTTATGGTAGTGATAGGCATGATAGTGAAATTTTTGGGGAACAAATGCAATGAGTGTTGTTTGTATGTGATTTGATGTGGGTAGATATGATTTTATCTTGATGTGTGTTGGTTGTTATGGGTGGTTTGGGATGGTGAAATATTTTGATTCATTTTTTGTAGTTTTGTTGTGGTTATATTGTGACTCGGTTGTGGTGATATACTCAATAGGAGTGGCTTCCATGGTTAGATGGATTGGATGAAGAAGATTTTTAGTGATGATTTTTGTGAGATAGCTAATTATTGTTTATGCGGTTTCTTCAATTTTCCATCCATCAAATGGATTGTTTTAAATGTTTATAAAAAATTTCATGTGTTGATCAATGAACATGATTTTTTATGTTTTTCATTAGATAATGATATTATTTACTATAAAATAAAAATGAATGGATTGTGTCAATTGTAATGGAAATATTTAGTAAAATGGAGTTATTGGAATCTTTTAAAAACCAGGAATCAATAAAACATGTAATTGATGGATAAAATGTTTAGATTTGTGTGGTTATTGTGTGGTTTATTGTATATAGTGGTTTAGTGGTACTAAATGTTGATGTATGGTGCAGTGGTGGAATTTTAATGTATGATAGTGTAGTATTTATAAATCCATATTTTGGGTATTAGTTTTTATTTATACCCTTTATTTTTTTTATTGTATGTTTCCTACACAAGTTGGATAAACATTCCTACACATAATATTTTTTGGTTATATATTTTTCTATAACATTAAATGTGGTAGTGATATGGATGGATTGCAACACTATATCCATAATATAAATTCAATAGTAGTTAGGATAGTAGAATGAGATACATATTATCTATAATTGATGTAATTTTATATGTGTTGGTGGAAATTCCTGATAATGGAAATATATGAGGTTTATTTCCTATCAATTCATGATACTATACTACATAGGTAATGTGTTGAGATGTTGTGTGATGACCTAGGATGATTATAGTGATATTTTATGTGATAGAACTAATATCTATGGGGGAGATGTTATGTGATGTGGTTGGGAATTACTTCACCATCAGATGATGGAATTTGAAATAGTGAGGTCTGTATGGATGTTTCATGACCCGTATTAGAGATCGACACCATGTCATCGGGTGAGTTGTGATTTTTATAAAATTCATATGAGAAAATTCTTGTGAACATTTCAACTAATAGTGGTGAATTATTGATAATGAAGTACCATGGGGATTTATTATGGATTATTATTCCATATTATTATTTTTGACACATGACATGGGGAGTGATACATGGAAAAGAAGGCATTACTAAACTGACTAATTTAAGAGATTGTTGGTTCTCTTATTTATTAATAGGAATATTAATATGATGTGTTCACATGTTATCTAGAGGTATTTTTTATGGTCTCATTTTTTATTATATATTATCACTATAAAATTTTAAATATATTTCCAATCATCCAATAAGGATTTGGGTATCATGAACATTTCTATCATAATTTGGAGAGCTGATGTTGGGTTGCTTCTTTAGAACTTATCGTTTGGAATTTTTTTCAAACATTTATTTATATATTTTTACATTTATCCATGCCTGGTGAAGTTATTGAGCATATTTTTTATCGAATTCTGATCTTTATATGTGATTATTTATCCTATATCACAATTAGAATTACTTATAAAGGATAATGCCACTTATTTGTAATATTTTTTGTAGCCTCAATGATAGTCTCTAACTTACGCCAACATTGATGTGGTAATCGTTTGCCATTTTATATATAAGTTTATCTATATCCAATTAGGGGTAACATCAGATGGAGGGTTTCATAAATCGACTTTTTTCTAGTGGTTTGATTTTCATTATGAATCATAATAACACATTTTAGGGGGTGTGAGATAAAAAACACCCCTAGAATATCATATTAATTATGGAACTCCCAATGGAAGCTAAAAAATAAATTTGTTTTTAAATGCAAATTTTTTTCACTAAATATGGTTAAAAAGGAAAACATTTACAATAGAAACACCATAAAAATAGAGAAGTGGTAAAAATGATACATATATCAATGAAATTAAATTTATATGAGAAATAATTTATCATATATACTGATGTATTAAAAATGTGATCTTTATATAATGAATCAATATTTTACCATATTTTCATAATAAATATATTATATATTAAATATATTTTTTCACACATTATAAAAACAATACAATAAATGATATTATATATATATAAAATTTCATTGATTAAACATCGAAATAAATGTATCTGGTTGAAATTAATGTAACTATATTGAAAAAAAATTATATGGAAATTGAATTAGGAAGTGGAATTCATACATTTGATTCCAGTTTTTCATGTATCTTAATTGAAGTGAAGTTTTTATTGTTTTGCAAGGACCAATCCCATAACAATTTCAAAAATATATTAATTGAGATAAATCAATTATAAGAAAAAATAATGCTTATGGAACTCACTGTGAAATCAAAGATTGAAGTCTCACCACCCAAAACCATGAATGTATGTTATCTTATCCATGTATGTGTGGGTTATAAGGGATTTTTTGGGAAACCCATAATTATTTCAACATTTTTTTCTATAGCATTGAATGGGGATATCATTATAAAATTCAATTTATGTCTTATCCACCTTCTACTATTGGTATTAATATGATCCTACATCACATTAAAATAATAATATAAAAAATAAAAAATTATCATATATTATATATATATTAATTATTTTATAGAATATATGAATAAATTATAGTTATAATTTTTATATAATATATATATTTTAGATTTAATTCTTTTCTATTATATAATGTAATTTAATAAAAATAAATAAATTTTAAATGATAAAAATTCATTTTTTTAAAATTAAAATATTTTATTTATTTGTTAGGTTCATATTAATAGAAGATGAATCTATAGTATTTTTTGTAAAATATTTAATTTCATGACTTGTACAGAAAAAATATTTTTAAAAATGGAGTGTATTCTATACCCACACCTTGATATATGTCTAACAACTTTAACCCAGTAATAGAACAATCACCCAACGATGATGGGGTTTTTGGGTCCCAACCAACCATGTACAACCATTTACCCTTGATAAATGTAGTCCCAAAAATGGGGCCCACCCACGTCATTGAACGAGTCATCGTACATGTCACGACCTGTTATCAGGGCCTATGTCGTGACTACCCCTAGCCTGCCTTCCATAGGCCAGGGGCTGGCCACTTGCACCAAAGGCGAATCCCTGATAAAAAGGGGAGGAATTTTCTTTAAACCTGTAACACACAAAGTCCAAACAAAAGATGTAGAAGCAACAAATACTGATTTAGAAATGAAATGTGTGCTGAATGAAAGTGGGATAGTATACAAACCCAACTGAACAACAAGTTCTAGTAAAAGTAAAAAAGGGAAAACAGCTCCTGGATCATCCACCGGGGAATCCTACATGAAAGGTAGGTAAAGAACTTGAACAACTTGTCCCGGAGGTACATCCTGGCTAGTCTAGATCCGAGAAGCCTCTCATCTGTCACCCTCAGCCTCGATCACTGCTGACCATCGTCTACACAAAACACAACAAGGTTGGGGTGAAGCCTGTGCAAGGGTGTGTATAACAATATTCCATAGGGGACCTCGAGACCTCCTGAAGGTCTCTCGGAATCCAGGAAGGATAAACCGCAGTCGTAAGATACAATCCCAAAGTATCAAACAACCTTCCTTAGGTATATTCCCATACATATACCTATGTTACCAACCAGAAATCGGCTCCAACTCCTAATCCCAACCACATATCATTCCACAAGTGTAGAAAACTCTCCACAACGAAAGTACAACAGAAGGTGTATCCCATACATACAACTCAAAGTTGAAAGCCATGTGGTCTTCACCACAACACCTCCACAAAGAAACATCATGAAGAAACATCCACACTTACTTAGGTATATGCCCATACATATTCCAAAGTCTTCAAGAGTAAACATTTCACACATGAGGTAAACACGAAGGTAATTACTCATCTCACACCAGGTATACACAACCTAAAAAAGAGTAAGAGATTATTAGTTGTAGCCATTGAATCATCTTGCACTGTCGAACGACAGATATCAGAAGAAAACTAGAACAGAATTCTATCAAAGATATCGATCCTACGTGGGTCTCGGAATAAAAGTCATCATTGTCGAACCCACAGAGGAACCAGGTCTAGTCTCGTCATTTTTGAACCCAAGGAGGATTCAAGACCAGTCTCATCCCTATCGAACCCACGAAGGATCTAGGTCTACTCTCGTCAATGTGGAACCCACAGAGGATCCAGGTCTAGTCTCATCACTGTCGAACCGATGGAGGATCAAGGTCCAATATCGTCACTATCGAACCCACAGAGGATCTAGGTCCAGTCTCAACACAGTCCAACCCATAGAGGATCTAGGTCCTGTATCGTCACAGTCGAACCCACGGAGGATCCATGTCCAGTCTCGTCACTATCGAAACCATGAAGGATCCAGGTCCAGTCTCATCACTGTCGAACCCACGGAGGATCCAGCTCCAGCCTCATCATTGTCTAACCCAAAATACCCTCGGATTTCCAATCCGAGTTACAGTTTAGAAGTTGTTAATTTTACAATAAAATAATTGTCACTTAATTATTTTATTTACATCCAAAAACTATCTTTCTCTGGTGGACCTTACCTACCCAAGATAGTATGTGCTTAAAGAGAGCCAACCCACATGATTTTTTTTGTTGTCTCAGATTTCTAAACCGAGTTACCGTTTGTGAGTTATAATCATTTTAAAAATAAAATTACTTTATTTAATTATTTTATTAATCGATATTCCATTTTCGGGTTTTCTCACAAGAGGCCTACACCGACTAATCATAAGTCATTCCTAGGGTAAACCTGCCATCCTGAGCGCAATGGTGGCCTCATATATATGATATGTGTAACCATTTAAGATATATTATACTTTTTTAGGAAAACTTCTACGCCCATTAATTTAAGCTTAACAAAACTTCGACAGATAATTACAGGAACTCCAAGCCTCATAATTGTGCACCATCAGAATCTGCAGACTCGTAAAATTACAATGAATTTTTGAAAAAAAATCCCACGGATTTTCTAGGTCTTTACATTCTCCCCCCCTCAGGGAATTACATCCACGTAAACCACAACTCACACTAAAGGATCAAATGGGGGTACTGAATATGTATCTGAGCCTCCCGCTCCCATGTGCTCTCCTAGAGGATCCCGTGCTACCAGTGAATGTGCACCAGAGGTATCGACTGTCCACTTAAGACCCACTCCTGTCGATCCTCAATATCTACTGGAACCTCTGTGAAAGTCACCTCGTCATATATGTTCATCCCCCCATGGTCAATGATGTGAGAAGGGTCATGCGTGTATCTCATCAGCAGAGATATGTGGAAGACGTCGTTCACCCGGTGCAATTGAGGTGGAAGAGACAAGCGATAAGTCACATTGCCCACTCTGATGAGGACTTGGAATGGTCCGATGAATCGTGGAGATAACTTTCCGCATTGGCCAAATCTCTGTAAACCTCGTAGAGGTGAGACGTATAGAATGGCGTGGTCGCCATCCTCGAACGCCCGTGGTCTTCGTCTGCAATATACATTGTACTTCTTCCTACTTTGTGATGTCTTCATACTCTCCTGGATGATATGCACCTTCCGGTTCTTAGCCTGTACCATCTCTGGTCCCATAAGTGCTGACTCCCCTGGGTCAGTCCTGCATAGAGGCGATCTGCAAGATCGGCCATAATGTGCCTCGAACGGTGTCATCCCAATGCTGGAGCGGTAGCTATTGTAATATGAAAAATATAAGAATGGTAACTGATCCTCCAAGCTGCGATCGAAGTCATGGATGAATGAATAGATCATGTCCACGAGAGTCTAAATGTTCCACTCAGTCTGACCATCCCTCTGAGGATGGAAGGAGGTGCTCCGCCTCCACTTGCTGACATGTGAGGAATCACGAGACAAAATCTGCTACTGCCTTCTTCATACCTAGCCACCAATGCTGTAGTTGGAGGTCCTGATACATATTTGACTCTCTTGGAAGTACCACTAAAGGAGATGTGTGGAACTCCCTGACCACTTCCTCCTAAAGTGCAACTGGTACTATGGTACGTCCTTTGAAGAAAATGACGTGTTCCCCACCTTTAGAATAATCCATCACGGGCTTTCCCTGTGGATATCTAAGAACGTCGCATCTCACAGTCAACTTCCCCACATTGTGCCATCCTGACTTTCTGAAGAATTGGAGGAGTGATAGTGAGAGACTGTAGAAAGGCTGCTCTATCTCTTTCCACGAAGGATATCTCCAACGCGGCCTGCTGCTTCGTCGCCTCTCCTAGCAGCTGAATGCCAAATCTCATACTAAGAGTATCTGCTATGACGTTCCCCTTTCCAAGAGTATAGAGTATCCCAAATTCATTGTTTTGGAGGAACTCTAGCCAATTCCACAGTCTCATGTTCAGGTCCTTCTATGAGAAGACACAGGTGAGACTATTGAGATTAGAGTAATCCGTAAATTGTTCACTCAATGATATATGGGTGAGACTAGCCAATTTTAAAGAGCATGAGTACACCTTCTTCACCTATATCCTACAAGAGATGCTCAGATTTCTCCTTTGCTGAAAAGAGAAATCTGGTCTCATCCCTTGGATAAACCATGTCTTTTTCCTAATACAATCAATCCTAACATTAATGGTACTAATTCATGATATGGACGACGTCGTAAAGCCTCAACGCTACTACCAAGATATCCAACAATTACTCTCACCTCCAAGGGTTGAGTCATATTGTCGGCATCAATGTGTGGTCTCTAGGTCTCCTCTAGTAGGAATCTCGAATGTGAGGGTCAAGTAAATGGGTTTAACCGGAACCTCTTAGTATCAACAACACAAAAAGGCAGGAAAGAAAACGTCACAAGGTCAAGTGTCTTTTATTACTGCAGCTAAAAGTACAAAGACACAATTCAACCCCAAACAATGACATCAATGAAGCTAGAAGCATCATGGAAAAATGACTTTATGACTGGATCTAGTCACGCTCTTGTCCACCTTCTCCCAGAGCTCGAGGTGAATCGTCTAGGAGTGGTGGTAGTAGTGATCAATGACTCTGACCACCATCCAGTGAAGGGCTGGCTCCACTACCTCATCAACCGCTCAGCTGATGCTCCAGCTCCTACCACTACCTCTCTCTATGTGGCTCCTCTAATGCCTGTTGATCAACAGTGTGGGGAGTCGAATAGTCATGTGCTATGAGACCTTGTTTCCTATAGGAATAACATATCTTTATCCTTTCAAAGATCCCTTAGCCTACGGTTCCCCACACCCCTGATGCCACATACTGGGGTCATCTAACTATCGATCAAACCCACTTGTGTCCCCATGTCATCTACCTACTTCCTTTTACAGATGAATCGGCTGCTATCATAATACCTACGGCAAGTGAAGAAGCTCCTAAGCACACGCAGAGCGTAGTGTCCCTGGTTCAAACTCCACCCTGAAAAGGCCCTCAAAGTTCCCCACAGGTGAGGGTCACCTCATCATAAAACCGGAGCATCAGGCTCCACCACCTCTCAGATTCTCCCTGAAAGAGACTAATAGCTAGGTGCACCATCAAGTCAGCGGGTGTCCCAACAGTGTTGAAAATTTGTTATAAAACTCCAGCAAGTACCCAATCGTCTGAAAATATGTCTCACCTAGAAACCTAGGAGACCTCTGTCATAGGAACCTGTGCAACGCACTCAAGCGGTGATCAACCTCTACTAATGGGGTGGGTAGCAATGGTAGACCAGAAGTTAGTGGTACCAATGGTGCCTCTGCTGTGATGGGGCCCTGCACCGAGGCCTCGTCGCTCGGTGGGCTACCATTGCGCTCTCTACTCGGAACCCACACTGACTGACTATGTGAATAAATCCTGAAAAGAAACTAGTTTTTGACGATAAAAGTATACCTGGTGAGGTGACTCAATATAATTACAAAGAAAACTTTTCATAGGAACCACACACGTAATTAGTGTTTTCATGCACTGAGTCAAAAATCAGAAGTCAGAGTTCTAATGTATGGATACGACGGCCGCCACACCAACACCAGTTTCCCTAAACTGATAACCACACCCAAAACACTTAACACAATTTCCATTAAAAGAATCAAATTCCATGTTTTGTGGTAGAACCGACTCCTTTGATACCAATTTTTCATGACCTTTCTCGGTTCTCGTGTCGTAACTTCCCCAAACCCGCCTTCCATAGGCCTGGAGCTCGCGACTAGCACCAAAGGCGTGTCCCTAATAAAAAGAGAAGTAATTTCATATAAACCTAAAAAACATAGTCCAAACACAAGTATTTGAAGCATTATGTTCTAATATAGAAAAGAAAGGGGTGCTGAAAGTAAGTGGGCCAGTATACAAACACAAATGAAAAACAAGTACTAGTACAAGTAAAATGGAAAAACAGATCATGGATCGTCCACCAGGAAATCCTTCATAAAGGGTATGTTTAGAACACGAACAACTCTTCCCCGAGGTACATCCATTCTAGTTTATCTCTAAGAAGCCTCCCATCCATCACCCTCAGCCTTGATCACTGCAAACCATCGTCTGCACAGAACACAACAAGGTGCGGGTGAAGCCCGTGCAGGGGTGAGTATAACAATACTCAATAGGGGACCCCGAGACCTCCTGAAGGTCTCCCAGATTCCACTAAAGTTAAACCACAGTTTAATGATACAATCCCAAAGAATCAACCAACCTTACATAGGTATATGCCGATACATATACCTAAGTTAACACTCATATACCGGCTCCAACTCTTGAGCCCTACCACATATCGTTCCACAAGTGTAGAAAATACTCCTCAAAAAAAGTACAACACAAGGTGTATCCCTTATGTACAGCTCAAATAAAAAAGCCACATGGGCTTCACCACATAAAATCCATGAAGAAACATCACAATGAGACATTCAACCTTACTTAGGTATATGCCCATACATATACCTAAGTCATCAAGAGTACACATCTCATACATGAGGTAAACACGAAGGTAATGAATCAGCTCACACTAGGTATACACAACCTAAAAGAGAGTAAGAGATGATTAGTTATAGCCATTGAATCACCTTTCACTGTCAAAAAGCAGATATCCGTCAAAACCAATAACAACAGTCTGTCAAATTTGTCAATCCTACGTGGGATCTCAGTTCAAAAGTCATCGATGTCAAACCCACGGAGGATCCAGGTCGAGTCTCGTCATTATCGAACGTAGGGAAGATTGAGGTCAAGTCTTGTCAATGTCAAACCCACAGAGGATCCAGGCCTAGTTTTGTCTCAGTCGAACCCACGGAGGATCCAGGTCCAGTCTCGTCACTTTCAAACCCACGAAGGATCCAGGTCCAGTATCATCACTGTCAAACCCATGGAGGATCCAGGTCTAGTCTCGTCACTGTCGAACCCATAGAGGATCTAGTTCAAGTCTCTTCATTGTCGAACCCATGGAGAATCCAGGTCCATTCCCTTCACATTAGAACCCATAGAGGATCTACGTCCAGTCTCGTCACTGTCGAACCCACGGAGGATCTGGGTCCAGTCTCGTCTCTGTCGAACCCACGGAGGATCCTGGTCCAGTCTCATCACTGTCTAACCCACGGAGAATCAAGGTCCAGTCTCGTCATTGTCGAACCCACGGAGGATCTATGTCCAGTCTCGTCACTGTCGAACCACGGATGATCCAGGCCCAGTCTCGTCATTGTCGAACCCACAGAGGATCCAGGTCCAGTCTCGTCCCTGTTGAACCCTATGGTACCCTTGAATTTACAATCCAAGTTATGGTTTAAAGGTTATAAATTATACAATAAAATAATTGTCACTTAATTATTTTATTTTCGGCCAAAACCTAATATTATCTGGTGGCCCTCGCTGACCCAAGATAGTATCTTCTTAAAAAAAGAATACCCTCATGAGTTCAGCGGTGGACTCAGATTTTTAATCTTGGTTACCGTTTCTGTGTTATATACATTTTATAGATAAAATAACTTCATTTTTTTATTTTATTTACGGTTATTCCATTTTCATTTTTTCTCACATGAGGTATGCTCCGACTATACTTAAGTCATTCGTAGGGTAAACCCGCCATCCTGAGCTCAATGGTGGCCTCATATTTCTGATCTGAGTAACCATTTCTGAGTTATTCCACTTTTTCATGAAAACATCATACGACCGTTAATTTATGCTTAACAAAACTTCGACGGATCAATTTGGGCACTCCCAGCCTCGGAATCGCACACCGTAATAAATTGTGGACTCGTAAAATATCCATGAATTTAAGAAAAAAATTTCCATAGAATTTCTGGGTCTTTTTAGTACTAATGATTGTCCCCACAATCCATAACATTTTTTCAGTGCTCTTTTTTAGACACACACAATCAATGTGGGTATCTTCCCTTATGTACACCCATCATTTTCAATACTCTATGGAATTCGTATAAAATTGTTGGGTTTTAATATGGAAGGAACTTGGAAAGAATGTTTCACCCTTTCTACACGAGTCGTATAATTTATTCATTTATCACAGAATCATTTTGGTTTGTTTAATTAAACCTTCAAAACATATTAGATCATTTCCGTTTTATTTATTTCATTGTTCTATATCGTCACTCACACTAAATAATAAAAAACATCTCAGGAGGTTTCCCATCCTAATCACTGCTCAAGGAAATGAATGATAAATTGTGGACTTCAAATCAAGTATAAACATGAAATAAAAGGGTATCCTAGTTTAAATCATTAATATTGATTATTCATTTAACACTACATCATTTCATGATATTATATTAACCCCCCACCACCCAAGTGCACACCGTACCCATTTTGCATAGTAAATCCCAACTGAGACAATGCCACCACACAAATGTATGGGTTCTACTTCAGCTAATAATTTAACAACTAGGCCCTAATAATAACTCATAAACCTCACCATAACATGGTATTTTTCTCCTATCCCACTAGAAAACAAAGGTTTCACCAAATAAGTATGGTCTCCATCTGGGGACCACTCATTTTCCAGAATAGATCATCTATCTAAGGAACATTGCCACATTCCAATAGTTTTTCTTTCAAGTATTTATTTTTATCGCTTATACATAGTCCATCAAACAGCATAAAAGATCACTACTCCTATCCATGAATTCTTAATCGTATACTTCTAATGAGGCAGGCTCCTGAAATTAAATTTTCAAATTGTTAAAATGGGCCATATCATTAATTATTTAACCCATTATCATTATTGGGTGATACATGTACGCATTCAGGATAGTGGATTTTCAACCACTATTATATGGAAAAATATTTAAACATAGATATATTTTCTGAAAAATACATTGTAATAATATTTTTAATGGAAGGAGGTTTTAAGATTATTGGATCTAAAAAAGAAACAATAATGGAAAACATATGAGAAGCACAGTAGTCTTCATTTTATGAGATCATTTATATAATATACTATTTATATTCCAATTGTGTGACATGGGAAAGGTATTCAATTTTACCAAGTATAATGATACCATCAGTTAGTTGTATGGTCTAGTTCTGATAATAGTAATAATATTAATGAGATTCATTACATCATCAGTTTTGACAATTAATTGTACATTCTATCCATGAATTAACTAAATTAAATACCAAAATAGAGGATGGTTAGTTGAGATGATAATACATGTAAAAAATATCCACCAATGATGTGGATTATAACATCCATCAAGTATTATGTGATAAAACATAGAGGTGGTCATTTGTCAAAAAAGGGATGAATATATGGCATAAAAAATCGATTAAGGACAAGAAAACAATTTTTTTCTCAAAATAGAGCATGTTGATTTGTATTAGATAATATCACAATTTTATATTGATTTGATGAGACATTACCTATAGTTCATTGATGATTGTACAAGGATTTTATAATTTATGGTAATGACCAATATTTCATGGATGTTTAGTGTAATTTTTCAATATCATTGGCATGAATCATGGGTAGATGATACAACAGTTTCAAATATACAATGGAATGATGTTATAAAATTATAAATTGGAGGATTAACTCACGAATCATGTATAAGGAACCATCTAATTTTCGTGATATCCCATAAACCAAATGGTGTTTTCGAGAAGTGAAAGTTATTTATACACTACAAAAATATAACGAAACATTCAAAGAAATCCCTACAAGATACATTTTGGAATGATATAGCCTCAAAATTATAATGTACTATTAATTGATCCCATTTATATTGGGGATATAATAATACAATATATGATACATTTCATAAGATGGAACTTAAATTGAAATACAAGAATAAAATTTTATCCTAATGTATTATTTTATATTAGTAGACACAACGAATGTTTTAATCTCATTAAATGAATGGATTATCTATGGATAAACATACCTGATCAAGGAAATTTAGTGTTTAAAAAAATAATTAAATGAATATCTTGTGAAAATACATCATCATAGTTACAAACTAGAAGAATGATATGTAATTTATTGTAAATATATTAGTGGAAGGTGATAAGAAATTGTGGATCATAAGTGAAGGATATGGAAATGTGTTGGACTCTAATGATTATTCAAATTGTGAATATGGTTAATTTTGATAAGTAAAAATACCTAAGAAGATAATAAAGGATTAAAATAAAGATGAAATTTTAAATAGTAGCTATGTTATTCCAATCATAACAAGAACACACATGTACTCCACCTTGGATGACAATGAATAATATTACGACACATGATGCCTTCCTCTTATAGGCCATTGGTACAAATATTTACACAAGTATATAAACATATAGGAGGAATTTCCAAAAAAATTCAACAAACATACAATGAGACCCAACTAAAAAAAATATTAATAGAATGTAACATGAATCCCAATACATTATATTTCATAAAACAAAAAACTAAAGAGAATAAAATCCAAAATGCACTTATGGAAGGGATGATGAACTCATTTAATGCCTTGAAAACCCAATAATAGATATTAATGATTTAATCAACCACCAACTCAGTCATTTTTACTTGAATAACATTTATATATATATATATATGGACGATCATAAAAATTTAATAAATGAGATCCTCCTTGTAACCTACCATGAATATTTGGAAAATTCCTAATACGAAGCATATGTATAAAGAGTTATATCAATATATTATCTATATAGGAAAATTATATCCCCATGAAAAGATTGGATCTCTATCCATTTAATTCATAAAGGCATGATAAATAATTTAAGTAAAATATATAGAATAAGTGATCAATATTACCATAATACCTCTAATTTATTTATCATAAACCCAAAATTCCCAAATTCGGGTGATCCCATCCCATTCAGATGTCATGATAAATAAAAATTCAAATACAAACCTCCAATAACCACCTAACCGTCAACGGAAATCATCACATTACAACACTCATATCATAAAACTGATATCCATCACAACCAAGTAGAAACATATTGAAACATAATCCATCATATTGTGTGTTACTATAGATATAAGTACTTTATGCAATTAAAAAGGTGATAAATTTATTAAAAAATGTTATATTTTATTCACATTCATCTTCATGTATTTTAGAAATTAGTATCATTATATCTTATATGATCATATTTCCTATAACTGTTTGAAACCATATCCCAAGTATTTCTACATACATCCTATATCTGAAATATATTTTAGGGTAGGGGGATTAGTCATATATTTTTATTCTCCTCAACGTAAATTTTTTTAATATACATGGAAATAAATGAAAAAAAATCATTGTGGGACACCAAAAATGGAACTTTTAGTGGATTATATGTAATAATAGAACATAATGTTGTTTATATCACACAAAAAATTAATGTTGAAACTAAACCATCTCAAAATATAATTTAAAATACAACCAATATGATGACAATGATTCCACAACTAGATAAAATATAACCAATATGAATAAAAAATCATTCCTCTTTCTTTATGATTAAATCTATTACCAATCATTTAATAATTTTCTATAAATAACCATGTACAATAAAAATACGAATCATCATATGATGGAGTATAAATTACATACAATATTTTTATTATTGTTCCTTTTCGAGTTTTGTTAGTATATATTTATTACTATAGATTCGTAATTATTTAATATATAGAAATCATAGCGTTCAATTATTACATCGCATTATTAATAATACGTAATTAGAATCATTGAGACAAATCTATTCCTATATATAGGAACACATAAATAACTATACTGTAGATATTGTATTATGAATGAATGTACATATAAAATATAATATTCATGAAATCAATAAAGTATCTATGTTATATAAAATAATAATTATATCATTTCAATCAATTTAACATACCATCTTTAACAATCAATAGTTACCTAAACTAAGGGACCATCAAAAAATGAATTCGGAATATCTCTTCATGTACCATATATGTCACATTTGTATTCAAAACCATAAATGTATTTTATCTTTTATGAATTTTACAATATGAATAAAAAATATCAGAAGAAGTATTACTCGAAGATCATGAAATATTCTACAAAAACACGTGAATACAAGTGTGAATATTGAAACATCTCATTCGACCTTTAGAAAATTATTTCTGTAAATAATATCTAACTATTCCAACATGATTTAATTTTATATTTATCATACGATTTAATAATTCAAAAACACGTTTAAAAAATTCATCATTGAAACAAACATTTCTTAAATATGCTGAATCAATGTTAATTAATTTCTGATTTTTTATAAATTAATTATAATAATCATTAATATTCTTTCCTATTTTATGAACCTTACATTGTTCATTTATTTTTAATTCATTAATAATGCATCAGTACAAAAAATTATTAAAATATAATAATATCATTATAAATAGCATATAACATGTGGAAAATAAAATAATTTAAAATTATTATTACAATTTCATTATGATGTCTTCAATTTCATAAACTCAATTTTTTAATCTTTTAAATGTTATTTTTATCCATTTATCCAAATGAAACAAAAAAATTATTATCTATATTTACACATATAAATAGTATCATTTTCAATCATTATCCCAATAAATATTAGCAACCTTCTATATTATTATTAGAATGGATGGAAAAGGATTATAAGAAATATAAATCATGATGAAACTACAAATAGGATCACAATACTTGAATAAATGAGTTCCACTATTAGAAAATATTATAGGTAACCAATGGAAAAGAATTGTCCATCTTGGATATAATGTAAATTTAAAAAGATAAAAAGAAAGTGTACGTAAAACTATTTAATTTATAGTTTAATAAATCAATATATGTTATCATACATAATGTTCCATTAATTCCACGTAATTACAATAGAAATATATATAACATCAATAAATTTTAAAACACCATATGAATGAATGATACTTCAAATATACAATAAATCATTTGGATAATTAAAAATGAGATCAAATCATATCATTCCACCTAATTATGATTCACATGGTTTATTAATCTTCAAAACATACTAAAATATAAATTCTCTAAAGATATTGTGTGGATTTCGATATAGTGTAAAATATTATTTTACCATTTAAATATTTAAATTATAAGGATTTTATGATAAAAAATATATTGTGTATTATAAAAAATAGGATAAGTCAAAAGTGTGTGATTTCTCAGTTTTTAAGCGAGTTATGATTGAAAATAAAATTTACAATGATAACATATAATAGAGGTGGAATGTATGAATGATATAAAATTAACTAATTCAATGGTTATTACATAGGTGAAGAGAATTATATTTTCATTTTGGGAATTCATGAATTTCATGTTCATTCCTCTAATAAATAATTTAAATATATAGATATATATATATGGTATTGTTAGTATATAAATCTTGAATATGATGATTCCAAATAACAAAAATGAATATATAGTCGTTTTTATTAATGAATGAGGTATTATCTTGTACGGGAAAATTATTATTAATAAACACAATGTAATACATATTATTCATATCAATATATAATGCTTTTATATTTCTGCATATCTATAATTATTATTATTTTAATTCATGTGTAGTAATTTCTAAGATATATATTACTCTACCTTTTTAATAAATTACTATGTATTTTTTATCAATACATTTGGTTTGTTACTATGTCAATAAGTAGTATATCTGTTTTTTATATTTCATTCATATTTTTTCAATAAATTCTACATCAATTTATATGACATTATTATCAGAACGTTTTCCCTAATCATAAACTTTATTTGATGAAAATGTTCATAATTTAATATGAGAATTAATAAAATTAAACTAAACCCAAATATTGCATTATTATTTAAATTATCAGTATAACATTCAATAATGGTACCTAAAACACAAATACAACATGATAAACCCCCCCAAAACCCCAAAACCATTTGTAATAGAAAATGATTGTTTTTGAAAAATTTGAGTCCATACATTAGATAACTAAAATTTGTTCTCATCTATTTGAATCAAAATAAAACAAAACAAGGATTAATAGAAAAGAGTGAAAATTGTATAAAACATGTGAATTTATATTAGGGTCTTCAAACCCACATTACCATAACACTAGTAGAAAACATATTATCATGATAATATATATTATACAATATATGGAATGCAATGAGAAAAAAATTTGTCATTTCCTTAATTTTTTTTTAAATACCACTCATAACAATAACAAATATAAAAAATGAAATATATAGATAAATTATGGATCCTCAATATGAGAAAAAAAATCTACTATATATATGAACATTTATCCATTATATGAACAGAATATCCTAATGTTTTGAATACTAATCAGATATAAATATCTTCAAAATAATGTATTACATCTCATTTGAGCATGATTTTACTTCTTTAATCTCGAGAATATATCTATTAGAAATTTTTAAAAGTCTATTAATGGTAACACATTGAGAATTAAAATGATAAAGGAGGTCGATAAGAGAGTTGGATACTTACATTGATAGAGTGTTCGTGAATCAAAATGGATTTCATAGTGATGATTATTGAGGTGGTGATAGATTATTTTTTAAGAAAGATGAGTGAGTTTTTTTTAATAATTTGATAGGACAAGACAGTAATCAAAATTTAGGTAGATTCAATAATATAAATTAATAGAGTAGGGGGAAATAAAATATTGATCATGAAATAACCATACATTTTTTTAAAAAATCATGACTTGTAAAATTATATAATTCAGTATTATGATTTATAGTTATAAAATGATATTTATTTTAATTATGTTATTTAATTGTAATTTTTAAAAATAAAATATTCCTTAATAAAGAAGTTATAATTTTTTATATAAATATAATTACTAATTTATTAATTTAAATTTTTGTGGAAGATAATTTTTTTAATTAAAGTGGTCATAAGACAAAAATATCCATTTTTATAAAAAATATATTTTTATGAATAATAATTATGAAAAAGTACAAATTATAAATTTATTTGATTACTATGAAATTAATTTTTATAATATTTAGAAAATTTTACTTATTTGGGTTTTGATGAAACTGAAAAACTTAATTCCACTATAGAGATAATTAGTTTAATATAATTGACAAAAAACAATTTATATAATGGTATATATTACCTATGAAACAAAATGATAATTATTCATTTTATCTACTAATGGTTTATTTTTTAGAAAACTCATTTTACTCCATATTTAAATTAATATACATAATAAATTCTTTTAATTTTTTCAGAAAATGTTATATCACAATCATTTTAAATTTATATGAAATTAATATAAACTTATTTTGACAGTATTCACATATAAATCAACAATTTACAGAAAATAAAACAAAAATACGCCTTTAGATAATTTATATACGTTGAATTCAAAAACTATTTTCATTTGAGATATATAATATTATTTAATTATTAAATAGAAATTTTAAATGAAAATATAATGAATGAAACTATAGATAAATAATTTTTCCTATTATAATTATTCATAATTATATCCTTAATAAATATCTAAATAAATTCAGGTATATATATTACTTTGAAATATTAATTATTATTAATTTAATATTATTAAATTAATAAATGTATTTTACAGCTCAATATACCCATCACATGTTGAATAAAAATTCCTAAACAATATCACATTCAATATTTTAACATCAATAATCACATTTCATTATTCATTATCTTATAAACCTCATATTATTTAAAATAATAATAAGTTGATGAAAAATAATAATAGGTAATAAATTTTAATATATGATTTTATAATAAATGAATTTATTATATATATTTTTACTTGAAGTGTTTTTGTTGTTGTATTTCTTGTATTTATGCCTCACATAAAATTACATTATTTAAATATGTCTCCATGGTTATATTTCGATGCATATATATTATGACTCATGTTATATATATTTTGACTTATTACAGATTAAAATAATACCAAATATTAGGGTGTTATATTCTCCCTCTACCCATTAAACTGAATGATTCCTTTTAATATAAATTTTTATTCATTAATCAGTGTGTATACATACATCATTATAAACACATGATATATTTTTTAAGGAGATCGTAACATCAAAATCATATAAAATATGAAGTCAAAATTTACAACATAATAGACATGTATTGATATCATAAATTATATAATGAATTTGATAAAAATAAACATCATTGTATAATTATTGTTGTTTCAAGGGTATCATGATCACAACATCAATATCACGATCTTATTCCCAACAAAATTTGAAAAGAATGATTATTATGTTAATATAAAAATAAATTATTATGATTGATCATTTTAATTTTTAAACTCAATAAAAAAATGCTTGTTCCAATGAAACAATAATTTCATTGTATGTTACATCCACTGAAATTACTATAAAATTTCAACAAACATTTACAACATTAGTTTAGCTTCATTTATGCATGATCATTTTATATTTATATTCTCTTACATTTCATAGAATATGTTTCATCGTAATATTTATTGTAATTTATAATAATATTTTACAATGGATTTTTTTATTAACTAAAGATCCTACCATATCCATGCTAAGAAATTACTGTGTTCGATCATCGTTTCATGCACGGGGTGATGATCGTTTGAATTACCATACATCATTTTATGGTTATTAAACCTAGAGTTGTCATTATTAGATCCCATATCCATTTTTTATATCGAGACACGAATTTTTTATCTTGGAAATCTTAAAATAAAATATATATTAGGATATTTCCCATCAATTGGACTCATTTTTAAGGTTTTCATTGTAATTCCCTCATAGTAATATAGAAAAAAAATTCTCAAGAATAACTAAACCCTTCTATGATAAAAATCATGGCACCCAATCACAACACTCTAAGATCTGAATCTCATCACACATTATTTAAATACATGACTTGATATGAGGTCACCCAAGAAAAACATGATTCATTTTTATATAATAGACATAATTTTAAGACTGTAACCCCTAATAATCATGATATAAATAAAATTTATGATTCAATTTATTTAATTATTAGATTATAATCTTATAATATTTTTTACAATTTCAATTTTATAAACCAATACATTACTCCTTCATAAAATTATAATATGTAATTCTAATAATAAAAAATATAAATTATTGTTTATTCATTTTCATAGAAACTTCTTTACTCCTTGGAATAGTTAAATTTAAAATTTGGTAAACGAATTTTACAGTTGTATTTTTACAATAATATTTTTTATAGAAGGTTTATAGGATATTTTTATAGTCATTTCTTTAGAGTTTTCTCGTACATCAAGGTCTTGGGGAGTAAGGATATGTTATTTGGTGGATAAGTATCATTTTAGAAGGGAGAAAAATATTATTTTCTGAAATTATATAAAATGGAATATCCTTTTTAGAAACTAGAGGAAAATAATGGAGTGGGTATGATGTAAAGTTTGTTAGTGCTCAATAATACATTTTCACCCGTGCTTCAACTTCATCTACTCTTAGTTTTTTTACTGTTACCATTTTTTATGTTGATCATGAAAACTGATTTTTACATTAGTAATTTTCTTTTAATTACTAGAAATAAATTGTATTTATTAAATAATTTTGGTCTAATAGTTGAAAAAAATAAAATATATTATTTCATTTTAAAATTACATTGATGATAAAATTAATAATATTAAGATTAGTCGAAATAACTATAAAGTACCTTTTAATAAATGTTTAATATAATTGGAAAATTATAATTAATGTATAATTACAAATTTTGATGCTCTATATTACATTAATTTGTTTATTAATTACAAAATAAAGATTATGTGTTTTGTAAATTAATCAATGTTGAAAGTTCACATTATTTATTATTGTTTAAAAATAAAAAATAAAAAATTATTATTATTACTCTAAACATTTCTTATGTCTCCAAATTTTAATATTGTATTTTCTCTAATGAAAATATTATTTGTTGATGAATTATTTTATACCATAAATATATTTATAATATTGAAAAAAATTTCTATAAATTTCATATTTCATGAATGTATGTTGATATAGTTAAAAATACTTTGGTACTAACAAAAAAAATATTTTTGACTATTAACCTATAATTAATATTTACATGAAAAGTTTAAAAAATTCAAAAAAATTCTTACATTATGGTTTTGAAAATAACTTTCATTAAATAAATTTAAAATATTAAATTTTAAAAAAATTATTATAGATTTGTTTATTGAAAACGATTGTTAAAGAAAGAACATTTAATCATTATAAGATATTAATAATTGTTCTTATTTATCTATCATTAAATATATATATATATATATATATATATATACATTGAGTTATTACATACTAGAATATTATCCATTTAAATGTGATATATTTAATTAAATATGACAAATACAAATTAGGTTATAAAAATAATTCTTTGAAGATATCCCTTTTTATGATTACCATTTTTTATTAAATTATATGACTTATTTAACATCAAATTCTTATATTTAATGAATACAAAATTAATTGTTTAAAAAATAATATATAATTATTTTGGATATATTTTTTTAATTATATAATTTTTTTTCTAGGGGACTTTAAATATTTTTTAAATTTCTTAATGATGTTTCACATAATATTTTATTATTTTATCATTGTTTGAAATAGTTCAACTAATATTGGTGTTATGTGTGAGAAATTACATAGAAAATATTGAAATTTACAATGATTCAACAATATCTAGGTGTAATAAGATATGTGTATATATATATATATAAACAATGATCTAGGTATAATAAGTGATCGACTACGTCATCATTTGAGCAGGGAATCAAGTCTAACAGTCTCATCACTAATCACATAAATATATCTATATTAATTAATATCATACTAAAAAATAAATTAGAAAATAAATCTGGTGATTGATAAACAATATACTGATGACATTACCATGTAATATCGTCTACGAATTCTTATAAACATATTTCATGATCCATTCAAATAATACACATTTTCTACATATACTCTTGACATGATTGAATCTCAATAGTCCATTATTTTGACATCACATCTTCATAAACATCAAAATAATTCTATTAAATGACATGTAAATAATCAATACGATATAAAAAAGATTATAGTTTTTCGATACATTTTGGTTCAGGTTCATATATTTTTGTAGTAAAATCCGAGATGAAATTGTACGAACATTCACTAAATCCAAAAATGTCTAACAAAATCAATGAGAATAATTTCTCCAAATATAATATAAACACCCTAAAATTTGATGGATTTTTTTTTCTTAAATACTTTGGAATTTTAAAAGTCTGTGGCTTCTAATGGTACATGATTCTGAGGCTCGATGTCCCCAGAATGAATTTCTAAAGATCATCTCAGGTACGTTCAGTAAACGAACGAGGAGGTTTTTCTATCTTTTGAACTGGTGCTCTGAATTGAAATATGAGGGCACCGATTAACTCGTATTGCCGGTAATTGCTTAAGGGGACCTTTACCGTTGTTGCGTTTTAAGGGGGTTAAGAATTATTATTTGTGGATTTAGTTTAAAATAAATAAAATTGAAGGAACAATTTATTTTTATATCTAAGGAGGTTAATTCCTCCCATGGAAAGTTGTTTGTGGGCCCCACACCCACCCAACATCCCATGTGTGGATATATGATAGGTTGGGCCCACACGAGCCCCAACCTTTCATTTCCCCCAAACCCCCCCAAACCCCCTTCATTAATTTGTTAACATCTCTTAATTATGTAACTATTCCTCTTCTATCTCTTCCTCTTTCACTCTAGACAACACACCTTAATTAATTAATGGAACCTATTCAATTAATAATTTAAGTGATTCATAATTTTTAATGCTTGGAAAGTTTAATTAACATAAGGGGAAGCCTTATTTTAATTTGGTTGGCACTTGTTTTGTTGGGGGAACATTTGAGAGAGAGATTTTGTGAAGGAAGAGGGGAATTTCTCATTTGTTGAAGAACACAAAACCTCCGGCAAAGAATGACACTCCCTTCCACGAATATCGATGACACACCATCTTTTCTCATCTCCATGACAAGAGATGATACGTCAATTCTTCTTCGGGTTCACTCCTACAATGACAGAAATGACATCGTCATCCACAACGCTTTTCATCTACAAACCTTATTCAATGTAGGGGTTTATTCTTTGATGTGAATGTTTTTGAACCCCGTTCTTCATAGGAAATTGTTGTAAATATATGGCCAACTTCTACCGCCTAATGCGAAAGGTGCGGGCTGAATGCACACGGCCCAACGATCCTCTGTATACTATTGTTTTCAATTGATATATGTTGGATGATGCTGCGATAGGAGTGACGGCCGTGCGCTGGCCACGTATGGAAGAACTGCGGCCCACAACTACGGGCCGCTCAACCGAGGAAGAACCGGGCCGTAGGAGGAAACCGAGGCCCCCCACGATGCCTTGTTGTGGGAGACCATGGCTAACCCGAGTGGGCCGCTTCGGCGGAAGAACCGGCCAGCCCATCGGCTGGCCGGGCGGAGGCGAGCCGCGGTTCCAGGAGGGCACCGTGCTAGAGAACCGGCATGCCCATCAGTCGGAACGGGCGGAGCCGAACCGCGGTGCCAGGAAGGTGCCGCGCTGAAGAAACCTTTGGCCCGCCTGAGATGACCGCTTGTGCCAGAAGGCCGGCCGTCCTAGACGGCTGGTTTGGGAGGTCGGCGGCGATTGGCGCCGCCGGTTCAGACAGTCAGGGGGGCGTGCCCCCTCAGACCGCTTGGCTTTCAGGTCGAGCTGCTGGGCCAGCTGGTCGAGCCAGCCGAGCCTGGCCGCGCCACTTCGGGCATGGTCGCGCTCTCTTTGGCTCAGGCCGCTCCCCTCGGGCTGGGCCGCACAAATTTTTTGTCTGAACCAACACAACTACTGGGTCAGACCCGCCAAAATTGGGTGACCTGACCCGCCAGCCCATTGGGCTTATCGGGTCGGGCCCGTTATTCACTTAAACGTGAATAACTTAATGACCGCGTGTCTGATTGATGCGCCATCTACGGCACTGGGACCGTATCGACGAGGCGGTCCTTTTTCAATACTCTATGTGAGTTTTGGAAAACATAGCTAAACGACTGGGTTTGGAATGTGCATATTTCCAACTGGGACCCTAGAACGAAAAAGCCGATATCTGTCAGAACGGGCATCTGATTCACGCACTGTCTGTCGCTATGAGATCCTTTTGACGAGACAGAACATCGGGATACATCAACTCTGGACTTTGTGATAATTTATGTATCGACCCCTTTACTCGAGGAGCGGACCCCCCTGGAATCGAGTACGTTGTGTGCGGGAACCCTAGAGTTAGTTGCGACCCCGACGACTATCGTGCTGGGATCCTCCGTGGGTTTGACGACGAAGATGACTATACTTGGATCCTATGTGGGCTCGGAAGTGAGAACAACTGTACATGGATCCTCTGTGGGTTTGGCAGCGATGACGACTGTACTTGGATCATATGTGGGTTCGGCAGTGATGGTTACTGTAATAGGATCCTACGTGGGTTTGGCAAAGATGACTTTTGCACTTGAATCCTACGTGGGTTCGGCAGAGGAGATGATTCAAAGGCTAAATCTAATCATCTCCACCTCTCTTCATGGGTAGTATACTCGTGTGAGTTGATTCTTGTCTTTCAATCATTATCATTGGTATGATTGACTTATTTCTTGTGTGGAATGGGTTGTGCTTGGGCTCGAAATTTGGAGCCAAACTGTGATTGATGAATTATGTATATGTATGGGCATATACCTATGTAGATTTGGTTGATACTTTGTGATTGTATTATTCCATTGTGGTTTATCTTTCCTGGATTATGGGAGACCTTCGGGGGTCTCGGGGTCCCTACTGAGTATCGTATACTTACCCCTGCATGGGCTATGACCGCACTACGTTGTGTTGGATGCAGATGACAGACAAAAATGATCGAGGTGGAGGCTTGTGGAGCTAGATGGTACCCGGAGGTGGACCACTAGACGAGACGTACACTGAGAGGACGACCGGACCCAGGGAGCTGACGAGACCTTCTGTACCCACCCTTCAGGTGGGATATCCGGATGATGACACAGTGGATGCCGCTTTACTTTATTGATGTTGTAATTTCCTCCTCAGTTGTACTGTACATTCATTTGGTTATGTATACTGGCCAATTTAATTTTCAGCACTTACTTTGGTACTCTGTTTTACTCAGTTCTTACTTCACTTGCATACTCTATTGTGTATTTTTACTTATATAAAGGCAATACATTCCCTTTTTATCAGGATTTACGCCTTTGGTGCTAGTCTCCGTCCCCTAGCCTAAGGAAGGTGGGCTTGGGGTAGTCATGGCATGGGTAATGAGGATGGGTCATGACAAATTGGTATTAGAGGAGTCGGTTCTACCACAGAAATCAGGACTCTGATAATTTTTTCTCTGTGAAGAAATAGTGTTAGGAGTATTGAGTGTTGTTATCAGTCTAGGGAGTCCAGTGTTGGTGCAGCAGCCGACGTATCTATACACAAAGACCCTGACTTTTGATTTCCGACTCAGTGCATGAAAACATTGATTGCAGGTGTGTTTCAAAAGTTTTCTTTGTTATTACATTTTTTCAGCTCACCAGGTATATTGTTTGACCGTGGCACAACTTTTTATTTTTATTATGGCCCCACATAGGCATCCAACTAGGGTTCCAAGATAAGTGTGAGATGGAATCCCACCGAGCGACGAGGCCACAGTGCAGAGCCCCATTACAGCGGAGGCACCAGCGGTACCATTACCCGTCGAACCACCGAAGCCACCAGCCCCAGCAGCATAGAGTGCACGCATCCGGAGTGCATTGCATGAGTTTCAGTGACAGATGCCGCCCAGGTTCCATGGAGAGATGGACCCTCGGGCAGCCGAGGATTGGCTGTAGGCTATCTTTAGAGTCTTCAGATTGGTAGGGACACCAACATAACTTATGGTGATCTTTTCTGCGAGTCTCCTGCATGCAGCAGTAGGTAAATGGTGGAACATGATGCTCCTGGTGCACGAAGAGGAATCACTACATTGGATGGAATTCGAGTGCCTCTTCCGCTCAGAGTTTGTTCCAGCCACCCTCAGTGCGGTGCACATCCATAAGTTACTACAGCTGTGGCAGGGCAGCATGACAGTAACCCAGTACTCAACGATATTTATGAACCTCTCACGCTACTCCACGGACATGGTACGAGACCCATTATTCTATTCCCGGACAATTGAGTAGGGATTGAGGCATGAGATCAAGACATCGATGATCTCCCTCAGCATTCCGACACAGGCAGGAGTTCTGGAGAGAACCCTTCTTGTGGAGAGAATTCTTGCTGAGCCTACACCAGTAGTGAGACGCACCGCAGGGCGACACGTAGATGAGTCTTCTGCAGCTGGAAGTAGAAAGATGCCGTAGAGGTCAAGAGGAACATGCCATCAGGTGGGCAACCTCAGGATTCTGGTTCGAATGTGTGGGGAACACGGAGCAGAGCCAGCCATACCAGGGGAAGGTAGTGTTGTGCATGCGGCGGGCAGGGCCACATGGCTCGTGACTGCCCGACCCACCATGCAGAGGAGTAGTATATAGTAGAGGGACCCCCCCAAGAAGAGGCAGAGGATTGACCATGGTAGTCCGCATGGAGCTGGCGGACAATGCAAAGGAGCTGGATAAGCAGTAGGTGGTGGACGACGCTTCGAGGCTCTACCACCACCACCACCAGGAGGACCACCCCGACCACAGGGAGCTAGCAGACAAGGACAGGCTCAGCTCTAGGAATTCAAGGCCTATGACCACGACTCACCTGTGATTATTTGAGGTACTATATATGTCTAAACCACCCTTGCTGCAGTTATTATAGACACAAGATAGAGACATTCTTCTATTTCTGATGCCCTTGTTCGGAGCTCGAAGATTCCGACGGAGCTGTTGGCTCAAACTTTATGGCTAGAGACTCCTACGGGAGTAGACTCGATGATTACACACTGGAACAGGTAGTGTGATCATACTCTAGGAGGTGAGATCTTCGGCTGAGATATTCTTCTAGCGGCCTCGAGGCATTACGACGTCATCTTGGGTATGGATTGGTTATCTACAATCCATTCCCAGGTCAATTGTATTAGGCACAAAGTGTGGTGTTTCCACATAGATGGGAGTAGGTTTACCTTCACTGGTGATAAGGGAGACTTTTTAGCGCACCATGGACTTACATAGAGGAGAGGGAATCTGATCACACATCAAATGTCTAGTCTCATCCTTAGAGCGGTTGATGTGTGGACTATGAGTTTTCATATTATGGTGGATCAATATGCTGACGTTTTTCCTGAAGATGTTCGAGGACTACCTCCTCGCAGAGAGGTATACTTCTACATATACATATACCCCGAGATAGCACCGATATCTACTCCAGCATATCGGATGGCTCCCGCCGAGATTCATGAGCTGTGGGTGAAGCTGGAGAACTTACAGGGAAAGGGATTCATCTGACCTAGTGTTTCACCTTGGGATTCTCCGATTTTGTACGCCAATAAGGCGGATGGGAGCTTATGACTATGTGTCGACTACCGTCACATGAATCTGGTGACCGTGAAGAAAAAGTATCCACTCTTGAGGATTGAAGACCTCTTTGAGCAGATCAAGGGATCACGATGTTTCTCAATGTTATATCATAGGTCAGGCTATCCTCAGCTCAGAGTTAGAGAATAGGATCTGCAAAATATGTCCTTAAGGTGTCGGTATGGCCACTACGAGTTCTTGGTTATGCCCTTCAGCATAACCAACGCACCAGTAGTGTTCATGAGTCTCATAAACATGATCTTCAAGCCTTTCCTCAATCGTTTTGTCGTAGTCTTCATCGACGACATACTGATTTACTCGACTATTAAGGAGGAGCCCGCCTACCACTTACAGGTTGTACTGGACACACTCATAGACCACCAGTTATGGTAAGCTCTCGATGTGCCAGTTCTGGATTTGAGAGGTTCATTTCTTGGGGCACTTCATCTCGGAGGTGGGATTTGTAGTGGATCTTGTGAAGATCAAGGCATTACTTTCTTGGGAGCCACCCAGGAGAGTGACGGAGGTGCGGAGTTTCCTAGGTCTGGCTGGGTACTATCATAGATTTTTTTTCATACCTATCCAGAGTTGTAGCACCACTTTCATCTTTGACAGAGAATGGGATACCCTTAGTGTGGTAAGATAGATTTTAGTAGGGATTCTAGGAGCTGAGACAAATATTGATCAGTGCGCCCATATTGAGGCTATCAGAGGAGGGTGTTGGGTATGTGGTTTACTGCGATGCATAATTTACCAGACTCGGGTGTGTCCTGATGCAGGAGTGGGAAGTGATCGCCTATGGTTCACAGAAGTTCAGTAAACATGAGAAGAACTACGCTACCCACGACCTGGAGTTAGAAGCAGTGGTCTTCGCCTTGAAGATGTGGAAACACTATCTGATGGGCGATCAATTTACAGTCCATTATGACCACCAGAGTCTAAGGTACATTTTCTCCCAGAAGGACCTAAACATGAGACAGTGGTGATAAATCGAGTTCCTCCATGACTATGGCTTTGAGATAGTTTATACTCCTGGTAAGGGGAACGTAGTAGTTGATTCTCTCAGTAAGAGATCAGGCATTCAGCTACATGGAGAGGTGAAGAAGCAGTTAGCTTCTTTGCAGATATCTTTCATGGATAGAGATGGGGCAGCCTTTATACAGTCCCTTACAATCACTCCTCCACTACATTAATAGGTTAGAGAGGCACAGCGTGGGGACGTTGACTGTGAGACGCGACGTGCTCAGATTTCCACAGGGCAGGCGCCTGATGGATTTTCTTAACGAGGAGAGCACGTCATCATCTTCAGGGGTTGTACCATGGTACTAGTTCCACTGTAGGAGGAAGTGCGGAGGTAGTTTCACACATCCCCTCTAGGGGTGCATCCAGGAGAGGCGAATATGTACCAGGACCTCAGACGAAAGCACTGGTGGCCAGGTTTGATGAAGGTTATAGTAGAGTTCGTTTCACGATGCCTCACTTTCCAGCAAGTGAAGGTGGAGAACCTGGTACCAGTGGGCTAGGTATAGCCCTTAGAGGTTCCAGAGTGGAAGTGGGATGAGATATCCATGGATTTTCTGACAGTGCATCCACATACATCCATGGGACACAACTCAATCTAGGTGATTGTCAACCGACTCACCAAGTCGGACCACATCCTTCCGATCAGAGAGCAGGGCTCAGTATAGAGCTTGGGATGCCTCTATGTTCAGGAGATCATACGACTTCATGGTGTTCCATCATCTATCTTCTCCAATCGAGATGCTTGCATTACTTCCCAGATTTGGAAGGGGTTGTAGGAGGCATTTGGGATGCTGTTATGCCTGAGCACCACCTTTCATCCTCAGATGGATGTCTAGATGGAGAGGACCATTAAGACTCTAGAGGAAAAGCTCCGTGCATGTGTCCTTGACTTTGGTCATAGTAGGGAGGATCACCTACCCTTGGTGGAGTTTGCGTACAACAACAACTACCACTCCACCATCGGGATGGCACCTTACAAGGTACTGTACGAACGACCATGCAGATCACCTGTTTGCTGGACTGACCTTGGGGAGTCACCACTCGTAGGACCAGAGATGGTTTAGGATACAACGGAGAAGGTGCAAATTATCCAAAACCAGATGAGGACTGCACAGAGCAGACAGAATTCCTATGGTGATAGGAGACAGATACCGCTGGAGTTCGAGGATGGGGACCACGTTTTATTATGAGTCTCATCTGTACGTGGATTACAGAGATTTGGCTGGGGAGGAAAGTTATCTCCATGCTTCATCGGATCAATCCAGGTCCTAAACAGGGTAGGCGAGGTGGCTTACCGCATGGCCCTTCCACCACAATTGCACCAGGTGCATAACGTCTTCCATGTATCTCAGCTGAGGAGATACCTGCACGACCCAAACCACATCATTGATCATGGGGAGCTAGAAATTGATGACTGGGCTACATTCATGGAGGTCCTGGTGGAGATCGAGGATCGACAGGAGTGGGTCCAATGTGGATGGTTGAATCATCTGGTGCGCATTCTTTGGAAGCACGGGAACCTCCAGGAGAGCACATGGGAGCAGGAGGCTCAGATTCTTGCTCAGTACCCTCATTTGTTTCCCTAGTTTATAATGTATCTTTACGGGGATATAATGCCTCGAGGTGGGGGTAATATAAAGGCCCTAAAATTTCAAGGAAAATTCTTTCCTTATATACTTTGGAATTTTACGAGTCTGTGGCATCTTAGGGCACTTGATTCTGAGGCCCGGTGTACCTGGAATCAATTTTCGAAGTTTAGTTCGGGTATGTTCAGTAAACGAATGAGTGAGTTTTTCTATCTTTGGAATCGGTGCTCAGAATTGAAATTTGAGGGCACTGATGAACTCACAGCACCGATAATTGTTTAAGGGGACCTTTACCACAGTTGCATTTTATGCGAGTTGAGAATTATTATTTGGGGATTTAGTTTAAAATAAATAAAATTGTTGGAAAAATTTAATTTCATATCTAAGGAGGTTAATTCCTCCCATGGAAAGTTGTTGGTGGGGCCCACACCCACCCAACTTCCCATGTGTTGATATATGAGAGGTGGGGACCACACGAGCCCCAACCATTCATTTTCCCCAAACCCCTTAAAACACCCTTCATTAATTTGTTATCATCTCTTAATTATGTAACTCTTCGTCTTCTCTCTCTTCCTCTTTAACTCTTGACAACACACCATAATTAATTAATGGAACATTTTCAATTAATTAATTATGTGATTCAAAATTTTGACTGCTTTTCATGTTTAATTAAAATAAGGGGAATCCTTATTTTAATTGGGTGGGCACTTGTTTTGTTGGGGGAACTTTTGAGAGAGAGATTTTGTAAAAGAAGAGGGGAATTTCTCCTTTGTTGAAAAACACCAAACCTCTGGTGAAGAATAGAACTCTCTTCCATGAAGATCAACGACGCACCATCTTTTCTCTTCGCCGCGACAAGAGAGGTGACGTCAATTCTTCTACAGGTGCACTCCTACGATGATAGACACGACACCATCATCCACGACGCTTGTCAACTGTGATCATTTTTCGAGGTAGTGGTTTATTCATTGATGTTAATGTTTTCGTACCCCATTCTTCATTGGAAATAATTGTTTACATACGGCCAATTGCTACCGCCTAACGCGGAGGGCGTGGTCCAAATGCACATGGCTCGACGACCTTTTGTAGACTCTTGTTTGTGATTGAGATATGTTGGAAGATGCGGAGACGGGATTGAAGGTCATGCGCCGGCCACGTACGGAAGAACCGCGACCCGCAACCGTGGGCCGGTTAACAGAGGAAGAACCGGGCCGAAAGAGGAAACCACGGCACCCCACGGTGCCGTGCTACGGTAGAACGCAGCTCGACCGAGCGGGCTGTTTCAGCGGAAGAACCGGCAGGCACATCGGCAGGCCAGGCATAGGCGAGCCACGACGTTAGGAGGGCACTGCGCTAGAGAACCATCCAGCCTGTAGGCCGACCAAGTGGAGCCAACCCGCGGCGCCAGGAGGGGGCCGCGCTAAACAAACCCACGTCCCGCCCGAGCGGGCCGCATGCGCCAGAAGGTCGGCTGGCCTAGCTGGCCGGTTTGGGTGGGTGGCGCCCCAGGTTCTGATAGCCGGGGGGTGGGGGCGCCCCTTCGGACCACTCGGCCTTTGGGTCATGCCCCACCGGGCTGGGCGGCCCCACTTTGGGTCTGGCCATGCCACATCAGGCCGGGCCTAGCTCTCTTCGGGCCGGGCCGTGCTCCTCATACTAGTCCCCACGAATCATTGGGCCAATTTGAGACCCCTACTAGGTCAGACCTACCAAAACTAGGTGACCCGACCTGCCAGCCCACTGGGCTTATCGGGTCGGGCCTCTTATTCACTTAAACTTAAATAACATAAAGATCATGTGTTCAATCGTCGCGCCGTCTACGACACTGGGAGCCTATCGACGAGGTGGTACTTTTTGGATACTCTAAGTGAGTTTTGGACAACATTGGTAAACGACCGGGTTTGGAACGAGTGTATTTCCAACCGGGCCCTTGGAACGAAAACGCCTATATCTCTCAGACCGAGCGTCTGATTGACGCGCCGTCTGTCATGTTGAGTTCCCTTTAACGATATGGTACTTCGGGATACATCAACTCTAGACTTCGTGATAGTTGATGTATCGACCCCTTTACTCGAGGAGGGGACCCTGTCAGAATCGAGTACAATGTGTGCGGGAACCCTAGAGCTTGCTGCCACTGCGACAACTATTGTGCTGGGATCCTCTATGGATTCGATGACAAATACGTTTGTACTTGGATCTTACGTGGGTTCGGCAGTGAGAACGACTGTACTTGGATCCTCTGTGGGTTCGGCAGTGATGATGAATTTACTTGGACCCGATGTGGGTTTAGTAGTGATGGTTACTGTACTAGGATCCTACGTGGGTTCGGCAGTGACGACTTCTGTACATGGATCGTACGTGGGTTCAGTGTAGGATAGAAATAGTGATGTAGATGCTCAATTTACAAGAGGGGGTGAATTGTAAACTTTAAAAATTCTCTTTGGAACCTTTAAAGCTAGATACAAATAACTATGTTTTCCTTAATCAAAGGAAAGTACTATGTTTAACAAAGTTAATCTAAGCAAATTCACAACACCTCTAATACCGAATGAAAACATTGAAAGAGATTCCGAAAGTAGGTTCTGGAAATATGGTTCCAGAAATTGAAACTTAAAAAAAGATTGCAATATGATATTTTACCTTAAAGCGTATAGAATCTAAATGAAACAGAGTATAAGTAAGGAAGTATAAGAATGTTATACTTTCCTTATAAAACAAAATGCAACGGAAATTAAACAAGTAGTTAAACTACAATTAACAAGATATAAGTATTTTAACCCAAAGAGAAGGGTATCCAACAACCTTGGATAAAGGTCCCTTGTTTTATACATTCAAGCAAGTCTATCTTACCCACACCAGGATAAGCCCTCGATACGATGATCGGAGTGTCTCTGTCTTGCTATCCCCGCAAGCCCTCAACTTCAAGGTAGTTGGAAACCCCTGTCTTCCTCAGCAAGGAAGCCCTCGAACTTCAAGGTAGTCGGCACCTCTGTCTTCCTATCCTCGGAAGTCCTCGAATGTAATCACCAACATTCGGAGTCGCACGAAGCTTTGAGAGTTAATAAGAACCTCTCTCTCTAGAAATCACTTCATGTATGTAATCACATGAGTCGAAGATCAGTCAGCCTTTCTGCACTGAGCTCTTTCAAATGAGCTCCTATTTATAGGAAAATTTCCAACGGTCGGCTCCTTCTTCCAATGGTCATATTTTCCATGAAATTCGAAAGGACCTGTACATGTGTAACTCAACCAATGATTAATAAGAACCAGAATAGACGACATCGTTTTATAACAAACTTTGTATAACTGAATGTACAACATCGTTTTGGAATTATGAAGATGTAAGTAAAGACTAATTAATAGTTCGGAGTGTTAAGAAAGTGAATGGTTCGGAGTCTAACCAAAATGAAGTTTGGAGTCTATGTTAAGAAATTTTTGGATTCTATATTAAAGAAAATCAGAGTCCGGTTTCATCAGAAATCGGATTCTAAATCTGTAGAGTTCGGAGTCGAACTGCTTAAATTTTCGGAGTCAAAATTCTAAAGTGTTCGGAGTAGAACTTCTTAAGAGTTCTGAGTCGAACTTCATAAGAGTTCAGAGTCGAACTTCTAAAGAGTTCGGGGTCGAACTTCTTAAGAGTTCGGATTCGAACTTCTAAAGAGTTCGGAGTCGAACTTCTTAAGAGTTCGGGGTTGAACTTCTTAAGAGTTCGAATTAGAACTGCTTCAGACTTTGGAGTCCAGAATTCAGATTAAAACTATATTACAGATCACATCCAAGATTCGGATCCTCAAAATAGAATACTCCAACATTTCATTATAAGGCTCCGACAATTTGGTTTTGATTCTGGTTTTTGATTTTAAGGGAAAAAATGCTAAATATAAGAAAATCTAGGTTAAGGTAAATTTCCTTAAGGAAGTAAATTTTCCTTATTTGAGTAATAATAATATTTACTTAAGAATAAGGTGTTTGTGATTTTCAAAACAAGAAGGAATGGAAAAGTCATAAGGAAAACCTTATTGACTCAACAATCTCCCCCTTTTTGGAAAGCACAAACATCCTTTTGAAAAAGTATATAAGGATTTTGAAAAAATTTCATTAGACTATTTAAAACATATCTCCCTTCGTTCATGGATAGAAGAGAATACAACTAACTCCCCCGTAGGCATTGAAACTCTAAGGATTGTATTCTGGGTTTCCAGAGTATAGTTTTCATTATTGTAAGAATGAAACAAAACGTAGTGGGAAACTCCCCCTTTCCTTAAGGATATTTCTCTCAGAAATATTTCTTTTCTCCTCCTCAGGAATAGTTCTTTTTCCTTCTCCCCCTTTGTGATTTTTAAAAAGAATTGAAGGGAATGGAAAACAAATTATGCTACCTGAAACATTAGTATACCACAAGAGACAAACCGAACAGATAATCATTTCATTAGAGTTGTGGGGAAAAAAATTACAAGGAAAGAAAACTACAACAAAAGATCAGAGTGGGTTCATTTGTCTTCCTTTTCCTTTGGAATAAGCTGCTTCAAAAAGGCTTTGAGTTTCTTCAGGTCTCTTTGGTCTTCCTCTCGTTGACACTCCAAGGATTTTTTCTTTTCTTCTTGGGATTTTAACAGCTGTGCTTGAGCCTCCAAGGATTCTTTTTGCAAATTCAATAACTCATCCTGCTTCTGCATCCTCTGCTGAAACTCAATCCGGAAATCTCTTTCAAATTTCCAATTCTGAGATACTGAGTTAAGCTTGCCATTTAGATCCCTGACCTGATGATTCTAGACATTTTGTTCCTGGGTCAACTTCTCAGAAATTCCAGTAACCTTTTTGTCCTCCATTCCAAAAGAACTTTGAACATCAGCCTGGAAATTTTCAAAGTGTACTAAATCTTTTTCCACTATCTTAGACCACTTGGTTACTTTACTACAAGATTTCATATGCACGTCATAATCGATTAGAAAACTTTTCTGTTCATCTTCCAACTTCACAAACTTATCCATTACCATGGATAAGGAATCCGATTTTTCATTCATAGATTGTTGCAGCAACTGGCATCTAGAATCTATAGTTGGAAGAATCGGTATTGTGTCCACCATCTTTCTCAGAGATTGAACCATAAAATCATGCATGTGGGATGATGATTCCGAATCAGAGACTTCTTTTTGAGATTCCTCTTCTTCAACTGGCATCAGATTCCTTCTAGAGGTACCACCAACCTCTTTATTTCTAATGATATCTTTAATAGTTGTCTCCATTAAAGTTTTCTTGCCTTTATCGGATTTTGTAATGGATTGCACTTTTGGAGAAACTTCCTCATATTCAAGAAACTTGATCAATCTGATCTTCATCTGATTGCTGTCTTTCTTGTACTTCTTCAAGATAGTTCCTTTGATAGGATTCTTCTTCATCAAACAACTCATTCTCTTCTTCTTCCTCTTAGGGTTGCTCGCCGGCTTCCTCATCTCCCTTCCCTGGAGATACTATTTTTCCGGATTCAGCCTTATAATCCAGAAATTGTTTGATCAAGGTATCTAGATCTTCACTCTCCTCTTCTTCTTCTTCTTCTTCCTCAACTTGTTCTACTTCTTCCTCAACAGCTTCAACACCTTCTTTCTTTGCTTCTACTGCAGGTTCTTTACCCAGGTTCTTTTACAGAGTGACAAAACTTTTCACTGATGTTTCTGGTAAAGAAGTTTCGACTCCGAATGTTTATGGAACTAGAAGCCTTTCAGAAGCCAACTCTGTACCTTTTAGCAACGATTGTACTAGTTCAGCTTCAATCATCTTCTTCCTCACCATCTTTTCCTTAGTTTCTCTTTCCAGCTCCTCAGAAGCCTTTTCTTTTAAAGCCTTAGCCTCAGCAGGGTTGAGTCCGAATTGAGGATCCCCTTACTTTCTCATTTCCTTATCTTTCCTCCATTTTGCTGCTACTTCATCTGTATATATTTTCTGCTTCTTCGGTTTGGGTGGTGCAGATTCAGTTTCCTTTGGCTGAGGAAATTCTTCATCAGTAACTACTTCCTTAGACTTTATCTTCTTCCTTTGCTTTTTAAAGGCTCCGGAGATTGTGTTTCTTTTTCAGCTGCTTAAAATTCTTCCACAGATAGGGGGTAAAATTCTCCTGATTCACTAGAAAATCTCATCTTCATTCTCTTAAGCGTATCATCACTGACAAGCATGAGCTTGCAATTCCGGATCATTGATTTGCAGGCAACTTTGAAATATTCTATGCATCGAACAATCAATATTGATAATAAGGATGGATACCTTATAATCTGAGCTCTCATATTTCCTTCTTTGATATTCTTGATCGTAACCAAGACATGCCTTATCAGATTTATCTTTCTTAGATTTACCAAAAAATCTAAGACATAGATATCACTCTTCTTCAGATTGTCTATATCTCCTCTTCTCGGAACCAGAAAACCTTGCACCCATAGTTGCGGTATTATATTATTCGGAGCAAGCCGAGCAATCTTAGTAGTTGAATCTCCTTGAGCCCAAGACAATGCAGTGCTTTTTCCAATTGTAGGATCGAAATAGTGATGTAGATGCTCAATTTACAAGAGGGGGGTGAATTGTAAACTTTAAAAATTCTGTTGGAACCTTTAAAGGTGGATACAAATAACTATGTTTTCCTTAAGCAAAGAAAAGTACTATGTTTAACAAATTTAAACTATGAAAATTCACAACACCTATAATACTGAATGCAAACTTGGAAAGAGATTCCGAAAGTAGGTTCTGGAAATATGGTTCTAGAAATTGAAACTTAACAAAAGATTAGAATATGAGATTCTACCTTAAAGCGTATAGAATATAAATGAAACAGAGTACAAGTAAGGAAGTATAAGAAAGTTATACTTTCCTTATAAAACAAAATGCAGCAGAAATTAAACAAGTAGTTAAACTACAATTAACAAGATATAAGTCTTTTAACCCAAAGAGAAGGGTATCCAACAACCTTGGATAAAGGTCCCTTGATTTATACTTTCAAGCAAGTATGTCTTACCCACACCAGGGTATGCCCTCGATACGATGATCGGAGTGTCTCTGCCTTTCTATCCCTGCAAGCCCTCAACATCATGGTAGTTGGCAACCTCTGTCTTCCTTAGCAAGGATGCCCTCGAACTTCAAGGTAGTCGGCACCTCTGTCTTCCTATCCTCGGAAGTCCTCGAATGTAATCACCAACATTTGGAGTTGCATGAAGCTTTGAGAGTTAATAAGAGCCTCTCTCTCTAGAAATCACATCAAGTATGTAATCACATGAGTCGAAGATCAGTCAGCCTTTCAGCACTGAGCTCTTTCAAATGAGCTCCTATTTATAGGAAAATTTCCAACAGTCGGCTCCTTCTTCCAACGGTCATATTTTCTATGAAATTTGGAAGGACCTGTACACGTGTAACTCAACCAATGGTTAATAAGAAAAAGAATAGATGACATCGTTTTATAACAAACATTGTATAACTGAATGTACGACATCGTTTTGGAATGAAGCAAATGTAAGTAAAGACTAATTAAAAGTTTGGAGTGTTAAGAAAGTTAATGGTTCAGAGTCTAACCAAAATGAAGTTCGGACTCTATATTAAGAAATGTTCGGATTCTATTTTATAGAAAATCAGAGTCTGGTTTCATCAGAAATCAGATTCTAAATCTGTAGAGTTCGGAGTCGAACTGCTTAAAAGTTCGTAGTCAAACTTCTAAAGAGTTCGGAGTCGAACTTCTTAAGAGTTCGGAGTTTAAATTATTAAGAGTTTGGAGTAGAACTTCTTAAGATTTCGGGGTCGAACTTCGTAAGAGTTCAGAGTCGAACTTCTAAAGAGTTCAGAGTCGAACTTCTTAAGAGTTCAGGGTCGAACTTCTTAAGAGTTCGAATTAAAACTGCTCCAGAGTTTGGAGTCCAAAAATCGGATTAAAACTATATTACAGATCACATACAAGATTCGGATCCTAAAAACAGAATACTCTAACTTTTCATTATAAGGCTCCGACAATTTGGTTGTGATTCTGGTTTTTGATTTTAAGGGAAAAAAGGCTAAGTATAAGAAAATCTAGGTTAAGGTAAATTTCCTTAAGGAAGTAAATTTTTCTTTATTTGAGTAATAATAATACTTACTTAAGTATAAGGTGTTTGTGATTTTCAAAACAATAAGGAATGGAAAAGTCATAAGGAAAACCTTACTAACTCAACATTCAGCAGAAGAGATGATTTAGAGGATACATCTAATTATCTCCACCTCTCTTTGTGAGTAGTATACCTGTGTGAGTTGTGTCTTGTCATTCAAAAATTATCATTGGTATGATTGACTTCATTCCTGTGTGGACTGGTTTGTTCTTGGGATCGGAAGTTGGATCCAAACTGTGATTGATGACTTAAGTATATGTATAGGAATATACCTTAGTAGAAATGGTTGATACTTTGTGTTTGTATCTTTCCTTTTTGGTTTATCCTTCGTGAATTCTGGTAGACTTTCGGGGGTCTCGGGGTCCCTTATGAGTATCGTATAATCACCCCTGCATGAGCTATGCCTGCACTACGTTGTGTTGGATGGAGACGACAGAAATCACTGATCGAGGTGGAGGCTTGTAGAGCTGGACGGTACCAGGAGGTGGACCACTAGATGGGACGTACACGGAGCGGACGACCGGACCCGGGGAGCTGAGGACACCGTCTGTACCCACCCTTCAGGTGGGATATCTAGAGGACGACTCAGTGGTTTCCGCTTTACATTACTGCTGTTTTACATTCTCCGTTGTACGGTACTTTCATTTGGGTTTGTATACTGGCCCATTTACTTTTTAGAACTCACTTTTGTACTCAGTTTTACTTAGTGCTTCCTTTACATGCATACTTTGTTGTGTTTGTTTACTTATATAAAGGAGATGCCTTCTGTTTTTATCAGGATTTACGCCTTTGGTGCAAGTCGCCAGCCCCTGGCCTATGGATGGCGGACTTGGGTTAGTCACGGCATGGGCCCCGAAGATGGGTCGTGACATATTTAACATCATCAAAAATTGAATAAGAGACACCTCAATAAATACCTGATCTCCATAGATAAACTCTTAGGTTCATATCATATGAATATTATATGAATCATTATAATATTGATATTCCTTTACAATCCTGGGAATCTCCAACACCCTCCTATCATGCTCTATAAAAATTATTTTCAATGAATCCCAAAATATTTTAGCTTATTAAAAAACAATAGAAATAATAATGTTTATCTATAAAATTCATTAAAAATTTCATTATAATTCTTGTTTGATATTATTTATTATAAGAAAACAGAATCAAGATTAGGTGTTTCACAAATAAAAATATACAATCGATAATGCAAGAACGTAACATGTCATAAAATTTTTTTATTATATGATTTGTATAAATAAAAAATTATAGATGAAAAGTGGTGATGATTAAAAATGACAAAAACAAAAGAATCATAGAGTAATAATCAATCCTATGTTGTCTATAAGGGTTCATGAAGGTTGAAAATCACCAATAAAATGCCAGAGATCTTAATAGTCACCAGTAAATACATCCTCCATAATCTATCAACTAATATATACTCCTTAACGACAAAACACTGATCTAAAACCGCAATACATATAATAATAATTAAAATGGAATAATATTGAACATTATCATATGGTTATTCATTTATAAAATCCAATAACATGCCCTCCCATATCCATTGGAAAACATAAAAAGGATATTTTATCCCAAAAATGACAAAATAATTATATTTTTCTTTTGGTAAACTATGTAAATAGATATGGAATATATAATAGTCCACCTTATATAGGACCTCCATTATTAATTTATCAATTCATGATGGTTTTTCTATAATGTAAGGATGTTCATCCAATGTGAGTTGTGAAACTATTAAAGAACCACCTTCCACATGGTTGACTAGAAAATGAGGGGCCAAAAAATAATATCTCATTCTAATCATCGAATGATAGTTCCATAGGTGTTTTCTACAAAAAAATTATCCATATTCAAATATACATTATAATCTTTCATATAAAATTCCCTACCACGTTATCCAATGATTGAATCGATATCATCTGATTAAGACGCCTTCTATAATAAACATAAACTATATCGTGGTTCATCATTGAATGATACATAGTCTTCACCCAGAATAACATATCATAAAGTCAATATATTCAATTTTACAATACAATAATTTATATTAAACTGTAAATATTATTTATAAAGTTCATAAATGTGCATAAATATCATCAAACATAAATATTAAAAATTATCTTTCTCTTAGGAGAATATATATTTGAAACACTACTAATGTTTATATCAATAATTCTTATAATGATCATATAGTTATTTTATAAAATAAAGGAAAACATAGTTTTATTATTATTAAGATGACTTGTGGAATAGTAATATTAACGGGGATATAAAAATCAAGTTACATAGGGGATAAAATCAATATTGAACATGAGAAATAAACCATAGTAATTCAATGAAGCATCATTGTAAATTCTAAACATAACAACTTTCTAATGAAAATAGAGAACTATATCACGATCCATTTTCTACATTAATGACATGTATAGAAAATTACAGTGGTCTATAAATATAGTACAATAATTCTTATTAAAAAATTTAATTATATTGGACAAAATGTAATTTTTTTTAATGAATCACATATAATCACATTAATAGAAATGAAAATTCTGAATATCTAAAAAATCTATAAAAATAAAAAAATAGAAAATTCATTAATATTTGATGGATGGTGTAAAACTCCCCAAATTGGCTAGAAAAGTCCCTAAAAATACAGACAATATGTCACAAACATTCACATTATCATTTTCAACAATAATTTATTGTTTTGAAGAAAACATATAATATCTCATATATTTTATGAATGAACGTCTTCAAATGTTTAACACATGTAGATCCCACTAATGAATAACACTAATATTAAATAAAATTACTCTCAAAGATTAAATTTAAGGATTCTCATCCACAATGAGAGTTTACTATTGAATATGAAGGTAATAACCATGAAAACGTATTTCATTTAATTATATGTGAAAAAAATCATCATTATATCATTATAATTCACTCAAAACTGATGATATTCTAACAATAAACTTATATTTGTAAACCATTTGTCTTCATTCAAATGATTGAACATGTGATCCAATAATGAAATCAGATGATTATTCATTAGTATCACCTAATATGAGTGATGATTTTTTTTATATTGTGTAACATACTAATATTTTTAAAGGAAATGAATTTTTTATTGTGTAAAAGATACACAATATCGCTCCTAAACATACAATGGAATATTATTAAATTAAACTGACTATTATAATATATCCATTAAATTGGTGGGTATCCTCAAAATTATCGAAATTATGAAATAAATAATTTTCATACTAGTATATATATTTACATGTTAAATTATTTATTTTCAAATAATCATTCAAATCATTAGTAATGTTATTTTAATCTTAATAAATAATTTTTCTTCAAATAAATTCATGCAATTTATGATTGAATGTAATAATTACATTTTTGGGAATTTTGGAAATTATTTTCAATAATATAATTTTTTTAATACTAGTTTAAATTATTATTTTTGGCACCATTTTTGGATTTTTTATAAAATATAAGGTTTTTAGAGGACAGTTCAAAACACAGTCGTTTGTAAAAATATTATTTTTAATAACATATAAATTTTTAAATTACTATAATGATTTGAATTTTATTTAACATAAAATAAATATTATTTATTTATTTTCACCCACATAAATAATTTTGGATCCTCATTATAATATGATTTATTATAAGTTCAATTTTTTAAAAAATTAAATTTTTCTACAAATTGTTCTAATGTATATTATGTTTCTCATTTCTAATTATTTGTAATAATATATAATGGGTAATGTTCAAAATAAAATTTTTAGATAATATATCATGAAATATTAATTAATATTCCCAAAATAATAATTATAGTCATAAAGTAAATATGAAATCATCTTTTTCAATAAAAATAAACATCTTAAAAACTGGCTTTTCCATAACATCACTAGGTTTTCATTACATTTTAATTTTATAATATTATTGGAATTAAATTCGATAAAATTGTCTCCAGACATCAAATATTAAATTATAAATTATTTTCTTAGATAATTTTCAATTATTAGGCTTAAAATATTATTATGATAAAATATGACTCACCACAATATAGGTTTAATAATGAAATTGGGTAATGTTTCATGGTATAAGCGTAAAATATGAAAAAAAAGTTTTAATTTGTGGTAGATGTGTATGTAGAACATAAAAGTAAATTAAAATACCAATTATCAATCTAATTTGATATAATTAATTCCACATTATTGTGAATTACATTAAATATAAAATAATCATTATTTAATAACTTCATGTCACCCCTTTTCAGCTATTAATAGCACTCTTCACCACCCCATTTCTGCTAAAAAGCCTTTTACCTCCAAAAAAATATAAACAACCATATCCTCATAATGATCCCCATGTCCATGTTATTCTGGTCACTAAAAAATATAAATTCCATGGAAATTAATTATTCCTTCGTGTATGAGATATTCATGAGTTATATTTTGAATCTCACCTCTCTTAATATTATTTTAAATTTCTTCCATCCACAAAAATCCTTTATCAATAATGGAATTATAACACCTGTATCATATATATATATATATATATTTTAATTATATTTTTATAATAAATTATCATATATCCAACACTGTAATTATATTCGACAATGTAATGAAATGAACTCATTGAACAAATTTGGTCGATTAAGAATGTTAGTGAAAAATTGTTTTCTTAGTTTTCCATTATCATCATCTAGGATTTTCAAAAAATTATTATTACATAAAAATAATACTTTAACAATTATAATAGAAACTATTCCATTTTATTTAACAAATATAGATGGAATATAATAAACAAAACTATAAGAGTTCGTAATTTTTGAAAAAAACAATTAAAACAAACCAATCATTTAAAATCAATATATATAAAAAAGTTATCCTCTTATATGAAATAATAAATATATATAGAACCATTTAGATATAATTAATCTTATGGATACTATTATATTTCACTTATGGTGTTTTATTTCAATTTGAAATGAGAATCCATATTAATAAAAAAGTGAACCGACAATGAAACTATAAAATAAATGCTCACAAAATAATGAAAATAATGAAATATTATTAAGGAATGGAGAATAAAAATTTATAAGTGCATAGTATACAGTATTATAAATAACAATGATGTTCATTAATTTGTAAACTAAATTTTAAAAAATATTATACAAATGGTTAATGTTCTCAAACTGAAATAGAATCTTGAGGTCAGGGTTTCTTGCCTCATTTTTTATTATGTGAGATATATGAATTATTCATTACTTATTTATTGTGTGTTCTAAATATAATAAAATTTTATATATCATAATATGAATCTTATTGTTTTCCTGGTATTAAATGTTTCATTTTATAATTATTACTTATATGGTGCATTCGATTCAACTGATTATAATGTGTACAAGAATTCCTTTCCCGATTTCCATTCATGGAGTTAAACATAAACATTATGATTATCTTGTGACTGTATTATGTGTGATTTTTTTATTTTAAAATTTTCATTTAATTTTTTTATAATGATTTAAATTTATACGTTTAATTAATTCATTTTAATAATGATAACTTCAATGATATGATTTGTGTAGGTGACTTTCATCTAATTTTTTAAAATTTTTCTTTTTTAAGATGATTGCTATTTTCATATATCATACAAATGAAAAATATTTATTTCATTTCTCATTTAAATTAATATTCATTTTTTACATATTTATATGTTTTTTAGAAATTGTGTTCCCATTCAACGTGCATTGTTTTTTAAAATAACCAATTTTAAACTGGATCGTTTTTCCTCAAAGAGTATTTTATGAAGAAATATTTCAATATTTATGTTCATCTTATAGTTAATGGGAATTATTAATGATAATAGGTCTTTATGTGATTATAATAAGTGGTTAGTTACATTATTAACTAGTGATGGGTGGTTCTAGGATAATCCATGGTTTGGTGGTTATGTAATATCCTCCAATGCATTGTGTATTATATAGTTATAGGTTAAACATATTGGTTAATCCATTTATATAAGTGATCTAGTAAATGAATTAACACATTTCATACATAACCCAAATTTCATTATTATGATTTTTCATTAATATTTTTTAAATATGGTATGATAAAGATCATTTTGAAATAATCATTCCTTTTTGAGGTAAACATTTATCTACATAAGAAAATATTTATGTGGGTTTTCATTGAATGTTGGTTTCCATTATATTATTTCCCTTAATTATTTTATTTATAATAATATATTTTAAAAGTTTTTCCAAATGTTTCAAGGATTATTAATGGGAATGATGGGATTTACAATAAAATTGGGAAAAACACTCATGAAGGGAATCCTTGTTTTTTAAGAATATTGTTTATTGGGATAACTGGATACTAAATATAAGTGTACACATGTAATGTATTTGTTTACTACGATTGGGTATGTCCAAATTATCTAAAAATATAAAACTAAAATATCATCAGGATTTTAATAATGTATTTTATAGTTTAAAATCACTACAAAAGATAATGGTTATGGTTGGGCGTGAATAGTTTGTATCCATGTAGGGTTTACATAACCTGGAATATAATGGTGTTTCATTGTGAGGGTTTTATAATAGTTATAGATATCATAATGTGTTTAAAATTAAAAAAAAAATTTGAAAATTTTATTTTATAGAAATCACATTCATGGTTCATAATGATTTGTATCATGTATATTAAAGATATTTTTTGTAATTATATTTAAAAATTTATCCAATTTAGGTATAAAATATTTGAAGGATAATTTATTATAGATTATATGTTGGATTAATCATTAAAATTAAAATTTTCATTCTATATTGTAATATTTGATTTTACGTTTTAGTGATGTTCATTTAGACATTTTAGCGATCTCTTTTGAAGATAGAAGTATATATATCTTTCATACCCTTCTTATCACATATGGTTAATTTTATTATCCTTATTATTGAAATCAAATTTCCAAATTATTTTAAAATCATTATGAGTTTTTAAATCACAATATTGAAACAATTTGTTCTATCAAACATGTTTCATTTTCAATAAAAATATTCTTGTTCTTGGTATATTTTGTGTTTCATTTTGAAATAACAGCATCATAATCACTCTCTAAATGGAAAATTCTACAAAGGACGTGATCCATTACTTTTTAGAATATGGGAATAATTTCATAAGCTAAATGGAATATCAATAAAATATATTATTTATAGATATAAGGTGTTGTTTATTTTATTTTTTCATTGTATGCATGATTTTTGGGATGACAGTGATGAGTCATAAATATTTATACATTTGAAATGTGGTAAAATGTGATAAATTCTAAGATATATATACCCAAAATATTATGATGTGAAAAAATTATTTTAGTATCAATTACATTAATTTTTTTGGAGACAAGTTTATTGGTATTGGTAGTATATTTGTATTATATGATCTTTGAAATTTTGGTAATTATGGGATATTAATTTTTTTGGATGAAAAATGAATGTTATGAGATAAAATTTCAGGTTACATATTTTGGGGTTATATTTTATGATGTTTCAAACATTTCTATAATTTTAAATTTATTATTTTAATTTATTTTTATATGAAGAAATCCCATCTAACATGAGATAACTCATCCTGTCTAGTGAGGCCGTAGGGATTGAACCTAAAATGAAGTGAAACAAGGGTGACTCACCTACTATTGGAATATATGAAGTCCCATTAATTATGATATATTTATTTTTAGATAATATTGAAAAATTAAATATTAATTTTCCTTTAAATGGGTTGCTATGTTCGATGGTGTACATGATAGGCAACAACAGGTTTCTTTAAAATCATAGGCTGCACAATAATAATATAATATTTTTATTTTAAATAGTCGTTAATGCCTAGTAATTATATTGGCGAGAATAAACTAAACTAAATACAATATGATTATACAAGTTTGTTAAATGATTTTAAATTTATCCAATAAAATATAGATGCTTAAAATGTTTATGAATCTAATTTTAGCATAATTTACTTTAAAAGGTTCATTTACAAAATTTTAATGGCGCGCCATCATTAAATCTAGGTTTGGTAACATTTATATGTATTATTGGACAAAATAAACTAATTCTTTAGAATAAATACATAAAAATTTAATTTGGGTAAATTTTTAGTATTTTCCTGATAAAATTAAATTTTAAATGAAAAGATAAAATTATTGTATTTTAATTCAAAACTGCATTATAATCTAATTTATTTATATGGATATATTTTCTTTTTATCTAGAATTAAAGTGTAATTAGATTATATATTAACCATTTATTCTATTTTTGGTTATTTGAATTAATTTCACCATGAAATTCGACATAAACAAGTGTTAATCTTTTGATCGTTATTATTTTTTAAAAATACATCTTTTATTTTATCAACGGGAATTAATTTTAAATTAATTTATAACACTACTATAATTTGAATATCAAAAAACAGATTCAATATTTGGAATCATGTGGTTCATATTGTTTAAATAGGTAACTTTAATTTTTAGTCATTATTTATATTTAGTTCAATAAATATTTTATTTACCAAGGTTAAAGGGTAAATCTAGTAAATAAGTGTAAACATATATTTTTATATTAATATAAAATTACGATAAAATATGTACTAATCCTATTTTTTTGAAACACATCCAACCATTAGCATCCTTGGGTCGATTTTGGGACCCCATGTGGTTGCTTGGGAGTGATAATGACAGTTTATTTTAATTAACATAAAGTAAAGGAAAAAATGAAATAAACAAATATATTTTTTAATTTATTTTTAACATGGGGTTTTATAAGTTATAGTTTTGACTATAAATATTCATTGGAAATATAAAAATAATTCCTAAATCATGGATTTTTATTATAAATTTATAGAACAAAAAAATTACATTTTTTATGACACAATAATGATGCAGTATTTACCTCATTAATAAATGATTTAAATAAATAAGATTATAAATATGAAAACCATATACCAAACCTATCTAATTCTTATTAGATGATTTTATTTCGACCATTAGTTATCTTATCTTTTAATTTAATTAGATTGGGACCTATAGAAACTGAATATAATTATATAATAAAATAATATTTTCACACATTCCTAAAGAGCCCATCCACCCCTTATAAAAAGCCCTCACATCTAACTCATTCCACACTCCTCTCAAGCAACTAGACTCATCCAAACCCTACCCAAATAATCTCTCATGATCCCTCTCTTCCACCTAGAATCCTTACCTTTGTCAAAAGTATCTTCAATAAGTCTTTTTGTTTCAAACCAAATGGAGTTACCCAAATTAATGGAGATTAAAGAACAAATGGGTCTAGTGAGACACAAGGTAAGGGAATTCGTCTCATTTTAATTCATTGAGGCATATTATGTTTTAATACATTAAATTATATTATATTCTGTATATACACCTTTGACTTTACATTTCATTCAAAGGGAATATTTTTCTACGAAGTGTTTTACTAAACGAAAAAAACGAATGTTTCTTTTAACATAAGTAGTGACAACGAACTTTTCCGCCGCTGTGAGTATTATTTCATCTATGGAGTTCATAACTAGTCGTAAAGTTATTAAGAGGAAAATAAATACCATATAATATTTTACGTATTTTTTTATTTAAAATGGGTTTTTTAGTGGATTTTTTATGTCAATATATTTCAATAATATATATGTGATTGAATTATAGAAATGTTATATTTTTTTGTGTGTTTATTTTATGTGTTATGAATATGTTATGGATCTTTGGAATTGTTACATATATGAGTTGTTCCATGATAAACCTTGGGTGTGTGAGCGCGAGATAACTCTCTAATGCATTGGGTAATGTGACAGAGGTAAACGTGAATGATCCTACAACGATATTTATAGGATATATTGTGATGTGTATTCCAAATGTAACTCCCTACATAGCTGTGATAGCTATAATGTAAGTATGGTATGGATTTCACAAGTTTCTATTATTATTTAGGTTGTCTATGTGTTATTCACAAATCTTATTATATCATGTGGTATGATAAAGAGCTTATGATATGTATGTAATGATAGAATAATTTTTTATTTCGTTGTTTTATAACCCTTACTAAGATTTTTCTACTCATCCCATTTTTTGAAATGTTTTTCACATGACATAAAGACAAAGAGTGTCAAGGATGGGATCATGGAAATTTCATGTTATCTAAAACATAAGATTAGACATGATCCTTTTTTCAAGAGATTTTATTTTATGAAAAAAATTGAAACAGAGAAGAAGTGGCTACCATATAATTTATTAGATGTAATGTAATAGTTATGGCCTAATTCTCAAAAACTGTAAACCTGAAAATATCCTCAATATGAACTATTCATTTAAATTATGATTATGTAATGTTTAAGGATTGGTCGTTATAGTTGGTATCAGAGGCTGTTTTAGATAACTTTACGAGTTAGGGTATTGTTAAATTAATATCCATAAATTACTTTTTGTTAATATTGAAGTGATATAGCATTTACATATTACCATGTTTCTTTGCCTAAGATATTTATTTGTTCAGAATGGTTTTCCGCCAAGGAAATTGGGTAGCTATATTGGGATGACATTAGGAACAAGATAACCTTCCAAATCAGTAACCAGAGATGGTCCGAATCAAAACTAAACATTTTGTTGATGTGATGGCACATTTGACTCATGATATAAATGGAAGTGGTATCAATGCATGTGATCATCCAGATCAACCATAGAGGAACATTTCAATAGTGGATCATTTCATATGGAAACACCCCACATCATCCAGGTGATCATCTGACCCTATGCAAGTAGAAGGGTGGATAAAAGCACAGGAAAATATTTTGGATGTCAAGGGTCGTTCTAAACATGAAAAGGTTAGTCTTATTTTTTACCGTTTTGAAGGTGGAGCAGATCTATGCTGGTCGATGGTGAAAAATATTAGGGATAATGAGGTGATTAATGCTCTTAATTGGGATGAATTATAATGTATATTTCTTTCAGAAATATTTTCTTAATGTGGTTAATCTTAGGATAGAAAAAAATTTCCTGGAATTGAGGAAGGAGGATGAATCAGTGACTGCTTATGAAGAAACATTAACTCGACTGCAGGGAATGACCCAAATTTCATACAAGATCTTGATAGTAAAATCAATAATTTTTTACTCATGATTAAATCAAAATTATCTAATGCCTTTAGAATCTCGTTAGTTCAAAAGTTTGGAAAACCTTTTCCAGTGTGCAGAGGAGGTGGAAATTGAGTTTTATGATGATCAGGTGTACTTTAACAAACAATAGAATAAGAGGTCATGGTAGTTGGAAAAAGGGAAGAACTCTTCAAAAAAGTAAGATGGTAAGAAACTTTAGTTTTCTGTTAGTGAAAATTGTGGTAAAATGCATGCTAGGGAATGTCTTTTGAATTCGGGTAACTGCTAACAATGTGGTAAAATGGGACATAAGGCTCATAATTGAACTAAAAGAGAGCATGGTAATGGTTAGACAAAATCTGATTACAATCATTGAAATATATAATTTGAAATAAAATAGGTCATTATGCAAATGAGTGTCCAATGAAGAAGTTAATTGAGAGAAAGAAACCAGACTACCAGTAGTAAGGGGTGGTGACGTCCTCGGCAACTACATCAGAATATGTTGGGCCATCGAATGTAGTAGTATAAATTACACCATTTGTTTGTATAGATTATGCCAATGAGTTGTTTGATTTAGGGTCTACACACTCTTTCATTTCTAATATGTTTTATAGAAAATTGGGAATTCTATCTCAAGATATGAATACAGAACATATGGTAAAAACACTCGGAGGAAATGTTGAGATAAAAAGAAAACATTAGAACCTTACTGTATTTGTGTGCGGGATGAATCTACCTGAAAACCTTATTGTTTTGCCTCTAGAAGTGTTTGATGTTATTTTGGATATGGATTTTCATTACATTTATGATGCTATGATTGAATGTAGAGATAATGTGTTTTATTTTTAGAAGATTTTCAGTATGGGTACAAGAATGAACCCTTAATTTGGATAACATATCAGAAAACTCAGAAACTTGTAAAATATGGAAATGAATTTTACTTTAGCATATTGTTAAAAATAATGTAACTATTCAAATTATTTATGTGCCAGTGTTAAATGAGTACCTTGATGTTTTTATCGTTTAGTTTCCATGTATTATACCTGATTAGGAAGTGGAATTTGCTGTTTACCTAGTTCCTTATGCTATAAAAATTTCAAAACCCCCTTATAGAATGGATCGAATTGATCTTTTAAAGTTAAGGAAGAAATTTCCGGAGTTATTAGATAAAGGTTTCATTCAACCTAGAACATCACCATGTGGTTCTCTAGTATTTTTTGTTAAAAAGAAAGATGGTTCAATGATATATTGCATTGATTATAGAGCATTGAATAACATAATTGTTATGAACAAGTATCCATTGCCTCATATTGATGATTTGTTTGATCAGATCACTAGAACTCAGTATTTTTTGAAGATTGACATAAGGTTGGGGTACTATCATTTGAAAGTAAAGGAATAAGTCATTTTGAAGACTACGTTTCGTACAAGATATGGCCATTTTGAATTTGTTGTTATGCCTTTTTATTTAACCAATGCACCTACTATATTCATGGATCATATGAATAGAATTTTCCATGAGTTCTTGGATTATTTTTTGTTTGTGTTCATTTATGATTTTTAGATTATTCTAAATGTAAATAGGAGAATGAAAGTCATTCAAGGGTTTTCTCACAAAACATAAATGAAAAGAAACTATTTGTGAAATTTAGAATGTGTGAGTTTTGGTTAGAAAAAATTTCTTTCCTTCGTCACATTATTTCATAAAAATTGCATATCTATTGATTCTACTAAAACAAAAGTTGTTGATTATTTTCCAAGAACCACAAATATAAGTGAGATACGTTGTTTTTATAGTTTGGCAGGTCGTTAACAGAGGTTTCTTTGGACGTTTTTCATGGTTTTCTTGTCCAATGACTAACTTAACTCAAAAAGGTATTAAGTTAATTTGGAAAAAAGAATGTGATGATTTTTTTCAAGAATTGAAATGATGATTGGTGAATGATCTAGTTTTGAATCTACCTTCCAAAATTAGTGAGTTTGTTATTTACAGTGATGCTTCTTTGATAGGACTTGGTTTTTTCCTTATGCCAAATATTGTGGTATTTTCTTATGCTTCACATCAGTTGAATCCTCATGAGTTAATTTACAATACACATTATTTGGAATTAGATGATGTTGTTTTTGCTTTAAAAAATTGGAGACATCATTTGTATGGAGTAAAATAGGAAATATATACTGACCAAAAAATTTTGAAGTATATATTCACTTATAATGAATTGAACATGAGATAGAGGAGATGGTGGGAATTAATCAATGACTATAAATGCACGATTCATTATCCCCAAGGAATGGAAAATGAAGTGGAAGAGGCTTTGAGTCGAAAAAGTAATGCTTCATTGAAAATTCTACATTTGGAACGAGATCCTTTGGTTTTTTATTTGTTGAACTTTGGTATAGATGTTGCCGGTGTAGGAAATTATTCTGTTTTGTTTCAGATGTTAGTGATGTCATCTCTATGAGACAGAATTAAGAAAGAAAAAAAGGAAGATTGTGAGTTAAAAAAAATGTAGAGTTTGTCCAGAAGGGTAAGTTTCCTAATTTTGATGTTGATAATTATTATGTTTTTAGGTTTGGGAAAATATTATGTGTGTATTGTGATTCACAGTTGAAGAATGAGTTGTTATGTGAAGCTCATAGTTCCCCATTTTCAGTTCATCCTGGAAGTATTATGATGTACAATGATCTGGAGGTGTATTACTGGTGGGAGGGAATAAAAACAGTTATTATTGATTTAACTGTTATGTGTTTGACTTATCAGCAGGTTAAAGTAGAGTGATAGTTACTGAAAGGGATTCTTCAGTCATTACCAGTTCCAGAGATGAAATGGGAAAATATATCCATGGACTTCATTGTGGGATTACTAATGACATCTCGAGGTAATAATGCAATCATGTTTATTTTTTTATTGTGTGACTAAATGTGCTCATTTCCTTCCTATTCGAGATACTTTGTCTCTAGATCAACATTATCGGTGTTTTGTTAATGAGGTAGTCATATTTAATGGAGTTCCCCTCTCCATTGTATTTGATCATGATCCTATGTTTACTTCTAACTTTTGAAAAGGCCTTCGAAAGTCATTCGGTACTAAATTAAAATTTTGTACATCTTTTTATCCACCATCAGATTGGTAGTCAGAATAAACAATTCAGACCTTGGAGGATATGCTTCATGCTTTTTCACTAGATTACTAGGTATTTTGGTACCAAAAACTTTCATTTTTCAAATTTTCATATAATAACATTTTTCATTCCAGTATATAGATGGCTCCATTTGAGGAATTATATGGAAAGTTGTGTCAAACTGCAGCATTTTGGGATGATATTGGTGAAAGGAAGCTGATGGGAACAGAATTGTTAGAAGAGATTGCCAAAAAAAGTTCAATTGATTCAAAAGATCATGAGAATAGCTCAGAGTAGGTAGAAACGTTATACAAATAATCGTAGGAAGGATCTATCTTTTGATATAGGTGATCATTTCTTTCTAACTTTTTCTCATTGTAAAAGTGTGATGTGTTTTGGTAAGAAAGGAAAGTTTTGTATGAGGTTTATTGGACCCTATGAAATCCTAGTGAATATTGGATCAATTGATTACAGAGTGGCTTTTCCTCCATGTTTATCCCAGGTACTCAATGTTTTTCATATTTAAATGTTGAGAAAGTATATGCTAGATCCATCTCATGTTTTAAGTCCAGAGACAATTTAGTTGGATGAGAGATCTCTTTTATAACTAACATCCATCCTAGATTATTGACCATAGAGGGAAAGTGTTGCGGAATAAGGAAATTTACTAGGAAAAGGTTTTGTGAAAAAACAATATGTTTGGAGAGGAAATGTGGGAATCTAAAAAGGTTATGAGGGATAAATAACCCAATTTAATTGATATATGTATAAAATTATGAGGGTGAAATTTCCAAAAGGGGGAAAGATGTAACATCCAAGGTAAATAACAAAATAATACATTTTTAGTTTTATATATATTTGTAAATTAAATATTAATTTAACTTAAAGTGGTTCCTAAGTTCAATGGTGTACCCGATACACAACATCAAGTTACATTTAAATCTTACATTGCACAATAATAATATAATATTTTTATTTTAAATGCTTGTTAACACCTAGCCATTATATTGGTTAGAATGAACTTAACATACTACAATATGAATATACCTATTTGTCAAATTGTTTTTCATTTATCTAATAAAATGTATAGTCTAAAAATTTTAATGAATCTAATTTTATACAAAATTTACTTTAAAAGGTTGATTTCCCTCCTTTCAACTGAGAAACCTCTTGAAATATTGTTTTGGTCACATTTATATGTTATATTTGACGAAATCAAATTCTTCTTTAGAATAATGTCCTCAAAATTTACTTTGTGTAAATTCATTGTATTTTTCTGATAAAATTCAATTTTTAATGAAAAGTGAAAAATGATGTATTTTAAATCAAAACTGCCTTTTAATATAAATTTTTTATTTTGTAAGAATATCTTTTTAATTTGATTTATAGTTTAATTAGATTATATTTTCGCCATTTAATCAAATTTTGGTTGTTATAATTAATTTCATCTTTAAATTAGACATAAACAAGTTCCAATCTTTTGATAGTTAATATTTCTTAAAAACACGACTTTTATTTTGATAGTGGAAATTAATATTAAATTAATTTCTATCACTTCTATTATTTGAATTTTGAAAAGTGGATTCCAATTTTGGTATCAAAAGGATCGTATTTTATAAATATGTAAGTTTAATTTTTAGACATTATTAATGTTTTCTTCAGTAAGTATTTTATTTACCATGGTTAAACGTTAAATCTAATAAATAAGGGTAAAAAAATATTACAATAATAAAATAAAATTACACTAATATGTGTCATAATCCTATTGGTTCATACACATCCAACCATGAACATCCTTGGGTTGAATTTGGGACCCCATGGGTCCATATAGGAGTGATGATGACACTTTATTTTAATTAACATAACGTAAATAAAAAAATTACATAAAAAAATAACTTTTGTTAAATTATTTTTTACATGGGGATATATAAACCATCTTTTCGACTATAAATATTCATTAGAAATCTAAAATTATTTCATATATCATGGTATTTGTTTTATAATTTTAATACATCAAATAAATGAAATTATTTATGACACAATAATGATGTCGTATTTACACAATTAATAAATGATTTAAATAAATAATATTATAAATATTAAAAAAATATCCATATCCTGTCCAATTCTTATTTGATGATTTTATTTTGGCATTAGTTCTCTTATCTTAGACATTAATTAGTTTTGGAACTTTAGAAACCGAATATCATTATATAATAAAATAATATTTTCACACTTTTTTTAAGCGCCCATCCCCCCTTTTAAAAGACCTCACTTCTAACTCATTCATCATACATCTCAATCCACCTGGACCTTCCATCCCCAACAATTATAATATCTCAAGATCCCTTTATTCCTCCTCGAATCCATACCTTAGGTAGATGTCAATTCAAGAAGTCCTTTTTGGATCAAACCAAAGAGAGATATAGAAATTAAAGGGGATTATAGAATGAATAGGTCTAGTAGGACATGAGGTAAGGTACTTCATCTCAGTCTCATTTCATTGTGGAATATTTTTTTAATAAACGAAATTATTTTATATGATGTATAAACAACTTTTACTTTTCATTTCATACAAAGGGTATCTTTTTCTACGAAGTGTTTTACTAAAGGACAAAAAATAATGTTTCCTTCAGCGTAAGGGTTGACAATGACCTTTATTGTCGTCGCAAGTATTATTTGATGTATGGATTACATTACAAGATGTAATGTTTTTAAAAGGAGAATCATTACCATATACTCTTTTCTGTATTTTGGTATTGAAAATGGTTTTTATAATTGATTTTTTATGTCAATATATATAAATGATATATTTTGATTAAAATATGGAAATGGTATATTTCCTTTGTGTTTATTTTATGTGTTATGAATATGTTATGGTTCTTGGGAATTGTTATGTATATGGGTGGTTATGTGATAAACTAGGGCGGGTGAGCCTGAGATAGCTCTCCAATTCATTTTGTAATGTTATTGTGGAAAACATGAATATTTCTCCTAAGATATTTAGGGAATATACTGTGATAGGTATTCCAAACGTTACTACCTACGTTGTTGTGATAGATACAATGTATGTATGATATGGAGGCCACAAGTTTCATTTATGATTTATTATTTCTATGTGTTATTCATAAATCTTATGATTTCATGAGGTATGTTAAAGAGCATATGTTCCGTATGTAATGATGGACTAATGTTTTAATTCAATGTTTTATAACCCTTACGGAGTTTTTTTGCTCATCCGATGTTTTGAAATGATGTTCACGGGACCTAAAGTTGTACAGGGTCAAGGATGGGATCATGGAAAAGTCATTCTATCTAAAACAAGGTATAAGACCAGACTCTTTTTTTCAAGAGTTTTTATTTTATAAAAATAATTGAAAGTAAGAAGATGTGTTTAACTTGTAATTTTTCAGATGTAATGTAATAGTTATGTCATAATTCTCTGAAACACTAATCCTAAAAAGACCCTCAATGTGAATTATTCTTTTAATTCATGATTATGTAATGTTAATGTATGGGTCCTTATATTTATTATAGATATTTTTATTATGGGAAATTAAATTTTGAAAAAATAATTTAATAGTGATTGATTTTATTTGAACGAGAGTATTAAATTTTTCATGGAAGACTATGTGATCCAAATAAAAATAATTTTGTTTTTCAATTTTATTATTGAATATCATAGGGAATTTTACGGATAGTTTTTTACTTCTTGGTCTATATTGATTATTTTAGATTAAAGTTATTTTTTCATATTATGGTTTATTCTTTTCAATAATTACATTATATTATACTAATAATTTTTTTCCATTATTTCCTCAAGAAAGAAGTAACCTATAGTTACTCTATGGGGGATTATTGATCTGAATAAGTTTCTTTTAATGATTTGGTTATGAAAACATTATCTTAAATACGCATCAATTAATGAAAATATTTGGGTTCAATTAAAATTTTCATGAATGTTTATTTCAATAATTTCGTAGTGTAGAAATTAAAAAACTCCTCAAATTTTGGAAAATTATTATGGAAATAATAATGACAATTTAATATTATTATTAGGGTATTAATGATATTTTAACCCATCACATATTCACTATTTCTTAAGGGTTAAATTTCTAATGACCATTATCTCGATCAATATCCCTTATAAATTTATATATATAACTCTATTCCATGTCAATATATCAACATTTATCAAATATTAATCATTGTTATTTTGTGTCATTTTTCTTTTACATAAAATACTTTTAAGTAGATGTTTTATTCTTCCATTTTATGATTTGGGTTTTCAATCAAGGTAATTTAACAACTAAAACTAGTAGTTTTTTATCATGAGTTTAAATTGGGAGAAATTAATTTATTATTTTTGTGATAATGTAACATCACATTATTTTAAAATGAAATACTTTTTTCATGGGTGTATAGTATACAAATTTTTGATCATAATGAAATAAAAAACCATGTTATATAATTGTTACCAATATAGTAGAGCTAGTCAATTGGTGGGTATGAATATTATTATCGAAATTGTGAATTATATAATGATCATACTCATTTAAAATATATGAATTAATTATTTATAAAAATTCAGTCCAATTGTTTTTAATTTGTTTTTGTGATTCAAAAATTCATTTTCATAGGATAAATTGTCTTCTTAACTTTTTTGAGTGAATAATATAAATATTATTATGGAAAATTTAGAAAAATAATTTCATAAAATTCATCTCATTTTAGAATTATAATATCATTATAAAAATTGGGTAATATTTATCTATTCTTTGGGGAATTCTAGGTTTTCCTTGAATATTAAATACTACAAATTTTGGTAAAAATTTTAGTACATGTAAAATATTAAAATATTTAAAATTACTATAATTTATTGAATTTTATTTCAATTAAAATAATTATTATTCAGTGATATTTCATTCAATTATATTCATTTTGATTAAATTTTACTTTGATATTAGAATAAGATTATTTTTGTGGGTAATCACTTGATTTTATTGAAATCTATTTTCAAGTACATAATATTTACCCTTCTTATTGAATTAAGATGATCATAAATTGGAAGTGTTTTAAATTAAATAAATATATTATATATAATTAAATATTTATTCTATTTCATATTATGATAAATATATGTCATAAAGTTAATATCACCATTTTCATAGAAAATGCACTTCTTGAAATCCATCGTTTTCATTGCATATGCAAGGTTTATTTTAATTTTTTGAAATAATCTAATTAATCTAGTTGTAATGGATTAAATATTTAGAATCATATGTTCCAAATTATTTATTATTTTCGTTTTCATTTTTATTCATATTAATGTTAGAGTGGTAATTAATTATTTACTGCAAAATATGTAATATAATAAAACTTGCAAATGTGAAATGGTAAACACAAAATATACTTAAAAACAACATTAAATATTCTTTTAATCTATATATATACCATTAAAACCCAATAAAAATAATTATAAACATAATTAATTATAATTCAATACATCCAAATGTGTTTTGATTTATTTATAAAATAGTCATTAATTAATAAATTAAACCATTCATCCTAGAGTACAAATACAACTCCTCGCCATCACATTCACATAACTAGCAATTATGCTACTAAAATATCTACCAAGTACTGTCACCAATCATTCCCCATTTCCATGTTCTTATAGTTTCTACAAAGGACCAATTCCATGTTCTTTAAGTGGTCCTTCAAGAGGTGATATTAAAGAGGTAAATTTTACAAACCAACTCTCATAATATTTTTTCTACCCTATAGAAATCTCATGCAACCATAAATGAATAATAAATAAATTATTTTTAAGATATAGGAATGATAAATTATTATTATAATATTTTTTACCCCACATTTTATTATATTGTATTATTTTGTGAAATGAATCATTTGTCTAAGGTTGGGTTGTCAATCATCTACATGAATAATGATTTTGTTCATTTTCATTAACTCTTTCATGGATTGTAATAATTGTATTATTATGGACAAATAATATTTTATTAAGTTTATTATAACCTATTTAATGATCTATAACAAATATATAACCATATTATTTAATAAAACTAATACAGTTCCTCGTGTTCGGAAACCCCGATAAAAAAACATCAAATTTATCGTTAAACTTTTATCAATAGAATCAACTTCATGTAATATATACAAATATAATATAGGGCCACTTAATCCTCTTGAATTTAATTAATTCCATTTCATTTTATTTATGTCATTTTATCAATTTTATATTTACATCGGTTTCTAAACATAAGTGAATCGACCATGAAACCAAGAATAAAATGCTCCAAAAAAATAAAAGAATTAATTAATAAAAATTAAAGGTTAATAAGTTATTATAATAACATAATTTAATGTATTATAAATATTTATATAGTTTTTTATGGGTTAATATCAATCAATATCACATTAAAGAAGTGTTTAAAGTACTGAAAACTAAAAGGAAGTGTGAAATAAGTGGATCTCGTCACTTTTTTACAAATAAGAGGTATATGCCTTATTCACCACTAATTTATTTATTATAATATTAGACATATAATTGATATATTTCTTCCTGAATATCATTTTATTCATTGTATTAAATGATTAATTTGATAATTATTAATTTTATAATGCTTAAAATTTGGTTGATTATAACGTTTAAGGGGATTCTTATCCAAATTCCCATTCTTTGGGATAAACATATACGTCTTGGCTATTTATTGTTAACATTATTTATAAAATGAATTTTTAATATCTTATATTTTTTTCATAATTATTTAACATTATTCATAGCTAATTAACATAATTTATTATATTAATTATATGTAACATTAATTATATGATATTAGAATTGAAATTCATTTTGAAAAAATATTTTAAAATTCCCATTTTAAAAATAGTGTTTTTAAATATATATAGAAATAATTTAGTTCACTTAAATAATTTCTAATTAATATTTTTAATTCTAAAAAAATATCAATATTGTTACATCTAATAAATATTTTTTCCATTGTATATCCACAACTTTTAAAAAATTCTGATTTCATACTGAGTAGATAAATTATTACATAGAGTTATTTATGAAGAAATATTGCATGATATATGTTGATATTATAGTACGTCATAATTTTTTATACAAATTTATATTTTTATAATAAACTAATTATTGGTTTTTATGTTATAAACCAAGGATTTTTTGTTACATTATTGACCAATGTGTGCTGGATTTGTGATAAATGAAGGATGTGTAGGTATTTATGACTTCAAAATCATTGGTTCCTCTAGAGTTGGAGGTTGAAAATATTTCAATAATTTATTTTTAAGAGTGATATTGAAAATTATTTCCATGGTACCAACATAAACCTTATGTTTTTTCGTAAGATTTTTCATGAATTTGATTTTATTTTCAAAATGATAGATATTTATACATTTAAAATGATGGATCATTTTTCATGGTAAATGTTATGTTTTTATGAGAATGATTTTATGGGTGATATCTAAATAATGGGTTTCTTTATTTTATATACTTTAATGTCTTTTTCCTCATACAATGTTTAAATTTTATATATCAGGGTTGAATTAAAATTTGTATCTTTGATAAGATCAATGGAAAGATTGTGATAATTTTTTTGAAAGAGAAACCAAGTAAGATTAACTTTTTAAATAAATCAAATGGATACATAATATATGTGCACAAATGTAATGTATGGATTTAACATGAATGAGTAGGTACTAATTCTGAAAAACTGTAAACATAAACGTTCCATGGAATGTTAATAATGTAATTTTTTTAAAAATCACAAAAATATGTAATGATTAAGATCAGGGCAACACATATTGTCACAAACTATTATATAAAATATTTATGAGAAATATTATAATACACATATGTTTACATAGATTTACTAATAAATCCCCTTTATCATTGTTTAAAAATGTGATCCTTTTTCAATTGTACCTCAAAATGTAATATTCTATATTTTTTTACAATAATTGGAGAGGCACATGGTAAAACAATATCCCCAACCTAATCACCTGGAAATAGGAATCATTATAAACTCATTTAAGTAGTAATAAGGGAGTATTTAGCATACCATGGAAATTAAACATGATAATCCTATTATGATATTAATATCCAATCATTTCTAATATATGTTATTGATACATCACTCTTCTGACCAATCTAATGAGGTCACCTGCAAATGAGAACAAAAAACACTCCATCATCATAGATGAATTTTAAACATATCTTAATTATGTACATAATACTGGTCACTAAATATTTATATTCCATATTGAGGATGATATTATACGGTATTATAAAAAATAAAATATCAAAAATGTGGGTTGATTTAGTAATATTAATAAAAATCACTACATACATCATAAATGCTTGGACCACATACTGAGGTAGTCAAAAAGGTGAGTGCTTGAAGCCTCACTACCTCATGTCATATAGAATAGACTATAGTGGGTTCTATAACGTGTATTCTAATTTAAACCCCTATAAATGTTGTAACAGTATGAGGTTGTCTTGAATTTTTTTTCTCATGATTAATTTTATAAGTAATTTCCAATTGAAATGTAACCCTGTATCATTATCATTAATCTAATATAAGTACATCCAAATATAGAAATTCATGAAAATCATGGACATAATGACTCGTACATGATTCAAATCTATATGATACACTAACGATATATATATATATATGAATGTTATATTAATATTCTAATTATTCATTAACACAATTTTTTGGATTACATTTTCTTAAAAATGTCACATCATGTTTAGGGTGTATATCATTTTCTTATCATTTAAAAACTATTTTATAGTGGTCCAAAAAATTTATCCGACATACGTCAATATAATAATATATATGTAAAAAATGAAAGAAAAAATATATAATGGTTATTATTTGTAATTATCTATTCATTATTTTGATATATTTAATTTTCCATTCATATACTCATTACATCAATGAATGAACATCAATGTGATACAATCATGATAAAATTCACACTATAAATCTATATATTCATTGAATTCCAATAATCATTTTCTCTCAATCTATGTCATCTTTTTTATTTAATATATTTTTAGTTAAACCACTAACTTGTAATTTATTAAATGAATTATCTTTATCACATAAATTATTGAATTTAAATTCAAAAAAACTATAATCAACATCATACCTAAACCAGATTATGTACCACCAATGTATTATCTCCTTGAATATCCCCAAAAAAATAAACAATTTAGTTGATGAATATATATTAATTTAAAAATATACCTGATTGATCTACATAACACAATTCATTTGATTTATGATATTTCGAAAATAATCAGTATGATCAAATTAATCATTGTATGTTTAATAGTTCATTCCCATGATTTCACTAATATCCATATGTCATACTGTATAAGACAAAACAATTTGGTTTTAATTAAATTTTTTTAGAGACAACCCAATGCTTATAAAAATGATGAAGATATGTTACTTCTACGATCTTGATATTACAATATGGTCTGTGTTGATGTTATATTGATTGTATAATTATAAACCTCCATGGTGTTTTTTTCTCTACTCTACAATATCTACTAATATTCAATTATTAAATTTTAGATCATAATTAAATGTTCATATTATTACTTATGATTCATCAAATTTTCTAAACGTAAAAAAAATAAATTTTACTAAATATAATCCAATTGATTTCATGTGTATGATTTGGGATCTTTATTCAGGTATGTTTTTATCATGTTTTAGTTAAAATTATTTTTTGATAAAAAACTTTTTTCCTAATGTTCATGTGAGGGTTTGAGGGGGTTTCAGCTGTTTAAGATATGATAATATAGGAAAAAGGAGATTTATTTCATGTTGCCTGAATTGTGCACAGTTAATGAAAACCATGAAGATCATCCCATGTTACCATGTTTCATTGAATAGAGGATTACACATGGTTATCGCATGGTAATTATAACCATGTAGAATTCCTAGGAAACCATGTGAAATGGGTGAATTGTTATAGTAGCTCATGCACAGTTTTTGCATGGTTTGGAAGAAACTGCAACATGCAAATGTTATGAAATTTACAAAGATGATATTACGTGATTATAAACTCCAACTCAGTATTTAATAATTTTTCACCCCATTAAATCCTAGGGAGAAAAATAAAAATCCCAAGATATACCAAGTGTGATTCTCCCTAATCTCTTGGTCATCTTGAGTGTCGTTGGGTGCGAATGGAAGATACGGCTATGGATAATCACGCTCTCACTTATCTTTTTGTACTAAGGTTCACATTTCTTATATATCCACTTCTTAATACCTAAAAACCATGTTTATGAAAAGATCGTGGTTGATACTTCAATGTTATGTTGAATTTGAATCCAATTTCTCTCTTTGGGGTGTGTTCATCAATCGATATGAGGTATGTGGTATACATGTTATACCCTAATGTTTTTATTGAGTTCTATATATTCTTGGGATTAATTCATGGTTACCCCTTATATTGATTTGGATCAATTAATGAATTTTTGTGTAATAGATGACTAAATGATGAATGGAAACCCTTACGGTCCCCACGGGACACATGGTGGATGAATTTACATTTGTAGGGACGCCCATGGGGTGCACTAATATGTTTTGAATATAGAAGTTATTTAAGTATGAGCACAGTTTCCTTCTGTAAATGTATAGCCTTGGTTAAGAATAACAAAATATTGAATGGCAGTACAAATGAATTATCATCTTATGCTTATTCCTAGTAACGGATTAACAGATTGTTTGACATGGAAATAAAAATGGGTTAAATTTGATAAATATGGATTGTGCCTTTTGGGTGATGAATTATATTGAATATCTTTAATGTGTTGGTGTATGAGAAATTTTGGCATGTGGGATTAGTAATAGAGTTTCAAATTGTGAATATAGTTAATGTGGAGAGACTAGGGATAAAGAACAGGTATAATGGGATATAGAGTGTAAAATGGAATTGTAAATAGGATATGTCATACTGGTGAATCTCATGTCAGTTTTTTTGAGTCATGATAGTTATATGTATTGGTTTTATTGGTGTTTATTTGGGTTCTGTGTGGTGTATTTATAAAAAATAATGTACACGTTGTTTGGTGGTAGGATTAAGGAATGATGCTCCTCTCACATTTAGGGTTGGATTGATGCTCTATCATACATAAGAAGTCACAAGATGTGGATTCGGAATAATTCTATATGCCCCAAATTGTTTTATTCAATTAAAATACCTCAAATGAGGCTCCATGGTAAAAGTGGCGATTACATGATATGATTATCCATAGTAATATAGGGACCTAAATTGTTCTCTTAGGTGGAATGAACAATTTCATGAAATTTCAATGAAGAATCTAAATATCTGACTTATTGATAAAATGTTATTGATGAACTAGATGAATATATATTGTACATAATGAATTTGGAACAATAAATCTAATAGTAATTTCAAGTTATAGAATGGTTTATGAGGGGCCCCCGAAACTGTCGTTCCATTCCATTCTGTTTATTTTTTATTTCACACATTATCTCTTAGATTGGATATTTTCTAGACATCATTGGTGGTGGCCTACTTATTTTTACCCACACACTACATGGGCCTATGTTTGGGACAAGAGAATATTCCATGCAAGTAGGGAAAGACTAGGAATGAGCCCTATGCTAAAGAGCTGAGTTGGACGTGGGTCATGCATGGTTGATATTCCCAACATGGTGTGAGGACCGTTTTGGGGATTCTTTTGTTTCATTCCATTTGGGTTTTCTTCTTTTTTCATTGAGCTATGACATGACTTATTTTTTCTTGTGGTTGTACCCAGTTTGGAAGATGTTGGGATATACATATTGTGGGTCATTTCTTATTGTTTCCACTATTTATATTTTTATCTGATATGTTTTACTCTAATAAAGAGGGTATAGTCTCCCCATGTGACAATTCATGACCCCAACTTCTATTCGATAAAATCTAGCTTACAGGTATGTTCACTTGAGTTCATGTGAAAAATCGGCTTAGGGAACAAATTTAGTGTCACCTGGATCGTGGATGTTACAATGTGGTATTATATGAGTTATTTTCTCTTCCATACAACTTGGGAAGGGTATAAAGTATAATAGGATAGTGTTGGGCCTTAGTAATGAGCTAGTGTCTCGGAGTTTCAATCCAATGTACATGGTAAAACTCAAGTCGCCCTGGTTGGGTGTCAATTTTCTTGTTGTTTGTTGTTGCATTTAATGATATTTCACTATTGGGTGATACACATGTGGTGTGATTTGGTAGATTTATGAAATGTTTCTCATCGACCGAATAATACAAGCTTGTGAATTCATGGATAATTCTATACACATATGTATATATGTTACATGCATCATAGCAGGCACACACACACAGGAAGGGTGTGTGGGGAATAATGGGTAGAATAAATTTGATTTTATTAAAAATAGTGAAATATTGTCAACAAAGATGATATATTCTGGTAAAAAGTGAAATGAGAATGATATGTAATTACTATATAATGATTCTTGATAATTATTGGTATGTGAATTAAAATGTTGTTGGTTGAAATTGGGTTATGGAAATTATTTTAAAAATGTGAAAATGGTAGGGATTTTAACCATGTGAGTTAATTACCATTTTTTATCTTTGAACATGGGAATGATGGTGGTGGGTACTGTTCCCACTATAAAAATTTGAATGGGAAGTTTATGTTAAATGGTATTTTTATGGATAGTGAAAATAACTTCATTATTCTTCATGAATGATTCATCGTTGTGTTTTAAAATTTTCTTGTTGGGCATTGTAGAGAAATGTCACCATGAACGCGTGAGTCGGTTGAGTGACCAGAGGATGTTGGTGGGAATGGTCCCCTTGTAGTGGAGAAAAAATACCCTATATTTCAAGATGATAGGGAAGATATGTTTATTGAGAACATCCCTCGTTTTATGCAGATGATGGAATGGGACCCAAGGTTGGTTGTACTATGTATATTCGAATTGACTATATAGTTTAAACTAAAACATGCTCCAATGATTACTATATAGGGTGGGTCAGAGGTATCTATGTTATTTCTAGAGTTGATATATAAAATTCCTGAGATTCTGGATGCTCCTTCTGTGAGGCATGTTATGATGGAAGCTTATATGTTGTCGGGGTAGTCAAAATTTGGTTGGGATATCGTACCCTCGAGTAAACATGTAGAGGGATTGATGTGGTTTAATTTCAATAAATTTTTCTAGATAATTTCTTCCCAAAAACCCTAAGGCATGAGAAGGGTGTGAAATTTATGAGTTTGGCATATGGGATGATTTCAGTAATGGATTATGTAGGCTGGTTCAAGGACATTTAACATTTTGTTCCATCATTTTTGGGAGATGAGGAAGCTATGGAAATGTGCTTTCTAGATTGAATTAGATTTGATATCAGATCCCAGGTAAATATATTTCTGCTAAAGAGGTTTTTTGTGGTGATGGATTAGTCCCTCGTACTAGCAGGAATCCTTAAAGAGGCCAACATAAGCAGACATATAGTTCTGGTGGGGAGAACTTGTGTAACGAATTTTGATAGTTAGAAGCACAATTTTGAGTACATTCATCAAGAATGTGGTGGAATACATGAATGGAAAAAAGAACCTGTATCTTTGGATAGTGATTGGGTTTTATTATACTAGTTTGTTAGGTTAGGAATCATGTGAATTCAGTGTTCCCATCCATGAGTTTTGTGTAGAGAATTTGGCAAGATGGGCCATGTGGAGAAGGTCTGTAGGTACCCATGGTAGACGAAAAGTGTTTGAGAGAAGTGCTCATTTTATAGTATAGGTATGGGGTCAATTAGTCCATATAAAAAAGGATGATGGGGCTCCACATGAAGTAGTGTTAGTGGTAGTCAATTTGGTACTCTGTGGAGATACCATTTGTACTAGTAGGGTAGTGTAGTGTAGGGTACTCAAGCTGGATCCCAGGGAAGATGGATAGGCCATCTAGATGTAGTTTAGTCTACACATGGAGGAGGTGAGGATGGACCTTCTACCATTAGAGGTATGATTCTTGTAGCTTCCACACTTTCAAATTCTATAATAGAAACATGTACCAAAAATTATTTTATTTCGGCACAATTTGTATTAGTGATGGGCCTAAATTTTTATTGTGCTTATAGAGTTATGTCACATGATACTCCATTGGAGGTGTGATTTGATAATATAAGGCAGTGTAAATTTTATTCCATAAAGTTTTTGGACGTTGATCCTATAGGATTTTTTTGGAGATGTCATGTTTTGAACTAATTTTGGTTCTAGAATGGTTAGTGGAGTATCAAACCCATATTGATTATTATCGACATCATGTAAAAATTACGTCTCTCGATAGAGACACATATGACCTTCATGGCGTGAGTGATTTTTGATCAGGTTATGCATAGACACTTTTGAACTAGTTGGGAGTGATCATGGACCATGATTCATTCCTTGTTCTTGATGACGTAGATGTGGAGAAACATGTATTTCCTCTTATGGTGGATATGTTCTAGTATGTGTTTCTTGAGGACATCCCAGGTATACAACCTAAAAGATACATTAAGTTAATGATCTAGTAGCTATCTGGGGTATAACATATTTACATTCCACCATATCGTATAGTACCAAGAGATCTCTAAGAACATAAGGTATAACTTGATGAGTTGGAGCAGAATGGATTAACTCAACCTACTATGTCATCATGGAGATCCCACAAGTTGTTTTCCAATAACACAAAAAAGTTATTGATGTTGTGTGTCGACCACATGACTTTGAATCAGATAACAGGTATGAACTGATATCATCTTCCCAAAATTGATGTTCTTTTTGACCAATTGAGTAGTGAAATATTGTTATCCAAGATAGATTTGAGGGAGGAATACCATTAGATGAGTGTGAGAACTTATGGCATATCGCCGACATCATTCTAGTGTAGGTATGGGTTGTATAAAGTTTGATTGATGTCATTTAGGATGAAAAATGTGTTAGCTATGTTTATGGAACTATTGAACATTCTATTTCACCCAAATCACGATCAGTTAATGGTTGAATTTTTTAATGACATCTTTGTCTACCAACAGACACTTGATGATCATGCCCAATATCATGACATCATCTTTAGTACACTAATAGATAATACGTTGTATGCCAAACTATCCAAGTGCCTATTCTGGATTAATAACATTCATTTATAGGGACACAACTTTTCTATTCGGGTGTCTCAGTTAAACCAAAGAAGGTGAAAGTTGTGTTTTTTGGGAGCTGCACATGATTTTTCTAATATCTAGATTTTTCCAAGTTAGGCTATTTATTACCAAATGTTAATTATGGATTTTTTCCATTTACAAGAACCACAATCTAGTTTAACTAATAAGGTTGTTATGTTTGAGTGGTTGGAGTCATTTGATATTGATTTTATATAATTGAATAAATTACTGAGTTCCACATCGATTATAATCATTCTTGAAGCAGGTAAAAAGAACACCTTATTCTGTGATGTATCTGGTGTTGGACTTGGGACACTGTTGATTCTAGATGATCGAGTGGTGGCTTACGAATCGAGGCGATTAAGAAAACATGATAGAAACTACACTAATATTTGGGCGAATGATTCATAATGTGTTCAGATAATAAGATTTTAAAAAATATCATCTCATAGAAGGATTTAAATATTTTATAGTGAAGGTAGGTCAATCCCCTACTGTACATTGACTTTGATATGGATCGCAAACTAGGAAAAGGAAATAGTTTTCCAGATTATCTGAGATGGATGAAATAAAATTATGTGGTTTATGAATCCAACTCTGAATGGAAAATTAAAATTCTGATTACAGAGATGCACCTGGAGGTACAGGATGGGAATGGAAAAATGACCCTTGAATCTTTAGTGATTGAGTCCAAGATTTTAGGCCATGTCAAAGAGAGACAGTGGGATGATCCAGTACGTTTGGATATGAATGAATGTCTTAAAAGAGTTGAGTCACCTTTTAGTTGATCCTTGGGTGGTAATAAAATTATCTATATTAGTGGTCATCTTGTGATACTACTGTCTATGCATGAAGAGTTGGTGTGTGAGTTCCTTGCATCGAGGTGGGATATACATTCGGGCTTCATTGAGATGTATCGTGACCATTGTAGGTATCCTTTTTGTCTTTGGATGACCAATTATGTTTTTGGTTTCATTGGGAAATACCTTTCATAATAATAGGTTAAGGACTAGCATCAACTGTAAGAACAAGGACCATCGTTCAGGTATGTTATTCCTTTTTTCTAGAGTTTTTTAGAAAAATGGTTTTTCTGGAAATTGTCAAAGTACATGTCGTGTACTCTGTTCCAGCTTGAAGGTGTGTGCTGGCCGTGTCCGGGCCACACACACGGTGTGTAAGGCTGGGGTGGAGGCCGGTTTTTCGGAGTACGGAAAAAATTGAAGTACACGTCGTGTACTCTAGAAGTACATGTCGTGTACTTTATTTTTTTTCATTAAACAGACCGGGGACGTGCCTAACCCCCATATCTGTCTTCTTCTTCAATTTTCGACCGTCCGAGAGCGTCCGTACGACCGAATCTTCTCTGAGTTTCTGCTTCGCCGTTATTTCTCCGATTCGATCATGGTCGATTGTGTTGGAATCGCAACGGTGAGTTCTTCCTTCTGATGGAGCCTTGTTTCTTGATTCCTCTTTGTATTCAAGTTATTATGGGATGATTGTTTTGTGCGTTTTCTCAGATCGACATCGTTCTAATGGGAATCTATCATTGAGGTTCACGTATATCGATCTCCTAGTATCAAGGTAGGTGGTTTGTGCATTTCTGCAGAAAGTTGATGAATATTTTGTGCAATTTCCACCAATAACCTTGAACGGGGTATTGTGTGTTTCATATTTTTCCCTTGTTACTTGCCTGCTTGGCGTGATTTCTTTAGTAGAGTTTATTACTTGTGATTAGAGTATTTTGTTTTTGCTCAGATTTCTTTTCCATGCTTGTTCTGCCGATTTGGCGATCTGCCAGTTGCCATGCCAAGTCGTAGGATAGTGGAACTTTTGTTTTATTATTACTGTTGAGCGTTAGTTGATAGCCATGTTGTTCTTGAGGATTAGTCGGACGATACACACGAGTTGAGCATGTTTAGGTATACTCAGGACTGTGATAACCTAGAGTAGTAGACCAAAGGGATAATTGATGGAAGGGCTTCTCCAGAGTGTCTTTTAATTACGATGCGAGACTATATGGGGAATTTAAGTTGATTTCTTCCCCAGAGAGTCTATAGATCCACGATACGGGCCACAGGGGGAATTGACGTTGAGTGCTTCCCCAAAGAGCCTTTAGCATTATACGAGACTATAGGGGGAATTGACAGTGAGTGCTTCCCCAGAGAGTCTGCTTAATTACGTAACTGAACCAGAGAGGTGATATTGTGGGTGCCTCCCATAGGGTTGTTAGTACTTAGAGGTTGAACCATAGGGGATAGACTGTGAGAGATACCTAGAGGGTTACCTGTTTTCTTTTTGTTACTGACTGCTTACTTGTGTGTTATGCTTGTTAGAACTGTGGATTGTAGCTGTTTTCCCATTTCTGTTTACAGCTTCTTGTTTTAGTACTGGCATGTATTCATTGACTATTGGGAACAAATATTTGGGTGATTTCTTATTGGGATTTTATATCACACCCTGTTTGGGCCATGCTTTTCGGCCCAAGCAGACTATGTTGCTACAGGTATAGACAAGGGCAAGCGCCCTTCTACTTCAGGGTCTTGACTGCATCAGGAGCTGGGGAGCATGGGACCGAGCCATGGCTCGCGATGCTGAGGAGATTATTTGTTTTTCTTTTTCACTTGGTTTTAGTTTTATTTCATCAAGTTGTTGTGTTTTCTGTTTTCCATAGATACTTGTGCCTTCTGCATCATTTTCATCATAGTTATATATCTACATTGCTTCCGTTATTTGGTTTCTGTTCTTGTGCATGTTGTTTACTGCTTCCTTTGTTTATTCTGGGTTTCATACCTCATATAACTTACCGAATGAGGGAATAGTTTCCCCACGGACTCACCAAGGCCCTCGGTGCTAGTCGATAGCCTCTATCGTTTGGGGAAACGCGCTTGAGGTCATGTGGTAAACCGGGTACAGGGCACCATTGGAGGAGCTCCGGACACAGGATGTTACAAAGTGGTATTAGAGGAGTTTTTTTCTATTCCTTTACTGTTTGGAGACCTTAGCCAGTGATAGGATGGATCCAGTACTTGGAATTAAGTTGTGCTAGATAGTATCTAACCCGTGTACAGGAAAAGCCATACTACCTCGTTAAATATAGTTTTATGGTTTTGAGATTTTATGGTTGGTATGTTTTCACCTAGAGTGATTCGTATGATTTGTACGGTTACTATTTTGATATTTTGGTTCTATTTCTATTCCAACCCGATTATATGAGGGTATTCCATCTCATTCCTCATATAGGTACTAGTAGAAATCACATGTCAGGCATTATTTCCATGCCATCTAGGGTGCATTAGCGATTGCATGTTGTTGTGATAGGCTCTGTGTAGAATTTGCATGCTGTTGTGATAGATGATTGATAAATTCTCTGTTGTTATGTTAGAAAAACTGTTTGTTTTGTTCCTTGCATAAAATGAACGCCAAATTTGGGTTCCTGAGGTGTTATGGGCCCTCAAGGATCAAAATTTGGAACCTTTTTCGCCTTGTTTTTTGTGTTTCTAGAATTCTGCGCAGTTTCTGAGCTACTGCCCAGAAAAACAGACAATACACAGTGTGTACTTTTTGTATACATGCCGTGTAGTTTTCAGGCCGTGTCACTGACCGTGTGAGCAGAACATGATGTTGTGGGAGTAACTTTGGGAACACTGTAGACGCCGGAAAAGTCCGTTGTTCCCAAACAAAGCTCCGGATGCAGAAAGCGAGGTCGTATTTGGAGTCAGAAGCACGTTTCGGTGGGCCCGGAAGCCTTGCGCGGAATTTTGGAGAGTCGCGCACAATGTTGGAGTGCCGCGCGCAAACCTCCCGGGATGCGCGCAATGCACTGGGCCGGCGCGCAATTTTTCACGCCCGTTGACCGCGCGACTCCCTTGCGCGCCCGGCCCGATTCCGCGCCCGCGAAGAGAATTTCGCGCCCGCGAACCAGATTCTGCGCCCGGGGTTGCCTATAAATATAAGGCGACCCCCGACGTTTTGAAGGTTGCCGGAATTCGAAGAGTCGCTCGTTCGCGCAATCCAACCCGCTCCGCGCGCAATGCCGATCATCAGGTAACCTCCTTTCTTTCGCGCAAGAAAGCCTCGGGGTTCGCATTCGCGCGCAATCCCTTTGGCTCCTTTCCTTTGAATAAATTTTTCACCCAAAGGCATTCGCGCGCAAAAGAAGCCTCTTGCGCGCAATTTCTCCCGGGTGCGCGCAATCCAGCCCGATTGCGCGCACCCCCCCTTTTTTCAAAGTGGCCATTCGTTAGAGAATGAGCTGTTGCCCCCGCGCGCTATACGAAGCCTGGTGCGCGCAATCTCAATCATCTGTGTGCAAAGCGCTGGCCCAATTGCGCGCCAGCCCGCCCGTTTGCGCGCCGACCTGCGTTATTGCGCGACAAGCTTCTCTTTTGCGCGCAATCCGCCGAGGTCGCCCCCTATGACCCCCTGAGGGTACCTGCCTGCGTGGCGCCCGATGATCTTCATCTCGGGTGCCCACACCGTGCGTTGTCTTCCCGTGCGGCCCTCCAGGCTCACGCGAAGTGACACGGACCCATCGGCGGCACCATACACGTCCAAGCCGCACGACGTTAAACTGCCTAGCATTTCGTCCGCGCGACAAGACGTTAAAATGCCAAGCATCTTCGTCCAACATGACGTTAAACTGTACTTCGTCCACGCTGCAAGACATTAAACTGCCAAGTGTTTCGTCCTGCAGGACGCTAAACTGCACCACGTCCGCGCTGTAAGACGTTAAACTACCAAGCATCTTCGTCCTCAACACACGACGTTAAACTGTACTTCGTCCGGCAAGACGTTAAACCGTCTGCATCGCCCGATCCCGTGCCTCTCACGCAGGGTCCCCCTCCCGGTTTGGATGTGGCCCCCACCCGTTCGTCTCTGCAGGGATGTCGGGATTGGAGTGGCCTTCGCCCACGGGGGTAGAATATTAAAAACAGAACGAACTACGTGGACTTTGATCCCTGTCTCCTAAACAGGGTACGTAGGAAGCCTCTCCGAGGTTCAAGCCCACCACCTGGTCGTCCCGGTCGTATTCATGTCGGTTCGTCCATCAGTGGACCCCTCCTGGGTTCACACTCGCGTCGATTCACCTATGAATCCGCCCTTGTGGGAGACTGCACATGTGTATCTCCATTGTGCTTCCCCACTTCCCTTTTCTCCTTTCAGCGTCCATCATGACATGAAACTGTTATCCACCCGGCCGTTCCATCCCCCTCTGTGCGAGGTGGTTCGGTTCAATCCTCCGCCCAGTAGCCTCGACCTCTTCGTGAGTCGGCTTGCCGATGTCCAGCATGACGTTAAACTGTATATCCGAACTACGCTGACTTTGATCCGCGCTAACGCGCGGTACGTAGGAAGCCCCTATGGGGTCCAAGCTCTTCACTCCATCATCCATCCTGATCCTTACCCGGGCCGCCACATCCCGGTGGGGTCATGCCATTTCATTCCACTCCACTTCACTCGGGAAGCCGCCCATGTGCTGGCCCCAGCGTCGGAGGTTCCTCGCAAGGGGTTCTGTCATCTGATCCACTTCTCGTGTTGATCAGTCTGATGCCGTCCCCGCTGGACGTTAAACTCGCGGCATACCCCATGTTAAACATGGGAAGCTGAGGAAAACCTCAGGCAGCACAGTTCCCCGCACCCAGCGCAGGATGCCTCAGGTCATCATGCCTTCGAGAAGCCCTATTAGGGACGGAAGGCAGACATGCAGAGCCGTAGTGTTAAGACACGCCCCCAACACCCGGAGCTACCCGGTCTCCTCACCGCAGGTTGCTGCCCCGACCAGACTCCTTGGAGCGTCCGGGCGGAAGCAGCGTAATTAACTGGTGTCCATGGAGACATGGCGCCGGGACCGAGATTCACGAGCACGTCTTAAATCTATGAGGGAGACCCGGATTAGGCAACGAGTTCCGAGGAGACGTCCACGGAAGGAGGAGCCGACATCCCATCATCCCGGTTTCGATCAAGGAGTAGACGCCCCTGAACAAGGGACGGATGCCGCCAGCCTTTGGAAAGCGGGACTGCGGGGCCACAAGCCGCGCGCCCATCCCCTCGGGTCGACGGGTGCACGCGCGAACGCGTCCTGGAGGAATAGCGTCAGAACAGAAACCCGACGCACATCCGCACCGAAACAAAAAAATGGTGAACCCGACGTGAATCTCTTCTCCTCAATACGAAGACTGATGGATTTCAGAGGTGTTGGAAGACCAGCATGCTGCTCGACCTAGCATTCAACACCGGAGCACGAAACCCGCCAGGGGCTGGGGAAGGGAAATCGGGCACTCCGTCTCACGACGTCGATGGCCTGGGTTCCCCCCACGGAAGGCGTCGCGGCACTAATGGTTGGTTGTCGATTCCTTTTCCTGTCAGTGTTAATGGGGTTTTCTCTCTGCTTTCAGGAATCATGTCGCCCAATCCAGTGCCCGATCGCCACCCGCCCACTGGTGCAGGGGTAGGGGAAACACCGACATGGCTACTCCGCGCGGTCCCGCCCGTTCCACAGCCGTCCCAGCAGCCGCAGCTGCGGGGCAACCACGCCCTCTCTCCCCCTCGGAGGTCATCCAGAGAAGGGTGATCAACAACTTGGTGCAGAGATATGAGGAAGAGGGAGTCATCCCCACCAGGGACATGGCTCGCCTAGACCTCGAGGAAGCTGCACCTCGCCACCAACACCGCCCCCGAGGGCTGCGCAGGGAGGCACCGCAGCCTACCTCAACGTCCAACCGCTTCGGGAGCTTATCCCCGGAGCGCTCCGACAACTCCTTCCCCAATGCGGATGAGGTGGAAGATGTCCGGGACCACCCTATCCGAGATTCGTTCCAGGGATCCACGATAAGGGCTCCTGTCAGGCCACGGCGACACCGCCGCCAGGCCCCTCAAGTCGAAGAACGGACTCTCCACCTGCCCGCGCCGCTCATCCCGACTCATTTGTCCCGACGCCAACGTCAGGCACGAGCAGAAGAGGATGCCCATCTTGGGGCCCTAGCAACAGCGGCCGCGTTGGCTCAAGCCACTACTGGCTCCAGCCACCAGGCCCATGCGCATCCTGAGCAGGGGAACTTCTATGCCCAACCTGGATCGAGGCCCCGACCGCCCCAAAGGCAGGTTGGGTTGACTCTCCCGGTTGCTGGTACAGGCAATAGCCACCGCGGACCACCTCGCGGTAGAGCTATTCATCAACAGGGTCTACTCCGTGTGGCCAATCCAAGAGGCATGGGTCACCCCACCTTTCGATCCCGGCCCGGAGGCCTGCCCGGAATCATCTCTCCCCGCGTCCCCTTTGATATCTGTCTCGGTGCTCCTCGCACCTTGGTTTCCAGTCCTCTTGGCCCCAACACCTGTGCGGCCGGAGGACGCCAGGACAGAGATCAGCCATGCCCCGAAGAACCACCCAGGGGCAGGAAGTCGAGGCGTCGACGTTGACGGAAGAATGTTAGGGAATTCCGGACAGAGATCTGATCGGTTCGTTTCTCTGATACAGAGGCGGAGTATGATTCGGCGACAGAGCCCTCCCCCCGATCCCGCCAGTTAGGGGCAGGGGTAGGAATGCGGCACGTCAGCCTCGTACTTCCCGAGAGCGAGATCGATATGATCCCCGCTTCTCTCCGAAGTTATATCCGGAGTAGTGAGGGCCTGGTAGACCCCCAAGGACCAAGCTTGCGGTTGGTACCAGCCCCTCCGGAAGCACCTTCTGCCTCGATCGGAGAAGCCGGAGACTTTTTCTGGGGACCGACGGTCGAACCACGATCTAGTGCACCCTCGGGGAGCACCGACGCTACGGAAGGATGTACGATCGTCGGCCCGTCCTATCGTGATGTGGTAGCTGGGGCACCGCCACCCTCAGAGGGCAGCGCGGGATATGGAGGCCAATCGGCCTGCTCGCCGTATTCACCGCCGGCCAGCCCGTCAGCCCGGCGGCCCGCCTCGGCACCACTGCAGGTTCCCCGTCCATTCCCAGTCGTTGAAGAGGAAAAAGGAGACCTGGGTCCCGGGTTTGAGTCGTGGAGCTTCTGGACCGTCTTTGCAGAAGGCCACTTCCCTGAGAAGATTTGGCCAGTCGCAGGACTGGACTTTGATGCACCCGAATCACTCACTCCGGATGAGTTCGAATGCTTCCGCCAAACTCTCTGGGAGACTCACTCCCGTCTTCACCGCCTACAAATTCCATATCCCGGGAGTCAAGTACACCTGGAGGATATTGGTGAGCAGTGCCGTCAAATTGACCTGGCCACGCTCCCCGCGGTTCGGCACCCCGGGTCATTTGGGCACCACGAGGCCCTCCAACAACGATGTGTCGAGTGTTTTCAAGTACTCCTCATGGTCATCGAGGAAGCCACCCCCCACGTGTATATCCGTGGATGGGGGCAGTACGCTGCCCTACGCTTCAGTGCGATTCGCCGACAGCCCGATTCACTGGGTGGCCCTGAGGGTACATCCCCAGGGACAGAAACGGTCAATATGGCTGACCTGTCGGGAGAGGGGAACGACTAGGAACTTCTCGACAGGGGCTCTCCCCCCGAAGACAAGCCGTCGTTGGATCCATCGGCGAGAGTTACTCGTCACCAGAGAAACCTCCTGGGACTCCTCGCACCCACTGAAGCACTGACGTTGAGCCGAAACGTCAGCAAAGGTAAAGAGCACGGCGGGGCTATAAAGCCCACCGACCCATCTGCCTCCACCCAGAGGGCAGATGAGGATCCCGAGAAGGCTATGCTACGTCAACAGCTCGCCGAGCAGAAGAAGCTGGTTGACCAGCTCCTCGCCGAGCGCGCTGCAGAACGGCGGCCTGACTACGGTGATCCTAGGTGAGGACAGAAGGGACAGGAGTAGCCACTCCTCGATGAGACTCTCTCGGGAAACCGTGATTATGCCGTGTTTACCGACAGAGGAGAAGTCATCACCTACGTCAAGAGGGCGCGGTATGTTTCACCGCACCCTCCCGAGCGGCATGATTACCTGAGAGACCCCGCTCGGATTCCTCCCGCTGCCCCAAGGGCCGCTCCGCCCACCATCCCACGAGCTGCCGAGTTCGACGACCCGGTCGACGACCCGATTGAAGTGTCGTGCAATGCACTCGTGGTTAGAGATCCTCGCCAGGACTGGAACCCATGTCCGGACGATCCGATGGCGGCACTCATCGCCCGCTTGGAAGCCTTGGAGACTCGGCAAGTGGCGATCCCACTGGACGGCAAGCCATACCCAGCATGGGTGGATGACATGCCGGCACCTCCGGGATTCGGGAATCCCACCTTCGCCCCCTTCAACGGGACTGGAGATCCGCCACAGCATTTGGCCCATTTCAACTCGAGGTGCGGGCCTATGTTGGGAACTCCGGCGCAGCAGGAGGCCGCTAAGCTTCGCTGCTTTGTCCAGACACTAGAAGGGCCAGCATTTGTCTGGTACAGCCAGCTCCCTGTTGGGTCGATAACTAGCTGGGAGGACCTTCGTAGACAGTTCCTCTACCAGTTCAGTTCCACGACCCGGAAGATGAGTATCACAGACCTCTTCAAGTGCAAGCAGAGGCCTGATGAGCGAGTCGCGGATTTCGTCGCCCGATGGAGGGGTCTCACGTATTCCCTTGACATGCCATTGACTCAGGAGCAGTTGCTGACAATGTGCGTCGGGAACGTCAAGACCGAGCTGGTCCCTTCCCTGATCACTCAGAATTACCCCGGAGGGTTCAGGGACTTCTCAAACAAAGCTCAACGTCTTGAGGAAGCCCTGCAACAGGCCAGCCAGGCACACTCGCTGCCTCCTATGATTCATGAAAGGAGAGTCAGCAGGGCTGAGCCCGCTGCTGTTGCCCAGATAGAGGCCCCCAGGCCGTTGGAGCTGCTGCCGGCGAGGCCAGCTCCACAGCCTCACAGGAATCCGCCTCCACAGGCTCAGTTCCCAGCCCAGTAGCGGCAGCCCCAGAACCGGCCGGCCCCTCCGCGTAATGTACCGCCACAACCCAGGCGAGATAATCAGGGTCCACCTCCTCGGCAGGCCCCTCCAACCCCTCGTCAAGACCATGCTCCCACGGGCCCGCGATACCTGACTTACTCATTTCATGAGGATCAAGTTCCCGGTTATTTCTGGAGCGCCCTGGAGTAGAGGATTGTGCGACTGCCTGAGTGTTGGAGGCCAGAGGAGGCACATCTCACGGATAACCCCCGCTACTGCCCTTACCATCGGACCCTGGGGCACACCATCCGGCGGTGCTACGTGTTTAAGGACTGGCTCCAAGACCAGATTAACAACAATGTAATCAGGTTGGGCCCAGCTCCAGCACAAGTGGCAGGCGTGTTCGTGGGATCAGATGACGATAGTGGCAATGAGGACGAATGGCAGCTGGTCTCCGACCGCGGATCCCAGAAGTATAATAATTGGATGGCCCGCAAGTCGTTCATTCGCGCCCATGGGATCATCCGTGCGCACTTGAATCAGCCTGAGCCCCCAGAATCTGCGGGTGCTGCTTCAGCATCGTCATCCTAGCCTGCCTCTTCCAAGAAGAGAAAACGGCGGCGGCGCAAGAAGGAAGAGCGCGCCCCGCCAGTTCCGCCACAATCCCACACTCTCGGCGATTTCATGCCCCCGGAGATGGGGGTCCCTCCTCGGATCCTCCCGGTGATGGATGATTCGTCCGATGACGGTGTTGGGTACGCTTTGGTTAATATCGTCGAGCTGGTAAATCCCTTTTCGGTTCCTGACGTTGAAGAACACCAGGTGGACCTCCCTAGTGTCCCCGGTCGTCGCCACCGTCGGAGGAACCGCAACAACAGGAGTCGCCGGGGCACAGCAGTTGGTACCTCCAGCCAGGACGTGCACGCCACTGAGACTAGGCAGCAGGCTAAAAACTGAGTTCAGCGCGCGCAGCCCCCCCATCCGGGGATGACGGATTCGCCTCCGCCACTGTTTGTGGTGTGGGACCGGGTAGAACCGCCTCAGCCGCGTCGCGATCAGCTCCGCCCTGCCGCAAGTCCATCCCAGCCTCCTGACCCCAGTACGGTGACTACTTCCCAGGCTTCAACCAATGAACAGCGGGATGCGCCAAGCACCAGTCGGCCGCCGGTCCAATCAGCAAGGCCCGTCATGCCTCCAACCGCAGAGCAACCTCCTGCAACTAGGGGCTCGCGCATGGCCAAAAAGTATGATGTCCTGAAGCACTTGGCCGACATCCCAGCAAGGCTCTCCATCCTTGAGGCTCTGCGCATGTCATCTGAGATGCGTGAGGCACTCGCTGAAGCCCTGAAAATCCCCCTCCAGTTTGAGACATAGGTTGCGGCTGCAGAGGCCTTTCACGCCGAAACGATTGAGGATGCTGAATGTCAGGCAGTTATCTCGTTCTCTGGTAAGGATGAAGACCGTCCTATACAGGGGCACATTCGTCCGCTGTATGTTACTGGCCAGTTCAATGGCCTTGAAGTCCGGCGCTGTCTTGTCGACACGGGGTCCGGGATTAACCTGATTCCAACTCGGACGCTCCGGAGATTGGGGTTGTCTGAGGATGAATTGATCCCCTCCGACCTCAGGATCCAGGGGTACGACCGCACTGAGAAAACCCCGTTCTCCAAGATACGCTTGAAGACCCAGTTCGGTGACTTGGTTGCCAACACCGAATTCATGGTAGTCTCTCAAGACACTGCGTACAATGCATTGATGGGCAGGCCATGGCTCCACCTTCATGCGGCGGTTCCCTCATCATACCACCAATGCCTCAAATACTCCCTTAACGGTCGAGTAGGCGTGCTTCAGGGAGATGCCTCTCCTTTTGCCTCATATGAAGCCCACTATCTGGACGCGGACTATTACAAGAGAAAGGATAAGCAGATCTTGGCAGGTGAGGTTGAGCCTGTCACTGTTGTAAGTGATCCCTGGGAAAGTTTGGATGACGCTTACGTCCTCCCGATTAATCGGTTGGACGTGGCCATGGTCTCGACGGCCTGTGAGTCTCCTGATGAGATGACCGCGACCGCCCATGCCAGCACCAGCGTCCCACCAGGATCTGGTAGCCCCGATGCAGTTTCCAACGCAGTCTCTCCCGTGGACGATCCCTCCCTGAGTGGAGAGGACGTAGAAGATGCACCCCCAGCCTTTGAGGAGGGCGTCTCCGCCACGGTCGATGAGTTAGTACAGGTGAACCTTGGAACCGAAGCAGATCCAAGACCCACATTGGTCAGTGCCGCCATGCCCTCTGAAGAGCGGCAGCAGTACGTGGACTTCCTCATACAGCACCGTGATGTGTTCGCTTGGGGCTATGACGAGATGCCGGGGCTAGATCCTCAGGTAGCCGTCCACCGCCTTGGTCTCCCGGCGAACCATCGCGGGTTCAAGCAGCCTCCCAGGAAGATGCACCCATTCCACGGTGCCATGGTTGAGGCTGAAGTTGAAAAGATTATCAAAGCCAACTTCTAGAGGGAAGTTCAGTACCCCAAATGGCTGGCCAACATTGTGCCGGTCAGGAAGAAGAACGGGCAGATCAGAGTCTGTATCGACTTCCGCAATCTCAACCGCCACTATCCGAAGGATGATTTTCCCCTTCCGGTGACAGAGCTGTTGATTGACGCCACGGCAGGGTTCCAAGCCCTCTCTTTCATGGATGGATACTCCGGATACAACCAAATCCGGATGGCCCCTGAGGATGAGGAGTTCATTGCCTTCAGGGGCCCCCAAGGTATCTTTTGTTACCAGGTCATGCCCTTCGGCCTGAAGAATGCAGGTGCCACCTATAAATGGGCGATGCACCGCATATTCAAGCCAATCCTCGGCACACTGGTGGAATGCTACGTCGACGACTTGGTGGTCAAATCGCGCCAGCGTCAGGACCATCTCAATGATCTTGAAAAAGTGTTCGGCTTCCTCCGGTCTCGCTGCCTGAAGATGAACCCGTTGAAGTGTGCCTTCGGGGTCACCTCCGGAAAGTTCCTTGGATTTGTGGTAAGATACCGGGGTATTGAGATCGACCCGGAGAAGATCAGGGCGATTATCTAGATGCCTCCCCCAGGTAACATCCGGGAACTGCAAGGGTTCCAAGGCAACTTAGCCTATATACGCCGATTCATCTCGAATCTGGCCGGCAAGTGTAAGCCCATTTCTCGGCTCATGAAGAAAGGTGCCATCTGTGTATGGGATAAAGAGTGTCAGACCGATTTCGAGGAAATCAAGCAGTACCTGCTTCAACCTCTGGTTCCGATGCCGCCTGTATCCGGGAAGCCGCTGGTCCTTTATGTGATCGCCCTAGAACGGTCCCTGGGTGCCCTTCTCACCCAGAAGAACAACGAGGGAATAGAGAATAGCCTCTATTACCTCAGTCGCATGCTCCTCGATGCGGAAGTCAGGTATTCCCCCATCGAGAAGAGCTGCCTGGCGCTCGTATTTGCCGTACAGAAATTACGGCACTACTTGCAGCACCATGAGGTACAGTTGGTTTCTCAGGTAGACCCATTGAAATATAACCTGAGCTGGCCTATGGTGACTGGTCGTCTAGCGCGGTGGGCTGTGATTCTCCAGCAGTTCGACATCAGGTATGTGTCTCAGAAGGCCATCAAAGGGCAAGCATTGGCAGACTTTCTGGCTGCTCACCCGACCTCCGCGGATCAGCCGCTGGATCTAGGCTTTCCTGATGAGGCCATTCTCTCGGTCGATCATGCTGATCCGTGCTGGCAGATGCACTTTGACGGTGCCTCCCGGAGCCCCACCGGTAGAAGGCTCGATAATCCTAAGCTCAAATGAGTGGGCTTGGGTATCGTCCTCATTACCCCGGAGCAAGCCGTGCTGCCATACTCTTTCCTGTTGTCAGAGGGTTGTACCAACAATGAGGCGGAATACCATGCCCTCATCACCGGCCTCGAGTTAGCTCTCGAGATCGACGTGCCCCATCTGTGTGTGAAAGGGGACTCTGAGCTGGTCGTTAAGAAGATCAATGGCGACTATGTTGTCAGGATGCCGGAACTTGTGCCGTTGTTGGAGTGCACCCTCCTTCTGATGGCCCAGTTCCCTACTAGGCCAGAAATTGTCCATATTCCCCGGTCGTAGAATGGTCCAGCAGATGCTTTGGCCAGCCTTGCTGCGTCACTTGCAGAGCCTGAACAGGATAACCTGATCGTCCGCGTGACGCACCGCAGGCTCATCGCTCCCGTTATCCCGGAGGGAGATCGTGGCCCATCGGTAAGTAATCTCACCATGGTTTCCCCTATGCCCGGAGCCCTGAGTACCCCAGATATGGCAGTCGAACCAGCCCCTGATTGGAGGACGCCTTTGGTTGAGTACCTCCAACATGGCATTCTCCCGTCGGATCGGGCCGAGCGCGAGTGAGTTCGACGCCGCGCATCGCAGTTTGTCCTCCAGAGCAGTCCCGGCCTGGAGCAGATCCTCTATAGACGCAGATTTGATGGTGTTCTCCTCCGTTGCCTTCAGGGAGTTGAGATCCCACGAGTCATGCAAGAGGTTCATGCTGGTTCATGCGGTGCCCATCAGACTGGGCCAAAGCTGTCCCACCAGATTCGGAGGTTGGGATACTTCTGGCCCTCCATGATCCATGACTGCATCGAGTATGCCAGGAGGTGCCATGCGTGCCAGGTTCATGTGACCTTTGTGCATCGGCCGCCGGAGCCTCTCCATACCACCAGGTATTCTTGTCCCTTTGTAGTCTGGGGGATGGACGTTGTGGGACCTTACCCGCCGGCGACGGCTCGCCAGTGTCGGTTCATTCTGACCGCCACTGACTTCTTCTCCAAATGGGCAGAGGTGATTCCGCTCAGAGAGGTCAAATCATGTTCGATCGCTGACTTCGTGACCTCCAACATCATTTTTCTATTTGGAGTGCCTCACGCTATCCTCACGGATAACGGAGCCAATTTCCGAGAATCCGAGTTGAAGAAGTTGTACGCCAAGTACAACATTCGCTCGAACCATACATCTCGCTATCATGCGCAGGAGAATGGACAGATTGAGGCATTTTACAAAACCCTCTCTAACATTCTGCAAAAGATGGTTGGTCAGAACAAGAAGAGTTGGCCGGAAAAGCTCCCCAACGCCCTCTGGGCTTATCGGAAGACGACTCGCAATTCCACCCATATGACCCCTTATTCCCTGCTGTATGGTGCTGAGGCCGTCCTGCCCATCGAGATCCAGTTACCGTCCTTGCGCACTGCGGTCTACGACCAGCAAGCGCCGGACAGAGCTGTTGATGCCTGTCTAGTCGAGTTGGAAGCACTGGATGAGAATACACTTCGCCCTTTGCACAACTTGGAGAGGCATCAAAGAAGAATGGCTCGAGCTTTCAATAAGAAGGTTCGCCTCCGCTCCTTCCTGCAGGGTGACCTAGTGCTGGCCCTAAGAGCGCCAATGATCCCCGGCAGGAAGCCACCCAAGTTGGAGCCCAAGTGGGAGGGACCTTTTGTTGTCCACAAGGTCTATCCCAATGGCGCGTACTCCCTAGCGACTATGGATGGTGAGTGTGTCACTCCTCCCACCAACGCTAGGTTCCTCAAGCAGTACTTTGCCTGAGTGCACTACGTCCAAGTTGCACGCCGTTAAACTGCCTAGCACGTCGTCCGCGCTGCAAGACATTAAACTGCCAAGTGTTCCGTCCAACATGACGTTAAACTGTACCACGTCCAAGCTGCACGACGTTAAACTTCCTAGAACATCGTCCGCGCTGCAAGACGTTAAACTGCCAAGTGTTCCGTCCAACATGACGTTAAACTGTACCACGTCCAAGCTGCACGACGTTAAACTGCCTAGCACATCGTCCGCGCTGCAAGACGTTAAACTGCCATGTGTTCTGTCCAACATGACGTTAAATTGTACCACGTCCGCGCTGCAAGACGTTAAACTGCCAAGCATCTTCGTCCCGCATGACGCTAAAATGCACCACGTCCGAGCTACAAGACGTTAAACTGTTCAGCATTCGTCCCGCATGACGCTAAACTGCACCTCAAGAACTACGTGCGGCTTGATTCCCATCCTTATGGGATACGTAGGACCGCCTGAACATTCATGTTTCAGGCCCAGCCCCATCCTTCGGGAATTTCCATCCCATCTCGGGCCCTTGGCCCAAGTTCCTCTGGGTATGCGGCGTATGGTGTGAACGCGGGGCTATGCCCTCATTCACGTCGGTTTGCTCGCTACTTTGTACGCCTCCCACATTTGGGGATGCCTTCTGCTCCCCCCTTTTCCTTTTTCGTCCTGCATGACGTTAAACTGCACTTCAAGAACTACGTGCGGCTTGATTCCCATCCTAATGGGATACGTAGGACCGCCTGGACATTCATGTTTCAGGCCCAGCCCCATTTCTCGGGAATCTCTATCCCGTGTTGGGCCTCTGGCCCCAGTTCCCCTCCTTTTATGCGAGGCGTGTTGCATGAGCGGGGATTATGTCCTCATTCACGTTGGTCTACTGGCCGCGCCGTACGCCTCCCCCGTGTGTGAGACTACCTCACACCCCTCATCGTCCTGCATGATGTTAAACTGCCCCTCAAGAACTACGTATGGCTTGATTCCCATCCTTATGGGATACGTAGGACCGCCTGGACGCTTGTGTCTCAGGTCCAGCCCCGTCTCTTGGTTGATCACGGGGATCTGCCATCTTTTGGTTGCTCTCAGGGAGAGTCCTCCGACCCTTTTCGGTGATCTGTTAACATGTTTTGGGTACTCAGGTCTATGACCCGTGGCGTCGGATTCAATCCCGACAAGTCATGTGTTGCTTGTCGGGCCTCGCGCTTCCTCTTGTTCGAGCCTTCACTCAAAGGGATCCTCGTTAACGGTTTGGGTACGATGCCTCAGTGCTCTCCTACCGCTCCGGGTCAATTTACCGGCGGGTCCTGGGCCGCAAATCGATATGAATCCTGCGCTTGAGCGGTTGATGCTCGTTTGCTTGCCCCGTCCTAGGCTGATGCAATCAGATGTTGTGTTGCGAATACGGTCAGCGAAATCCTTGATCGCCATGTCGGCTCTTTCAGGCTCCGAACATTGGTTGCGCGGTCCTCATCACACTCCGCCTTTTTGCGTTGTAGTGGAATCTCGACACTCTCTTCATACTGACCTTCAGTACACCTTTACACGTTAGGCAGGCCAACCAGGGTAATGGTGTCTGTCGAGGCTCCCACGATCTGAGCACCAAGGATATATGCTGATGTCCTCCCTAAGGGCCATGTGTAGTTGGACCCTCGTCCCCATAAGGAGGAAGGAGTCGCCCGAACAATCGCGTTCTGGGCCCAGTATAACTGGAGGCTAGCATCTCTGCCCCTCGGGTGATGGACATATGCAGGCCCCTATCCCAGGATCCTTCTCCTGGAATCGTGCGTGACCGCAGGGCTGGGTATGTTCCCACCTCCGCTGGGTCCGGCATATTGCAATAAGAGGATTCCTCCATGGTCCGAACCACACGACCTTAAACTGTGTTGTCCGGTCCTACCACACGACCGTAAACTGTGATCGTCTTGGCCGCCCGACGAGAAACGGCACTGCATCGTGATGTTCTCCTCAGGGGACACTCACGTTGGGCGCTGGTTAATAACCACGCCATTTATCAATGCCTTTCATGGCTTGATTATTGTGGCGACGCCAGGGATTCCTTAATCACAGGCATGTCGCTGCACAAAGAAAAACCATCCACCTTTAAGGACAAACAAGAAATATCAAATACCGCTTCTTCTGTGTGCGAGGGTCAGACCCGCACCCTTCCTCGCGCTGGTGCCCAATTGTGTTGCACCGCGCTTCCAGAACTACGTGTGGCTTGATTCCCATCCTTATGGGATACGTAGGGACGCCCAGATGTTTGAAACTTCGGGTCCAGCCCCCACCTCTTAAAGATTCCCCCCTTCTCTGGGGAATCCGCCGCCTTCGGGTCACCCTCAAGGCATGTCCCTCGACCCCTTGCAGTGGTCCACCGGTGTCAAGAGTACTCTGGTTTATTGCCAGGAGGGTCAGGTTCAGGTTGGTCAGGTTCCTTCCACTTTTCAGGCTTCGTGCTCCCTTTCGTTCGGACCCATCGCCTACGCCCTGGGTGGAGCCCCCGTGAGCGGTTTGGACACAATGCCTCAGTGCTCTCCCACCGACTCGGGCTGGTTCCCCCAAGGGCCTCGGGCAGCAAATCGATATGAATCCTGCACTTGAGCGGTTGATGCTCGTTTGCTGCCTCATTCCATCAGCGGTCAGTGCGATATTGATGCTGCTTTTCCGCCACGGTCGGCAGTACTCTTATATCGTCACGCCGGTGCCCCCAGTCCTTGAGTGAATGGCTTCATGATTCACATTACATTTTCCACCTCCCATTCTGGCCAGGCGAAACCTCGACACTCTTGACACTATCCCTCAGTGCATCCTTGCATATCCAGGGGATGGGACCACGATGTGGCGTGCTTTGAGGTTCTTATGGCCCGAGCTCTAAGACCTTAAACTAAGATCTGCCCCTTATGGTCCGAGCTCTAAGACCTTAAACTAAGATCTGCCTCTATGGTCCAAGCTCTACGACCTTAAACTAAGATCTCCCCAAACGGGGTTTTACGTCCCACATGACGTTAAAAATGAACTTCCAGAACTACGTGTGGCTTGATTCCCATCCTTATGGGATACGTAGGAACGCCCAGATGTTTGAAACTTTGGGTCCAGCCCCCACCTCATAGAGATTCCCCCTTCTCTGGGGAATCCGCCGCCTTCAGGTCACCCTCAAGGCGTGTCCCTCGACCCCTTGCAGTGGTCCACCGGTGTCAAGAGTACTCTGGTTTATTGCCAGGAGGGTCAGGTTCAGCTTGGTCAGGTTCCTTCCACTTTTCAGGCTTCGTGCTCCCTTTCGTTCGGACCCATCGCCTACGCCCTGGGTGGAGCCCCCATGAGCGGTTTGGACACAATGCCTCAGTGCTCTCCCACCGACTCGGGCTGGTGCCCCCAAGGGCCTCGGGCAACAAATCGATATGAATCCTACGCTTGAGCGGTTGATTCTCGTTTGCTGCCTCATTCCATCATCGATCAGTGCGATATTGAGGCTGCTTTTCCGCCACTGTCGGCAGTACTCTTATATCGTCACGCCGGTGCCCCCAGTCCTTGAGTGAATGGCCGCATGATTCACATTACATTTTCCACCCCCCATTCTGACCAGGAAAAATCTCGACACTCTTGACATTATCCCTCAGTGCATCTGTGCATATCCATGGGGATAGGACCACGATGTGGCGTACTTTGAGGTTCTTATGGTCCGAGCTCTAAGACCTTAAACTAAGATCTGCCCCTTATGGTCCGAGCTCTAAGACCTTAAACTAAGATCTGCCTCTATGGTCCAAGCTCTACGACCTTAAACTAAGATCTCCCCAAACGGGGTTCTACGTCCCGCATGACGTTAAAACTGCACTTTCAGAACTACGTGTGGCTTGATCTCCAGCCTGATGGAGTACGTAGGAACGCCCGAACATCTCGACTCGGGTCCAGCCTCAGGGATTGCTAAGTCCCGCCCCTCCTCGTCACCGGCCGTCTGGCCTGGCTTCTGGTAGAGTGGTGCGATTGTGATATTCTCCCCGATTCGGCTCGGGATGCCCCATTGCAATGATGGGAAGCGACAGTTTCCTCATCAAAGAGGTTCTGTCTGAGAATTGAGGTGATTCACGGCCAGATTAGTGCATCCGCCTAATACACATTCCCCACGGTGGCACAATTTTGAGAGCGTTGGATTCTGTCCGAAGAAATCGTCCCTTCTCCACACGCTTCGCATGCCCTGTTGATCTGGATTTCCACCCTTGTGCCTGAAGGAACCCCCAAAGTGGCATTGATGATGACATGTGATCCGCCTCCTGCAATATGAATGATGACCTTCGGTCCGTCTATCGCAGTAGTATGGTCGATTGATCCATTGTCCGCTTGCCGTCTTGGGCATTTCCTGGAAGGCCGACCGTCGTGGATTTCTGAATCCGGGACACACGATTCACCCTTTCTCATTTTCCTATGTTCGGATAAAATCTCAACGCCCCTAGCGTTGTCCCGCTCGTGTGTCGGAACAAGTTGGGGGATGATACATTGATTAGGTCTGAGGTCTCCTTTCCTAGGAATGATCTCCCTCTTTTCTTTAGAAATCCAGGCCCAATTATGGATGCCTGAAGTTTGGTTAACGCTCCCGCGAGACAATTTGTGGTTGAGCATGATAAGCCAAAAGTCCCACGCCACCCAGGACTTCGGCATTCCGGCGTCTCCCTCAGAACCCAATCGTTGCGACCTCTCGCCGATCAGATTCCGAGGGGGGGCTTTTGTAGACGCCGGAAAAATCCGTTGTTCCCAAACGAAGCTCCGGATGCGGGAAGCGAGGTCATATTTGGAGTAGGAAGCCCGTTTCGGAGGTCCCGGAAGCCTTGCGCGGAATTTTGGAGACCCGCGCGCAATGTTGACGTAGGGCGCGCAAACCTCCTGGGATGCGCGCAAAGCGCTGGGCCGGCGCGCAATTTTGCGCGCCTGTGGCCCGCGCGACTCCCTTGCGCGCCGGGCCTGATTCCGCGCCCGTGAAGGAAATTCCGCGCCCGCGGACCAGATTCCGCGCCCGGGGGTGCCTATAAATATAAGGCGACCCCCGACGTTTTGAAGTTTGCCGGAATTCGAAAGGTCTCTCGTGCGCGCAATCCAACCCCTTCCGCGCGCAATGCCGATCTTCAGGTAACCTCCTTTCTTTCGCGCAAGAAAGCCTCGGGGTTCGCCTTCGCACGCAATCCCTTTGGCTCTTTTCTTTTTGAAAAATTCTTTACCCAAAGGCCTTCGCGCGCAAAAGAAGCCTCTTGCGCGCAATTGCCCCCGGTTGCGCGCAATCTATCCCGATTGCGCCCCCCCCCCCCTTTTCAAAGTGGCCATTCGTTACAGAATGAGCTGTTGCCCCCGCGCGCTGTCCGAAGCCCGGTGCGCGCAATCTTCATCTTCCGCGCGCAAAGCGCTGGCCCAATTGCGCGCCAGCCCGCCCATTTGCGCGCCGACCCGCGGTATTGCGTGCCAAGCTTCTCTTTTGCGCGCAATCCGCCGTGGTCGCCCCCTTTGACCCCTTGAGGGTACCCGCCTGCGTGGCGCCCAATGATCTTCATCCCGGGTGCCCGCACCGTGCGTTTTCTTCCTTTGCATCCCTCCAGGCTCGCGCGAAGTGACACGGACCCATCGGCGGCACCATACACGTCCAAGCTGCACGACGTTAAACTGCCTAGCATATCGTCCGCGCGACAAGACGTTAAACTGCCAAGCATCTTCGTCCAACACGACGTTAAACTGTACTTCGTCCGCGCTGCAAGACGTTAAACTGCCAAGTGTTTCGTCCTGCAGGACGCTAAACTGCACCACGTCCAAGCTGCACGATGTTAAACTGCCTACCATATCGTCCGTGCGACAAGACGTTAAACTGCCAAGCATCTTCGTCCTCAACACACGACGTTAAACTGTACTTCGTCCGGCAAGACGTTAAACCGTCCACATCACCCGATCTCGTGCCTCGCACGCAAGAACCCCCCCGGTTTGGATGTGGCCCCCACCCGCGCGTCTCTACAGGGATGTCGGGATTGGAGTGGCCTTCGCCCACGGGGGTAGAGTGTTACAAACCGAACGAACTACATGGACGTTGATCCCTGTCTCCTAAACAGGGTACGTAGGAAGCCTCCCTGAGGTTCAAGCCCACCACCTGGTCGTCCCGGTCGTATTCACGTTGGCTCGTCCATCAGTGGACCCCTCCCGGGTTCACACTTGCGTCGATTCACCTATGAATCTGCCCTTGTGGGGGACTGCACATGTGTATCTCCATTGCGCTTCCCCACTGCCTTTTTCTATTTCTCCTTTCAGCATCCAGCATGACGTGAAACTGTGATCCACCCGGCCGTTCCATCCCCCTCTGTGCGAGGTGGTTCGGTTCAATCCTCCGCCCGGCAGCCTCGACATCTTCGTGAGTCGGCTTGCCAACGTCCAGCATGACGTTAAACTGTATATCCGAACTACGCTAACTTTGATCCGCGCTAACGCACGGTACGTAGGAAGCCCCTACGGGGTCCAAGATCTTCACTCCATCATCCATCCTGATCCTTACATGGGCCGCCACATCCCGGTGGGGTCATGCCATTTCATTCCACTCCACTTCACTCGGGAAGCCGCCCATGTGCTGGCCCCAGCGTCGGAGGTTCCCCGTAAGGGGTTCTGTCATCTGATCCACTCCTCGTGTTGATCAGTCCGATGCCGTCCCCGCTGGACGTTAAACTCGCGGCATACCCCATGTTAAACATGGGAAGCTGAGGAAAACCTCAGGTAACACAGTTCCCCACACCCAGCGCGGGATGCCTCAGGCCATCACGCCTTCGAGAAGCCCTATTAGGGACGGAAGGCAGACATGCAGAGCCGCAGTGTTAAGACACGCCCCCAACACCCGGAGCTACCCGGTCTCCTCACCGCAGGTTGCTGCCCCGACCAGAATCCTTGGAGCGTCTGGGCGGAAGCAGTGTAATTAACCGGTGTCCATGGAGACATGGCGCCGGGAACGAGATTCAAGAGCACGTCTTAAATCTATGAAGGAGACCCAGATTAGGCAACGAGTTCCGAGGAGACGTCCACGGAAGGAGGAGCCGACATCCCATCATCCCGGTTTCGATCAAGGAGCAGACGCCCCTGAATAAGGGACGGATGCCGCCCGCCTTTGGAAAGCGGGACTGCGGGGCCACAAGCCGCGCACCCATCCCCTCGGGTCGACGGGTGCACGCGCGAACGCGTCCTGGAGGAACAGAGTTGGAACAGAAACCCGACGCACATCCGCACCGAAACAGAAAAATGGTGAACCCGACGTGAATTGGGAAGTCCGTCGCGTAAAACCCCGGGTATTCGCGCAAAGACAGGCCAAAATCCGGAAAGTTTTGCGCGACGAACGGGTGAATTTCGCGCCGGCAAAGGCAATTTCGCGAACGAGAGCTTGGAAGCTAGTCGCACGGAAAGCCGGTGTACAGTGCGAGGGACCCAGGCCCCTATTTATAGGCAAGTCCGGGAGTCCGCGCTGCGTGGAAAGCGCTTTGCGCGACCGCACCGGTGAATTTCGCGCCCGACGCCCCTTTTTGCGCGCCAAAGTCCCGTGCCACCCAGGACTTCGGCATTCCGGCGTCTCCCTCGGAACCCGATCGTTGCGACCTCTCGCCGTTCAGATTTCGAGGGGGGGCTTTTGTAGACGCCGGAAAAGTCCGTTGTTCCCAAACAATGCTCCGGATGCGGAAAGCGAGGTCGTATTTGGAGTCGGAAGCACGTTTCAGAGGGCCCGGAAGCCTTGCGCGGAATTTTGGAGAGCCGCGCGCAAAGTTGGAGTGTCGCGCGCAAACCTCCCGGGATGCGCGCAATGCGCTGGGCCGGCGCGCAATTTTGCGCGCCCGTGCCCGCGTGACTCCCTTGCGCGCCAGGCCCGATTCCGCGCCCGCGAAGAGAATTCCGCGCCCGCGAACCAGATTCCGCGCACGGGGTTGCCTATAAATATAAGGCGACCCCCAACGTTTTGAAGGTTGCCGGAATTCGAAGAGTCGCTCGTTCGCGCAATCCAACCCGCTCCTCGTGCAATGCCGATCTTCAGGTAACCTCCTTTCTTTTGCGCAAGAAAGCCTCGGGGTTCGTCTTCGCGCGCAATCCCTTTGACTCCTTTCCTTTGAATAAATTCTTCACCCAAAGGCATTCGCGCGCAAAAGAAGCCTCTTGCGCGCAATTTCTCCCGGGTGCGCGCAATCCAGCCCGATTGTGCGCACCCCCCTTTTTTCAAAGTGGCCATTCGTTAGAGAATGAGCCGTTGCCCCCGCGCGCTTTCCGAAGCCTGGTGCGCGCAATCTCAATCATCTGCGCACAAAGCGCTGGCCCAATTGCGCGCCAGCCCGCCCGTTTGCGCGCCGACCCGCGGTATTGCGCGCCAAGCTTCTCTTTTGCGCGCAATCCACCGTTGTCACCCCCTTCGACCCCCTGAGGGTACCCGCATGCGTGGCGCCCGATGATCTTCATCCCGGGTGCCCGCACCATGCGTTGTCTTCCCGTGCGGCCCTCCAGGCTCGCGCGAAGTGACACGGACCCATCGGCGGCACCATACACGTCCAAGCTACACGACGTTAAACTGCCTAGCATTTCGTCCGCGCGACAAGACGTTAAACTGCCAAGCATCTTCGTCCAACACGACGTTAAACTGTACTTCGTCCGCGCTGCAAGACGTTAAACTGCCAAGTGTTTCAACCTGCAGGACGCTAAACTGCACCACGTCCGCGCTGCAAGACGTTAAACTGCCAAGCATCTTCGTCCTCAACACACGACGTTAAACTGTACTTCGTTCGGCAAGACGTTAAACCGTCCGCATCGCCCAATCTCGTGCCTCGCACGCAGGGTCCCCCTCCCGGTTTGGATGTGGCCCCCACCCGTTCGTCTCTGCAGGTATGTCGGGATTGGAGTGGCCTTCGTCCACGGGGGTAGAATATTACAAAAAGAACGAACTACGTGGACTTTGATCCCTGTCTCCTAAACAGGGTACGTAGGAAGCCTCTCCGAGGTTCAAGCCCACCACATGGTCGTCCCGGTCGTATTCACGTCGGTTCGTCCATCAGTGGACCCCTCCTGGGTTCACACTCGCGTCGATTCACCTATGAATCTGCCCTTGTGGGAGACTGCACATGTGTATCTCCATTGTGCATCCCCACTTCCCTTTTCTCCTTTCAGCGTTCAGCATGACGTGAAACTGTGATCCACCCGGCTGTTCCATCCCCCTCTGTGTGAGGTGGTTCGGTTCAATCCTCCGCCCGGCAGCCTCGACCTCTTCGTGAGTCGGCTTGCCGACGTCCAGCATGACGTTAAACTGTATATCCGAACTATGTTGACTTTGATCCGCGCTAACGCGCGGTACGTAGGAAGCCCCTACGGGGTCCAAGCTCTTCACTCCATCATCCATCCTGATCCTTACCCGGGCCGCCACATCCCGGTGGGGTCATGCCATTTCATTCCACTCCACTTCACTCGGGAAGCCGCCCATGTGCTGGCCCCAGCATCGGAGGTTCCTCGCAAGGGGTTCTGTCATCTGATCCACTTCTCATGTTGATCAGTCTGATGTCGTCCCCGCTGGACGTTAAACTCGCGGCATACCCCATGTTAAACATGGGAAGCTGAGGAAAACCTCAGGCAGCACAGTTCCCCGCACCCAGCGCAGGATGCCTCAGGTCATCATGCCTTCGAGAAGCCCTATTAGGGACGGAAGGCAGACATGCAGAGCCGCAGTGTTAAGACACGCCCCCAACACCCGGAGCTACCCGGTCTCCTCACCGCAGGTTGTTGCCCCGACCAGACTCCTTGGAGCGTCCGGGCGGAAGCAGCGTAATTAACCGGTGTCCATGGAGACATGGCGCCGGGAACGAGATTCACGAGCATGTCTTAAATCTATGAGGGAGACCCGGATTAGGCAACGAGTTCCGAGGAGACGTCCACGGAAGGAGGAGTCGACATCCCATCATCCCGGTTTCGATCAAGGAGCAGACGCCCCTGAACAAGGGACGGATGTCGCCCGCCTTTGGAAAGCGGGACTGCGGGGCCACAAGTCGCGCGCCCATCCCCTCGGGTCGACAGGTGCACGCGCGAACGCGTCCTGGCAGAACAGCGTCGGAACAGAAACCCGACGCATATCCGCACCGAAACAAACACGTAGTGCACCAGTGGTTCATTTTGTGTGATTTCGGGGTCGTGTACCCGGCTGTGTCACTAACAACACGGGTCGGGGAAGCTCGGGTAGAACACGCTGTGTCCATTGGGAACACGTCGTTTAGTCTTGTCCAGGTACCCGGCCATGTCACGAATGACACGGTCCAGAGTTACCTTCCATTCCACATGTCGTGTTTTTTTGGAACACACCATTTAGTCTTTCCAGGTACCCGACCGTGTCATGAACAATACGGGACGATGTCGCCTTTGCCTATACACGTCGTGCTTGTTCGGAGCACGTCTTTTAAGTTCCACTGTGTAGACGGCCGTGTATTCAACAACAAGGGCCGCCGAAGCCTCGTCTAGTGCACGTCGTGTTTGATTCGAACACGCTGTGTAGTCTCGAGTTGAGTCGGACCGTGTGGGATAGCCGTTTAAGAAGACTCGGACAGGGGAATAGTTTTCAAGTACAGGCCGTGTGTTGGAGTCAACATGCCATGTGTTAGAGTCAACACGCCATGTAGTCTGAAGTGTACATGACTTGTAGGGCAGTGGTACACGCCCATGTCAGTGGCTTATGTAGACACGCCGTGTAGTTTTTATACACGCCGTGTAGTCGTGTTTTGCAATCTTGTGTGTTTTTCCCTTGTTCCCGTTTTGTACTCTAGTGTTCTTTGTCCTTGTTTTCTTGATCCGAGGTGTGTTTTTGATCTTTCAGAGATATGCCTCTGAGGCATCCTCCGGTCGAACATCTGTCGTTAGGCAGTGATCAGATGCAAGACAGGGCTGATCAGGGACTTCCTGTCGATCCCCTAGCCGAGCTAGCCTTGGCACCAGTTGTTGTACCAGTTACGGGCACCGATGTGCAGTTGAGGGAGGGTTTCATGAGGATGATGCAGGCCTTCCAAGGAGCACCGCCTCCTGCCTCATCTATGGCAGACATGACGTGGGTCTTTCAGCAGCAACATCCTCCCACGTTCTCAGGGGAGGGAGGACCTCAGGCTACAAAGTCATGGCTGGAAGCCATGCTGACTATATTCGAGCATCTCGAGACGCCTCCAGAGAGGCTGGTCAAGATCGCAACCTACATGCTCCGAGACTCCTCCAAGAGGTGGTTGGACATGATCTCACAGGCGGTTCAGTAGCAAGATTTGTCTTGGGAGGAGTTTCAGCGCGTGTTCTACGACTACTTCAATCCGGAGAACCTGAGGGCCAATCGAGACCGAGATTTTATGAGCTTAGAGTAGGGTAATCTATCTATCATGGAGTATTCCTCTCGTTTCACTGAGCTGCAGCATTTTACACCACTTCGGGATGGGAGTGGGGTGTTCTTGGCAAGGAAGTTTGAGGATGGACTCAGGCAGGAGATCCGCTCACAGGTGAACATCTTCCAGCTGACTTCCATTACTTCTATCGTCAACCAGGAACTGATTGCGGAGCGAAATCTGAGAGACTCTGGAGCTGCGAGTTAGGGTTGTTCTGCTTCCAGAGATTGATTCCCTTTAGATGACAACAAGAAGCGTCGTATGGAGCCTACACGGTATGATTCGAGGAAGTGAGACGCATCATCAGGTAGCTAGGTGACGTGCTATCAGTGTGGTCGGACAGGGCACACGAGGCCGCAGTGCCAGAGAGACCCTGTGGAGTGCCGATCATGCTACAAGATGGGTCACCTTCAATGTTTCTGCCAGGTTTTCTCACCAGTAGCCGGTGACTGGGGTTCTTCCCTGACTCCTCATTCAGGAGCAGTCTCTCACCAGTCAGGAAACTGGAGTTCTTCCAGCCGTTCGGGCCGAGGTGGAGGTCTAGGCCATGGTGGTCAGCCACCAGTCCCTCAGCAACAGTAGGGAGGTTCAGCTCAGAGTGGTCGTCCTGGGGCATAGGGTCGTGGCACGGGCCAGTCTTTCTCTGTGGAGCAGACTTATCATGAGTCGGATCCCGACCCTTCTACAGTTCGAGGTACGATTTTAGTAGCCTCGGTTTTATCTTCATCCATTTTCGATACTCGTGTTATGCATAGATTTATCTCTATTGATGTTGTGGAGAGCCTTGGACTCTACATCTTTTCTTCTTCCGACTCGTTGACACTAGACACACCCTTGGGAACGAGGAAATCTAGTGTACGCCAGTGTAGAGAGTGCCCTCTCGAGGTCGCAGGGTATCGTTTCATATGGGATATTTATGTCCTAGAGATGAAAGGTTGTGATTTCATCCTTGGAATTGATTGGTTGATTCCCTTCCGGGCAGTCGTCTACTGCTATCACAGTAGAGTCAGTTTCATTTCACCAGAAGGTGAATCTTTCCTTCATAGAGGCGAATGGGACGTTCGGGCGAGTCGTGCAGGACTCGAGCTTCTTGGCCTAGGAGGAGTGACTGCCTAGATTGCTAGCCTTTACCTGGATGATTAGTGGACTCCACAGTTGGACTTCCCTCTAGTGGTGGATCACTTCTAGGATGTCTTTTCAGAGGACTTTTCGGGTTTGCATCTGGAGCATGAGGTAGACTTCTCTATTGATCTCGTGCTAGGAGCGGAACCGGTGTCCAGTCCTCCATATAGGATGGCCACACATGAGTTTCAGGAGCTCAAGAAGCAGTTTTAGGAGTTACAGGATAAGGGTTTCATCTGAGCCAGTACTTCTCCTTGGGGTTCACCTGTTCTGTTTGCGAAGAAGGCAGACAGTACCCTTCAGCTTTGTGTAGATTATCGGATGATAAACCAGTTGACGGTCAAGAACCGATATCCTTTGTCACGGATTGATGACCTTTTTGATCAAAGTCTTGGAGCCCGTGTGTTCTCAATGGTCGACTTGAGGTCCGATTATCATCAGTTGTGCGTTAGACCATCAGATATACCTCTGACAGCCTTCAGGAGTAAGTACGGTCTTTATGCATATACAGTCAAGCCGTTCGGTCTCACGAATGCCCCGGCAGTTTTTATGGAACTGATGAACCAAGTGTTCCATCCTTACTTGGATTCCTTCGTCGTGGTCTTTGTGGATGATATCTTTGTGTACTCTCACACTCGACACGACTATGCCACACATCTTGAGATCGTTCTGAGTACACTGAGAGAGCATCAGCTTTATGCTAAACTCTCGAAGTGCCACTTCTGGATGGATTAGATTCACTTCATGGGTCACGTCATCTCAGAGGCAGGAGTATCAGTGGACCCAGAGAAAGTGAGAGCTGTAGTATCCCAGGAGCAGCCGATGAACATCTTTGAGGTACAGAGTTTCTTAGGGATGGATAGATACTACAGACGCTTCATTCTGGACTTTTGTCGTTTGGAAGCTCCTTTGACAGGTCTGACCAAGAAGGGGGTGAATTTCATATGGTTAGATTCTTGTGAGTTAGCCTTTCAGGAGCTGAAAGAGAGGTTGACGTCAGCATCGATACTAGTCTTTCCAGAGCCAAGAAAGAGCTACACTGTTTACTGTGATGCTTTTGGTATCGGGCTGGGAGCTGTGCCTATGCAGGGAGATGGAGTCATTGCGTATGGGTCTCGGCAGCTAAGTCCACATGAGAGGAACTACCCTACGCGCAATCTGGAGTTGGCAACTATTGTTCATGCCTTTCCCGGTTGGAGACACTATCTTCTGGGAGTTCACTTTGTGGTTTTCACTGACCACAAGAGTCTCAGGTATATCTTCACTCAGCGTGATCTGAATATGAGGTACCGTAGGTGGGTCGAGTACCTTTAGTAATTGGAATTCGAGCTCGCCTATACGCCGGGAAAGGGCAACGCCGTGGCACATGCGTTGAGCAGGAGAACTAAGATTCAGGCAGTTCAGGTGGCTAGTAGTGAGTGGTAGTTAATGGATCTGTTCACTGAGATGCACCTACAGGGGCACGACAGATGGGGATAGACTTTTCTATCTTCGGTACCTGTAACCTCCACTCTACTTGATCGTGTACGGATGAGGCAACTATCAGACTCAAGGGGCTTAGTCCTGCGGGAGAGTGTGTCAGGAGAGGACCCTCTTTTTTTATGGAAAGTGGGCATGGTTGAGATATTTCGTTTCCATGGATGCATATGGGAGCCAGCAGACATACGCGAGGAGCTGATGCGGGATTTCCATTCCTCAGTTTGGGCAGTTCATCTTAGCGTCACCAAGATTTATCGGGATCTTCATCGCCAGTACTGGTGGCCATGTATGAAGAAGGATGTTTGTGGTTTTGTCATGATATGTTCTACTTGTCAACATGTGAAAGCAGAGCATCAGTGACCAGCAGGACTTTTACAGCAGTTACTCATTCCGGAGTGGAAGTGGAACGATGTTGCGATGGACTTTTTGACTGGGTTCTTGAGGTCACTATGAGGGAACGATGTTGTTTTGGTTGTTGTCGACAGATTTATGAAGGTTTCTCACTTCTTTCCGATCAAGGAGACCTTCAGTGTCGATGATATGGGATGACTTTACATCAGGGTAATTGTGCGTCTGCATGGAGTTCCGCACTCTATTGACTCAGACAGAGATGCACGCTTTATCTCTTGGTTCTGTAAGGGAATTCAGAAGGCCTTGGGTACACAGGTACTTTTGAGTACAGCATACCATCCCCAAACTGATGGCCAGTCCAAGCGCACAATCCAGGTGCTTGAGGATATGCTCTGAGCATGAATCCTTGACTTTGGCGGTTCTTGGGAGAAGAATATTCCTCTGGTGGAGTTCTCCTACAACAACAGTTTCCCAGTAACCATCCATATGGCACCATATGAGGATTTGTACGGTAGGCCAAGCCGATCACCATTATGCTGGCTGGAGGTAGGAGAGGCAGATTTGCTGGGACCTCATCCTGTTCAAGAGACTTCAGAGCCAATAGAGCTGATTCGGAAGAGGATGGCTACAGCACAGTCTCGATAGAAGTCTTATGTTGATCAGTAGAGACAACCTCTGGAGTTCGAGGTTGGTGATCAGGTTTTCCTACATGTCGCACCGAGGTTGGGACACAAAAGTATTTGGATACAGGGTAATATTTCTCCATGGTACGTCAAGCCGTTTGAGTTTTTGGAGAGAGTGGGGCTAGTCGCCTATCGGTTGCAGCTACCTCAGAGGTATCGGGCCATGCATGACGTCTTCCACGTCTCTCAACTCCGATGTTACTTTCCAAACCCGTCTCACGTCTTTCAAACTGAGGAAGTCGAGCTTGAAGCGGATGCATCATTCGAGTAGAATCATTTTTGGATTGTCGATCGTAGTACGAAGGTTCTCTGCGGGAGGTCTATTCCTCTGGTACGAGTGCTATGGCAGCACAGGCGAGTACACGATGAGACATGGGAGAGGGAGGCCGATGTATGATCACAATGGCTAGAGATGTTCGGGGATCCTTCTTCTCCACCTCGTTAAGGAAATTCGGGGATGAATTTCTTTAAGGGGGGAAGTTTGTACGAACCCGGACCATCGTTCAAGTATGTTTTTCCTTTTTTCTAGAGTTTTTAAGAAAAATGGTTTTTCTGGAAATTTTCAAAGTATACATCGTGTACATTCTGAGTACATGATGTGTTCTCATTTCCAGCTCGAAGCCATATGCTGGCCATGTCTGGGCCACACACACGGTGTGTAAGGCTGAGGTCGAGGCTAGTTTTTCGGAGTACGGAAAAAAATTTAAGTACAAACCGTGTACGTGTTTTTCATTAAACAGACCGAGGTCGTGCCTAACCCCCATATTCATATTCTTCTCCAGTTTTCGACCGTCTGAGAGCTTCCGTATAGCTGAATCTTCTATGAGATTCTGCCTCGCCATCCGTTCTCTGATTTGAGAACGGTCGATTGCATTGGAATCTTAGCGGGGAGGTCTTCCTTCTGCTTGAGCCTTGTTTCTTGATTCCTCCTAGTTTCAAGTTATCATGGGATGAATGTTTTCTGCATTTTCTCAGATCTACGTCATTCTAAGGGGAATTTTTCGTTGAGGTTCGCGTATATCGATCTCCTAGGATCAAGGTAGGTGGTTTGTGTCTTTCCACAAAAAGTTGATGAATATTTTGTGCAATTTCCACCAATACCCTTGTATGGGGTATTGCGTGTTTCCTGTTTTTTCCTTGTTACATTCATAATTTTCTGGATTTCTTTATTTGAGGTTATTTCTTTTGATTAGAGTATTTTTTTTGTGCTCAGATTGCATTGCCATGCTTGTTCTGCATGTTTGGTGTTTTACTAGTTTCCATGCCTAATCGTAGGATAGTGTAAATATTGTTTTATTATTATTGTTGAGACTTAGTTGATAGCCAATTAGTTCTTGTGGTTTACTTGGACGATACACATGCATTGATCATGTTTAGTTATACTCAGGACTGTGAGAACCTAGAGTGGTAGAGCAAAGGGAGAATTGATGGAAGGGCTTCTCCAGAGTGTCTTTAATTACGATGCGATACTATAGGGGGATTTGATGTTGAGTGCTTCCCTAGAGAGTCTGTAGATACACAACATGGGACACAGGGGGAATTGACATTGAGTGCTTCCCAAGAGGACCTTTAGCATGATACGAGACTATTGGGGGAATTGACGGTGAGGGCTTCCCTAGAGAGTCTACTTAATTTCGTAGCTAAACCAGAGGGGTGAGACTGTGTGTGCGTCCCAGGGGGTTGCTAGTACTTAGAGGTTGAACCATAGGGGTTAGACTATGAGAGCTACCCATAGGGTTACCTGTTTTCTTCTTGTTGCTAACTTCTTACTTGTGTGCTATGCTTGTTAGAACTGTGGATTGTAGTTGTTTGTGCTTTTCTGTTAACTGCTTCTTGTTTTAGTACTGCCATATATTCATTGACTGTTAGGCACAAATCATTGGGTGATTTCCTACTGGGATTTTATCTCACACCTTGTTTGGGCCATGCTTTTGAGCCCACGAAGACTATGTTTCTGGAAGTATAGAAAAGGGAAAGCGCCCTTCTACTTCAGGGTCTTGACTGCATCAAGAGCTGGGGGGCATGGGACCGAGCCATGGCTCGCGATGCTGAGGAGATTATTTGTTTTTCTTTTTCACTTGGTTTCAGTTGTATTTCACCACGTTGTTGTGTTTGCGGTTTTCCTTAGATACTTGTACCTACTATATCATTTTCATCATAGTTATATATCTACATTGCTTCCGTTATTTGGTTTCTATTGTCGTGCAGGTCGTTTACTGCTTCGGTTGATTATTATGGTTTTCTTACCTCGTATACCTTACCGAATGAGGGAATTGTTTCCCCACTGACTCACCAAGGCCCTCGCTGCTAGTCGGTAGCCTCTGGCGTTCGGTAAAATGCTTGTGAGGTCATGTGGCGAACCGGGTACGGGGCACCTGTTGAGGAGCTCCGGACTCGGGATGTTACATCAACATATATGTGTTTTTTTTAGTTTTTTCCCTTTTAGAAATGGAAGTAGAATGATGCAACTATGGATATTTTAGTGGGAATTCTTAGGACGCCTTCAAATAATGATGAAATCTTGGTAATTGTGGATACATTGACTAATGTGTCTCATTTACAACTGATCCTATAAACATATATTGGCAATCAGTTGGCTGAGCTATTTTATCGAGAGATATGATGACTTCTTGGAGTGCAATGAACCATTGTTTTATATTGTGATCTTTGATTCATATAACACTTCGAGAAGGGATAAAAAAGGAGTTATGTACCCTGGTTTTGTTGAGTACAACATATCACCTGCAAACAAATGGGCAGTCTATGTAAAAGATTTAATTATTATTGGATATGTTAAGATGATGTGTACATGATTTCGATGTTCATGGGAAATTAACATATAAATCATTGAATTTTATTAAAATAATAGTTTCTAGGTTATGATTCAAATGGTGTCATTTGAGTCACTTTATGGGAGACTATATAGATCTCTATTGCGTTGGTTAGAGGCCGTGGAATCTAAGATTTTATGACCAACTCTCATACATGAGACGTTGGAGAGAGTTTGTTTGATTTAGAAGTTCATAATGGCCTCTAAAAGATGGCATAAGTCATATGTTGATTGGAATTGTAGAGCTCTAGAATTTATTGTGGGGGATAATATGTTTCTTCAGGTATCCCCATGGTAGGGTCACTGTCGAATTCATAGAAAGGGAATGTTTTCACCCAGGTATGTGAATCCATTTTGACTATAGGGTGGATCGAACCGGTGGATTCCCAATAGGCTCTTCCATATCAGTATAGTGAGATTCATGATTTTATTCATGTTTCAAAACTTCAGCTATATCATTTTTATCCATATCTTTTGACAAATTTTGATGATATTGATCTTGAGCTAGATTCATCCTTTGATGAGAATCCAGTTCATATTAAGGATCATATATATAATTTTTTATGGATCCTAGTTGTATCTTTTCTTTATATTTTATGGCATCATGGAAACATCAAAGAAGAAACATAGGAGCAGAAGTCAGATATATGAGTCTGGTGGACCAATCTAGGGGCTTAGAAAACTCAATGATTCTCAGGGAGAGGAGTTCAAGGACGAGCTGTCCTAAGGTGGGGAATGTTATAGGATCCAATATCTCTCTTCTGTCATGTTTTTGTATATGTTTTGGTTAAATTGTTTCCTTTTGGTCAATTAATTGTTTCCCAATGTTAATTTGAAGTTTTAGGGGTGTTTCGGGGTTTCAAGACATGAAAATGAAGGGAAAAAGTGTTTCTAGGCATGTTGTCTAGTTTGGGCACAATTAGTGAAAACCGGGCAGATCATCCTAGGTAACCACACAGCCATGGACATAGTCATTCATAAAGTTATCGTATTATTAATCTACACATGTAGAATTCCTAGGAGACCATGTTGAACGGGGGATTTTGAGATAGCATCTCTCGCAAAGTTACGCATGGTTTGGACAACCGTGCTGGTAAACTGGGCATCAAAGAAATGTTTCAATATTTAAAAAAATCACTTATGAGATTTTAAAACCAAACTCAGGATTTCCACCATTCAACCCCTTACAACCCTATAGATGAACCAAATATCTCAAGAGCTCCCAATGGCGATTCTCACTCATCTCTAGTTAGTTTGGAGTGTCGTTAGGTGGGAATAAATGGTCTGGGTATGTCCAATACCCCTCTAGCTTCACTTTTCTGGTTTAGGGTTCTCATTTCATCATTATCTATTTCAAATCTCAAAAACCCATTATTTATTGATGATATATAGTTTAAACTTCAAATCGGTGTTGAATAGGGGTCAAAGGCCTCGATTAGGTGTGTGTCCATCAATGGATCCCTGGTAGGTGGTCTACAAGTTATATCCCTGAGTTTTGTTTGAGATTTGAGTATTCTTGGGTATAAGTCATGGGTTTACCTTGTGGTACATCTGATTAATTGATGAGAGTTTTTGTAATCAATGTATATATGGTTAATGGAAACCCTCAATGTGTACATGGGACGCATGGAGGATGAATTGACCTTTGTAGGGCTTCCTATGGGGTGCGCTGACACATTCTGAACATAGATGTCAACTAAGTATGATCACGGATGGCATCTAATAATGTATTTCCCTTGATAAAAATGATTAAATGTTTAATATGAGTGAACATATTTTATTATCATTGGAATATGATTAGTAATATCATAAAGGATTGTTTGGTATGGTAATAAAAATGAGTTAAATTAGTTAAATGGGTATTTTTTCATGTGGATAATGAATTATGTTGAAACCCCTAAGAGGGTGGGTGTATGAGAAATGTTGACATATGGGATTTGTAATGGACAATGATTCAATGAATATGGTTAATTTTTTGGTAATTGGGAATGATAATTGGGATAATGGGTTTTGTAGTGTAAGATGGAATTCTGAACAGACTACAACATTACATTGAATATCATGTTGATTATTGTAAATCATGAATGTTATATTTCATGGTTGTATTGGTTTTGATATGGTTTGTGTGTAGTGAATCAATAAATAATAATGTGACCATGAATTATTGGTTAGATTAAAGACTAATGCTTGTCCCATTTGTAGGGTTGGATTGAAGTTCTAACATACCTAGGAATGTATGTGATTGAGAGTCAGACTAATGCATTATACCCCCAATGGATTTATTAAATTAAATTACTGGGACTTATGCTCTATCGTTAGAGTGGTGATTACCTGATATGAACATCCCTAGTGAGATAGGGAAAACCCATTTCCACTTATGAAGAATGATACATTCCATGAATATTGATTGAATAATGTTAAGGTTTTACTTGTGTATTACATGTTAATGATGTACTAGATGATGATATGATGTATATAGTAAACATGACACAATGATCCTAATAGTAATATCAATGTAGAGAAAGGATAAAGAGTGTCCATGAAACTGTATTTCCTATAATTTATTTTAATTTTTACATGCATGAACTATTTTTTGGACTATTTACTTTGTAGACACCATTAGTGGGGGCCTACTATGTTGTACTGGCACTATACTCGGGCAACCATTGGGGAACCGAGTAGATTTAATGATTGTAGGTCAGGACTAGGCGAAGGGCCCTATTCATGGGAGTTGAGTTATACATGGTACATGCATGGATGAGGTTCCCAACATGGTGTTTGGATCATTTTTGGGATACCATTATTGTATTGATATTGGGTTTTGTTCACCTGGAATTGTAGCATGGCCTTAAATATTTAATTTTTCTTATGGTTGTACTAAATTTCGGAGATGTTTGGTGATGCATGTTAGTGGTTCTTTTTTATTGGATCCATTATTTATATTTTTATATAATGTGGATTAATCTAATAATGTGGTTATAGTCTCCACATGTGACTAATATATACCGTCACTTCTATTTGGAAAATCTATCATACAGGGAGTGGCGCTTGTGGTACTGTGACGACCCGGATCGGGGCACAAATTTAGTGGTACCCTTGTCGGGTATATTACATCATGTATTATCTTCTAGAATAATTCCTATAAATTTTTAGGGAGCACAATTCTCTCTATTTTGGTACCATATTAACTTTTAATAAATTAAAAATAATAAAACACTATGATCTTTAATTTACACTATAACGTATGAATTGAAATTTAATTTTTATAGAAATTTTATTTAATTGGTATTTCTAATGTTGTGGTAATTCATGACCTATCAGTATAATATTTCTCATGAATAAATATATTATATATCTTCTATGCACAATCCATTATTGAAAATATTCTTATATAACAGGAAACATCAAACAACCTCCACTAAATGTACCATTAACATATAAATTACAAATAAATACCATACCTAATTTTTTTTGTCAAAACATTATAATTCATTACATTTTATGGATGTCACCATTTCAATTTTACAAAAGATCCCTTGAATGTGATAGGAACCGCGAATTACTTTTTATTTTACACCCCAGAATCTTTTATTCAATTAACCCATTAAATGTATTATTAAATGAATACACCTATTCAAATTATATCAATCACATTATTCATGGAATTTTACACTTCTTAAGAATCAAATCGATGAAATATTAATAACCTCTCTTGGAATATATGCTTTCATAAAACATTTTTATAATTAAGTAATAAATAATGTCACTATAATATAGTGATATGTAATAATAACTTATATGTTCTTCTTACAAGTAATCATGTGTTATATCTCTCCCTCTATTACATAGTATATTGAATAAATGATAATTATATGTGAGTGGAAATTTACTAAAATGGATCCTTATGTTTAATAGGGTGATGGGATCCCAAACATTCCAATATTGACGGTATTGGTTGAACATCAATACTTAACATTGGATTATAAAATCATTGTATATACAATAAATGAGAAATGATATCTAGAATTTGATTCTATGTCACTATAATATTTGTTTTCAAAGGCTTTTTATTCACCATATAATTTATATATTATTTCCAAATATAAACATGATTATTATAAGGGTTTTATATTATATTAATTTTTATATTAATGGAACTATTTTTTATCATTTAATAACCATCTATTTTGGTTAAAATCCACTTAGGGAATCCAAATATTCTTTTATCTATATTAATGTTGAACTTGAATAGTCTATAAAATATATTATCAATGATAGGTAATAAAAGATAGACATTCATGTTTCATACATCACTATAAATCATTGTTTTTTCCAATGGATATTTATATACAAATTAAAATATTTTGATTCATAATATCAAGAAAATATTTAGTATCAGAATAGGTTTTCATTATAAAACTACATCATTTAGTAAAAACCATAATATAATATAATGTTTCCAAAATAATATATATTTTCCAACTAATTTATAAGATATGTTATTAGTTTTTAATAACATAAATAATATCCATGAGAAAATAGAAATTAAAATAAATGTACTGGTCTATATAATGTAGATTATTGTTACAATAATAATATAATACATTGTAGAATATACTACCTCTATATACTCATGCTTATATAGTATTCATTAACCAATTACTAGAGAAGAAACTACTTTGAATTCGTATAAATTATATTTAATGAGAAAATATATTGGATTTTTTTCTTCTAGGATTCATGTATTCCATTCACCATTGTCAAATTACTACATAAAAAAGTAAATAACCTCTATAATCACTTACATCTCAAATGTATAACTCTTCAATTTAGAAAGAATTTCAATAAATGTATTCTTATTTTATATTAATATAAAATAATTTAGTAACATAATAACCATAATATTCCACTAAATTAAGGATTTTATATTACTATTTGTTTGAAATTTTTTCTAGTGAACTCATTCATTCTCAATTACGCATACCATGAATGGTATGTCAACTTTAGAAAAAAAATATTTTATCATTTTGTAAACCATTAAATCCATGTTATCTATATAAAATCATATTATTTTATCCATATATGACTATTAATTTATGGTTCCATTATAAATATTTATCAATTTATATATTTAAATTAATTTTTAATGTGTTTGATAACATTATGAAAATCTCTTATAAATTAAATTCGTTAGATCAGGGTGAATGACTTGTTAATATCAAATCCTTTGAAAACTATATATGTATTAAACATATTCCGATATTTATTATGTACCACCATCTAATAATCATCAATAATTTTAATGTTTTTTTCATCAAAATTATGAAATATAGTTATGTTCATATGCTCCAAAATTTAGTTATTATAAATTTATATAAATTCATTATTCATAGATATCATCGATGAATATTATTTTTCTACATCATAAAATGATATAGGTTATACATCTGAAAATATGGAACTGTTATATTTTCTACTAACTAATTATTCATTCATTGGATATATTTATATATTTTGTTATCACTTTGATAAAATGAACATTTAGTACTATATTTTTTAATTAAAAGTCGAAATCCCATATCAACATATTCTTCCCCTAATTATGCATCATAGTCATTTTCAAATATAAAATTAAGAGAATCACAAGAATCAATATATATCAAATTTTATTATTTATCTTCCCATTAGTAAAATGGATTTAATATTTTGATATGTGTTACAATCAAAAAAAATTACCACATATTTTTATTTCTTTCTTATAAATATTTTTTTCAATCGTTTATAGGATGACTATTTGATGAGATGACAAAAAATATTCCTTCGTCACCAGCACCACCATGTTGCTCCCCACTCCACCATTATTTCCATATGAATCAATTTCTTTTGAACACAATGATATTTTTCAGATCGGTTTACATACAACTATACATATAAAATAGTGTGTTCTCTTCTAAATGCCTATGTAATGATAAATTTTTAGTGTACACATCCAATTTCTCATTATTATCTAAATACTAACAGGAAATGAAAAAATTAATAAAATATTTTTGGTAATTTTTTTACAATATTTTTCTTTCTATGAATTACACTACTCAATATATGTTTCCTTAATAATATAACATAAATCTTTATTAAATCATTGACAATAAAATTTTAATCTATGAAGGATGTATATTCAATTATATTATGTAACCAGTGAATCATTTACACACTAAACATTTATTTTCATACTCGTTACGAAATCTGTTGATATAGTTCAGCACTTCCAACATTGAGAACAATAATATATCACATCGAACCATATAATATTCTAAATAACAAATTTAAATTCATCTCACTTTATTTTCGGTCTTGACAAATTGTACTACCTTAGTAGGTGTTTACTATATTAAGAATATTTAGTTCCTTCTTATTTTTTGTAAAATAATTATTTAGTAATATATTTCCCCTAATTATTGATTCAAATTGGTTTTATGTGTTCCAATATAATATAGTGATATATGTTATGGATTAAATCCTTGATATAATTTTCATACAATAATGATTTATTTGAACAAGACCATATTAGCTTATATTATTCCCTTATTTATTAACAAGGGACATGTATTCTAAAATATAAATAGATCAAATGAGTTCCCATTTTTTATTAATCATTTAATGAGGTAATTTACATACTCTTCATTAATATTTCATATTTATTTTGTAATGTGTGATATTCCAAACTAACACACCTAATTGATATTTTTTTAACAAAATTTGTTAAATGTAAAAAATATATAAGAAATGATGTTTCTAAATCATCTCAAGATAGTTATGTCTTACAACTCTCTTATATTTTAAAATTTATTTCATTTCCAAGTTGAATATTTTTAATAACTCTTACAGTCACATTTTGGTGTAAGATTACGTTAAACAAAAAGAGATCAAAACTGATTATTAAGAACCATCATACTACTTTTCATTTTTTCTTTAAAATGTAAATTTATAGAAATATATTAAAATTTTATCAGAGACATAATTTAATTATATAAATTTCAACAAGTATTTAATATATATATTAGGTCATTTTCAGTAAGATTATCATTAGAAATAATATCATATTCATTTCCCTATTTAATGGAATAAATTTCATGATAAATTATAAATAAATTAAAGAACATAATATTTTCTACGTATTCAATAAAAAAAATATTTGATTTACTCTCATGAAAATTGGTGAAATTCTTAAAATTAATAGTCTATAATAATTAATACACATAGAATGTGTTTCTATTATCATATAATAGATATTTTGATTTTATTATTTTGTAGATAGAGGTTTTTTTCTCATACGAATTAACATTATTATTTACCACAATAATATATTAGGAAACATATGTTGAAAAAATATTAAATCATATATAAGTGAAATATCATATCATTTTATATATAAACATTTCCCTACAATTTTTATTAACTCATTCCTTAAATGTAAATTACCAATGATCAGAAAATTTCCCATTTATTTTTTTTTCAATTTTCACATTGAAGATTTAGTGCATAAATATGTTTCTCTAGAACTATATTAGGGAAACTATTACCTATTGATTTAGGTATTTAACAACTGACCACATCCCTTCATGTTCATATATATCATTTAAAATATTCATTAAATAAATTAAAAATAATCATACAGAATATTATATTTTATTTCATTCATAAATTTTTAATTTAGGATTAATATTTATTCTCAAGGTTACATTGTCAAAATTGAGAGTTTCAATGTTCTTATCATTAAACGTGGCGCACAAATTCACATCCTTAATGATCATAGTATATTCCGTAAAATCAAATATATATTAATAGTCATATTTTATTTTATCTTGATAAATATTTTATACATTAACCACATTAACCATTAGGTCAATTTATACATCACATTAATCAATATATCGTGAGGATTAAAATAAAACTAATAAAATATTTATGTATAAATACCTTTATGAATCAACATCCTCAATATATTTTTTAATTTCACCTTTATATTACCAGTTCCTCTAGTTGATCATACAATTTTACTATATATATATATATATATATATATATATATATATATTTCCCAACCAATGAAATACCATCATCATCTATTTTTGATATAATATAAACTATAGTTCCAACAAACCGATATTTGGCATTATATTTTACCTCTACTCTTTACAATATTGTTCTTTAAAATTTCATTCTACCTCAATATCATAAATTAATGTTCATTATACATGGAAATTATTATTTATATTTTCAGATAATTTATGCATACCATGTTCTTGGTAAAAAAAAATTTATACCATGAAGTGATGTTCCCACTTATTATAGTTTGAAAAATAAAATAAAAAAGGAGGAGTAAATTAAAACATTACTTTTCCTCCTTGTAAAATTAAATGATACATAGAATAGAAAAAAACAAAAATATACATAATGTTTTTCCCATGAAATTTCTATATATATAATAAATTGTTTAAATTTATTGTGATTAATATATATTTGTTTTTTGATTTACACATATACAACATTTGAATAGTTCATTATGTATATCATGTAGAGAAAATTACACAAAATTTACTCTTCTAGTTCAGATAAATTGTTATCATACATTTCATTTAATATGTATATAATCTTCACTAAAATAATTATAAATTTAATATGATAAAAATTTCAATGAAAACCTCTAATCGCTTCCACAATCTAGCTGATGAAACGATCAAAATAAATAAATGAAGTTATTTTTTTTCAAAAAATTGTTACTAATACTTATATTATGATAATATTTAATTTTTTGACCTCAAAAATTATTGAAATATTATCATGAATTAATTTGGATATTTGTAAAAACAAAATATTAATATTAATATTATTGTATAACTGTGAAGTCATGGAATTCATATCCAATAAATCATTATATCACCTCACCTCATCAATTTCTATTTTTTAACATCATGTGGATTCACATATATTAATTCCATGTACATCATATGAATAAATATAAATCCCACATAATCATAATATTTATCTAATTTTAAACATCTATTTTTTCAAAAAATTATCCAAAAATTAGATGATATAGCATTCCATCTGTGTTATTAACTATAAAAACCTATTATAAAAATATATTCACTATATAAAAACTATATTATTTGATACAAATTTTTATAATTTGAAGTACAACATAACCATAAATGTGTGGGTGGAATAATGATTTTTAAAAACTTATTCCTTTTGAAACACGTAAAAAATCAAAATTAATAATATTTTATATAATACCATCTACATCATGTAACACCGAGAATAAAAAGGATTATAATATCAATAGAATTTAAGATATATTTAATATTTAATAGAAGTATATTCTATAACATTGGATGTAAAAGAAACTTAGTTATCTTTCATTACACACAAGAACTAATTTATCTGATAGGGTGTGTTACACGCAAGACAGAGTTTGACCAAAACAATAATATTTTTTATGTTATAATTATTTAATATAATAAGATAAAAACAATCCATTTAATTCATGGTTAATATTATGATTAAATAGCATATAAAAACATATATTTTAATTCATTGGTTACAAATGACATTGAAATTAATATAAAAACAAATTTAATATAAAGAGATTTTTAAAAAACAATTATTCTCAAAGAGTCATTTTAACCATAAAAAGATAAATTCATTAAATTTTTTCAATGATAATAATTTAATATAAATATAATATATTAAATAATTTTTTAAATTCATACAATATATTTGATAAAAATTAGATAAGAAAAATCTATATATTATGCCTAAAAATATATTTCAATAATGGAAGTTTTACCATTTTTAATGACACATCAAATTTAAAACATTGATCTTTCATTTTAAAATTTATTATATTGAAACATAAATTAATCTATTAAATGGTATGTTAAAATTTAGCACATGATGAAATTTTGGTATTTTTTAGTGTAGTTTCATTTTTTAATGAATACTAAAAATACAAAATTAAAATTGAAAACAAATTTCTCATATAATATATTAACATTTTTAAATTATATTTTGAATTAATTAACAAGTGAAATAAGATTAATAATTCATTTATTAATTCAATTTAGTTCTTTAGAATCAATTTCACATTGAAATTATATATATAATCCATTAAATCTTTTAATAATTTTTACACTAAAATCTACTTCCTCGACTATTTTTTGGAATAAATTTATATTATTTTCTTCCAATTATTTGATTGAAGAGTGAAAAAATGTATTGAATATTTTTAATAATCATTATTGTTATTTTATAGTAAGTTCAAAATATTTTTTTATCAAAACCATCACTGAATGCCGTTAAAATTTATTATATTATTTAAGGTAAAATTATGCTTAATAACAGACAAAGACATAAATCTAAGGGCCAAAATTTCATTGAAAAATGTACAAACTCTATTTTATATACATATTTGATCATATAAACCATTTCATCTAACTTTTTATATTATTTTAGCCACATCACCAAGAAAAATCGTGGGTAGAAAACCATGTGTAAAAAATTTAGAATAATGACACTCCTCCTCTAATATGAAACATCACCCACCCTGTCCCGAGCCAAATCAGGTTGCCTCCAAAATAGGCACCAAACCCAGCCCGTGACAAGGCCCGAAGGGGGTTCCCTATCCCCACGTGCTGGATCAAGTACCTGGGTATCATTTATCTTGGTTTGGGAACGATTTACCTGAATATGTATACATAAAACACCAAAACTAATTGATAAAAAGGAATCTGAAAAATTCATACCGACATGGTTTATACAAATATCCAAAACTGAATACAAAAGTTCAAATGAAATAAAAAAGGTCCAGAGACACAATTAAATCGCAAAAAAAGAACCCCATGTACTCCACATGACAAGGGGTCATCACCCCAAAGTTGTCTCCACAACTCCGCCCCAAGGATGGGGACTAACACCTTGAACCACCATCACCATCTGCCTTTCATTTACCTGAATGAATCATAACCATGTATAATTACACCCAAGGATTGTATGTAGTGTGTGATCCTAAACCCAATAGGATAACATCCAATGATTCCAAAGATAATGCAAGACAATTTGAAAAAGCAAGGAGGATTAATACGCAAATAAAATCAGTGATAAAATCCAAGAAATGCAATGTTCAATTGAAAACAACTTTCAAGCTAAAGTTTTCAAAAAATTTACAAATTTAAATAGACATGTTAGATACTATAATGTACTACCAGAAACACCCCAATACATTGGCAGATACCACTAACATAATGAGAAACAAGATCGGGAACACCCCTAGTCACTAGATAGTCTCGGGCCCCATGTACCTCATACCTCAGTGTAATGTAACCATAGTAAAAATCTGTTCTCGTACACGAGCCATTAGTAGGTAACATACACATAACATATTGGTCCTCAATAATCATCCACATAGTTTAGTTAGTCTTGTCGTTATGAATATTCTAGGTGAAACAGGGACAAAACCCATCAGGTCCACTAGCCGTATTAGTACACATCTGCCCCTCCTTGGTACACGGTCATCCCCCTTTGTGCTCAAACAATTTCATCATTTAAAACATATAAATTTTAATGTAAAACACCACTACAGGTCACATACACAAAATTTCGTATCTATCACATTTTATACCACTTAAAACACGCAACAAACACTTTTATTTTTAATAAAACATTTTCTCAAAATCTCATGTTGTTTTACACACAAAACCACTTAAGAACTACACTCTTACAATATGTTTACACTTATAAGTTACCAAAATACTAATGTAAGCCCAATAAATTTCAATTTAAAAAATAAATCAATTTTAGGGCATCCCCATGTTAAAGAAGAAGTGATAACTTTGTAAAACCTTCATTTTCACACAAAAGTGGAACCAAAACATCACTTTCATTACAAACACAATTAAAACCCATTATTGAAGAAACAAACAACATGGATAAATATTCTAAACATTATTTTCAGCCTTATTATATGTCAATTAAAACAACTAAATTTTTATATGGAATCCCCAAATAAACAAATAAAACATTTCTTTAGAAACCCCCCAATTTCACACCAAATTGTCATTTAAAATTCAATTGCAGTTGAAACATCATTACAACAAATTTTGGCAGAAATAATAAAATTATATAAACCATAAAATACAATAAATACAGCGTTATAATACATAAATATTGCATCAACATTGGAATCACCTACCAAATCAAATGAAAACCTTGAATCACTGTGTGAAAATCAAGTCGCACCACCGTTATACCAAGATGGACTTATATCAAACCTAAAACTAAACTAATTGACCAAGAAAACCCATGGTTAAACCCTAGTTTCAAAAAATTACATCCGAGTCATCTGGTACATCAAGGGAAATGGAAGAAACCTGAAGCAAATAGAATGAATCCCTAACCAATTTGAAAGAGGAATGGAAGAGACACACCTACATGAATAATTTTGAAGAATCGCTCCTAATACACAAGTAGATGACATTTAAAACTTTCAAAACATCAAGGAAGGTTCGAATAATAATGAGGAGGTTATTTAGGAACTAGAATGGAGTAAAAAAAGTAATAATTGAGAGATTTATGATGGAAATAAGTAACCTCCACAAATATGACCGATTTTAAAAACCCTAAGAATATCAGCACTCAAGCGATGAAGAAGAGCTCAAAAGAGGGGAGAGAGAATTTGGAAGCTCTTTTGGGTTCAATGGGCTTTTGTGAGACATGTAATCACCAAAAAAACCTCAAAATGTAATATGTTATTAATAAATCAAATTTACTTTTTAAAACTGGAATTGGACTTTCAGGCAGGCAAAATCCCTTAAATAAAAACCCATATACTCCTTGGTTATGGATTTCTAAAGGCCCCAAAATATGTTGGGGGTGTTAATATGTTAGGTTATACCATTTAGTAATTGTAATGGGTGCAAAATATGAAAAAGTTTAAATGTTATAAAATAAAAAAAATCTTTTTAAATCAGGAATTGGGCTCACTGTTTGGCCCAATTCACGAAAACTCACCAAGTCCACCATAATAGCTTGAGAAACCCCAAAAACAAAGCATAAATTGAAATTAAATGGAATTAAACATTATGATAAGTTATATATATCACAATTATCCTCACCATGAAAATGTTCTGTCTCCGAAAATATAGAGCAATGCCAGATACCAAAACCAAACCCAACTGATAAACCAAGATGTACTTCTTTGCCATGCTTCGCCCCCATGGTCCAAAACACCTCCCGTGATAAATCATGGAATGATTAATCTCACAACCCAATCATACACTACATTCCTGAAATTGTCAACCACATTCAGGCTTCATCTGAAAATTAAACTCCACAAACACTCTCCGAACAAGACTCAAGCAATTCACCCAAACGAACAACAACTTCAAACAAGGTTACACTTACCTTGTATTAACTAAACCATTGGGAGCCCTCCAATCCGAACGTTTACTCAAGGAAGATGTTGGTATCTAGATAGTTACGAATGAGATTATCTACCACTAGACCAAGACCATGGATAAATCTGAGCTATTGGTATGGGGGGACACAAATAGGCACCCTCCTATAAGAGGAAACCTATATTATTTTCCAAGACAGAATCAAGACACTAACAGGGGGAGGCCTAAATGAAATCCCTAGTCAAAAGGGTAGAATTACAATCAAATCTACGAAGGAATGTATATGATAATCATAGTGGGTCTCCCCACCATAAGAACCAACCATTTTAACTGACTAGCATGGCCCGACATAGAAAGAACCAATTTTTTTTAACGATTTGGGAAGGACGTAGGGTAAGTCCACATGGTTTGGGAAATTTTTCCCTAATTTTGCAGATCATTCATTTCACATGGCTTCCTGGAACATGGTCACTACTAATCTTACTCCAAATATTTCATCATAATGTCTATCTGAATTTCCAACCATTCTCTAATGACTCAATGGAATCTAAAGGGGGAGGGAATGACATTTGGTGATGACATGTGTACGAGGCCCTCAAACTATTTCCATCGAATGGGAACAACGGAAGAAAGATGATGAACTAGAGGATTAAAATCTTGGTATCTTTCATGCCGAGGATAAGACATTGTACATGGGTTTAAACAACCCTGGGATTTCCCTTGACTATGAGTCAGCTTCTCTTCGGGACCTATGGATGGAGCTCAAATGATTGAAGCAACTTTGACCTCACAGTTATGCTTTGGAAACCCCCCGGAATGAGAATTCTTCTTTCGGTGCCACCAACAACTATACTAAAATCCCCGATAAGATTTACAAGACATAACACATTCCAAACTCACTTTAGCCTAACTCGATATTTCACTGAAACAAGGGCTTAGAAAATGAACACACATCACACAATGTTTCTTCAAGTGAGAAACTATACATGAAAATAACACCTATAATCACCTTCCTCTAAAAAAATGATTTTGATGTTTTTCCAAGGGAGACATTCTCCCAATGTAAAGAGACTCTCAGAGGATTGAATGAAATTCACCTTTAAAGTCAATCGAGTGCACAAAATCACAAGGCTTCACCGAACATGACCACTGCGACTAATATAAACAATGCATGGAGTGGGACCTTATACAAAATCCTCAAATAACACACAACTCTAGAAAGTGGCCACAATAACCTCTCATGATCGGATTTACCACACTGGTAGTTTATGGTGAAATCCTTCTTCGAAGAGACTGTGAAGTACTAAGAGGACCTCTTAGACACCATCCAGATACTCATCCATGCTAACAACCCCAAACCACTTCCACCTTCATCAAATCATGAAACATAACAGGCTAAGGACTCTTTCAACCTTCCATGATCACTATACCACAAAAAGAGGGTACAAAAAACCAATAAAGGAAAGGTTGTAGACTCAAACTAAAAAACTCAAGAAAATGATTCCTTATATTAATCAACTAGAGGGCCTTGAATGGAGAAACAATCTGGGTTGCACATTAGTTGTGCACTAACCCTTAGTGGGGCGTACCTTATCCAATGATTAAACCTACAGACCTAACCAAAATGGTACATTGGTCAAGATATACCACAAACCAGATCAAAACACATGAAAGGAAACACCATATAAGCATCCCATAAACATTTCTCAGAAGATACCACTAACCGACCCTTCAACACAGCTTACCGACCAAACAAAAACCCAAAACACAATACAAATAGGAGGGGTTCTTGGACTCAAAACATCCCAAAACATCAACATTAAAAACACATAATACACACCATCCCAAAATAGTCATAAATACATCATGTTTCACATTTAGAATCATCTTATTGAAAATAAATGATTTTTCGGTTAGCATATCCACAAATGGTACCCCATGGGCCTTACACATGCATGTGCACCCTCCTCATATCCATCCCAGAAAGAATCCATCCAAGCCATTATCCAACCATCATCCCATATAACCCCATGCATGTGGTCACTCATGGAAATACAAAATGTTAAAATAAATAAAAAACATTCCACTTTTCAAAACCTAAACAGTCAACCAATACCACCTTCTTCTCAAATACTATAACAATGAAATCAATCCCAAATTACATATTTACAAGATTTTTACAAAGGAGCAATAATTTAAATGAAAACTCACTTTCAATTCATAAACATAAATTTCAAAACCTCTCATACAGTTAAAACATATTTCAATAGTTTAGAAAACTCTATTGGAAACACTTTTTCAAAACCAACATTGACCTAGTTCATGCTTTCAAAATAGGTCCAAAAAAACTATTTTCCATTCCAATAAAATTATGAAAATTCAGTTATTTATTTTCAAAAATATAACTATTACCAATTTATTAGATAATCATTTCACAAAAACTTTATTCTTCTTAAAACCATGTCACTTTAAAACCAAATATCCAATATTTCTAAACTAAAGAATACAAGACAATGCGAGAGAAAACTAGTTTTAGTGGGTGACATGGACATATGGTTGGATGCCATATTCTATTAACATAATCATCAGAGAGTGTGTTCTAGGTAAATATCCCCAGCTCCACAAGGCTTTCCAGACCCTGTGAGCCCACCAAGGCCAGTAACCCACCTCTTTTTTCATTTCCCCTAATCATCATCAATCCAAGAAATCCAAAGGACTCATATAAATCCTGACATCCTCTGGAGACTTGAATCGCATCATGAGGTGTGGTTATTATCCACCATAATCATAACTAGAATGCGATGTCCTGAGAATCCTAACTCCCGACTATCCCGTCTGTTCCCCAAATAACGTGACCCAAAGAGAGCGAACCACCTCTGATACAATTTTCTCACGAACCGAATCTGGTCGCCACCAGATCTGGCACCAAAACCACCCCGTGATAAGGCCCAAATTTTTTTCCCTATCCCCACGGGCTTGAAAAAGTGCCTGGGTAACATTTATCTTGGTTTGGGAAGGAATTACCTGAATATGTATACATAAAACACCAAAATTATTTGATAAAAGTAATCTGAAAAATTCATACCAACAAGGTTTATACAAAATTCCAGAACTGAATACTAAAGTTCAAATGAAATATAAAACGTCCAAAGACACAATGAAACACCAAAAAAAATCCCATGTACTCCACATGACAAGGGGTTATCACCCCCAATCCATCTCCACAACTCCGCCCCAATGATGGGGACTAACACCCTAAACCGCTATCACCCTTAGCTTTTCATTTACCTGAGTCAATAATAACCAAGTCTACTTACACCCAAGGGGTGTAAGTAGTTTGTGAGCCTAATCCAAATATAATACCATGTAGAGATCCAAATCTTGAAGTACATGGACATTACATTACTTTTGTGGAATACATAATACATAAAGAAAACCTATAAACAAGGACCGTAATAGTTTAGTGTCTTTGGAAACTCAGAACATAATCTTCTAATCATGGTGAAAGATCTTCAACATCTACCATAAAGATCATCCCTTTTTTTCTTACCTAAAACCATTATTTATGTCCTAGAGAAAAAAACTAATAAAATGGGTGAGCTCAAATGCTCAATAAGGGTAAACATAGAGAACATAAAACAATCCACAAACATTTCAATGTAAAAACATGAGTATAATATATGAACATCAAAATATTGAGCAATGACATAAAACATTGCAGTATATAAGGCATAGATCATAAAATAACATTAATCATGATAAAATATCAGGGGAATAAAACTTGTAATTGTGGAAAAACATTAAGCACATGATATGATTTCCATAGTAACCAAGGCATCACTGCCAAGACTATCTTAGTGGACAAAGTCCCTTACTGAACCGGGTTTACATGCCATTCCATCCCTGTCTTATTGAACTGGATTTACTTGTGGTTCCATCCATGTCTATTTAATGAGATATAAATCTTTATCCAATGCATTGGATGGAGATATAGGTCCCACACATCTCATATTGAAATCATTCATACCTGTTCCACAAAACAATCATAAATCATTCATCATAACCCAAAGAATAAATTGGGTTTCATTAACATCATTCTATCATAACATAATCCATATAAAACAAATTGATATAATTTCATAATAATAAAAATCAAACAATGTAAATAATAGAGACAATATACTTGAAACATAAACTTACTGAAAAATGTCATCTTAGATGGAAAATATTTCTGATAAAACACTTGAAATGAATTCTTGAGGAAAATATCCTTTCTTCTTCAAAATAATTTTCCTTTCAAAAAATGCCCTAAAATTTTAAAAGAAATGGATTTTATTGAAAATAATCATGAAATCTTGTAGAGTATGATTCATTAAGAAAAGCCGTTATGAAACCATCAAAATCCATTTATGTCGTATAAGTAAAAATACATTATCCTCATACTTTTAACAGAAAAGTCAAAAAGTTCCTCATGTAGTAAACAAAAGTAAGATTCCTTTAATAACATTTTTTCAATATCAAAAATGGGTAAAAAACATTACAGATACATGAAAACAATTTTAGAAAACATGGGCAAGGATGATAACAATAAACCCAGTAAACACTTACGAATAAACAATCTCGGATAAAAACAAGATTGGAAAAGTTATCCATTACCTTAGGTCCGATATGCTTCATACATATCCGAACCTCCTATATAATTATTTAAATAATGTCATTTAATTATTAAATAATCATATTCATTGTTATGATATCATATATGGTTCACTTATGACTTTATATTACCCGTTCTTTTGTAAATTCCATGTTAAAGCAGCGTTTTGGGTAAAATCGTTTTATTTATCGTACGTGTTTGGAAAATTTGTTCTTTATATTATAATTACCTATATCATGATTTAATTACTTCCATAATTTAAATCATGATTTATATATAATATATATTTAGTATATATATTTATATAATAGATATAAAAATGAAATGAAATACACCGTTCATGGAGATGGTAGGCCGTATGTACGCATGAACACTGTTTTCCTTTCCTTATTGACTTGAATGGAAGTAAGTAGATGACATATATATATATATACAGAAATCCAGTAGCTTTATCATGTCATATATTTCATTATTATTTATTATATATACTTTATAATCATTCTTGAATGGTTAACATGGAGATTGAATCTCATCACGTCGTGGAGACGGTAATCCGTACGTCCGCACAAGCGATGATATCGTTCCCATAATTATTGAATGGAATTGGAATGGATGATATCTCAGAATCCGTATAATGTTATAATAATAATATATAGTTATTCTTTACACCATTATACCCATCCAAGTATGGTGGTCGTGGAAAAACAGATTACACCACGGCGTGGAGACGGTATTCCGTACGTACGCACGGGTGATGATTTCATTTTTCGTAGGATAGATAGAAGATGAATTGTGGTAGTTTCATATTTATAATAACAGATAAGTATATTATTGATACTGATTTTATTACTTTATAATGAAAAAAATAAAAAAGAAGAAGTTGAAGAAGAAAGAAACTTGAAAGAATCGGTAGAAGATATTACCTCTTCTTCGACGCACATCCTTTTAGCTTCCTCTTAAGGCACTAGAGGTGGTCTTTTGAGGAGACCAAAACCTCTATAATGCTTCTAGGAAAGATGAGAAGGAAATTTTTCAGGGGTTGTCTGAGCTTGAAGGATCAAAATTGTGTAAAGAGAAGAGAGAGGAGGAGCCTTTTTACTAGGGAGGAGAGGGGCATCTTAGGAAAAACTTAAAATATTATTTTATAATAAAGTAATATTCGGTTTATAATAGCTCCAAATTGATTTATTTAGAATATAATGTGGTGATGGGTCGAAATCCTCTCAACAAATATGTTTTATTCAAGTTTAGGTTACTATTTTAACATTATCATTTAGATTTAACTCTAAGTTAAATAATTTAATTTTTACCGGGTCTTCTTGTTTTATTACACTATATGGTTAATAAACTTACTCTAACAAGCCAAAAGAATGCCAAGTTGTTCATTATTAAAATATATAACCTTATATAAGTCATTTGTCCGATCCTTAGATTTTTAGGAATAAAATAACAGGTTCTAATATAATATTAGTTTTAAAAACTATTTTATGTCAATTTTGACACTATTTGGTAATTGATTTTTGTGAAAATCATAACAGCATGATTAGTTCGAAATAATTAATTGAATCAATACTAACATGTCATATGAACCTAAAAATTAGTGGAATTTATAAAAAGTTTCAAATTACATTTATTTTGTTATTCATAACATCAATTATGTTAATATTTCATTAATAAGGTAATTACTGCATCATCATTGTGTCATAAATAAATTTAATTATTTAATGTCTATAAATTATAAATAAAATACCATTATCTAGTAAATGGTTTTATATATCTAATGAAAATTTATATTTGAATTTATCTTATGTATAACCCTATATTAAAAATGTTTTAGTTATTAAACCTTGATTTTAACTCTTCTAACTCTTGTTTAAATAAAATAATAATAAATGTACTAATCTAATCTGAATGGACCTAAATGGTCATATTTTAATACTAAGGTTGTTTTTGGTCGAATTAAAAATATCCAATAGAATTAGGACATGTTTTAGGGTAATAATAATATCATTTTTACCCTTAATTACCCAATTTACTTTAAACCGTGGTAAAAAAAGTAAAAAGTTACGATTCACCAAAAATTATTTTTATCTTATTCAACCACATATTACTCCTTGATATTAAATGTGTCTCTCGGATTTTTGAAATTAGACTCACATAAGCGGTAAAATTATGTTTTATGTAAATTTTCAAATTCTCCTAGGAGGTGGGTAAAAGACGGTGAAAACTTCTATAAAATTTTTATATATCTAAAATTATTATAAAATGACTCCAATGAATTACATTGAACATAAGTAAGTATTATGTATCAATTTTTACCTAAAATAAATTTAAATAAAATAAATAATTATATAAATAAAAAATATGTTTTTAAATAGTAACCTAGTGTTTTCACTATTAATCAAAAATTGAATGTTTTCAGAAAAATACCAAATAATCACCCTAGGCTAATTTTGATATTTCGAATCCAAAAATGAAGTCCATTTTGAACGATAAAATTTATAAAATTTAAAAAAGTGGGTATTACTATTCATAACGGCTAGTTTATATAATTTTTTAACAGTATAACGTTGTTTAGTGAAACATAGTATTGCGTACAACACATGCTATCGATGAAGGTCGTGATTACATGTAATGAAATCCAAGTCAAGGTTGAATGTAGAGAAAGATTCCTTTTTTGTTATGTATAATAGAATCCAACCATATTTCATTTTTTTATTGAATATATATATATATACAATCAATATTTCATAGAATAACTTCTATCAAACAAACTTGAAATTTTGTGTAACACGATCCAAAAAAAGTGTTTCGTATACTGCTAGCTAATACGGTGTTACATATAGCGCAAGATAATCTTGGTTTAGCATACAATAGAAGACCTGAAATAAATTAATAATAATATATCTTATAAAATATTGGGGTTTTACATTCTACCCCCGTAAAATGAATTTCTCCCTCGAAATTCCTCTGGGTTATAAATCGTTTATTACATGAGAGTTTATTTCATTGAAACCCACATCGTAAAAAGGAATACCAAAACATATCTTTAAAAAATAATGTATGAAACGTTATGGTCACAAAAATTAACTAATCACTGGGTTTCCACATAGGAGAGCATGGGTGAAAATATGGATATTAAAGAGAAATATAACCATAATGTTCTGATGGAGAGTGGTAGAGAACATGGCTATGAAAAATCCATCAATCACAAAGCCATAAATTTGGGATGATCTATGGTACCATATGACTCATCAGATATAACAGCACATGGACAACATTTTTGGTTTTCAAAATCATTTCCTTAAAGATGAAGAATTTTTGAATTAAAATAAGTACTTACTTGATTTTGGTACAATCTCACTGTTGTTTGTGCCTTGAACAATTTAAACTTCATCTCTTAAAGAAATGAAGGTTAATTTGACTTACGTGAAGTGTTAGCAGATCATGCGATAGAATGATAGTTCATTCCATCTATCTCAAACATATGGTTAGAAAAAGTTAAATAAATAAGTCCATCTATGGTGAGATTAATCGTATATAGTTCCTAAAATGGACTTATACATCATCTATCACACATCTTAATAAAATAAAACTAGTTTATACTAACTAGGTGTTGGAACCATGGTCTTCTATGCATGATTTGGAGTGTGGTTTGTGTTTGTTGTCAATCATCAATGGAAGTTCGGATCATGTACCAGCAAAGAGATCATACCGTTCAAGCAGACAACAGTTTTGAAGGTGGCGCCGTTTCCCAGTGTTTGCCAAATTTTTGGGTCCAAAATTTGGAATTTGGTGAGCATCACGAAAATAGGATTTCCATGAAGATCATGATTTTATATGGCAAAGGCATGAATTTCGCGAAGATGGGATGCATGGACTGGATTTCGCGAAGACCAGAAGAATGGAGGTGGTGAGCCTTTGCGATTACGTCAAGCTTCGCGAACGGGAGAGGCTAGAGAGCTTCGCGGTGATGAAGGGATTTGCGAGGGAGCTTCACGGCGAAGGCTCAAAGGAATGTTGGGATTCGCGAAGGGAGCTTCGCGGCACTATCGCGAAGGTATGTTGACGGTGATTCTTCACGACTACGTCAAGCTCCGCGAACGGAAGATTGCCGTGGAGCTTCGCGATTTGGACAGAATTCCGGCAGAATCTTTGGAGCTTTGCGATTTCAGTTGACGTGGCGTTGACTTCGTGTGAAAGGGACGAGGGTCCGTGGAATCTCCTATAAATAGAGGCCGACCCCCTCAAGAGAAGTATAGATAATTTCAGAGAAAGTCCTTTGCTCTCGGTTCGCAAAGGTCTCTCGCGAAGGCAGCGTGCTTCGCGAAAGAGGAGCTTCGCGGCGGCTATTCTAGCTCTGCGAAAGACGGGCGCCCTGTGTTGGCTCAGTGAGCATCGCGAAGAGGCAGGAGCTTCGCGATAGCCAAGCATTGTGAAGGCTGGAGTATCGCGAGAGTGCTTCACGATTGAGCTTCGCGATTGAGCTTCGCGAAATGGCAGGGGCTCCGCGAAGGCTTGTTTGAGCTTTGCAATATTGGGAGCCTCGCAAAGTAGGGTACTTTGCGAATGCCTTTTCCAAAGGTTGTTTGCCTTGTGAACAAGGGAAAGGGGGTTTTTCCTCAGTGGTTGGAATTTGGATCTTAACAGAGCATTAAACTCAGGACTCTGATGCAAGGAAAGTCTCATGCTGAACAGGAGACAATGAACTTCATGACATTCAATTGAAGAGACCTTCACGTTTATAAACTAAGTGAGACTTCACCAACGACAGTGAGCCATGGGGAGTCAACGGGAGTGACCCGAGGGAAGCAGTGAGCTATCCCTGAACCTTTGTAAAGGCAGTGAGCCTGGGACAGAGTGACTGTACCCGAACTTGTGTAATCTACAGCTAGTGAAGCATAATGGTTTTTGGTACGACCGAAAACCTGTCGGCGTATGCTCCTTGGATGTAGCCCTTAGTGGTGAACCAAGTAAAAAGGGTTGTGTATTCTCTGTGCATGTGAATGTTTTCTTTCTAATCATAATCTTCATACAGGTTCAACAAGTTCCTACCAACGTGGTAACAAGATCCATCACTTTAAAAAGAAAAAGTGGTCACCCTGATTCACCCCTCCCCTCTCAGGGTGTCATGGGGTCCTTCACTAGGGACAACCTGTAGGCCAGTGGTAGGTGATAATGGACTGTCTCATTTCAGTTGTGGGTCCAATTCCCGCAACTTTGTCTGAAGCGACGGGTTGTCGCCCGCCTTGCAGGTTGCCCCTTTTTCTGAAACTACATTATTATAACATTCCAACAATAATATCGAAAAAATTTCTAGACTTAAACAGTACTATCTTATGTCTAACTTAATTCATTCAAATCTTTAGGCTTATCCAAAATAATTCAGTCCAAGCTCAATGTATAAAGAAAAAGATTACATGAAATATCACATAGGAGGCATGTGAATACCATCATTTATCCCCCATATAACATAAGATATATTTTTTTGATCACATTCCAAACATGTGAATACCTTAATAATGTATTCTTTTGAAACTTGAATTACCATATATCCTTAGTGAAAACATGAAAGCTCTCAAAAGTTAACTCTCTCGACATACAAAATTACCAAAATTTCTACATACTCAAACCATGATATAACTTTGTCCTTATATCAATCATGTGCTCATGAATACTATCAAACATATTATTTTCTCCTTATCCATTCATTATGTGCATGTCATATGCTTTGCAAAATATTTGAATCACATTTCATGGTTACATGTATCATTTAACATATACTTTCAAATACATTGGATAAAATAATAGTATAACAATCCGTAGATGTATCTTTATACCATAGTACCAGTACCTATACAATATAACTCTTGATAAACATAAATCATTCCACTAACTTATTAAACCATTGCCCGTGCTTCAAAATTTTTTTCATCTCACATATCATTTGTAGTCTCTTCGTCATCATCAACATAAATACTACCCATATGACAATGATGATTCTCTTCATGAGACATTCCCTTATGTAATTGTTTTGAATAATGCCCTTACATTCCACATTTAAAACGTTTAACCATTGTTGATGTCTTATCAATACCATTATTCATGTCCATGGTGTTAACTGATCCTTTTCCTTTACAATTATTTGATTTGTGCCCTTCTTTTCCACACCCAAAGCATATTCTAGTTCTTTTGAATCATGCACCTTGATGTCTCTTCCCACATGATTCACATGAGAAAAATTGAACTTTCTTTCCCCTATGATCATCATGAAACCCCTTCTTTCTCTTATTAAATGAGTCAAGAAACTGACCAAATTTGAGATTATAGATCATATTATGACATTGCTGATTAGGCATAATAACGATGTTTCTCCTTCCAAGTCCAATTTCTTTTTCTTGATCATGAATAATATCATTCCATTTTCCATCATATTCTCCATTAACATGAATCTTCTAGATTCCAGCCATTTTCTAAAACCCAAAAAGAATAGCGTGAGAGGCAAAAAATAATGCTAGGAAAACAACATAATCAAAGGGAGTACTTTCAGTCTCTAAAATCATAGGTTTAATCCTAGGTTATTCATGATCGTTATCATAATTCTATGACTGTAACCTAAACTTATACCTAACCTTAGAGACATACCTAGACATACCTTAGAAATATCTCTAGGGATTTCACTAAAGTTTTCGCATCCTAGTTTCCAAAGGATAACTAAAGGTTTCCTCTAATACCAACTGTAGAGACCCAAAGCTTGACGTATATGGAAATTACATTACTTTTGTGGAATACATAATACATTACGAAAACCAACACACAAGGACCATAATAGTTTAGTGTCTTTGGAAACTCAGAACATAATATTCTAATCACGGTGAAATATCTTCAACCTGTCCCATAAAGATCTTGCCCTTTTGTTTTCCCACCTAAAACCATTATTTATATCCTGGGGAAAAGAAAACATAAAAAGGGTGAGCTCAAATTCCCAGTAAGGGTAAACATAGAGAACATAAAACAATCAATAAACATTTTAATGTAAAAACACGAGCATAAAGTCTAAACATCAAAATCTTGAGCAATGACATAAAACATTGAAGTACATAAGACATAGATCATAAAAGAACATTAATGATGATAAAATATCGTGGTAATAAATCTTGTAATTATAGAAAAACATTAATCACATGATATGATTTCTATAGTAACCAAGGCATTGCTGCCAAGACTATCTTAGTGGACAAAGTCCATTACTGAACCGGGTTTACTTGTCGTTCCAGCCCTATATTACTGAACCGGATTTACATTTCGTTATATAAATATCTATTTCATGAGATATAAATCATTACCCAATGCATTGGAGGGAGATATGGGTCCCACCCATCTCATATTGAAATCATTCTTACGTGTGCCACAAAACAATCATAAATCATTCATCATAACCCAAAGAATAAATTGGGTTTCATTAACAACAATCCATCATAACATAATCCATATAAAACAAATGGATATCATTTCATTATAATAAAAATCAAACCATGTAAATAATAGAGGCAGTATACTTGAAACATAAACATACTGAATAATGTCATCTTAGATGGAAAATATTTCTGATAAAACACATGAAATGAATTCTTGAAGAAAATATCCTTTCTTCTTCAAAATTATTTTCTTTTCACAAAATGCCATGAAATTTAAAAAAATTTATTTTATTGAAAATAATCATGAAATATTGTAGAGTATGCTTCATGAAGAAAAGGTGTTATGAAACCATAAAAATCCATTTATTTTGTATAAGTTAAAAAAACATTCTCCTCGTACTTTAACAGAAAAGTCAAAAAGTTCTTCGTGTGGTAAAAAAAGTAATATTACATTCATAATATGTGGTATATTTCAAAAATGGGTAAAAAGAACATTAAAAATACATGACATCATTTTTAGAAAACATTTTCATGGATGATAACAATAAACCCAATAAATACTTTTGAATAAACAATCTTGGATAAAAATGAGATTGGGAAATTTATCACTTAACTTAGGTCCAATATGCTTCGTACGTATCTGATACTCCTATATAATAATTTAAATAATGTCGTTTACTTATTAAAGAATCATATTCATTGTTATGATATCATATATTGTTCACTTATGACTTTATATTACCCATTCTTTTGTAAATTCCATGTTAAAGCAGCGTTTTGGGTAAAATTGTTTTATTTATCGTACGTGTTATGACATGTTGTTCTTGATATTAGAATTACCTATATCATGATTTAAATACTTCCAGAATTTAAATCAAGATTTATCTATCATATATATTTAGTATATACATATATATATATATATATATAATAGATAGAAAAATGAAATGAAATACACCGTTTGTAGAGATGGTAGGTCGTACTTACGCATGAACGTTGTTTTCCTTTCCTTATTGACTTTAATGGATGTAAGTATATGAAATATATTTATATAAATAAATCCAGTAGCTTTATAGTGTCATATATTTCATTATTATTCATTATATATACTCTATAATCATTCTTGAATGGTTAACATGGAGAATGAATCTCATCGCGTCGTGGATACGGTAATCTGTACGTACGCACGAGCGATGATATCATTTCCATAATTATTGAATGGAATTTAAGTTGGTGATATCTGAGAATCAGTATCATGTTATAATAATAATATATAGTTATTATTTACACAATTATACCAATCCAAGTAAGGTGGGAGTGGAAAAACAGATTACACCACGGTGTGGTGACGGTATTCCGTACGTACGCATGCACAGTGATATCGTTTTCCATAGGATGGATAGAAGGTGAATTGGGGTTGATTAATATTTATAAAAACATATCAGTATATTATTGATATTGATTGTTTTACTTTATTATGAAACAACTAAAAAAGAAGAAATTTATGAAGAAAGAAACTTGAAAGAATCTTTAGAATAGATTACCTCTTCTTCGACACACCTCTTTTATGCTTCCTCTTAAAGCACTAGAGTTGGTGTTTTGAGGTGACCAGAACCTCTATACTGTTTCTAGGGAAGTTGAGAAGGAAATTTGGCAGGGTTTTTCCGAGCAAGAAGGCTCAAAATTGTGTAAATAGAAGAGGGAGAATGTGCCTTTTTATAAGGGAGGAGAGGGGCACCTAAGGAAAAACATAAAATATTATTTTCTAATAAAGTCATATTCGGTTTATAATAGGTCCAAAATGATTTATTTAGAATATAAAGTGGGTATGGGTCTAAATCCTCTCAACCAATCGGTTTTAGACAAGTTTAGGTTACTATTTTAACCTTATCATTTAGATTTAACTCTAAGTTAAATAATTTATCTTTTACTGTGTCTTCTTGTTTTATTACACTATATGGTTAATAAACATACAATAACAAGCCAAAAGAACCCCATGTGGTTCATTATTAATATATATAATAGTATATATGTCATTTGGATGATCCTTAGATTTTTAAGAATAAAATAACAATTAATAATATAATATTTGTTTTAAAGAGTTTTTTATGTTAATTTTGACACTATTTGGTAATTGATTTTTGTGAAAATACTAAGATCATGATTAGTTCAAAAAAAAATTAATTTAATAAATAATAACATGTCCTATTAACCTAAAAATTTAGATTAATTTATATGAAGTCTCAAATTTCATTTATTTGGGTACTTGTAACATCAATTATTTTAATATTTCATTAATAAGGTAATTACTGCATCATCATAGTGTCATAAATAAATTAAATTATTTAATGTATATATACTATAAATAAAATACCATTATTTAGTAAATCTTTTTATCTTTCTAATGAAAATTTATAGTAGGATTTATCTTATGTATAACCTTATATTAAAAGTGTTATAGTTATTAAACATTGATTTTAACTCTTTTAACTCTTCTTTAAATAAAATAATAATAAATGTCCAAATCTAATCCAAATGGAACTAAATGGTCATATTTTAATCCTACGGTTATTTTTGGTCGAATTAAACTTTTCTAATAGAATTAGGATATGTTTTAGGGTAACAATAATATCATTTTTACCCTTAATTACCATATTTACTTGTAACTGTGGTAAAAAAAGTAAAATGTTACTATTCGCCCAAAATTATTTTTATCTTATTGAACCACATTTTACTCTTTGATATTCAACATGTCCCTCTGATTTTTGAAATTCTACTCACAGAAGTAGTAAAATTATGTTTTATTTATATTTTCAAATTTTCCTAGGAGGTGGGTAAAAGACGATGAAAAGTTCAATAAAATTTTTATATATCTAAAATTATTATAAAATGACTCCAATGAATTAAATTTAACATAAGTAGGTACTATGTATAAATTTTTACTTCAAATAATTTTAAATTAAATAAATAATTATTTAAATAAAAATTCGGTTTTTAAATAGTAACCCAGTGTTTTCACTATTCATCAAAAATTGAATTTTTTCAAAAAAATACCAAAAGTTCACCCAAGGATAATTTCGATATTCCAAATCAAAAAATGAAGTCCATTTTGAAAGATAAAATTTATAAAATTTCAAAAAGTGGGTATTACTATTCATAATGGCTAGTTTATATAATATTTTAATAACATATCGTTGTTTAGTGAAACATGTTATTGCGTACAACACACACTATCGAGGAAGGGCGCGATTGCATGTAATGCAAGACAAGTCAGGGTTGCATGTAGGGAATGTTTCCTTTGTTGTTATGTATAATAGAATCTAACCATATTTCATTTTAACATTGAATATATATATATACACACTCAATGTTGCGTAGAATAACTTCTATCAAACGAACATGAAATTTTGTGTAACATGATCCAAGAATAGTGTTGCGTATACTCCAAGATAATGCGGTGTTGCATATATTGCAAGATAATATTAGTTTAGAATACAACACAATACCTAAAAAAATTAAAAATATTATATCTTATAAAATCTTGGGGTGTTACATACCACCCAATGATTCCAAAGAGCATGCAATACGTTGTGAAAAAGAAAGCAGTTTTAATACGCAAAGAAAAGAAGTGATAAAATCCAAGAAATGAAATGTTAAATTGAAAACATTTTTCAAGATAATGTTTTCATAATGTTCAAACATTTAAATAGACATTCTAGATATTGTAATGTACTTCCAAAAACACCCCAATACATGGGCAGATGCGACTAACACAATGAGCAACAAAATTAGGGAACACCCCTAGGCACTAGATAGTCTCATCCCCCATGTACCTCATATCTTGGGATAAAGTAACCATATTAAATGTAACACCCTGAGCTTACATGGTACGATTCTCTTTGAATAATACAGTAGTGTGTGTTGTGTTCATCTTTGAGTTCTAACACACCACAACCAATCCAACTTGCCATTATAAATAGTAATACCCAATTTTTGAAATATTATAAATTTTATCCTTCAAAATGGGCTTAATTTTTGGATTTGGAATATCGAAATTAGTTTAGGGTGAATTTTTGGTACATTTCTGATAACTTTCATATTTTGATGAATAGTGAAAATTACTAAATTTTAATTAAAAACAATATTTTTAATCAAAATAATTAATAGCGATAAGTTATGAATTATTGTGGTTTTAAAGTATATTTAGAATATATATTTACCATTTAATTCAATTATGGTCACTGGACGTAATTTCACATTTAAACATGACATAATCTAGTGTCAATCTTTTTATAGTTATTATTTCTTAAAAACACAATTTTTGTATTGACAGCGGGAATTAATTTCAAATTAAATATCAGCCACTTCTATGTTTTGAATTTAGAAAAATGTATTTTTTTTAGAATCAGGAGGCCCAAATTGTTTAAATAGGTAACTTTTATTTTTAGACAATTTGAATAATTACTTCGGTAAATATTTTATTTACCATGGTTAATTGGTAAATTTGGTAAATAAGGGTAACAAAATAATATGATAATAATAATAAATTACCATAAAACGTTTACTAACTTTATTGGTTGATACACGATCGACCATGGGCTTCTTTCGGTCAATTTTCGGACAACATGGATCCACTGTTAAGTGATAATGGCATTTTTTATTAATTAAGTTAAAGTAAATACAAAAATGACATAAGAATATATCTTTTAGAAAAACAATTTTTACAAAGGGTTATATATGTTATATATTCGACTAAAAATATTCATTATAAAGATAAAAAGATTTCATACAAAATCGTATTTTATTTATAATATTTAGATATTGAATAAGTAAATATATTTATGACACAATAATGATGCAGTATTTTCCTTATTAATGAAAGAATCAAAATAATTGGTATTATAAATGGTAAAATAAATATAATTTGAAAATTTTGATGACATACACTAATTTTATTGGATAATATTACATATTAGGATTTCTTAAATTAATTTGGTTCTAATTAATAATGTTGTTAAGACTTATGAATGTATCTATTGATTCCAAGGCTACTAAACTAATCGGCCTTTCGAGACTTGATCTTTTTTTTAAGACTTATAAATGTATCTATTGATTCCATATGAATCATTATATGGAAAGAGATTTAAAACACCAACCTGTTGGGATGATTTTGGTGAAAAAAATTCATAAGCCTAGCATTGGTGGAGGAAACGATGGAAAAGGAAAAGGTAATCCAAAACCTCATCCAAGAAACTGAAAGTAGGCAGAAGAGCTATGCTAACTACCGAAAGAAGGATTAGGAATTTCAGTTAGGAGATCATATTTTCTTAAAGGTATATCCATGGAAGGGTGTTATATGTTTTGGTAAGAAGGGAAAATTGAGTCACAGGTACGTCGGACCATTCGAAATTCTAGAACGAATTTGGGATGTAGCTTACCTTTTGGCAATGCCGCCAAGTCTCTCCAAAGTTCATGATGTGTTCCACGTATCACTGTTGAGAAAATACATGCATGACCCACCGCATGTACTCACCTATGATGAATTAGAACTAGAAACTGATATATCTTATTGCAAAGAGCTCATCATGATTCTTGATACCAGGGATCAAGTGTTGAGAAACCGGACGAATCGTCTGGTAATAGCCCTATGGAGAAACCATATGATGGAAGAGGCAACGTGGGAACCTGAGGAACATATGATCAAGAACCACCCAGGTTTTTTTATGAAGTAATATTCTAGAAATTTCAATGAAAAAATTATTTTAAGGAGGATAGAATTTAACACCCAAGCTTCCATGTTACGCTTCTCTTTGAAGAATACAGTAGTGTGTGTTGTACACAATGTCGAGTTCTAGCACACCACAACCAATGAAACTCGGCATTATGAATAGTAATACCCACTTTTTGAAATTTTATAAATTTTATCTTCCAAAATGGACTTCATTTTTCGATTCAGAATATCGAAATTATCTTAGGATGAATATTTGGTACATTTCTGATAACTTTCATATTTTGATGAATAGTGAAAATTGCTAAATTTTAATTACAAACTACTTTTTTAATCGAAAGAATTAATAGTGAGAAATTATTAATTTGAGTGGTTTTAAAGTGTATTTAGAATACATTATTACCATTTAATACAATTTTGGTCGTTTTACATAATTTCACATTAAAATCGGACATAAACAAGTGTCAATCATTTGATACTTATTATTTCTTAAAAACACGCTTTTTATTTTGACAGCAAAAATTAATTTGAAATTAAATTTTTTCCACTTCTATATTATGAATTTAGAAAAATGGATTAAATATTTAGAATCAGTGGGACCAAATTGTGTAAATAGGTATCTTTTATTTGTAGACATTTTGAATAATTATTTCAGTAAATATTTTATTTACCATGGTTAAAGGGTAAATCCGGTAAAAAAGGGTAAAAAAATTATATTGTAATAATAATAAATTGCCCTAAAACGTATCCTTACCCTATGGGTTGATACATGTCCGACCATGTCCATCATTGGGTCGATTTTGGCATCCCATGGATCAACTTGTTAGTGATAATTACACTTTATATTAATAAAGTTAAAGAAAATACAAAAATGACAAAAGCATATATCTTTTAGGGGAAAAACATTTACATGGGGTTATATATGTTATATTTTAGACTATAAATATTAATTAGAAAGATAACAAGATATCCCACCTACTGGTATTTTATTTATAATTTTTACACATTGAAGAATTAAATATATTTATGACACAATAATGATGCAATATTTTCCATATTAATGAAAGAATCAAATAATTGGTATTAGAAATGTTAAAATAAAAATAATTTGAATGTTTTGATGAAATCCATGATTTTTATTGGCTAATATGACATCATAGAATTTCTTAAATGAATTTGGTTTGAATTAATAATGCTGTTAAGATTTATTAATGTATCTAGTGATTCCAAGACTACTAAACTAATCGGTCTTTTGAGACTTGATCATTGGTGATCATGCCAATGTTATGTAATAATGCACCGACTCTGGATAACTGGAGCCAGGGTGTTACAGTAAAAATATGTTCTCATGAACGAGCCACTAGTAGGGAACTTACCCATAACCTACTATCCCCCAATCATCATTCACATATTTTAGTTAGTGTTTTCGTTATCCAAATGCTAGGTTAAACAGGGACAAAACCCATCGTGTCCACTAGTCGTACTAGTACACATCCTCCCCACCTAGGTACCCAGGCTTCCCCCTTTATGATCAAACAATTTAAGAATTTAACACATATCCATTCTAATATAAAACACCACTACTGGTCACATATACCAAATATAGTAGCTATCTGATTTTATTCCACTTAAAACATGCAAAAAACACTTTGATTTTTAATAAAACAATTTCTATAAATCCTGTGTTGTTTTGCACACAAAACTACTTAAGAACCACACTTGTACACTATTTTCACACTTGTAGGTTACCAAAACAGTAAATCAGACCAATAAATTTCAATTAAAATAGCAAATAAATTTTAGGGCATCCCCATGATAAATAAGAAGTGATAACTTTGTAAAACCTTCATTTTCACACAAATTTAAAGTGGAACCAAAACTTCACTTTCGTTACAAACACAATTAATACCCATTATTGCAGCAAAAACCAAAGGGGATAAACATTATAAACATTATTTTCAGCCTTATTACAGGTTAGTAAAATCAAATATGTATTTATTGGGAATCCCCAAATAATCCAATAAAAAATTTATTTGTAAAACCCCCAATTTCACACCAAATTGGCATTTAAAATTCAATTGCAATAGAAACATCATTAGAACCAATTTTTTCAGCAATAATAAAATGATATAAACATTGGAATATGATAAATACAGAATTATAATACACAAAGATTGCATCAAAATTGGAATCACCTACCAAATCAAATGAAACCCTTGAATCACCGTGCGAAAATCAAGTCGCCCCACCATCACACCCAGAGGGAATTATATCGAACCTAAAACCAAAATAATTGACAATGAAACCCCAAGGATAAACCCTAGGTTCGAATCCCTAACTTCCAGTCATTTGGTAATTCAAGGAAAAGGCATGAAACCTCAAGAAAATAGAATAAAAGATTAAGCAATTTGAAAGAGGAATGGAAGAGACACACTTACTTGAGGGATCTTGAAGAATCGCCCCTAATACACCTGTAGCTGAAATTTAAAACAGTAAAAACATCAAGGCAGGTTCGAAGAAGGATGAGGAGGTTATTTAGGAACTGTAATAGAGTAAATAGAGTAATAATTGAGAATGTTATGATGGAAATAACTTTCCTCCTCAAATATGACCGATTTTAAAAACCCAAATAAAATCACCACTCAATCGCGATTAAGAAGAGCTCCAAAGTGGGGAGACAAAGATTGGCCTCGCGTCTGGGTTAACTGGACGTGTGTGAGGCTTAGAATCTCCGAATAAGCCTTAAAATTGAATATGTTATTAATAAATCAATTTTACTTTTTAAAACTGGAATTGGGCTTTTAGGAAGGCCCAATCCCTTAAATAAAAACCCATATACACCTTGGTTATGGATTTATAAAGTCCCCAAAATATAATGGGGGAGTTAATATGTCAGGGGAGACCATTTAAGAATTGGAATGTGTGCCAAATATTAAAAAATTAAAAAGTTATAAAAGAAACCAAAATTATTTTTAAATCTAGAAATGAGCTCACGGTTTGGCCCAATTCACAAAAACTCACCCATTCCACCATAAAAGCTAGAGAATCCCCAAATACAAAGCATAAAGGGAAATAAAATGAAATTTAATATTAAGATAAGTCATTTATGTGACATAACCATAACACTTATTCCCAAAAATAAAGCCATTTTCTTCATCTATCATCTGCCTGAATAAGCTCAAAAATATCGAGCCTTATCTAATAATCCTAATTTTTTCATGAGGAAAACCATGGTATTCAGTTGGTATAATCGAAAGGATTAACCAGAATAATAGGCAACACACTTCAATGATCTTTTTTGTTTCATTTGCTTCTATACATCCTCAATTATTTTTGTGTAATTTTTTTATAAATACAATGATACCATAGACATTATTTTTATTATTTATACAAGTAATTCATCATTTCACCTTCAGGGAAATCTATCAAAATGTGATACACCATCATCATTCAGGTATGTCATAGACAAGCACCTCACAAAACTACACTATTCATTAATCCAGTTAACACCTTTCAAGAGAGTAAACAATTGTATATTTATAGTATATATATGATTTATATTTAATTTACAATTTATTTGTTTTTATATAATTATTATATTACTCATACCTCTATACTTTATATTTTGTGAGAATATGATAACATCATTTTAAGACATGTGGATTATTGCCTCCTCAAAACAATATGATTCATTCACACTATACATGGAATGTAAAAGGTATTGTTTTAACTATAACGAATAATATGTATTAATAAATTATTATAATATAGTTTCAATATAAATAGATATTATTTACTAATTTTTTTAATAAAATAAAAATATTAAATAATAGCATTCATCTATAGTAAGACCTACCATCTCCATAAATAGCGCATTTAATTTCATATATCCAAATATTATTTATTATTATAAATTAAAATAGAATGAATATATATAATAATTATATAATTGATTAAATTATTAAGATGATTATGTCATTATTTATGTACGAATTACAATAATATCAAGTTAAGACATACAAGAAAAACTAAAAACTTAACCCCCAAAATGGTGAAAACATTTGTCATATTAATATAAAATGGGAACTATGATATTATAAGAAGTTAATATATGGTATTTTAAATATGATTATTGTGCATGTATTAGTTAATAAAATTCTGACAACTAATATACATGAATTTAAATGTTGTCCACAAAAATAGAAACGTAAGGTAATGGAATTCACCTCAATTTACATTCCATTAAATATTATTTTGGTATTATTATAATCCAATTCACTTTAAGGTGGTTTATGAACATACTCATTTTAATTTAGTATCATGATTCTCACAGATAATGGTATTTTATGTTTCACTTTAAACTATATTTTTGAATTAGTTTTGACATAAAAATTACTATATAGTATAAGTTATATTTTCAATATTACATTAATTTGGGATTGATAACATTCTCTTGAAATACTTAGTTACTTATGATAATTTTTTTATACATTACATTATAATTATAAAAATTATCTTTTAATTGATATTATTTCTGTTTAAACCATATACATTTTTAAATATGGTTCTCACATAGATAATTATTTCAAATGTTGATAAATCCTCATGTTTAATCTAATACATATTTTTTATGATAAGGCAAGTTTTCCATTAATTTAATCTATTATTTGATATTTGTGGACTGATTTGTATGAGAACTATAAATGATGGCTAGTTGTTAATGAAAACCCCTCCAACCATCGACACTCTCATAAGACGAAATAGTTTTCAAAATCATATTATTTTAAATTGTCTTAAAAATAAATCGTGATGGTAATGTTTTCATGATTATGTGATACTTTATGTCTAATAATTAATAATTTACATTATTGATAATTTATATTCTATTATTATTATCTAGTAGAGTTTTCTCCAACCTTATCCATGGATTCATTTCACTGTCTATTAATTTAGTAAATGGATTTTGTTTTAGTTAACTATTGTTCCCTATTTATTATTCCTTATCCAAATATACTAATAGAATGTGTTCTTGTTTATTTACCATTCCATGATGATATTATTATTGATCCACTATTTATTACATTTTAGACATCCTTACTAGACATTTGAGTATACTATTTGTTTTTTCTATTACCTAGAACATGATGATAAATTCACAGAATGAGTATCATGGAGGTATGTTATTGGACTTTGTTATGTATTATGTATTTTGTTATATTTATTAGTGGAAAAAGTTTATCTTGTTTGTATTATGGTTTTACAAAAAATTGAAAACTAATTTTTCCTTTAGTATATTATTCATTATAATTATTAAAATTTATCATTTTAAGGGTCAACATTGGGAATATAGGTTCAATGTTTTATGATTGGAATAAGAGTATTTTTTTTAGAATACAAGGAAAATATAATTATGAAATTATATATTAGAGAAAATTAACCTATGATATAAATTTAAGATAAATATAGAATAAAATAATAAAATTTTTCTATGTTAAACATAATGAGGTTTTTCATAGAAATATATCCATATCAGGATACTAAATGTGGGCATTGTTCATGTATACATGTACCTAGGAGTAACATATCTAAAACGTTTCTTCAAGATTGACTAAATCATTACCTGGTATATGAAAAAGGACCTTATAGAACACATTATTTGACACACTCTCAGGATTTGATTAGGATAATTCAAAATTTATTTATATAAATTAAGATGGATTTTAATGTGAATATTTTCTCAAATAAATAATTTTTATTATATCGAGATTATTTATGGAATATTTCATATATGTGTAATATGTTTATAACTAGTTTTTTGATTATAAATTATTTTAATAATTCTATAATCTAATCCAAAAAATTATATTGTGTAATAATGATTCCTTGAAGAAATAATTATATCAATACTCATGGAAAATATAGAGGTCAACTTATAGAAAATCATTATATAAATTGAATTAGAATTGAGAATTATAGGGATATATTTGGGATGTTTCATCAGACAATGACTCATAACCTGACCAGGATGGAACAAACTATTCCATAATTACATTATCCAATGTTTAATTGCAATATCTGATAGAGGCCTCCATCATTTAGTGGTACTATTAGTCCAATGGAAAAACATTAATGTATTAAAAATTTAGATAGGATATTCAAGGAATTAACATGTTGTGGAAATGAAATGGTTACGCAAGATGTGTATTTTTTATGATGAAATTAATATTCAATGGTGTTCAATGACCTAGATTACTAGTGATAAATATATATATATAACTCATGTAATGAAATGATTTTATAGAACAATTATATGAAAAATCCGTCTATTATAATAAAATAATTAGATGAAGAGATATTTTCATTATTTAAAGAAAAATGATTATGAATGTGTGGTGGATTATGAATCATCATGAAATTGGAGATCATGGTATTCTACATATTTCATTATAAATAATGTGTCTATGATTTATTACTTATTTGAAGGGAATAAGACAAGAATCTGAAGGGTGATCCTGTCTCATACATTTTTTCATAAGATGTGATATTTTTTTCTATAATGTAGTGAAATAATTATCCAATCCTTATTGATTTGAAGGGAATCAGGATAATAATTGGACTTATGAACAACATAAAAATGTTAATTAGTCAATAAAATATAATGTAAATATTGATTTTATAACATGTGATAAATATTGATGTAATCATATTGGGACATCATTGATAGGATTAGAATATTATTATAAGTGATTAGTAATAGGTCTCAAAAAAATAAAGGAAATGGAAAGAAGGAAAATGCTATTATTCAGTGTTAAAAATTCATGAATATGGGAAACTATATAATGAATACCATATTCTTCATGGGAATATAGCTATGATAAAGAAATGAGAAAAAATTCATGTTATGTTATTGATAAAATCGAAGTGGAATTGTTAATGTTCTTATATTTGGATTCATTAATTATGATAATTCATTGTATTATCAATGCATTATTCATTATAAGTGTTGAGGAATATATACTTATTGTACTGATGTACTACTTTATTTTGCATTTGAGATCACTTGTTCAATGGGTCTATAAAAATTTATTCGGATGGATGTTACACATTTTAGAAAACACATAGTTGCGGGAAATATGACCATTAATATGTTCTTAATGATAATATAATGTGGAATGGTCTGGATAATATAAATTGGATATAATTAACTACCCTTTAAATGATTGTAATTTGTTTTATCAAATTACTCTGGAAATTTTATGTATTTATTAATTGTTTTATTTTGATCCGTGAAAGAGTTTTTAGAGATTAATGTCTTACTTCATCATATGATAAATCCTATACTAAGAAGAGATGTTTAAATGGTTCAATGAAAAACTAATTTATAATATTTTTTTATTAAACACAAATGTTTATTTAGATTTATTCATCATGAGTTTCATAATTCCACAGATATATGGAAAATAATTTTGAAAACCCAATGATGTCCAATTATCCTCATCATTGTTGATATCAATAAACTTTTTATCAACCCCGGTTTATCAATTTTTTTAAAACAATTATCATAAAAGTGATCCCTATCACACTCAATTTGAACATGATTGGTATTTTTTTTCCAAATCTATGTTTTCACTAATGTTCTCCTATTTGAAATCCTTGTTTTCTAGTGACAATCATATTTTCATATTCCATCTTATTAATAATACATGTTATTATTTCTATTTTCAATGTGGTGTTTTCAAAAATAGTTTTGTTCATGTATCGAATCCCTGATTATAGAAATTATGTGTAAATTGTGAAGAGTAAATATTATCATGATGGGGAGAATATAACAATAGGAAATTATAAAGATTAAAATTTTAATTTAATAGCATGTATGACACTGAAAAAAAATTATATAAAAGAATATAAAATTAAAATAAATTATTTATATATATTATTTTAAATAAATATATTCCCTATATTTTAATTCAATCAAAATAGAGTTATCATTCATTACAGACTAGAACAACATCTTTTTATAGTTTTTGTTACATTATACACTGGGTTTTACTGAACAACCCTATATTATTTATAGATTATTATTTAATATAATAAGATACAACCTAGCCATGAAATTTATGGTTATGAATCGTATTAAACATCATATAGAAATTTTTTATCGAATTCATTGGAAAAAAATAATGAGAAATGAATATAAGAACTAATTGAATATAAAGGGAATGTTTTCATAAAAAAATATGTTTATGATCACGATTTCACTTTACACTAAAAATTTAAATAAAAAAATTAGTGATTGATATTAATGATATATAATTATATATAAATAATATTAAATAAAACACTCTTTGCACTCATCCAATATATTTGATAGTAATATGATATGAAAAAAATAAATATTACATATAAAATCTATATTATTATAATTGAAACTCTCTGCCTTTTAATGGTGCCCATATATTTAAAATATGTTTTTTTTCAATTTTATTAATTATAGATTTCAAAATAAACATTATCTGTTTTTGTGTAATTTAAATATATTATAAGTGTGAATTTTTTTATTTGTCTATGAAGTTTCAATTTCAAATGAACAGTAAAAATTCTGAATCTTAATTGAAAACTACATTGTCATGTTCATTATTTATATAGGAAATTATATTTTAATTTTTTTAGAGTAAAATATTATCAATTATGAATAAAATATTCTAATTTATATCAATGGAACAATTTTCACATTAATAATGAATATAAAAATAATTCAATATTTTGAACATTTTTACTTGAGACACCCACTTCCTCCTCCCATATGGGAGATGAAATTTAAATTTATTTATTCTTGTGGATTGATTATAATTTGAAAAAATTTATTCTACATTTTGAATCAGAATAATATTATCGTAAATTAAGATAAAAGTATTTTATGACTAAATATATTAGTGAACGTAGTTCAAAATAATTACTTTGATTAATGAAAATTAAACTTTAAAATGGACAAAAAGATTATATTAATGGAAAAAAGGCTGAGAAAATTGTCAAAATCGTATTTTATGGGATTATTTTGACCATATAATACCTTCTGTCAAATAGTTTTCATTATTGTATCAACATTACATGGAACAATGAGAGTGGAACTCCCAATTTCCCAAATTTAAAAGAATGTCACTCTTTGTCCTCCATAAAATGACAGTCACTACTCCCACATATTGAAACCCCAAAATTCAAATAGATTATCCAAACGTTGAAATTATTCCCTAAATACCCCACACATTATCCTAGAATCCTTTATTTTTCATGAAGACAAATCATGAATGTCTTATGATATAAACAAATTGGAGTTACCAAAATAAGATGTAACGTTCTTCAACGATCAATTTTATTTAATTTACATATCCTCCTTTGAAATTAATTTTATATCATACATATATAATAAATTTATATATTAAATATTTTTAGATGTTTTTATTTTAGTATTCATACATACACATTAAAACACATCCATCAAAATGGTATACAAAGTCATCGTTTTTGTTTCTGGTGAATTATCACAATGTGAATCGATGTCATTCATTATTACATTTACCCGTATTCATGGTAATGAATAATTATGAAATTATTTTTTATATATTATATTTATTCTCTTTATAATTTATCCGAGATTTTTTAATTTTTATATAATTAATACCTTATTTATTTTGATATTGTATAAATATGATAACATCGTTTGTGGACGTCTGGACTACTACCTCTGGAATATGATGTGATTCATTCAGGCTATTAATATAATGTATAATGGATTATTTTAACTGAATTACTTGTTATATATGATATAATTATTATAATAGACTTATAAATTACATAAATACTATTTTCATTTCAATATTATGATATGGTGTGAAAATATAAACATTGATCATGGGTACGTATGGACTACCCTCTCAATGACCCATGAAATTCATTTCATAAATAAAAATTTTATAGATTATTATAAATAAATATATAAATATTATATTTTATCAATACCACAAGGATTAAATTATAGTGATTATTAAATTATGATCAACATAAAATTAACTTAAATAACCAGTCAAAATGTATTTTTTTGTTTCAATTCGAACAATATTATCCAAGTGGTTTTGAATTAAAAATTACATTGTGGTCGAGATTTTCATTGAAATATTACACTCTACTGTGATTATTAACTTTATCTTGTAATAATAACTTCTTTATGATCATTTTTATAATACAGTTCATTTTAAATAATGATACTCTCATTAAATAGATATCATTATTTCTTAAACTGTATTCTATGTTTTTTTACGGTGTTTACTTTTAATATTATTTGGAATGATGACAAATCTATACCATTAATTCTATACATATATTTGGTGATAAGGAATGTTGATCATTAATTAAATATATTATTTGTTATTTGAATAATGGTTTGTAAGTGCACTATATAGGCTGAGTACTAGTTAATTAATGACCTTGATACATCGTTATTCTTTTTACATGAATTTGATATCTAAATTAAAGAATTATAAACAATCTTAAAAATATTTCTTAACATTAAAGGTATCATTTGACTATAAATCAATACGTCCAATAATTAAGAATTTACTTTACTGATAATTCATTTATTATTATTATTCATCATATTTTTAGTAGACTTTTTCTATGTATGAATTTAAATCTGAGTTTATTGATTAAATTTAATCTATTTCTATTATCTACTATTCCATATAGATTATTACTTATGTAGATATTTATATGGAATTTGTGCTCAATGATTTATCTTTCCATTATGATTATTATAATTGATCAATTATTTATTCCATTATAATTATCATTAAGGATAATTTGACATCCCCCTTATTTTTTATATTCCTTAGGAATTGAAGATGCATTCATAGAATATGTTTCATGATTTATATTTGTTAGTCTTCATTAGGTATTATGTAGTATGTTATATTTTCCAATTTTATATGGGTAATATGTTTGTAATCTAGTTTTCCAAAACTGAAAAAATGGCTATCCTTTTAGAACTTGATTCCATGTAATCATCCAAGTTTAATATTGTAAGGATCCAACTCTGGGATTATGGGGATGCGGTGTTGCACATTTTAATTTTCCAATATTAACAAATATTTTCATTAGAAAGAGATCATTTTAGTTCACCACCCAACTATTTGTGGTCTCATCTATGACGTCCCAATCCCACCTCCAATAGGTTGGGGTTGGAGACTGGGTACAAGTACGAATATCACAAAAATAGGAGGCATTAGCTTTAGCTAAATTTCAAAACAAACAAAAATATCCAAGACCTGAAAATGAAGATATGTAAAACAACTGAAAAAATGAATTCATAAATCTATGATCCCAAAAAAGAGTATCACATAAAAGTACTGAAAATAGAATAGTGCTAAAAAGCATGACGAATCAATATTATAATGAGTCCAACATTCTCTATGGGAAAGGACCAAGTCAAAAGTATGATCTGTATAACCCCCTATGCCATTCATGGTATTTCTATAATCTACCCACTCCATATCCTCCCATGACAGTGTTAAATTGGGATTCATTTTCACAAGACACATCACGCTCTGGAAAAACCCTTGAGAGGGTGAGTATAACATTACATAGTAGTACACCCTGGAATGACTAAATAGGAATCACTAATTATAGTCACATAAATACAAGATATAAAATTCAATGAATAAAAGGATCAACCAGATATACTCGTGTAAAACACCACATCATTTGGCAGTCATAATCAACTATCATATATAGGATTCATCTTGATGAAACATTCCTTCAAAGTGAAGTCACTCCCCCATCCCTGCTATCATTGGAGATACTCAACAAAGAGTTATATATCATTCAGTCCCATCTAAATAGATTTACCTAGTCTGATAAGACATTAGTACACATATAGGGGGTCCTACCGAAAAACATTGGGGGACACTGAGAACCCAATCTGGATCAACCCACTATGTTGGCTTTCATACATCAATGATTCCACAAACCATACAGATATTCCCTTCTAGATAAAAGATAAATTCTATACTAATATTGTTCCTGATCATTCCCCAAACTCCAACTATATAAGTAATAATAATAAAGGATCGCACTCAAGTCTTTTATATGGAAACCACAACTCTATTTGAGACTCAGCCTCTATAAGGGATTACAATAAAATTATTTTAAAGTAATGTCACATTGTACCATCAAGGTAAAAGACCATGAAAGAACAATGAACCTATGGTAGTTCAAAATAGGAAAATAGAGGGACTCAAGTACTCATGATGGGAGTACACGATGTGTTCCAATGGGAACACAATGATTCTAGCTACCCTTGATCCTGCCCATAAGGAATAGCCTCACAAGGGATGTATTTTCCATATACATTGAATTTATAAATAATACATGGTCTGTATAGATAGATGATATCCATCAAGTATATCCTAATAATTTCCATAAACTATTTCCTTTCTTAATTTCCAGTCCATGCAAGCGAAGTAATATTTTTGTGGGCATACACGGCATATCGTGACTGTGTACTCCAACCTATGTCCATGTACTATCTAGAGTATATGTTGATCCAACCAATAAGGGTCACATCAGTTTTGATATTGGTCACGCTCTTTCTGATACTTATATTAATCATGAATCCTAGCTACCACTGAAGGGGCACCCCACACTCTGTAATCCTAGATTTCATGCCTTGTGTGTTTATATTTTACAGAAATCCTATATCAGATGTCTATTTTTCTCCATCTCCACTATGGTCACCATTATGATAGATCCTTGATAGGAAACATGCTGGAAGGCCTCGTCCAATCCTTTCTATCAATTAACGTCATGTTTTGTTGCTAGAGTATCTCTAGAATCATATCAAACTGTCATTTTTTCATTTTCGGAAGAACATCGAATAATAGAGAATTAGAAATTATCATTCAAATGGTTCACCATGAAATTTTTTATTTCACAACCATACTTATATTATAAAACATGATATCATATCTAGGAACTTTTTACCTGAATCTCATGTTCAATGATCAATTCGTTAGGTTTCATCGAACTGCAGACCAATTGGTTTCTTGTGATGAATGACAAAGTATCGAGAAAAGAACAAAGAATATACAACTGGAACTAACCTCTTATATTGTTCATATCGGCCTGAATTTTTTCATTTAGAATGATTCGTGAATAATAATAATAAAAATATAATAAATCATTCAAATAATCCTAGAAAATATATTCAAATTCCGTAAGGTTATCAATCTGAAATAAATCTGTTCATCGATTGATTTCTGATCATCGTAGAAATAATGAACTGAGAATAATTAAATTATAAATATGACATACCTTTATTGGATATATCACCGATGAAAAAACATTACCACCTCATATTCATTGGAATGTTTTTTCCAACCCATGGTGTAGAGATTATCATTCCATGATCTCATAGTCATTCACCTTATAGGATTGTCCATAGGATCGCACTCTCTCTAAGGAATCTATAGAGGTTCTAGGGTTATTTGGATAACCCAAAAATTATGACATATGTTTCTATATTAATATTAAAAAAAATACAACGTAATATAAATTTATTAAATAATTTTTATTATTTTATATCCACAATAATTTTTCAATAAAACTAACTGTGCTTAAAAATGTTGTGTCATGCCTAGTGTAAAACTTCCATTATGAACCCATTGGTTCCCTCGTATTTCGGATCTAGGAACCTGTTTAGTAGTTAGTCAATATTTTTTGGAAATACATGTGCCTTTTCTATACAATATACTTAGTATATTTTAACGATTTATTTCTAGCACACATGTCCTCGGAAGCACTCACCGTCTTAGTGCATGGTCTTGAAATTAATCCTTATAACTTAAAAGAGTAATACATGGAAAATCTAAGATGTTAAATGCTACCCACTATTGGTATTTTCATCCGAAAAATAGAAAAGAATCTCAAGGAGATGGGGGTACTAGGATCACACATGAAACTTTTTATCTTATGTTCTATCATGAAGGATCTTTTTCTACCAATGAACATGCACACAGTGAATAAAATGACCACAGTGGCTATTATACTACCAATCCTCAACCTCTATCTGGTACACTGAAATTTTAGCTTAAAAATCATTTACAAGCTCACCCAATTGATATCTTCTGATGGTTCGCACATAGATCTCCTCTGTTGAGACATGTGGAAGATGTCATTTACATGGTCCAACTAAGGTGATAATGGTAACCGGTTTTCCACCCCTCTAACTATAAATAGACATGGAAAAGAGCTGATGAATCTAGTAGATATCATTCCACTATATCCAAATATCCTTAATCCAAATCATTGTGAGACACTCATGAACGCATGTTCTACTTCCATGAATTGTAGATGTATTTTTCACCTATCAATATAAGACCTATGATTACATTGCATAGTCTTCATCTGATCAGGGATGATCTACACCCTCTCTAGAGTTTCTTGAACCAACTCTGAGCCGATATTTGCGGACTCCCTTGGGTATTTTCAGAAAATTGGTTATATTCATGGTTTCCCATCCAATACCTCATATAGTTTCATATCGATGGTGGAATTATAGCTGTTATTGTGTGTATACTCTACCTGGGGAAGGTAGTCCAGCTATCTCCAACCAAAGTTCATCATGAAATCCTACACCATATCCTCTAAAACCTTGATACTCTAAACTATTTGGCTTTCATTTTGTGGGTGTAACACTATTCTCAAGAATTATTGGGTTTCCAATGCCTCTATCAATCCCTTCCACAACCTGTATGTAAATATCACATCAAAATTGGATATGATTATCAAGCGTACTCCATGTATTATGAATATCTCCAACACACATAGACATCTCAATATCATCACTAAAATATGCTCTTGAATTGCTGTGAAGTGTGTCAAATTATTATGTTAGTCTACAATCACCCTAAGATAATCATGTCTCATAGATATACATGGTAATACTATCATGAAGTACATGGATACCCCATACCACATCCATTCTGGTAACTTAACAATTTAGGTAAATCCAACTAGAACATGGTTCTCAACGTTCAATTAATGACAGGTAAGGCATCGGTAGAAAAAATTTGTTACTAATTTCTTTTTGCCTAGCCACCATAACTATCATAGGTGGTGTTGGTACATCTTATCCACATAAGGATGAACCACTAAAGGGGACATATGAATCTCCAAAAATTCCAATGGTACCAATTTCCATCCATTAAATAGAATATCATGATCTCCACATCTAGAATATCCATCAAGATAATGTCCAGTGAATATATTTGTACATAAAGTCTCACAATCAGTATCACCATGTTTAGAAAATTTGGAATGCTATAGAAGCAGGGGTATAAAACCCATAAAATTATGATATGAAGAACTATCAATTTCTATAATAGAAAACATAATTAGGCTAACTACTCTGATGCCTTCACCAATACATGTGAGAAACAACTTCTTCTGAGAACATCTTCCACTATTTTCTCCATCCATGGAATATTAAAAATCTCAAAATCATACTCCTGGAGGAAATCCATAAATTACAACTATCTTGAGTTAATATCTTAATGAGAAAATATATACTTTATTCTCCTGTGGTAAGAGTACATGAAAAACCCTTCACCCATTACTGTGTGTCACCACTTCATTAATGTGAATACTATTACTTCTAACTCAAGGTTGGGGGTAAAATATTTCTTCCCATGAGGTAAAAAAAATTTATCCATGGATAATATCAACATTCCTATGAATTATAAAACAACCACATCTAATCACTTATACTTCAAAAAATACTATGTACTCAAAAATCCCCTCTGGAAACCTCAAGATCGGGCTGATGGAAAAACTCTACCAAAGATCCAAAATAAAAAACCAGAACATTTATGTCCATGTAATGGGATTACCATTCCATGTCAAGGAAGTCTAGGGTTCTACCACTCAAGATTTTTTTTTTTCAAAACCCACTGATAGATCCCAAAAAATTCAAGAAAACGGCATAGCTCGGTAACACACTTGAGTTCTCCTATGAAACAACACCCTCAACCATCGTTGGATCCATTTCTACCTCATACTCTAAGATAACATGTTTCAGAAATTTTACCTCTATAACCAAAAATAGAGACTTTGAGATATTATTATATATATGGTCCTCTTTGTGTCTATTATGGACCTTCATCAAGTGTGTCTTGTGCACCTCCTCAGACGCCAAATACACTTGGATTTCCTCAATTAAGACTACCAAAAATAGATCTACAATGGTTTCAAAGATCCCTTTCATGAGTCCCATGAACACTACTAAGGTGTTCTTAAAACAAAATGACATCTCCATGTACTCAAATTGACCATAATGACATCTGAAGGTCATATTCAGTATATCCTCATCTTTTACTCATAGTTGTTGATATCCTGATCTGAGGATAAACATTATGAACCACCTCACCTCTCTAAATTTCATGATGTGGATCATAATTCTTGGTAGTGGATACATTTACTTCATATGAATATATTTGAAGCACTTTTAATTTACACATAATCTCAAAGGATCATCCGCATTCTCAGAAATCTACACTAGGGTTGTCCAGGGGGAAACATTGGGTTTCAAAAACCCCTTCTCCTAAAAATTCTCCAAATACATCCTATACTGTCAATGTTCTATGAGGGACATCGACCATTATGATGTAGATATCAGTATCATCCTGGAATGTATGTAAATTTGGAAATATACATCTTGGTGGAGAGGTAATCTTTAAAAATCTTAAGGAATGATGTACTTGTACACTGCCACCACAGCTGGAAGCTGATATCATAAACCATACAATTCCCCCATAGTCATGCAATCCAATAAGTGAGTAAAAAGTTGTACTCTCATAAACATGGTCCCAACATTCTCTGCCAAGGTTTCCTTTTCACCCACAATGGAGAACCCCATTCTATTACTATGAACACACTACATCCTACGCTGAAAACAGTCAATCTATTGATGAACTGTAGATAGGCACTCCATACCTAAGATTAAGTAATGATGAATTTTTGATGAAACAAAGAGATCACATACCAAAAACTCACCTAAAAGTGTTAGGTCTCACTATAGACACATGTATGATATCACAATGTCACCACTCATCTATGTCTACACCTATAAAGGACAAGTCAAAAGCTCAACCAGAATCCCTATGTTTCGAACCATAGAAGTGGAAAAATAAGGAATGACTACAAATTTTGTCTGTTAATTCTGTAACTATATTAAAAAAGGAATTGATCATTCCTCATAATAATGTTATAGCCTCGGGGTTATAGGCCTCCATAGCATGAGGTTGGCCTCATCCTTTCCCACCATCTTCCTAATCCTAGACTCAACCACATCTAGGTCATGGTGGTAATAGTTCGAACCTCAGACCACCTCATTCTACAGTATCATCCCCTCTTCCATGGATTCCACTATATGGACCAAACAGGTCTCGAATCTCTCTGTTTCATGGAAATAAATTAATAATTTCCCTATCATATAAATGTCTGTTTGTGAAATCTATGTACATATGTCCCTAACCTTTCAAAAAGAAACAAATCCTATCACTCAACTAAATCAATACACTATGATAGACCAAAAGCATTTTGCTTGAGTCATGGGATCACATCGTAGAGCGTCTACCCCACTAGTATCATTTTGACATACATCAGTTATATTTTGTCAAGGTATCACCTATTGGGTTCCCACTACTATATCCAACTACATGTGTTTACTCTCCAAAAAAAACATTTAACTAATGAGGCACTCCCATGCACTGTAGCATTAACGGAAATTCTAATTGATACCAAAAATGGTCATTTCACCCCATGAAAGGCCTACTAAATGGTATGTTCCCTGAATAATTGGTCATGTAACATATCAAATGAGTACCTTGTGGGAACAATAAACCTCACGAAATAATTTTCCATGGTCATACTTCCATACAATAGATACATGAGGTCTTGTATTTGTATCGATAAAAAAATTGAAATAAACAACTCCAATATAAAAATATTCTCAAATTATGCCTAGTAGAGAGCTATCTATTCATGTTAATAAACCACCAAGATCCACTATCAAACCTCATATCCCTAAATAAGAAACAATATGAGGACTTCCATCAGATCAGTAGGAATCCTCATAAGGTGAAAAAAATCCATGACTTCATCTAGCCTATCCACAAACACCTGGGTTTTCAGCTCACCCTAGAACATGGGTGGTCAATTTATTTGAAAATCACTCAAAACACTCATCTTGCTTGGTTCTTTAGATAGTATTGTTTGTGGATGATGATACTCAAAGAGTGTTGGTATAACTGGTAAAACACCAGGAGGATCTATATCAGGTAAAGGACATTGTACCGACCCTTTTTCACTGGGATGATCTTCCTCATTATCATGTGGGGGAATTCTGGAAGGATATATATATATGTGGAAATATTGAAATAATACAAGATGTATGAAATTAAAATGATTAAATATGGATGGATAAATCAAGAAGAAAATAGAAAACACAACCATTCATATATTATACATGTTCCAAAAAAAATTCCCACAACAAAATGATTAGATGTACCCAGTCAAAATGCTGGTGATCAGTGTACTAGTGTATGGATATGTCAAGTGTCACACCAGTATTAAAATCCCTATTAGGAAACAAAATCATGAAACATTAAGAACGTTTTTTTGAAAAAAAACACACTATATCAGGTCCTAATGTAGAACTATCCCCCCTGATACCACTCTTTCATGACCCAACGTGCCAAGGTCAAACCCGTGACTACCCCAATCCCTCCTCTTATAGGAAAGGGGCTGGAAACTAGCACTAAGTACGTATACCCCACAATTGGGAGACATAAGACCAAATTTTCATTACCCATTGAAATATATATTTTTTCACATTGAATATTAATTTATTTACTAGGGAAATATTGACAGACCTATATCCTTTTTTTCATCATCATCATTTTACATTATTGATCAAATGAAGGGAACATGAAAAAAGGTGGCCAAAGTTAAATTAACCAGGAAATAAGGGAGTTATGGGGGCCTATAGTAATGTAGGCCAAGAGCATCCCTGTTGATCAGGTTCCTCCAAATAAGAGGAAAAGAAAACTCCTCCGCAGTAGAAAACACAGTCAGACCTTATGCCGCCATCGAGGAAAAATAATACCCAACCTTGTTCCCCTCCTTCCATGTGTGAAAAAATATAGTGTCACTGCTGATTATATTCCATAATCTCATTAGAATATATGTAACCGACCAGGGGGTGTTGCGCTTATGGTTCATGGAGTCGTGGAGGATGAGAGAGTCAGTCTCAATCACACAAAAACTGATTCCCCAATGCCGGTGGAGATGTATACCTATGAGCATGGACATGGCCTCATCCAGGAGGGATTGACCCCAGAAAAATGAGTAGAAAAAGGAAGGATGAAAAGCCCTCTAGGATCCCAAACTACACTGCTTCCATTCATGTCATCTAAGGAGGAAGAGCCATCACAGTTGAGTTTTAGTCCAAACTAGTGGGGATTCTATCTCACCCAATGGCCAGCCTTTAGATGGCTCCACTCTGAGAGTCCATCCGAAATAAATCGAAGTGAGGGGGCCTCTCACCATTTTTTGAATGAGAGGACCAGATCACGTAGGTGGAAACTGGTTAAAGCCACCAGGGTCCTACCAGAGCCCTGAAACCCATCATACCTGGCTTGGTTCCGAGCCATCCAAATGCATCAATAGCCAGAGATGAGAATCAGGGTATGGGCATTCCTCTCCTAGCCACCTCCCCAAGCACCATGGAACTGCCAGTCAAGAAAGGGGAGGTCCCTCGGTGCCATCATAGAAAAACTAGTGAAATCGCCTAAAGCCCGCCACACCTGGCATTCCTAGCCACTACTAAAGAATAGGTGGGTGGAGCTTTCCACCATGGGATCCCTACTGCACATGAAACAGGAGGCCAACCTGATGCATGCATTCTTCGATTCTCATTTGTTTCGAATGCTCTTTTCCTGATATGCCAGAGGAAAAATAGAATTTTGTGGGGGCATTTTTAACCAAAACTTTCTATCCCCATGGGTTATTCTGGTTCTTTCTGTTGTGCACCCTCCTAAAATATTAAGAGAAGAACATACCCGTAGATGATATTGTGGAGACATAGCGGTCTGGGTCATTTGAGGGGTCGATCAAATCAAAATCCTAGCATTGCGTACTATCTAGCACCACACTGTTAAACCCCAGATACCTTCTTGCCTCCATGAAGAACCATGTATATTCATATCAATACAGGATTTAGCAATAAATGTATAATAGGAACAAATAGTTATAATCAAGAAAGGCCACACACCATTAGGTAGTCACAACCATCTTCCATCGATAAGATTTTGTTCAACAAAACACTCATTCTTGGATACATCACTCCATGAGTGAAGAAATCATCTGAGACACTAGATGAAGAGGTATATCTTTTTGGGACTCACCCAAATATAATGCAATGGTCTTAAAAGACAATGATACATAGATTGGGGGTAGCACCCAGAACTACTGGGTGATACCATGAACCCAATCTGGATCAAACTCTTATATAGGGTATCGTATGATAATGATTCCACCAACACTACTAATGAAGCATGGAAGATGGTGTATCAATACTCTAATGAGATAGGTCAGGATTATTGTAAAAAATATAACAAGTCAATTAATGATTATAGAGGATCACACTCCAGTCTTACGGAGGGACACCCCCACATTTTTTAGGCTCATCCTCTAGTGGGTATCACAATATATAGAAATGGTTGTATTTCCACACAATAACCGTGATGAAAAGGAAAATTGGATCATAGGACAAATATATTGATCCAAAAAAATAATACAACTATCATCAGGATCACTTGTATAAAGTGTACGACATGTCCCAATGGGTACATGGTGTGTCTAGCTATCTCAAATCCTGACCTGGTGAAATTGCATCACACTAGTCATTATCTCCATATAAATGGAATTCAGAAATATTTCAGAGCATGTAGAGACACACAATATAATTATCATGTTTCCTGGTCATGTACATGTACCGAATCTATGTTTGTGTATCGTTCTGTGTATGCCATGTCCTATACCTATGTGAGTACATGTCGTGTTTGTGACCATGTACTCCATCCCATGTATGTGTGCTCCCCAGAGTACATGCTGAGTCATCCAGAAAGGGTCACACAATCTGTGATAGTGTTCATGTTTTGTGTGATCTATATCTTCATCCAAAAACCCTATACTCCACTTTAGGGTCCACACACACCATGAAATCCTTGAATAAATGTTGTGTGTGTCATTATATTATAGAATCCAAGATATGCTATCTGTTCATATTCGATATCTCTTTATCCACTATTCCCAAAACATATTGATTATAATATCATGGTCAGGACTCATAGAAGCTATTATATTAATGGCAAAACATATATTAATTGATCTTCACATGAATCAAATCAAACTATTGTTATTTATCATGCATCGAATAACATCGAAGAATTTGAAATTGGTAATCATCATTCATTTGACTTGTTTCCACATCCATCATCACACAACCATCAAACCATGAAAATCATGTATCTGAATGACTAGATTATTGTACCAACAAAAGTATGTCAAATGATCTATTCATCAGATTTCATCAAACTATGGACCAATCTGTCAGCCGCAATAAATGATAAATCATGGAGAAAAAAAGATCTATAAAGACAGAACATTGAAAATTATTTGTTTCATCCTCAACGCATTTCTATTAAAATTAATAATGAAAATAAATCAATGAAATACATGAAATCTCCCAAATAAACCCTACAAATATAATCCCATCTCGTAAGGAGATCAATCTCCAAATAAATCCATTCACCAACTGACTTAAGTTAATCCTAGAAATGAAAAATGATTAATAAAGAAAATGAAACACATTATCTAACTTGAATATCTATTATTTCAAATTATGAATTATATATCCTCACATTTTTTCATATTTTGTTGAATCTATGGTATGTCAATCATTAATCCATGATCTCATTGCCATTCCCCTGAGTAGATTCTCCATAGTCTATCTCTTTCCCTATCCAATGACAGTCTCGAGTCATAATAATTTTTTGTTGATATACAAATTAAGATATTTATTTTAATTTAAATATGTATGAACATGTCAATTTTTACCCAGTTACTCGGCAGTGGGAAATATAAAATGAGAACATAACAATTTTTTGTTGATATACAAATTAATCACCAATCAATTACTAATAATTAAAAAATTATATACAATCATAATTCAATTTCTGGTCCGTTAACTCTTCCCATATTCCATTCAATTATTTTTAATAGGATTTCAAAATAAAATTTCATCACACCTATCAAAAAAATCACAATTATAGCATAAAACTATAATAGGTGTTTTCAATTGTTCTCGATTGTTCAATTCACAATCATAAATTATCATCATAAATACTATTTCATAAATTTATATATCTCCAATGTTAATCTATATACTCCCACATCATTCCTTAGATCAAAATATTCAATGACGTCCACAACTAATAAACTCATCTACTTTATATCCAATGTTACTTCTAAAATTATTATTATTCATACTTAATTCATATTTTTTTAAACTTATTTATCACTATTTACATATTTATTTAATCTAAATTTAAAAACAAAGTCAATTACTAGCATCCTTTATCCTCTACATTATGTATAAACTATTTTTAACTCTGATTATATCTCGAAGATAGTAATTTAAAATATTATTTATGTGCATCCAATTTGAATCGAAAAATATTGGATAAAGAAATTTCATCCAATATATCTAAATAATAATGTTTCTTGAAGTCATGGAATGATAGAATTAATCCAAAAGTGACATATAACATTATTTTATAGTTATCTTTTTCAAAAAATGTATGAATTCATAACAAAATATTTCACTATGTGAAATGTCTCGTTTTTTAGAAAAACGGAAGCATAAAAATTCAAAACCAGTTAACTCATTATTGGTTTAGACTATACAAATTTATCTTTAATTAATTAACACATATTGGTTAATGATATAAATCCATTACATGGTCTCTATAGTCTTTTGTAATCTAATTTAATTCATAAATGACTCTACATAGTGTGATTAATAGGTCTATATGTCACATGGGTGTCATTAAACACTGAGAACATGGAAAAATTTATGTATCAATACATATACAACAACTAATATTATGTGATAGGATGGGTAAAATGAATGTTTTTGGGGGGAGGGGTTTCAATTTTTATTATAGGAAAATCATAGTTCCCTAAACCATTCATACATTGTCAATGAATCATGATAGGTGTGAAAATTAGTTGTTCCAAATATATGATCCAAAAAAATCTAAGGAAAATGGTGGATATTTAAGAGATTGAGGTGGCTAATATGGAGAAAGTCACTACCCCACTAGTCTATGAGAATGGAGAAACTAAAAATAATATTCTAATTATATCTCAATGAATGGAATGTTCCTTATATAATTATGAAACTTTAATGGTGAATCTAACATGTTTCTAGACAATTTTTTCATTGGTGATCCATAAATGGAGTCCCTGGAAAAGGATGAATAATCATTAAGTACAGATGAAAAGTCTAATCACTCGTAATCTCATATGAAATATAAACGATTAAGGCCCCCATGATGTCAAGTTGGATCCCAGGAAATCGCTCATCAACTAAAAAGCTGACGATATTTACTTTGGTGGAGGTCGTTGTTTCACTTTTTCTGGATGTTCCCTATCTCCCCCTATTTTCTAGATCATTTTTTTGTTAATTAATTTACTATCACCATGGGTTCTCCCATGGTATATACTATTAGAGAAATATTTTTTATGACATGTGTGAATGTTACATTAGAAATAGAAATGTCATGAATAATACCAACATTGTGTAATCTATAATTATTCTAAAAAATTTAAAATTAAAAAACCTTTAGAAACCGAAATAACTTTTACTACAAATGAAAGAACTTTATCACATTAGCGAAGATGTAAATACAGAAATATTATAAAATATGTGTTTCGTCCATGAACTATATGAATATTATTTCCATTTAATATCTATATCTTATCACTAAAAAACATAAAAAAACATCTCCAATGTTATTCACATGTATCTACCAGCTCAATATGACTTATTATAAACATCTCGTTATCTTCTAATTAGAATAAAATACAATTAATTCAATATGTTGATACTAAAATTGGCGAAACAAAGGATTTTATTCTTATATAATATAAATTGTTCTTAAATCATTGTATAATTTAAAAATATGACACCCCACATGACATATGGATTTTTAATTACTATAAAATATATCACATGAATGTAAATTCACCATAATTTGGAAACTCTATAGATGGACTATTGAAAATATCTACAGCTTATATTAATAATTCTTAAGTAATTAATAGTGGAATTATAATGATATGATATACCAAAATCAACTACACTATATTGAGAAAATTCAAGAGTAACCTTTTTCTAATTCCACTTCTACATTGAATAATTTCGTTAGGGAAGAACCTATAGTGGGTGTTCATATTTATGATATCTTCAAAAAAATATTGGAAAATCTATCCATAAATTTTCATGCACTCTATTTGAGAATAAAACAAATTATCACTACTCCAAATGGATTATTTAATAAAAATATTTGGTGAAATAAATTACGAAGAATGAAATTCATTTCATCCTTTTGAAAATGTAAACTATCTATAAAATATGTTCAGTTGGACATAACACTTCTATACTATGAGTATTGATCTCTAATATATGATGATAATATAATCTAATAGAATATTATATAGATAAATTATACATTTTTTTACACATTTAATATAGTCTATATTGTGAATCACGTGAACAATTCATGGATCAAAACCTAAAAATCCTCATTTAAATGCATCCTTGTATCCCTCTAATTTAGTATAAGATATTAATCTTATCCTAGATGATTCATGATGTGAATATAAGAATCTTGGATGATTCACCTCCCTTAAAATGTAGAAATAATTTCTAACTACTACACTTCAATAGTTTTTAATGAAATAAAATAAATCTGGAATTGATAATAGCACATCAGATGTGGTATATCTTACACCTTTCATTCACTATGAAATAAATGGCATTATTGACAGTTATAATCCCATAATATAACATTGTATAATAGAATCCAATGTGTCCGTAGATAAAAAAACATTGATTTCACTCATTCTTATACACAATAATATATTATTGGATTTTGTATAGATTAAATCACTTTGTGAATGGATTGTGGAACTAATAATCCCACATTCTACAAAATGTACTTCCCCATACAAGATTGTGGCAAAGAAAAATCTACAAAATCAAAAGTTTAAAGTTATGTGGGTTCATAAATCAATGTAATATTCCACCATAGAGTCTATAAAACGTCTAAATTCATGAATGATTATGTTCGATCATTATAACAAATATAGTATTATAAATAATTTTCATAAATTTTTTTAAATAATCCCGAGGTTTTTCAAACAAGTAGTTCATATTATCAACATAATGAAAATGAAATTTAGATGTTATATGTGTCAAATAATAATTAATATGAATCATGGTTACACTATAAGATTCACATTTAAAAATATAACCACATCTAATCCAACATGTGAAATCATTTCATTAAATAACCATCGCCAAACGATCATGTTAAAAAAAGTTTTAAAATAACCATGACTAATCCCTCATGTGAAATCTTGTGAGAAAATAACCATAACCAATCCAACATTTTAGAACCCAATAATAAATGATGCAGAATATAATTTGGTATTTATCATATTGGTAAACATTGCTCACAAAATTTGAAATACCTTGTTTAGGCTGGTGTGTAATCCCATCAGTATGACCTGTAGTGTCATCTCACACACTAAAGAGTAAAATAACACAAATGTAAATGAAAACCCTTTGTGTGATATGTCTATTCTCAATTCACCCATTTTTACCAATGCTTTATAATTTTTCGAATACATTTAAATTAAAATTTAACAATATATAAAACATATTCAATGCAATGATAAAATGATTTAGTGATGGGAAAACATTTCTGAATCCAAGAACGACCATTCAAAAATCTAATTCATAACAGTGACTGCACAAACAATTTTTAATGAAACATCCACATAAAAACATGATTTATTTCTAAAATATCATTAAAATTAAACATTAATTAAATTAAATGAATAACCAAAATGAATTTTCAATAAAAATAATAAATTAAAATAACTAATATTTTTATCAAAACACATGCATTAATAATTAATATAGTACTAATATCAATCGACAATGACTTCCGGGGAAGAATAAATCAGGTTCTCAAGCTCATATATCCACAATAAAAACATTAATAATATTCTAAAACCCTTAGTCTAGAAACAAACATCCCCTTAGGGTTCCAAAATGTTATGGGAGAATAGATACAACATGGATCTAAGATGAAAAGAAAAACAAGATCAATTTCACAACATTCCTTGATATAATTCATTAGAAACAAACACATCCCTCCTAGAATACAAAGAGTGAATCATCTGGACCACTATGTAATGATTATTTCAAGACAAAATGATATTACTATTTTATTAGAGGTTATACTAGGGTCCCATGAATTTTTAAATCCAAATTTGGATTATTAAAAACAAGTGTTCATGGTTTTGGGGAGAGGTCTCATGGTTATGTGTAATATGGAACCTTAACAATGAATCCTATACATATATTCTGTTTTGGGTGTGTGGTTTCAGATCATGGTTAAATGAAACATATTCTAATTGTTTATAACCCTTTATCAAGGGTTCTTGACATGAATTTAGTGGCCACAAGTATTAGAAAAATAATTTTCCCCATCCAGTGTCTCTATAATGACCATACAGTTAGATGGCCCAAACAACATGTTTTTCCTTAATTGGCACCACCATTTATAGCACAAATGATATCTTAATTTTTTTAAATAATTTAGAAACAAACATAATGAACGACCAAAACAACGAATGGTAAAATATATGGTCAAGAAGTAGCTATTACAATGTAAAACTATTTCATAATACCTATAGTAATGAGAATTTTTGTCCCAAAAGGCATTAAATACATAAGAAACCTAAAAATGAGAAGTTTAGTATTGCCTCATCAACAATTCATAATTCCGCATCTCATAGATTTCCTATTATTATGAACATAATACATATACAAATGATAAAATATTACCTTGATGTACCTATCATTATGGTCCTTAATTTGGACTTTTATCTCACCACATGTGTTATCAAGATTAAGATGAAAACCATTAGGTTCAATAACATGGGATGGATCTATGTGATGTGTCATCATATAGGAAACATGAAACATGTCATGAATCTAATTCATGTGAGAAGGTATGTATAACCAATAATACCAAATTATATGTAATTCCATGATCACAAAGGTGATAATAAACCTTATTTTCCAACACACAATTCTTAACCATCTAATAATGTATCATGTGAGGAGAAATAATAAGAAGATCATATCACCAACACGAAACCCTATAAGTAGAAAATGATAATAATCATATGACTTATGATGACTATGGGACAAGAACATAAACCTATTGATCAACTACATGTTTCCTATTTCCAATTGAATGAGATTAGGCCCAAATATGTACTACACTACCATCTATTCAAAGTACAAGGGATATAAATATTGTTTCACATAAAAATCATCCTATGATTCCATATTTATCATATCCTGAAAAATATTATTATAGAAAAACTATATCAAATGATAGTTACATTCCCAACAAAAACCAAAAGAAAGCATTTATGGTCAAATAATATCCTCAATGACATGATCAACTCTCACTATCTATCTAGAGGTATATGGATAGTAATCCATGATCAATTTGAAAATAGAACCCAATACCTCTTGTAAACCATTCTAGAGTTTGGGTTTGAAACACTTGTCACTATGAGTATATATTGTTTGGGAACCCCTTGGTGAATTATAAAATATATTATATGTACATGTCTCTCTAATAACCCCTTCTAACATCTCATTGAGAGGCATAAGATAATCTAATTTCATATTTCAATCAATGATCACCCAAATAGCCTCTTTAACACTATGATTCTATTGAAAACATTGATAAATTGAAATCTCAAAGAGATTATATATTTGTATATTTAAAGGGTGAATGAAAACACCAGGTCTCTAGTGTTCTACCCTATTTTAATGAAAAATTAAACACAATGATACAAAATCTATAATCGAACACCTCATACCTGGACCCCAATACCAACATCTCATTTCATTATCCATATTTTTAATCATTTTGTGAATGTACATACATGATATATTTACACTATCTATTAACTCCTACTTTATTGAAATCAAAATTTCCAATTTTCCATGGAATCTCAATAAAACATTTTTAGACCAAGACCACTCACCTGATCTCTCACCTCAAAAAAATTCATTTAAAAATATTTTTCACTTTGTTCCTATCACCTATCGAATCCAAAATTTCTAATAAAAATAAAAGTTATTTTTCATCATACTAGAGAACTCCTTCCCACCAACATCTTTAACTCCAATGTATATCATTGAAAACAAACTCATTAGAGAACACTTCGAAAATGATTCCTTCATGGAATGATTTTTTTATTTCATTATAAAATACTAAAAATATAAATTACATTTACTAAAATTGATTCACTATCTAAATAATATTTTTATAAAAATTATGGTGTTTCTACCACATTTTAATATCCCATGGAATAAAAATATATTTTATGCACTTATGTGAAAAATAATCTGAAAACCAATCTCGTAAGATGTAGTGATGTCCAGTTTTGTGTGCATGTAAAAATTATAGAAATGAAAAATTGTTAATATATGATATATTCTAATGAGGAAATAACTAGATAGATTCATAGGAAATCACATATTTCCATAAAATCATGAAAAAATAAAATACTCATACTAAACCCCTCATTTTTAACTCCATAATATAAAAGTCATTTTATAAAAATAAAAAAGGAGTCAAAGTCAATATCACCGTTATATCTTCAAAATCTCACTGAATAAATTCATTCCATTTAATATTTACACCATTGTAGATTAAATATGTAATTTATTAAGCTATATTTGAGAAATAATGAATAAAACATCTATTTTTAAAATCCTACCGTAAGATGTTTTAGATCATAAAAACATCTCTTGGCTGCACCAAGGACATTATTTCAAGTATATTTCCAGGATGCACTTATATTCCACTCTAAATATTAAATTCCATAGAAATATCAATTTTTATATCTAACTCAAATTTGGAAATAATACCTTATAGATGATATTTTGTCAAGTTTTGATGAGTGATTTCGAAATAGTTTTTATACTCCTCTATAGTTTTGGAATGTACCAAAAATGCATCCAAGAACACAATAACAAATATTTCAATAACAAATAGAATTATCACGTCCACAAATCAATATATTCCCTAGATGATATATGGATATCGAATGACATAACTAAAAACATTAAATTCCCTTACCAAATCCCAATCGATATAATAGGTATATAATATTATTATAATCTCATCTGGTGGTACCCTAATAAAATTTTAGTATTTTAAAATAAATAATCACCTCTAATATAGTCAATATGGTAATAAAACTATGGTCATGTATTTTTGTTCTTAACAGTCACCAAAAAAAATTTAATAATCCACAAAATTCTTGAGACTCTCATATGCCTTTATAGAAAATTCTATAGGCGATACCCATGGTGAAATGTTACATTGAATAATTATCTCATAAACTATGACATCAGGAAGAATATTAATTTCAACCAACACAGCCAGATCAATTCGATGAGAAGTATTTAAATTTAGAATCATACACATGTGTAGGTTAATAGTAAACTCGACCATTGAATGTGGTGATAACAAAGCAAAAAACATTGAGAATGACCTCAATGTATGAAAATTCCACGGTTGGAAGCAGACTACCTAAATTGAGGGTTAATAAAATAAATAATCAGCTTATAAAACATGCATGAGATTAACCATATGTAATAAATAAAGTCACCACCCAACCTGATCTTGACTTCTCATTTTGAAAAATCCAAGTGACGCATTCAAAAGCTAAAAATTGAGCATTAAGAAGATAACATTATATGTGTTCCATATTTCTAATAATCTAATTTATGAAATTTATTAATTTTACAATGTCAGTATTCAGAACATAAAAATCACACATCGCCTTTTACTCATTCATCATCCTTTGACACATTTGACCCTTTATAACTTTTGTAGAAATCTATCCTAATTGATTGGAAATATTCAAAATGTAAGATATTTTATAATAATGTAATCCCAACAAATCAACTCTCTTTGATGGTGTAAAATAACAATTTTAACATGTATCATATAAAAATGAACCATAAATGGTGAAATAAACACCTTAACGCTAAGAGTAGCAATCCTTGATTTAGATTCCACTTATGAAAACTATTTTTCATAAAGACAACCAATCATAGAAAAATTAATATGACCCTTATATTGATCATTAGTCCCACCACCATTTACATATTTGGCATGAACCAATGATCCCTTGGCGGGTAAATATTTATCATTAATACATTATGATATCCTTTAACAAGAAATCCTTAGATTGAAAAAAACATCAATGATTATATTAATTAGGATACCTTGTAGATTTAATCATTGTAAAAACATTCATTATACAATAATATCTAATAAACTACTTCTATCCTGATGACACCCATGAAAATAGTCCTGAAAAAAAACAAGACAATATTGATATTACTTTTTTAACTAAAGAAATTCCCTTTAAATTAACTAGACTAAAATGGAACACTACCAAAAACACTGATTCTGTCCATGTCTACCTCATAAAATGATTCAGTTTTGACTACCTTTATTATAGTAATAATGAACTGGTGGTTCATCATCGAAAGAATATCTGACCTTAGGTATAACTCAATCCTCAGAGCCTTTAGTTGCTTACTAGTGACAAGATCATGTTCTTGGTGAACTATATTATCAATTCAGGTAGAATACTCTAAAATAGTACACATCCATTTTCCAATGGATAAATACTAGATGTAATTTTCCACACATAAAATCTCATGTTAACCTAGTGATTTGATGATTTTTATGAAATAAAACAAATCCGTGTTCTGGTAAAACATAAATCACATTATGGAGTCCTAGATTCCCCAATATGAATACTAGAGAATATATATGGGAATAGCCACTATATATTTTCAATATTCTTAAAAATATTGAATACCCTAAAAATAATATCTACCTACATCTCATAATGTTTTTCTCTATTATCAAAACAAATGAAAATTCTTATCATCTTATTTAATTCAGTGTTGTGATTCACAAAATTGCATGGGTTCCTAACAACAACATCACCCAATGTCTTCATTTTAAAAATTTAAAATTCTAATAATAAATTTTCCATAGGTGGAATAACATTTGGATTATGTCTCATTGATACCTCTCTTGGATTTAGAAGATATTTTCTCAGAGGAATGGAATATTAAGAACAATACATTGACCATTCATTTTTAGATAATAACACTATATCACAGGTCCAACATCTAGAATATATGTTCATTGTTTAAATAGTAATTAATTTTAATGAATTACTAATTTCACAAATGAAAAAACACCTTATTAAGGAATGTTTCTACTAAATAATAATCACATTATTTTGTTCAAATTTCCTCAAACACTAATTTTCAATCCTTGTAAATATTACCAAACCACACTTGGTAACTAATTATTAAACAACGAAGTATGATTTTTAGGTATACATATGAAATTGTAAAATGAAATATGAATTTACTCAATCCGGACTACCTAATACATAGAACCCATATTGGGATGCATTGATAAATATCATAAAGATTATGCATTAGATCCCATTTTGTAATAGAACAACCCATGTCAACTTGACAAGCCACCCAATTATTCACATCATGGTGGTGATGTTCCGCAAGTAAATTTTAAAAATAATCACACATTATAAATTAATACATCCATTAACTTTATTCTTTTTAATAAGGAGATACATATATGATCCATAAAATCTGATCCATAACAATTAAATAAAACAATTTGACAATACAAGATCAACAAGTCTCCATGTGACCAATAATCACCTCCAAACAATCCTTTGTAATGAAAATAGTGAAAATAGATACTGAAAATCTACATAATTCTATTCCCTTTAATTGAGTCTAACAAAAACACATATGCATGTAAATACCCAATCTTGAAATACATAGAAATTACATTACATTTTTGGAATACTTAATACATGAAACAAATGTATTCTTTAAGGTGGGATTAGTTTACTACCTTTGTAAACATGGAACATTATCTTTTAAATTGGTGAAATATTTTCAATATCTACCATTAAAATATTCCCCCTTTGTTTTTCTCCCTAAAACCATTCATTATATCATGGGGAAAATAAAACATAAAAACGGTAATCACATATTTTCATTAAGGGTATACGTGGATAAGAATTCATTAACATAAGAATTTAAAAACATTAACATAAATATTATATATCAAAATAGTGAGTCATGAAATAAATCTTGGTAGTACGTAAGAAATAGATCATAAAGGAAAATTAACCCTAATTTAATTGTATTGGAATAAAACAAGGAATTTTGAAAAATAATAAGAACATAATTTTATTTTCATAGTATCAATGAAATTTCTGCCAAGACAATCATAGTTTACAATGTTCATTACTGAACTGGGTATATTATCTGTTCTAGCCAAGTATAATTGAACCAGATTAACTTGTCATTCCAGTCATGTTTTACTGAGATTAATTTTCTTTTCGATTAATTCATGTCTGTATAATTAGATATAAATCCTTACCCAATACATTAGATTGAGATATAGGTCCCACCCATCACATAAATAAATAATTCATACATGTTTCACAATAACATAAATCATTCATCACAGCATAACCCATGAAATAAAATCGCTCTCTTAAACATCATTTCATCATAAAATAATCCATATAAAATAAATGGTTTCATAAAAATAATTATTTCATAAACACAATAAAATACATGTAATAATTGGAATGGAAATATGAACCAATTCCATCTTATATAGAAATTAATTTTTATAAAACACTAGAACAAAATTCCAGAGGAAAATTCAATTTCTTTTTTAAAAAAATGTTTTCTTCTCCCAAAATGATGAGAAATTTTAAATGAAGATAAGTTATATGAAAATAATATTTAAATAATGTTGAAGAATATTCTTTTAAATATGGTGTTACGAAGATGTAAAAATTGGTACATTTTAAATAAGCTAAAAACCATTCTTCTTGTACTCTTTTTAGAAAAATCAAAAAGTACCACGTTTGGAAAACGAAATAAATATTACTTCCATAACATTTAATAATACATCACAATTAAGTAAAATTGAATTATAAAATTTGAATAAGAATATATATAATATTATATATTTATGGAAATTTATGTGGATGATTAATATACAACAGTAAATACTTAGGAATAAACAATCTTGGATAATAATATCGTAAACCTTTCCCTTAGATTAGAGCCAATTTCATCTATAGATGTCTGAAACTCTTAGATAGTTTTTTGAAACACATTATTAACTTTTAACATAACTATAATTATGTTTATGATGTAATATATTATTCAACTATGACATTATATTTCAGTTTTATTTATCAATTCCATAGTAATGCAACAATTTGGGTAATAATAATTTTATTTATCTTACGTGTTTTGACTTGTTATTCATGATCATATTACATATATTTTTATTTAAATAATTATAGAATCTAAATCATGATTTATATTTCATAAATATTAAGTATATAAATATATATAATAGATAGATAAATGAAATGGAATACACCGTTCAAGAAGATGTTGGGCAATACGTATGCATGAACGTTGTTTCCATTTCGATATTGAATTGAGCAGAATAAATTAATATATATATATTATAATTATTTCATATATATCATGATTATTTTTTATATATAATTTACATTAATTCTTGAATGTTTCATGAGTTAAATGAATCCCATCGTGTCGTGGAGATGGTAATTCGTATGTACGCACGAGCGACGATATCATTACCTTGATGGTTAAATGGTTTGAAATTGGATGGTATATGAAATGCAAAGAAATAATATCATGTCGTATTTATTATATATATACATTATACACATCAATAATCTCATCTAAATTAATTATTGTTGAATAACAAATTACACCATGGCCTGAAAACAGTAAGCCGTACGTACGCACACATGGTGATATTGTTATTTCTAGGATGAATATAAAGAGTTATAATTTTGTACAATAATTTTAATAAAAAATAATCATAGATAAGACGATGGATTTATTACATTAGTATGGAATAAAACATAATAAGAGGATGCAGAGGAAGAAAATAATTTTGAATGATGTGATAAAACCATTACCTCTTTTCCGAGTAGCTCATTTTGATTTGAAAAAAAGTTATAAATGGGATAGGTTTCCACCAAAATTGAGTCCTCTATAAATATTTTATGGGTTTTAAGATCATTTTTACTATAATATTGTTGAGTCAAGGGGATTTAATGGTGTGAGTAAGTGGGTATAGGTGGTGGATTTTTATAAGAGGGAGGAAGGTCCCTTTAGGAATGTCTGGACATATTAATTTGTTATAAATTTATTTTATGTTTATAATGATTCCAAACACATTTATTTAGATGATAAGATTTTTATGGGTCTCAATAATCTAATAAAATATGTTTTATACCTGTTTTGTTCAATAAATTAACCATATTATATAGCTTTAACATTTTGTTAAAAACATAATTTTTTATGATGTCTTATTATATTTTCATAATATATGGTTATTATATTTACTATAAAATGATAAGAGAACCAAAAGTGAATCATTAATGTCATTTCTTACATTATATAATTTTCTAATTCTGAATCATATATTATTATGATTATTATATCATTTAATTAAATATAATTTCTTTTAAAAACTCATTTTTGACAATTTTGACACTATCAATTAATTTAATTCTGTATAAGTCGTAACAACTGTATTTCATAGAAAAAATTGAAATTAAAAATAATAATATTTCATTTTCATCCATAAAATTATTGGATGGAATAAAAATTTTCAAATTACTTTTATTTTAATATTTATATTATCATTTGTACTTTTATTTTTTCATTAATAAGGTGAATACTACATCATTATTGTGTCATAGATAAATTAAATTATTTAATGAATAAAAATTTAAAATTAAATCCCATGATGTAAGAAATATTTTCATCTATTTGATTACAATTTATATATTAAGATTCCAATTAAATAACCTGAAATAAAAACTGTGTTAATAATAATATACATGTTAATGTAATATTTCCCATTACTTTTAATTAATTATTATAACATGTCATTTTCACACCCTAGTGGAACCATGTGGTCATAAAATAAACCTAAGGATGATCATGGTCTTCCATATATCAACCTATAGTTTTACAAAATGAGTTTGGGTATTTTTATATTATTATAATATTAATTATTAACCTTGTTTACCTGATTTACCCTTAAACCATGGTAAATAAAAATAATTACAAAAATAACTATTCAAAATATCCAAAAATGAAAGGTACCTATTTACACACTTTTGAACTTATGATTTTTAACATGGAATACATTTTCAAAAATTAAAAAACTAGATTTTGTTGAAATTAATTTAAAATTAATTCGCTTTTTCAAAACAAAAAATAAGAATTTTAAGAAGTAAAAACTATCAAAAGATTTACATGTGATTATGTCCAATTTAAATGGGAAATTTTTCCAATAACTAATATTAGATTATATGATAAAAAATATAATTTTTATTAATTAAAAATAAATATATAATCTATCTATATAAACATATTAGATGAAAATGTAGTTTTGAATTAAAATACAATATTTTAAACTATTCAACGAAATATGAATTTAATCAAAAAAATCAACAATTGTAAATTTTTATGTCTCACTTCAAAATAAAATATTTATTTTTTTGAAATATAATATATAAAAGTGTTAAAAACTATATTGGAAATGGGTGAGCCATCAAAAGGTGTCAAAACTACATTTAAAAAAATTACTTCTTTTATTCGATAAATTGAATAGGTTCATATATCTAGTCTAGAAATTAAATAAGATGAATGTTAATGTTATTGAATATTTAAAATGAGGTAAATAAAATTTATAACTACTAGTCTATATCCCATTAAAAAATATTATTTTAATAATTTATTGATCATTATTGAAACATAGAATTGCGTACATTTAAATCAATCTAGAAAGTTTGATCCTGCACATAATTCAAGAATAGTCCTTATTTTGTGTATTGAAATTTTCTTTTGGGGTTGTATATAACATAATAAAAACATATTTCTTTTATACACTAAACAAAATTGATACTCTGAATTTCATGTATTAAACACCAATTTGGTGTTGCGTGTAACATATCATAAGTCAGTTTAGTGTGAAAGGAATAATTGACTTAGTTCATTGCAAGATATAAATGAAACTTTTAATTTTTGTAAAACAAATGGTCCATAAGAACTCATGGAGTTACATTATACCCACTTTTAAATTAATTCCCCTCATTAAATTCATCATATTTACAAAATGATTACTACTTGAATGATTCATTCATGGAAACCCACATCTTAAAATGGTATTCAAAAACATAATTTTAAATATGAAATTTAAAAACATAATGATTACCCAAGTAACTCATCACTGGGTTTCCACATACAATAACATTGTTTCAAAGTGAACACATGGATATGGAAGACAATGCGTACCATCACTTTCCAATGTATAATTAAATAGAATATTATTTGGAGAATGTTATTAATCATAAATCAATTAATCTGTGATGATTTAAGGGACCATCTTATTTATGGAATTATTAGGATAAATTTTTTGGTTTTGAAGATCATTTTATAAAAGCTGAAGAACACTAGAAGAAATAAATTCTGGATTTTAGAACAATATCATAGTTGGTCATTCCTTGAAAAAATTCCTCTTCAAATATTATTCAATGAAATGAAGCTAAATTTTTCATTCCTAAATTATTAGGAGATATTGATATAAATAACAAGAATGATAGTTCATTTCGATCTGTCTTTATCACAAAAAAGATAGAAGAAGTTATCAAATATAAATAAGTCCATATATGAAGATATTAATAAAATATGGTTAAAAATGGACTTATACATCATTTATCATAATTTATTTTAAAAATAAAACTAGTTTACACTAAATAGGGACATCCCATAGGACAGTGGTAAGTGATAATGGCTTGTAGCTCTTTAGTCAAGGGGTTGATTCTGGTAGCCTTGTTTGACATGATGGTTTGTCACAGGTCTTGTGGGTTATCTTTTTTATAAAATTATACTATTATAACATTCCTGGAATAATATTAATAAACATGTTTTAGCCTTAAACAACACTATCTGATGTCCATCATATTCCATTCCATCCATTAGTATTTTCCAAAATACATCAGTCAAAACTCGGAGAAAAAATTACACGATAGGTAATATAAAAATCATGTGAATACCTTCATTTATCCCCCATATTTAACAGGAAATAAATTATTAGTTACATTCCAAACATTTTAATGACATAATCTAGAATTCTATTGAGTCATGGTAAAACCCCAAATTTCAATATATCCTTATTGAAATCATGCTTTTTTCCTTATTCAAAAATTTATTTGACATATTCCTTATGTCCCGATGATTTGAATAATTCATCCATGATAGCCTAACCGTATTTTCAATAACTCTATTATTAGATCTCATGAAACTATCATCACCCAATTTACCTATTAATATCCAACATATATTTATGAAAGCATAATTATATTAACATTTGGGAAATATCAAGGATTATATATCACGTAATCATGAGTTCTTCATGAATATCACCTTAACCTTAAATCAACTTTTTGGATCCTTAAAACTATACATCATATCCTATCCAATACATAATAAAAAATTTATACTAAAACGATTTATAAATTTCTTGATTCATATAACATATTCTTTTAATTTTGAAATATATAAACCTCAATAAACCAAATTTATTCATAAATCATTACATAGGATCCATCAACTTCATCTTTCCTCAAATAAGAATCATTTCTTGTGGTTTCTCAAGATTCGTCGAAATAATGTAAACAATACTGAAAGAAAACGACATAATTTCACATATCATTTATAATCTCTTTATCATTATAATTATGGCTGATCCTCATACCATATTTGTTATTCTAATCATGATATTTCAACTTTGGAAATATGTCTTTATAATTCCCATAATTTCTACATCTGAAATATTCAATGGTAACTGTATTATATGTAGGTATATATTTTGAAAAGGACAAAACAAAGTGTGAGAAATACGTATAAGAGATTAAAAATACATAAGTAAGGTAAATTACTTATAATATTTCAATCTATGATATCATCATTTTTCCCCTGAATTAGTCATGATTACGATAAAACCACTTGGATTGTATCCTATAAATAGCCTAATCCTTTGGAAATTCTCCAGAACAATCCTTTGAAAAATCTCTAGGGATCTACAAATGTTTTTTGTATCCTGGTTTCCAATGTTTAAAAAACATTCTCTCTAATACCAACAATAAAAACGCAAACTTGAAGTACATGGATATTACACTAACTTTGTATAATAAGTAATACATGAATCAAATATATGCCCAAAGACTGTATTACTATAGCATACTTGGAGACATGGAACATAATCTCATAACTTCTTGAAAGATCTTCAACATATCCCATTATAATCTTTCCATTTTTTTTCCTACCTAAAACCATTTTTTATACGCATGGGAAAAGAAAACATAAAAAAGGGTGAACTCAAATTCACATTAAGGGGAAACATGGAGAAACCATAATAAACATTAGAATTACAAAATATGAACATAATGTTAAAAAAATAAAATTAGTGAGTCATGAAATAAATTGTGCTAGTATATAAAGCATAGATCCAAATAGAACATTATCCAAGATAAAATAGAATTGTAATAAAAAATCGAATTGTGTAAAAACTAATAAAACATATTTTGATTTCCATAGTAAACAAGGCGTTACTCGAAAGTCCATCATAGTGGAAAAAGTCAATTACTGAACTGGTTTTACAAGTTATTCCAGCCATGTATTATTAAACTGGATTTTCATGTCCTTCCTTCTATGTATTACTAAATATGATTAATATGACGTAATATTCATGTCTATCTAAAAAGATATAAATCATAACCAAATTAATTGGATAGAGATATAGGTCCCACCCATATCACAATGAAATCATTCTTATATGTTTCATAAAATCATAAATCCTTCATCATAGTATAACCCATGAAATTAAATTTGTTTCTTAATCATCATTTCATCAAAAAATATTCCATAGAAAATCAATGGATTTCATAAAAATAATTCCATCATAAACACAATAAATTAAAATTAATAATAGGGATAGAATCATAACCCTATGTTATCATAGATAGAAAATAATTTTAATAAAACAATTGAACATAATTAAAAAATTTGAAATCATGAAGAGTAAAAATTAGGGAAATAATTTTATATGAAGAAGTAAAAATCCCCTAATTCTAAATAAGTTAAAAAAATATTCACGTACTCGTGTTAGAAAATTCAAAAATTACTACATATGAAAAAATGAAATATTCCGTCCATATCATTTAATAAAAATTGACCAATGGGTAAAATTTACTTTAAAAACTAGTATAATAATATAAGTAAAGTTTTATATTTAGTAAACATGGATTTGGATTATAAATATTCCCCAACAACTACTTACGGATAACAAATCTCAAATAATAATGAGATTGAAAAATTATACCTTACCTTAGGTTTGATTTCATTAGTATGTCTTCAAAAATCCAGTATTGCGAGATTAAAAATATTATAAAATTTTATTAGAACCTTAATAATATTTATGAAATCATATATGATTCACTTATGACATTATATTACCCATTTATTTTTCAATTCCATGATAAAGAAACATTTTTGGTAAAAATATTTTTATTTAATGTACCTATTTTGGCATGGTATTAATGATATGATTACATAGAACATGATTTTACTACCTAAATTATGTAAAAAAGGTTTATATTTGCTAAATATTCATTATAGAAATATACAGAATAGATAGATAAACGAAATGGTATACACCGTTCATGGAGACGGTAGGTTGTACCTTCGCATGAATGATGATTCTGTTCCCTTATAGAATTGAACGGAAGAAATTAAATGACATATATATATACAGTACAATTATTATTTCATATATTGTATTCGTAATTTTTTTTATACTTTATAATCATTCAGGCATGGTTAAAGTGGACAACGAATCTTCTCGCATCATGGAGACGATAAGCTGTACGTACGCACAAGCTACGATTTCATTACCTTGATGGTTAAACGGTTTTTACTTTCATGTTATATGTATTTTAAATAAATAATATCATGTTATATTAATTATTTGAATTTATTATACTAGTCACTATACCCATCTGATTTATGTATTTTTGAGTAACAAATTACACCACGATGAGGAGATTGTAAGTTATACGTATCGCATAGTGATATTGTTATTCAATGGATGGATATAAAGAAGTATTATGATATAACATAATTATAATAACATCATATAATGTATAAGATACTATATATATTAATTTATTTTGGAGACAACATAATAATTGGAAATAGAAGAAGAGAATAATTTTGAATGAGGTGATAATATAATTACTTATTTTTCTAGTACCTCCCTATGATTTGCAAAAAATGTATCCTTAAGATTGTTTTATGATTAAATGTGGCCTCTAAAAGTATGGGAGGAATTTTTGGAGATTATTTGAGCTGAATTTGGATGATACAGGGGGATTTAAGGGTGTGGTTAAGTGGCTAGAGGTGGTGGCCTTTTATAAGAGGGAGGAGGGGCACTTTAGGAATTTCTTGAAATATTGACTATTATAATATTATTTTTTTTGTTTATAAGGATCAAAAGCTCATATATTTCTATGATAATATGTTTATGGGTCATTATATGTTCATTTAATAGGTTTTATATATGTTTGGGTAAAAAATAAACCTTATCTTTTAGCATTTACACTTAGTTAAAAACATTAATTCTTACCTTGTCGTCTTATATTATCATAAAATATTGTTAATAAAAAACAATAAAATGCCAAAAGAGCCAAAAGTGGATCAGTAATGACATATTAAACATTATATTAGTATTTTGGATGAATCTAATTTTTTTATTATTATTTTATCTTTTAATATAGTTGTATTTTTCAAAAAAACTCATTTATGACAATATTGACAATATTTATTAATGGATTTGTAATAAAGACATTAAAAATTAATTACATTGAAAGAATTGAATTATATAATTTATAACATGTTAAAATCCTCCATAAAATTTATGTATTGAATAAAAAGATTCAAATTAATTTTTTTAATATTTATTATATCATTTTTTCTTTAATAAGGTAAATATTGCATCATTAGTGTTCCTTAAATAACATTAATTATATAACATAAAAAAATAAAAAAATAAATTCACAGATGTAGAAAATCATTTTAAATTTTTAATGAATATTTATATTTGAATATATCATTTATATAACTCGAAATAAAATTCTTTTAATAATATGATATGTGATTATGTAATATTTGTGTTTACTTCAAATTAATTTTTATACCTTGACCTTATCACAACTAAGATGATCCACGAGGTCCTAAAATCGATATAAGGATTCTCATTGTCATCCATATGTCATCCAATATCATTTAAACACTTTCTAGGGAAATTTTATATTATAATAATGTTATTTGATATCATTATTTACCAGATTTACCCCGTTTACCATGGTAAATAAAAATAATTATGGAAGTTATTATTCATAATACCCAAAAATTTAAGGTAACTATTTAATAAATTTGGAAAATATTATTCTATATATGGAACCCATTTTTTCCAAATTAGAAACACATAATTGTCTTAAATTAATTAATAATTAATTCCAGTTCCCAAAACCAAAAATAAAGGGTTTAATTAAGTAAAAACAATCAAATGAATGGCATGCGTTTATGTCCAATTTCAATATTAAATTACTTAAAATGACCAACATTGGATTAAAGGAAAAAAATGATCCAATTACTCTTTAATGAAAATTGAAAATATTATATAACTATATAAATAAATTAGATGAAAAGATGGATTAGATTTAAAATACAGAATTTTAACTATTCACTAAAATATAAATTTTGTTAGAAAAATACCAAAATTTCCACCAAGTAAATAATGATACCCCTATTCTAAATATGAAGTTTATTTTGTAAAATTGAATATATAAAATTGTTAAAAATTATATTAAAAATTGGTGCTCCATGAAAAGGTGGGAAAACTCCTTTTTTAAATAATTCTTATATCTGAAAAATTGAATTTGTTATTTTATCTTTTCTATAAAATAAATTAGATGTATTTTAATGTTATATAAAATTCAAAATGTGGTTTGCACTATTAATAAAATCTATTTTGTATCCCATTGAATAATAATATTTTAATAACATATTGTTGTTTATTGAAACTCGGTATTGTGTACAACGAAATCTATCATGGAAGGTCTCTCTTGTTTGTAAAATAAGCCATTTCAGTTTTGTGTGAAGTTCAAGATTCCTTTCGTGTTGTGTATAACATAATCAATACATATTTCTTTTATAAAACTATTAAAATCTATTCTTGTGTTGCTAATATCGTACGCCAATTCTGTGTCGCGTATGACATATGAAATGTTGGTATAGAGTGAAATGAATGATTGAATTAGTGCATTGAAATATATAAATGTGAATTATAATTTATTTGAAAAAAAAATATCCACAAAAAAATAGGGAGTTACATACAACTACGCATTGGAAAAAAGTATGCTTTTAGAGAAAATCATATTTTTATTCCACCACGTAGACTATACCAAATAAAATATCAAGATTTCATAATATCTATATATAATCAAATATATTTTTTTAAATAATTTTCATAAATTAAGAAAATGTGTAAATCATATTTTTTTATAAAATCCATTCATATTAACATAATAATTAATAAGATAAGAAGTTGTGATATGCATGAAAGAATAATCAATATGATTCATGCGTATACTACAAGATAAAGATGTATGAAATATAACCAGAACCAACCCATCATGTTGTATCATGTGGGTAAATAAAAAAGACCATTCCATCATGTGAAAAAATTTAGAAAACCACCATGAGAAATCCATCATGTGAAAACTATTGAATAAAAAGAATGGAAAACCCATCATTTAAAAATCCAATCATATATTACAAGACACTCTATTAGGGTAATTACCTTGGGTTAAAAGTAATATACATAAAAAATTCCCAATAAAGTTATTTGGTGAATATAAATGGTATAACCTATAGTGACATCATCTAAACTACTGTGAATGAAAACATAAAGTGTTATTATACACTAATTGAGTGACATGTCTATTCCTAGAATACCCAAGGTACCCAATTTTTTATATATTCTTTATTACATTTAAAACCCATTATCACAATTTATTAAATATCTTATATTTCTGGGAAAACTATTTCATTATATGAGAATTAATTTTAAAAAAAACCACCATTCAAGCAATTAAAAACAAATTGGGGTGCGAAAAATGTTTTTTAAAAGGAAAACCTCCTAAAAACATCATTTATTTACCTAAAGTAATTATTAATCACATATATATTAAATTAAATGAATAACACAATGGAAGATATAGAACCACCAAAAAATTCATATAATAATATCTTTTTATATTAAAACATACCTCATGAATACAGTTATAATTAATCACCTTCGACAAGAAAGATCCAGAAAGAGTGTATCATGACCTCAAAATCCTAGGTCCATTAAAAATATAACTTCTTTATAAAAACTAGTATATCATCCATTCAAATCCCCTTCATCTTAAATAAGATGAGAGGAGAAATGGTCATAATAGGGTGATAGAGTAATAGGGAAAATAAGTCCAAAAATGAAAAATAACTTGAGAGGATCCATTATGAATGAATGAGACCTACTGATATTCTCAATCTCAATAATGAATACTCTAGACATATTGGGATGGATTAGGTCGATAATATATGTCATTTAGTTGTTATTATTTATTTAACAAGGCTTTATTAAATTTATAAATTATATTTTCATTCCATAAAAATCCATGTGCACAGTTTACTGTAGAGGTTGCATAGATTGTAGTTACCATGAACCATAACCCTAAACTCTGTACAGAGCTTCTATATGAGTTTCATGGTTGGAAAACATTGTTAGTTTATCCATGTGCTAGCCTTGAAAACTCCTCTATCCACTGATATATTATTTTTACTACGTTGAATATTGTTTTCGATAAACCTTATTCCCATCCAGTTGATCAAGATATGAAACACAATATGTTGGGTTGAACGGCATAAATTTCTATAATCATGCACCAACAATGAAGATCTCCATGCACATCTATTATTTTTCCAAAACACCTGAAACCACCACAATGTATGAACCAAAATGTGCAAGGATTGAAAAAGGTATCATAGTACCTATAAGAATGTATTAAAATGATTGAAGGTTATTGAGTTCTAATACTCAGAAATAAAATGGGAACTCAAATTTTTTCATTCACCCTAAAAATAATGAATACATAATATATATATATATATTATCAAATGTTATTCTATGAAAACTGTTCTTTTTATTACACATTTAAACATAATTATTTACTTAAACATCACTTGATACAACATAAAAGATCGAGATGTCCTGAGTCTTTGGGGCTTATGAACATTACATAACTACATAAAACATGAAATAAAACATCATTATTGAAAACGTCCTTTACATAACAACTAAATTCCATCGTACATATCATTTCATGGGATAACCTGAGTACATTCATAAAAAAGGGTGAGTTATAAAACCTGGTAAGGGATTAATCATGGGATAACATGATGAATAAAATACATGTTAGACAATAGGCATATCAATAGAGAAAAAGAGAATTATAAACATAAAGGCATGATAAAACATGATAATCAAAACATGGAAATGTGGCAACAACACTTAACATGGAATTATCATGAGCCAAATATCATTGCACAGGGAGCATGAGTAATCCCTCATTGAACATGAAGCATGAGTAAACCATCATTGAAAATGAATTAGCATGATTATACACCCATTTCACATGATTTATTGTGATACAATACTTTACCCAATGCATTGGATAACTATCAGGGTGCACCCTTCTAAAACATTTCATTTCATGCATAAGTGTGCAACATGGATCCCAAAACATTAAATCATTCAACATAATCATTTATTCCACGATAAACAAATGTGGAATACATACATTAACCCTTTAAACAATAAGTAAATTTTCATAAAGGTGAATACCCTTGATAGAGAAATGGGCATGGTATTCACTAAACAATGACATTGGCTTGAAAAAACGCGGTGCAATTTCCGCAACATAACCATGTTGCATAAGAACTCATAAAAATGGTTGATGAGATAGAAAGGGGTGTATCATCATATTTATATGAAATTGAAAGTAAGTGGGTCATATAAATACTTGTCCCATAATATTTAATGTAATTTATCTTCATGATACAAAATAATAGCTTGAATGTAAATGAGGGGAGAAAAATTCTTTTCTGAATTTCGGCATAGTAACGAGTGTACAAGGGAGGAATTTAATGAGAGAGAAAGGGGTCTCCCATAATTAAAAACTAATTATGGAAGTATGGGGTAGGACAAAAACCATATCCCAATAATTTATAACTGAAATTAAAAGGGAATAATAATTTAATGAATATTGGAACAAAATGAGAAAGGAAGAAAAAACCCTTACTTGGAAGGCTGCTTCTAAAGGCTTGATAGAGGCTTGATAGAGGATTTTTGGGAGCTTGGGGAACCTTGGGAGGATTCTAGAGAGTGTAGAGAAGATTTTGGACGAACTCCAAAGGATTTGAGTGAGAAGTAAGAGGGAGTTCGGATGTGTTTATATCAGAAAGGTGAGGGAATTCTTAATTATTAAGGTTTTGGACACCTCACATTAAACTAATGCAAACAACAAAACAACCCATGGTTTTTTCCCATGGTTTTGGGAAAAGGGATGTACAAAAAAATATTTTATAAGTCCAAAGTTGTAAATTCTTAAAATAATGGGGTTTCTTATGTAGAGGTGAGTCACACTCACATGGAATCCAATTTTAAAAAACAAAATGTTTAATATGTCTTGAAGGGTCCACTAAAGCATTGAAAATTTAATCAAACAAACCCAAAATCAAATTATTTAAATGGTAACACATATATTTTTGGAACAAAATTTTTATAGTATTTTATTACATCACTATTTGGTCATTATGATGTCATAAAACAAATTATATATTTGAACAGAATTTTATTTTTACCCAAAAATTTAACTGTCTAAGAAAATTATGAAAAATTCACAGTTGGATAATTTCAACGTCCCGATTCCAGAAATAATATTAGTTTTATATAAATAATTTTCTAAATATTTTAACATTCACTTTCATAATAAAAATAGACATTTATCGAAAATTCATGTGTTTTGAAGAAAATGGATTTCAAACCTTGATAAAACTTTCCATTGTATTCATAATATTATACGATCATTTATATTTAAAAAAATTAATTTCATAACTGTAATAATAATTTATTAAAATAATAATTTATTCAATAATACATTCATTCATCAAAATATATTTCTTAGTTGAATATTAACTAAAAATACACTTTCTGCATCAAAAAATATTTACAAGATAACAATAATAAAATGAAAGTATATTCATTATTATAAGAAAAAATAATGTATGTAACCATATCGCTAAAGTATTGTCATAGAAACCCTTATAAAAACTACATAAGATTGAAAAGTAAGGTGTGTAATGGTGACCGACTCTTGGGGTGGCTCAGTTAACATTTCTTTGGAGGTAATCTCTATCATCTTCAACTTCTATCATAGGCTGTCTCGCTCGAGCTTAACATATTCAAGCTCAGCTTTGGCCTGGTCAAGAGTGATGACCAAAGACGCAATATCCTATTCGATCTCTGAAAAATGGGTTTCATACGGTCCAAATTTAGTGTATGAGGTCATCGATTATTTTTCTGAGTAAATTGGATTTGTTAAAGCCCATATTTATACTAATCATGTGATCATTGTTCAATGACTACAATAGCAACAGTCACAATTCTTAAAAGTATTTTAAAATAAAAAACATAAAATGAAATAATTTAATATAATATATAGATATTTCAAATATTAAGATATTTAATTAGATCAATAGGGATTTTCATTTGCAAAAGTCTGTGTTATTACAATATTCCCCCCTTAAGAAATTTTTCCCTTGAAATTTCATTTTCCCACACTAAAATTGATAGGGGAAACTCTACTTAATCATTTCCTATGATTTCCATGTCGCTTATTCAAATTTTTGGATTCTAGAAAACACCTTAATTATGGTAATTGTTTTATTTCATAGAATTTTTTCTCTACGATCTAAGATTATCACTGGTTTCTACTCATAAGAAACATAATCCTCTAACTATACCACATCTAAAGAGAGTAAATGTGAAGGGTCGGGTATGTACTTCCTTAAGAGGGATACATGAAATATATCATGTACTTTGGCCATGGTAGGTGGAATTTCTAGTTGATAGGCCACAGCCCCAACAAGATCATGAATCTTGAAGGGGTCGATGTACCTTGGCCTTAACTTCCCTTTCATTCCAAACCTCGTGACCTTCTTCCACGGAGATGTGCATATAAATACCATGTCTCCAACTTTAAACACATGGTCTCATTGAAGGTTATCTGTATAACTCTTTTGTCGACTTTAGGCTGCCGTGATATGATATGGAATGGCACTCACTTTCTCCACAATTTCATCCACAATTTCTGTACCAAGCAGCTTATGCTCACCGACCTCATCCCAACACGCCAGTGTTCTGCACCTTTTCCAATAAAGGGATTTGTATGGTTCCATTTGGAATCTAGAGTGGAAATTTTTATTATATGAGAACTCAACTATAGGAATATGTTGATCCCATCCACCTTTAAAGTCCATTAAGAATTCTATCAACATGTCCTCAATAGTTTGGATAGACAGCACGGATTGGCCATCAGATTGAGGATGATTGACTTTACTGATGTTCAGATCGGTATTCAGAGCATGTTGAAGACTCTTCCAAAACATATAGGTGAATATTTGATCTCGATCAGACATAATAGATAGTGGTACTCCATAAATCCTAACAAATTCAATGATATAGATCCGTGCCATTTAATCCAATGAAAAATCTTCCTAAATATCAAGGAATTGTGCTGTTTTTGTTAGACAATCCACCACAACCCAGATTGCATTGTTTTTCCTTTCTATGTCATTGGAAGTCTGATGGAAAAGTCCATTGTGATGTTCTCCAATTGCCATTGTTGTATGGGAAGTGGTTTCATCATCCCCTTATACTTCTGCCTCTCTTCCTTCACTGCTGACACACCAGGCACTTTGAGGTATATTCAGTGATCTCTTTCTTCATATTATCCCACCAATAATGCTCTTGGAGATCATGATTCATCTATGTGTTCCCTGGGTGAATAAAGAAATTTAAACTATGTGCATCATCCAAAAGTTCCTCCATCATCTCAGAACATGATGGACGAAATAGTCATTTCCCAAATCACTCAATTCCTTCTTCATTAAAATTAAACTCCGATAATTTCCATTTTCCGATAGCATCCACTTTTTGAGGAATTCTCACAAAATCTATTTGAGAATCTATTAACCATTCCAAAATTGATGGTTGAGGAATCATTTGTGAAAGTATTGATGATGGTCCCATGTTTATAATTCCCATGACCATCTTCATCAAATCTTAGATGATTGGATCCTTTTCCATTCTCATCAATGATAGAATCATTGTGTCCTTTTAACAAAGGGAATCTGCCACCTTGTTTGCATTCCTAGGGTTGTAATGCATTGAGCAGTCATAGTCTTTGATCAGCTCTAACCTTGTTCATGGGCACATGTTCAAATCTTTTTTTGTGAATGTATACTTGAGGATTTTGTGGTCCGTATATATTTCCCACTTCTCCCAAAAGATATAATACTTCTAAATTTTCAATGTGAAGATCACTGCAGCCAACTAGATTTCATGTGTTGGATTGTTCTGTTCATGAACATTCAGTTTCCTTGAATAATAGGCATTGAATTTTTCATTTTCCATCAACACACATCCCATTCCCTTCTTTGAAGCATCACTAAATACCACAAAAGTTCCAAACATGTGGGTAATGTGAGAATGGATGCAGTGATAATCCTTCTTTTCAACTCCTTGAAGCTTTCTTCGCATTCATCACTCTAAAAAAAACTTTACCCCCTTCCAAGTTATCTTGGTAAGAGGGTTGGATTATCGTGAGAAATTTCTCACAAATCATCAATAATTCCAGATAACCCCAAGAATCTACAGATACCTGTTACCGATGTTGACATCAACCATACCTCAATTTCATATGTTTTGGAGGGATCCATAGATATCACATTGATTTTGATGATATGGCCCAAGAATGAGACCTCCTTCAACCAGAAGTCATACTTGATATACTTTTGATAGAGATTCTCCTTCCGCAAGTTCTCTAGTATAGTTCTTAGATGCTCCTCATAATCCTCCTTGGTTTTTTTGTATATCAGATTATTATTTATAAAGACTACCACATATTTTTCAATGTAATCTCTAAATACCTTATTCATCAAGTCCATGAAGATTGATGGAGCATTAGTGAGTACGAAAGGAATTACTATGAATTCATACTACCCATATCTTGTTCGAAAAGCAGTATGGGGATATAACCTTTCTTCACCCTTACATTATAATATCCTGACCACAAATCCCCCTTGGGGAAGTACTGTGCTCCACGTAGCTGATCAAACAAGGAATCAGTTCGTGGGAGAGGATATATGTTCTTTATCGTGATTTTTTTGAGCACATTATAATTGATGTAAAGGAGCATTGACCCATCCTTCTTCATGACAAAGAGGACCATTGCACTCCATGTTGAAGCACTTGGTCATATAAACCCTTTATCTAGATTCTCCTATAGTTATTTTTTCAGAACCTCAAGCTCCACAATAGCCATTCAATATGGAGCCGTGTATATAGGAACCACCCTAGGTATAAGATCTATTTTAAATTCAACATCACTTCTAGGATGATGACCAATAAATTCCTCTAAAAACATTTCAGCGAATTCAATCACAATATGTGTCTCTTAAAGGATGGTTGCTTCCATAGACTCAATAATCTAAGCAAGATACGTGTGCTCATAGGGAAGTAATATCCACACTTGAGATGATGAAGCTAAAAAAGAATAATCTTCCTCCTTTCTCTTTTATAGAACCAGGTGTCAATTATTCAAATGGAGAGTGATTTCCCTCTCACAAAAATTTAGCTTGGTTCTATATAAGGAAAGCCAATCCATGCCAAGAATCGTATCAAATTACATCAGAGGGAGTATGATGAGTTTCGCTGGGAATTTTAATCCACAGATTATGATAGGGGAGGTGTTATATTCATGGGATGCAATGATTGCCCCGTTTTTCGTATTCATAGACATCTTCACTTCCATGATTTGTGGTGGTGCTGGGATTGTACTACTAAAGTTTCGTGATATAAAAGAATGAGTAGAACCTAAATAAAAATGTTTGTTCACTATTTTTGAATTAAAAACCAGTGTACCTGTCACCAATTCATTTTTTTGGTTCAATTCTACAGTAGTGATGGAAAAATCTCGCCCTTACTGCCATGGAGGTTGTTGGTTGCCTTCGAAAACCCTTGTCTTTGGACCCTGATTTGAAAGATGCCCTACTTATTTGTAATTGAAGCAATAAACCACATTTTGAGGTTAGAATGGAGTATTCCTCTCCTCTGTCACAACTGTAGGTCTTTCTTTTCAAAATTTAATTGTCAGGTGCCCATCTCTTCCACAGCTAAAGCATTTCTTCAACCCCTTCAGGCAATTTCCGGGTGCTTCTTTCCACACCTTTGGAAAGTGGGGTGCATGATCTTCTAACCATTATTGGATTTATCCATTATACCACTAGCATTTGAATTCCACCTTATGCATCGTATCCCAATGATACCCCTAGGATTCTCCGATCTCCATTTCAACCTTGAGGGCACATCAGACAATTTCCTCATAGATGTCGATGTCACGGATAGCCATCACTTTCCGTGGGCTAGGTTTCAGCCCACCAAAGAAGCGGTCAACCATGCCATCGTGGGTAATGACAAAGCAATATGTGTATCATGCTTTCCTGTCGATGTTTTCCTTGTACGCTCTGGCATATACTTGGTCTTTTTTCTTGATGGAATGGAAGTCCCTTTTCAACTTATGCCTGGAGGGTGTGTGGAAAATATTTTTTGAAAAACATCTTCCAAAAATCCTTCCATTAAAACACTTTGATCTCCTCCAAAAGCTTCATATATTTGATCAAAGTCCTCCATTTATCATCTTCACCCACCATATGATAATCAGTCATGAGAAACTTGTAATGACCTGCCAATTCTCTTTGGCTTGAGAGCTCAATGAGTCATTACATGGCCTTAAGTGACATCCCGAAGGCTCTAAAGGATGGAAATAAATGCCAAAGGGTTTTGAATAAAAGTGGGGGACGATTTACCCTTTAAGAGATAACCCATAAACCAACCAACCAAACCTCAACATAACTACATGATGCATGAATAAATGAGAGACAATAGTAACAACTTCATTTAAAACAACCACATCAAATTATACAACAGCGGAAGACTGAATAACGTAACAAATGCACAGTGGATAAACAACCCAAGACTCTCAAGAGACTCCATGACTCCGTGCTCCACAAACTCTAAGCTCCACAACATCTCCCACGCATCACCACCAACCACTAGTAATGAGATGCTTTTCCTTTACCTATGTCCCGAAAAATAGCATCTGCCAAAGCACCAAAGTGCCAATGCAGGGGTGAGTATAAAACTCAGTAGGTCTCCCCAATGACTTCCCTACACACACCACTATGATAGAAGAGTTAGCAACATTTATATAAAAACATTTTCAAAAAAGTAGTTTATAACTAAATATAAACAACTTCCAAAACCATTCACCACCAAAGGCATTCCAAGAGTAATCAAAACCAATTTTTTCAACAAGTTATCTTTCCAGAAAAATTACCAAATAATCTTTCAAACCATTTCACAATCATCCCTTCTGGAATTTCCAACCATTTTAAAAACCCATGAAATCAACCATGTATGCTTCGTTATGACAGTTCAATACTCATGAGCGATCTATCGTCGATCTACCAAGTCGCCTCAAGGTAATTGTTCCCCATGTGCCATTACACCTTTTGCACCAGGCACATGTTCATATTTCAACCAATCCTCATACTTAAAGTCAACATGTTCCATTAAATTTTTGGCACCGAGCACAAAGTCCTATTTCAACCAAGCCTCGTACAATGCAATATGAACACACACCACACAATACCTATAATCATGCCAAAACAAACCTTTCAATAAAAAAAAATTTATTGAAAACCATTTACATCAAAGCATGTGTGTTCAACCCATTCAAACCATTTCAATAAAACCATCTTTTTATTGAAAACCAATTTCATCAAAACCATTTTAATCTCAAACCATTTCAATACAACTCGTTTTATTGAAAACCCCATTTTCATCAAACCATTTCCAGTTTCAGCAACCCACAATTTAAAATCAACATTTTAAATTCAAGAATCCACTTCACTTTGCACAACAATTCACCAAGATTTCTCAATTTCACCCAAAACATAAATCATCACTAGAGAAGATTTATTTCATGCTTTCAACAATCAATTTCATTAATATAAACCAGTTGAAATATAAGACAAATCAATTCTAGAAAGATGATTTGAGATTGAAGACTCATACCTCAACAAGTTAGGCGAGAACCACAAAGCACGAAGAATGCTCAAGAACAATGGGTCAAAACTCCAAGAATCCTTCTTCGATCTCTCCTCCTAACAAAACAAAGACAAAATCTTGTCATATTTGGCATCCACACCCTTATATCTACCCATAAAGAGCATATATCTAAGAAAATGAGAGAAGAGGGGATGTAGATCTATGTAGATCTAAGAAACGTTCAATAACGATCACATACCTTAAGACTCTGGCTTTGATTCGCCAGAGAACCCTTCGAATCACCTCTGGAACACCTGGGATAAGTCCTCTAACCTTCAAGGGAAAGTAATCATGGGTTAGGGACGCTTAGGGGATTTAAACAAGGAAATTAAAGGCAAAACGTGTTAGATCCACAATTTTAGGATCTTACATTATGTGACCGCACGGTTATTCCACATGGTTTGACAAACCGTGCGCTAACCATGCATTAGCTTCTACCTCAGACATCCTTCACGCACGGCCTCATCGCACGGTTTTCCCAAACCGTGCGCACATCGTGCGCTCTCTTCTGCCCAAGAGACCACCACCTACACGGCTTCCACATGGTTTGGAAAACTGTGTGCATCCTGTGCATCCACACATTTTTCCCTTTTATGCTTTAAAAGCATCCCAAACTTTCCCCAATCATCTCCCATAAACATCATGCACTTAAAATTCATAAAACAATGGTTAATTACTAGAAACCGGGGGTACTACATTCTCCCCACCATTAGACTTCCATCCTTGGAAAGTAGAAAACCATTGCTTTCCTGAAAGAGTTCTAGCCACTGCTCTTTCATTTATTTCTCATGTTCCCATGTTTCCTCCTGTATCCAACCATGTTGCCACAAAACCCGCACTAGACCGATGCTTTTTCCACGTAAGACTTTATCCTGAATATCCACAATCTGCACTGGGATATGTACCAACGAAGCATCCAGCTCTAGGTCAACGTGATCCCATCTGATCACATGGCCAGGATCAGGCAGATACTTCATAAAATAAGATACATGGAAAACATTATGCACCGAACTGAACTATGGTGGCAATTCCAACCGATATTCCACCTCTCCAACCCGTTCCATTATCTCAAAAGGACCTATATATCAAGTATATTATTTTACCTACTTCCCAAAATAACGATGTCCAAGTCATGGAGAGATCCTCAAGAAGACATGATCACCCACAACGATTGCCAACGGTCATCGACCATGATCCGCATACGATTTCCGACGACTCTAAGCCGTCTCCATCCTCTTTCTAATCAACTGAATCTTCTTCGTTGTTTCTTGGATGAGGAATTCCCCGACTAGTGAAGTCTCACCTGTTTTTACCCAGAATAGTGGGGAACGACAAGGACGCCCATACAATGCTTCAAATGGAGACATACGTATCGAGGATTGATAGATATTATTGTATGACAACTCCACTAATGGTATATTCTCCTCCAATGACCACCAAAATCCATTACACAAGCCCACAACATGTCTTCCAACATTTGTATAATCTGCTCGGATTTTCCATCCATCTGAAGATGATACGCCGTGCTCATAGTCAACTGAGTTCAAAGGGCTTGTTGTAAGGATTTCAAGAAACAAGATGTGATCCTCGGATCTTTGTCTGACACTATTGAAACAGGTATGCCATGTCTCTTTACCACTTCCCGGATATAGATTTTTGAATATCCTTCCACCATATTAGTTTCACGAATCGGGATGAAATGGGCCGAATTGGTTAGACGATCCACTATCACCCAGATGACATCGTGTTTCCTGACCGTTCTTGGAAGACCTGTAACAAAATCCATTGTTATCTTCTCCCATTTCCACACTGGGCTAGGTAAGGATTGTAACATACCAACTCGTCTCTGATGTTCTGCTTTAACCTGCTGACATGTTAAGTATCAGGAGACTAACTCGGCAACCTACCTTTTCATGCAGCTCCACCAAAACTGTGTCTTCAATGCCTTATACATATTTTGTGTACCCGGATGTACATCCCATCTGGAATGGTGGTAAGCATGAAGGTGTTGCTCCTGAGTAGTTAAAGGTACAACCATCTGATTCTGAAACCGCAAAACTGAACTCTCATCCAGTTTCCATCACTCAATGGTCTCCCCACCATTGAGTTTTAAACTCATTGCAACACAGTCTACATCGGATGCATGTGCCTCCTTTATTATCAACACCAAATCAGGAACAAGCGCAACTAGAAAGAAAACTGTAACATCGCCTCGTTATTCACATTACATATGCATGTCGGCTAAGACTGACATCTACTGCCATTCGTCTGAAGCTTCTTTCGCCAACTGAGCATATGACTTTATAATTAATGCATCGGCCACCGAACTGCCCTTACCTGGTGTATACATTAAGTCAAAGTCGAACATTTGAAGATAATCCATCCATATCCTCTACCTTAGATTCAAATCTCGTTGTGATAAAATTTGTTTCAAGATTTTGTGATCCATAAACACAGTAAATTTATCACCAAAGAGATAATGTATCCATGTATTCAAAGAATGGATGACTGCAGCCAATTCCAATTCATGTGTTGGGTAGTTCTTCTCATGCACCCTCCACTGCCTTGACCCATAAGCAACAACATTGTCTCCTTTCATGAGAACACAGCCCAACCCTGATCTTAAAGAATCATAATACACCACATAACCCTGTCAAGATTCTAGAAATATCATGATGGGTGCTGATGTAAGGCGGACTTTCAACTCTTGAAAAGATCTTTGACATTCCCCAGTCCATTGAAATGTGTTGTTTTTCTTTGGAAATGTTGTCATAGGCGAAGTTAGCCGTGAGAAGTCATGAACAATGTGTCAGTAATAACCATCTAAACCATGAAAACTTCGTATTTCAAATACATTCTTCGGAGGTTTCCAAGAAAGAAGAGCTTCTATCTTTTCTGGATCCTCTGAAACACCTTTCTCAGAAACAACATGGCCCGGAAAATGTTACTCTTGTATCCAAAAACCGCACATTGATAATTTGGCATACAACTGATTGTCCCTCAAGATTTCCAACACTATCACCAATTGTTGCTCATGTTATTCCCTTCTTCATGAATACACCAATATTTCATCGACAAACACCACAACAACAAAAATCCAAATATTTCTGAAATATCCGATTCATCAAAGCCATGAAGACCGCTGGTGGGTTCATTTGACAAAAAGGCATGACTACATATTCGTAGTGGCTATATCTGCTTCTGAAGGCTGTCTTCGGAATATCCTCCTTTCGAACTCGCAACTGGTGATATCCTGACCACAAGTAAATCTTGGAGAACCAATGAGCTCCCCTCAGTTGATCAAACTGTATATCAATACATGGAAGTGGATATCTATTCTTTATCGTAACTTGGTTAAGCTTACGATAATCAACACACAGCCAAAGAGTTCCATCTTCTTTATTCACGAACAAAACTGGTGCTGCCCATGGGGACACAATTGGGAGAATGAATCCCTTGCTTTCCAGATCCTCTAAATGCATTTTAAAATCCTTTAACTCTTTTGGTGCCATCCTATAAGATGGACGTGAAATAGGACTGGTCCCTGGAATGAGATCAATCGTAAACTCCACTTCTCTTACAGGTGGTAACCCAGAGAAGTTTTGAGGAAAAACCTCATGAAATTGATCCACCATAGCTGGAAAACTATTTTACTCACTCTCTTCTAATGATGCCAAAGTCAAAGGTGCCAGTTTGTAAGAGATCGTTCCCACAATTGGTTCCAACATAGTCTTTGCACACTTCATTATCATTCTCTCTCCTCTGATGAGATGGTCGATGTCGTCCTCTCTCGTGAAACTAACTGTTCTCCCATAACAGTCGATGAGAGACTTAAACATTGTCAACCAATCCATACCCAGGATTACATCATATACATCCATATCCAACATGAAGAAGTCCCATTTCAGCTCAGCTTCATCAATAGTTATAGCACATGCTCTACACACGAGAGCTTGACATTCTCTTTCACCAAGAAGAGTTTGTAGTTTCATGACAGAAGGCATCATTTCTAGTTTTAAGTTAAGAAAATAAGAAATACGAGAAGTAAGAAAAGAATGTGATGCACCAGTATCGAACAACACTTGCATAAGGGTAGAATTCAAAATAATCGTACCTCTCACTGTAGATGGTCCAGCCTGATCATCTACCATTATCTGTTTAGCTCCATAAAATTTCTCCATTATTGCACTGTTCTCTTTGTTTCCTTGCTGATATTTCCCATGTTGAGGAGTCATGGTATTCCTAGAATCACCATGGCTATCTCTGTTATGATGACGAGACTGATTCTGTTTTCCTCGTCCTATCGAAGCATAAGATGCTTGCGACACCTGAGAATTGTCCTAAGCACCTGACCTTGGAGCACTGCGACAATATCGCTGAAGATGCCCCATCTTTTTGAAATTATGGCATGCTCTCGATGGTGTTGTAAATTCTCGTTTCACGTGATCAAAAGATCCACATTGAAAACAACCAGGTTTGCTCTGGGGTCGTGGAGGAAGGTTTACGGATCCCATTGTCTGGTTCTAATTGACACTCCCACCTTGGAATTAGGTGTCCCCCTTTCTCTATTTACCATCATTAGTGTTCCCATCCATTCCCATGGGCATCATCATGCTTCCTCATGTCGATCCTGAGATATCACATTCCACAACCATAGATCTGTTCACCATTTCTGTATAATCCATGATACAAAGCTCCGCAATCTTCCATAGAATCTCCTCCCTTATCCTCGATTCGAAGATGCATGCCTTTAATGACGCACTTGCCACAACCTCTGGTGAAAAACGTACTAAATGCATGAATTTAGACACATATTCGGTGACAGAGAGTTTCTCCTGTTTCAATCTGAAAAAGTCCGTTATTTCTGGATCTTGAACGTGTAAGGATAGAATTGTTTATTGAACAATTCCTCAAAATCCTCCCATGTAAGTCCTTCATCCAATTTATCCTTCACCACCAAATCCCATCACTGATGTGCAAGATCCTCAAGAATATAGGTCACCAGCTTTACTTTTAGCTCCATTGGTTTTCCGATAAAATCGAAGATTCGATTCATACTGCTTAGCCACACCTCTGCCTTTTCGGGTTCAGCATCACCTCGAATGTTAGGTGGATTCTGCTTCATGAACATGATGGTGTGATCAATGTACCTTGGTTCATTCCTCTAGTTCCCCATATATACAGCTTGAAAAGCTTGGACAGTACTATGAACCATATCTTGGTCCACGCGTGGTTCTGGTACAACCACATTCTCCGCCTCTTCTTCGGGTTGGTTTCGACGATGTCTACCGGGTGCCATTTTCTAAACCAACCAGAAACTCTGTCAATCTCACTCCCTCGAAATTCATGGATTAGCATTTCAGATTCTATCACATCAACTATCACAACATTGTTCTCAAACCATCATTTTTCCATGTTTAACCATTTTTTAAAACATTTCACATGCTTTTGAAAATAAAACCATTTTTCAAAAATACACCAAATATCCACTTTTCAAAATCTTTCATTTGAAAATCAATCCTGTATTTTTCAAAAATTCACATCTTTACGAAAAAATCATAACTCATTCCTCACCATGAGATATGAAATCCTAATGGGAAGCCATTCCTCTAAAATGCATGTTATGCTCATCTCATTGTCTAAACCCATGACAATAAAATTTCCAACACCTAGAAGTGTATCCAAAACACTTATGTAACCAACACCCTAGTAAATTGAAGTTCAGCATAAACGGGTTAGCTACGTCCTTTTATGCTATACATTTCAAGTTCTGACAATCCTACTCCTATCTAAGATGACCTCCCATGGAATAGACAAGAAGTAATTTCAACTCCAAGACCATGATCCTTAATGACTACATGTTTGGCAAGGATCGAACAAGCTGATACCATTTGTAATGATCCGCCAATTCTCATTGGCTTGAGAGGTCAATGGGTCATTACATGGCCTTAAGCGACATCCCCAAGGAACCAAAGGCTGGTAATAAATGCCGAAGGGTTTCGAATACAAGTGGGGGACGATTTAACCATTAAGAGATAACCCCTAAACCAACCAACCAAAACTCAACAAAACTACATGGTGCATGAATAAATGAGAGACAACAATAAGAACTTCATTTATAACAACCACATCAAAGTACACAACAATGGAAGACTAAACAAAGTAACAAATGCACAGCGGATAAACAACCCAAGACTCTCAGGAAACTCCATGGCTCTGTGCTCTACAAACTCCAATCTCCACAACATCTATCAAGCCTCACCACCAACCACTAGTAATGAAATGATTTTCCTTTACCTGTGTCCCATAAAACAGCATCTACAAAAGCCCCAAAGTTCCAATGAAGGGGTGAGTATAAAACGCAGTAGGTTTCCCCAATGACTTAACTACTCATGCCACTAGGATAAAAGAGTTAGCAATATTTATATAAATACATGTTATATAAAACATTTTCACAAAAGCAGTTTATAACAAAATATAAACAAGTTCCAAAACCATTTACCACCAAAGGAATTCCAAGAGCAGTCAAAACCAATATTTCCAACGTGATTCCTTCTAGAAAAATAACCAAATAAGCTTTCAAACCATTTCTAAATCATCCATTTTGGCATTTCCAACCATTTCACAAACCCGTGAAATCAACCATGCATGCTTCATTATGACAGTTCAGTACTCATGAGCGGTCTCTCATCGATCTACCAATTCGTCACAAGGTAATTGTTCCCCATGTGCCATTAAACCTTTGGCACTGAGCACAAGGTCATATTTCAACCAAGCCTCGTACATAAAGTCACCATGTGCAATTAAACGTTTGGCACTGAGCACAAGGTCCTATTTCAACTGAGCCCTGTACAATGCAATATGAACAGACACCACACAATACCAAAAATCATACCAAAACCAACCTTTCAAAAAAAACACCTTTTATTTATAACCATTTCCATCAAACCATGTTTGTTCAACCCATTCAAACCATTTCTATAAAACCACCCTTTTATTGAAAACCAATTTCATCAAAACCATTTTAATCTCAAACCATTTCAATACAACTCTTTTTATTAAAAAACCCATTTTCATCAAACCATTTCCAATTTTAGAAACCCATAATTTAAAATCAATGTTTTAAATTCAAGAATCCACATCACTGTGCACAAAAATTCACCAAGATTTTACAATTTCACCCAAAACATAAATCATCACTATAGAGGATTTATTTCATGCTTTCAACAATCAATTTCATTCAAATAAACCCGTTGAAATCTAAGCCAAATCAATTCTATCAAGAGGAGTTGAGAATGAAGCCTCCTACCTCAACAAGTTATGCAAGAACCGCAACGCACGAAGAACACTCAAGAATTCCAGTTTAAAACTCGAAGAATCCTCCTTCGATCTCTCCTCCTATCACAACCAAGACTGAATCTTGTCATATTTGGCATCCACACCCTTATATCTACCCATAACGGGCATAGATCTAAGAATACGAGAGAAGAGGATAAGTATATCGAATTAGATCTAAGAAATGATCAATAAAGATCACACCCATTAAGACTCCGGCTTCGATTCACCAAGAGAACCCTTCAAATCTCCTCCGGAACGCCTGGGAGAAGTCCTCTAACCGTAAAGGGAGAGTAATCCCAAGTTAGGGCCTCTTAGGGTCTTTAAACAAGGAAATTAAAGTTAAAATGAGCAAGATCCACAATTTTAGGATCTAACTTTATGTGACCGCACGGTTAGTCCACACGGTTTGACAAACCGTGCGCTAACCGTGTGTTAGCTTCTGCTTTGGACATCCTTCATGCACAGACTCATTGCACAGTTTTACCAAACCGTACGTACATTGTGCGCTCTCTTCTGTCTAAGATAACACCACCTGCATGGCTTTCGCACGATTTGGAATATCGTACGCAGCCTGTGCGTCCCCACATTCTTCCCTTTTACGCTTTAAAAGTGTCCCAAAATTTCCCCAATAATCTCCCATAAACTTCATGCACTTAAATAGAATAAAATAAGTGTTACTTACTAGAAATTAGGGGTACTACAAAACTTCTCTTGTTCAAAACATTGTATGATGGACATGATCTTTTCAATGGAGTTGATCCATTGTTCAATGATTGAGGTATCAGATGATCCACTAAAAGTAGGAGGCCTTTGTCCCATGATGCTCTTGATTGTGACTTGTTATTTCTTAGGGGTTTGAATGTTCTATTGACCCATGTTTCTATTCAAAGCTTGAGTTAGCTGAGATAGAATTGTGAAAATGTTCGTGATTCCCGCAACCATTGGATTGGGCATCTCATTAGTAAAATCATCACGTTGATCTTCAAATCGGTTGTTAGCCTGAGTCCTCCTATTACCGGCCATTGGATGGAAGAAAAGGAATGTTAGGGGTAACACATAAAGGGTAATACATGGAAAACCTAATGACTTATAAATGAATTTTATTTCTTTAACATATGAAAATATTTTTTTAGTCTATGTTATCCAAGATCTACTATCTAACATATATTCATAGGTCATTTTTTAGTCCCTTAATAATAGTTAATACTCAGCTTGTGAATTTACCAAAGCAAATCCCCCGGGAGTGTCTTAACCAAGAGTGAAGAAATACCCATTTTTGTGCACCAGTTCCCATTCGAGTCGAGCTCAATGCGGTGTTTTTATGTTTTAACCCTTGGATACATTTGTGCCAGAGCCGCCTCTACCTACTCGCATCCAGACAGAGATTTATTTTCTTGATAAACCACTTAATCAATAATCACCAAAGCCTAGGGATGAGTTTATTATAATTATTCTTACCATTAAGGCTTTACTAGGGTTTTTTAAATCCTAATCCCAAAAATAACTAATCCGATCATCTGATACAAACTATGACAACCCTACTTTTTATTACACATTTAAACATAATTTATTACATAAACTTCACTTGATACAATATAGAAGATTTAGAGGTCTAGTGTCTTTGAGGCTTCAGATCATTACATAAAAACTTAAAACATGAAATACAACATCATTATTGAAAACATCATTTGCATGACCACTACATTCCCTCGTAAATAGCCTTACATGGGATAACCTAAGGGGATGCATAAGAAAATGGTAAGCTATAAAGCCCAGTAAGGGATTAATCATGGAATAACATGAGGAATAAAATACATGTTAGATAATAGGCATATAAATAGATAAAAAAAGAAGAATGAACATAAAGTCATGATAAATCATGATAATCATAACATGGAAATGGGGCAACAACACTTAATATGGAATTAGCATGAGTCAAGGGTCGTTGCACATGGAGCTTGAGTAAACCCTGATTGCACATGAAGCATAGGTAAACTCTAGTTTCACATGAATTATAATGATAAAAGAACCAATTCACATGAGGTATCATGATACAATATTTTACCCAATTCATTGGAGTGCTATTTGGGTGCATCCTTCTTATAAATTTAATTTCATGCATAAGTGTAACACATGGATCATAAAACATTGAACCATTCCACATAAAAATTTATTTCATGATAAAAGAAATTTGAATACATATATGAAACTCTTAAAATAATATGTAAATGTTCATGAAGGTGAATACCCATGATAGAGAAATGGGCATTGAATTCACTATATAATGAATTTTTCTTGGAAAAGCATGGTGTAACTTCGACAGCATAACGGTGTGACATAAGAACCCATAAAAGTGGTTGATGAGAGAGAAATGGGTGTCTCATCATATTTAAATTACATGGATAAAGGGGACACATAGAAAAATGTCCCAAAAAATGTTATGGATGTTTGATTCATCATAAAAAACAATTGGTTGAATGTAAATGAGGAGAGAGAAATTCCTTTCGGAATTTTGGCAAAGTAACAGGTGCACGATGGTGGAAATTAATGACAGAGAAAGGGGTCTCCCATCATTAAAACATAAATAGGGCCATATGGGGGAGGTGAAAACCCATGCCCAATAATTTATATTTTAAATTAAAATGTCATAACAATTTAAAGAATATTGGACCAAAATTAAAAAGGAAGAAAAAACCCTTACTTGGATGTGTGCATCCAAATGCATGAGAGAGGCTTGAGAGAAGCCTCTTAGGAGCTTGGGGAACCATGGGAGGATTATAGAGAGAGGAGGGAATAGGTTTTATGAACTATAAAGTCATTGAGTTATGAGGAAGTGGGAGCTTGGATGGGATTACATAGGAAAGGTTGGGGAATTCTTTATTATTTAGGTTTGGGTCACCTCTCATTAAACTAATCCAAACCACAAATCAAGCCACGGTTTATGCCGATGGTTTTTGGAAAAGGGAATTCGAAAAAAATATTTTATAAGGCCAAATTCCGAAATTCCTAAAATATTGGTGTTGCTTATGTGGAGCTGAGTCACACTCCCAAGGAAAAAATTTTAAAATGACAAAATGAATTATTATTCATGATGGGTCCACTAATGATTTTTAAAATAAATCAAAAAAACCCAAATCATAGTATTTTAATGTTAAAACATATATTGGCCAAAAATAAAGTTTATAATATTTTATTACCTCACTATTGGGTCATTATGATGTCATAAAACAAATTATATATTTAAATAGTATATAATTTTATCAAAAAAATTGACTATCTCAGAAAATTATGAAAAATTCATTGTTGGATAATTTCAATGTCCTTATTTTAGAAATAATATTAGTTTTTCATAAATAATTTTTTAAATATGTTAATTTTGACTTTTAAAATAAAAACCTACATTTATCGATAATTCATGGGTTTTGACGAAAATGGCTTTGAAACCCTAATAAAAACTACAATTGCATTCGTATAATTATATGATCATTTATATTTAGTAAAAATTAATTAAATATTAATTATAATATTTTATTAAATCATTATATAATTCAAAAATACATTAATTCATCAAAATATATTTTTTAGTTAAACATTAACTAAAAATACTATTTGTGCTTTAGGAACTATTTACAAGGTAACAATAATAAAATGAAATTATATTCATTATTATATAAATAATAATGTACTTAAACATAGTTATATGGTCTTGTTACATAACCTCTTTTAACACCCACATAAGACCAAATAGTAAGGTGTGCGATGGTGAAAGAACCTTGGGGTGGCTCGAATAACATTGCTCGGGTGGTAATCTTAATCAACATCCACTTCTCCCGTAGGCGGCCCCTCTTGAGCTTAACATATTCAAGCTCAGCTTTGGCATAGTCAAGAGGGAAGCCCAAAGACACAACCTCATTTATGTGCTCTGACAAATGGGCTTCATACGGGGGAAATCTACTGGATGAGTCCATCACATCCTTTGTCTGAGTAAATTGGATTTGTTAAAGCCCATATTTATACAAATCATGTTATCACTGTTCAACGGCTACGATATCAATGGTCACAATTATTAACGGTATTTTAAAATACGAAAACATATATAAAAAATAAGTGCATATGTTGTATAACCATTTCACATATTAAGACATTTAATTAGTTCAAGAGGTATTTTCATTAACAAAAGTTTGGGTCGTTACATTTTCCAGGTCAATGTAGTGACATTTATCATTTTTTGGAATGAAGTGAATATGTTAAGTCTTTGAATTGGATAAAATGTTTTTGATATTATGTTTAATTAATTATTAAGATGGTTTCGGAATAATGGTGGTATTTTTCATATTGAATTGTTATTATTACTTATAATTAAATAGAAATTGATATTTCCCTATTATGAAAATTGTTATTAACTACTCACGGAGAGAGAAAAGTAATAAAAAATTATTTTTAATATTTATCATAAGGAAAATAATATATATTTATATTAAATATCCTAAACCCCCATTTTTGGAATAATTGGTGTAAGTACATAAACAACTATCTTTCTTATGGGTAATTACTAGATAATAATTTGATGCAAAGATGTGCTAATAATTTATAAATCATAATTATAATTTTGAATGAAATAATCTGTTTTGAATAGATAAAATGTATACTTTACTCGAATTATATCTATTTTATTCATTTATCACAAGGATGTGAGGGATATTGATAATTATATTCCTCATAAAATTTGGCATTGTCGATTTTTATTTATTTTCCCCCAATTTTTTTTGAGAAATATCTATTGGTGGATAATTATGTGATACATTTTTTCCAATCATTAATCAAATCAAAATTATCAAACATCATCATAAATCATGAGAATGATTTCCATTATTCCATAATTAAGACATATTATATTGCATTTTTTAAAATTTTATTTATGTTTCTTTCGAAAATTTTTGTTAGATAGAAAATGTAATCTTCTTCTATATATAATTCAATGATATTATTTATTCATTCAACTCAATTATTATATTACATAATATAAATACATCTTCTAAATTATTCACGTTATTAATCAAATCCATTATTATCTATCTAAGAACAATAAATTGAGTTTCCACACCACTCTCAGTTTTTTAGTATAGTTCAATTATTAAATTTAGCTTCAAAAAATAAAAATTCTCTATGTGATTAAGGATGATATGAAATATGATCATAATTAAAATCAAGATAAAATTCAATTCCAACACCTGGTATCTATTGTTTTAATAAATAATAGTTTTATGTCATAATATAAATATTTTATTACAACCAAAGTTTACTTTGGGAGATAAAATGTCTGATTAATGTTTGTTATGTTATTAATTATATACTAATCCCCACAATACACTTTAACATTATAAAATTATCATAAATAATTATGAAACCAAATAATAAAAAGCCTTAATAACATAATTTAGCAAAGAAATACAATAATTTTAATCATTAAATAACATAAACAATAATAACATAATACCATATTAATATTATCTATAGATCGATTATTTGATCAAATAATTAACATAAGCATTATCCATTACATAAATTTTTCCACATAGATATAATATCGCATGGTATTAAATATTTTTTCATATATATGTTAATAATGTATATTACTAGTGAAAAATTAAACTTCTACCAAAATTTAATGAATCACCTTACCACTAAATCACTTATTCATTCCCAAGGATATCTATATTACATAATACAATTCGGTAAAATCAAATAAATATTTGTCTAAATATACAATAATTATCTCAACATAAAATCACTAAGAAACTAGAATGGTTTTCTATAAAAAAATCATATATAATTCAGCAAAAAAATACATACCAATTTAAAAATATCCTTGATCACCATAATATCCATTCACTTAATAAATAATTTTTTTTATTTAATTATGATCACCTATTGACTTGCAAACCAATGATTTAAATAAAACACATAATGTATAGTATACTAATAATATCTTAGCCTCTAATGTTATGTAAAACCTACAGTTATACCATCCATGATAATCCAAATGCCATCCAAAACAAAATTAAATGATGTATTTGAAATATTCTTTTACAAAAAAACCCATAGAAATTTAGTGTTAGTGTTCATGAGAATTATTAACAAAAACTAAAAAATTTGACAATACCAATTAGATGAAATTTGATCCTATAAAAACAATTCAAATGACACACATTCATTAACGAATGAATAATCCGCTCTACTAGATCTAGAAAAAAATATTTCATTATCATCCTTATATCATAAAGAAGAAACCTAATATGATGAATTTACATATAAATATAATTGAGGGTTAAAAATAATTTAAAAAATTAATTCAATTTATGTAATTTATCACACCTAAAAATGTATCAAATATAAATTAATAACATTTAATTGATACACACACATAGATATATATATATATTACTTTTTTAAGAAATCTTGGTAAAAAATAATATAATGAAAAAGGAAAAAGTAAGGATTCATAGAAAACATAAATCATTTGAAAAATCCTCTACATGAAAGAACTCAAAAATTATCAATACCATAAATTAATAAATGAAATAGAAACATATTAGTTTATAATGAGAGGATAGTAATTGAAGGTTATTAATATTTTTTTTGAAAACACTACAAATATTTTTAAAAATAATAATAGAGGGTTAGTTTAATTAACACGTAAAATTTTCTTTAAATATGATACATTATTCCAGAAACAATCTACATAATGATCACATAATGAATATGTTGAAAAGGAATTATCACAATGATTACGAGAAAAGTTATAAAAATTTCCATACATAACATAATGGATGATTCATAATTTTACTAGACTTCCAATAGTGCTATAAATCAATATTATGAATCACACAACACATTTGTGGGATATATTAAACCCGCCAATATCATAATGTCAATCAATAGATTTTTATTTTACATTAACAATAAATCATTCATAATACCATCATAAAAGAGATAACATATATGAAATAAATTAGTTTTCTAAATATTTCAAAAAAACTTGATCCTAATTTATTTAGAGAGATAAATTTAATGTTATAATTATAAAATACAACCAATGATTTGTTAATAATTCTTGTGGATATATAATTTGAGAGAAAAAATTGAGAATATTTTAAAAAATTAAAATATTCTGTTGAAACTTTTCTACAATTATACAAATAATTATTCAGTATAATTTTTTATAGAATAATATTAGTTAAATATACACAAAAAATAATTAGAACATGTAACATATAAATAATTGAGAAAATTAATAACACAGTTGAAAAAAAATCATGTGTAACTAATTTAAAAAAATATTACATAAAAAATTCAGTAAAATCAATATCATCATAAAATCTCTTTCAAGGTAAACCATAACAAGATATTACATTGAATTTTTTTAAGAAAATTCATACTCAATATAAAGTGACATATATACATCTTAATATTATTGATATGGACATTCATAAAAAAATATTTTGAATATGGGCATGAAATTGAATGATTTCATTCAAAAAAATTGAGATAAGGTTGATTCCTTGTATAGGGAAAATTTATTTTATTAGTGAAAAATGGAGGTGAAATGGTAAGATGGAAAAAAATCCAAAAAATATAAAATATAAGAGAATATATTTACTATTATATAGGATGAAAGAGTCCCTAAATATAAATATATATATATATTTTATCGATTCAATTAGATTTTGTAAATAAACCTTTATGAACAAAATATTGTGAAAAGATTAATAAATAATGAAGGAAAATTCCATAAAATCAACATAATTGATGAAAATATAGTGAATAGACTTTTCATTATTAGTTATTTGAAACTAAAATGATATAATATAAAAAAACTTTAATAAATGTATACTATGAATGAAAAAACATACCTTATGTACCCACCCACTAATCATGTCCTCTAATTTCGTGGTTAATCTTCTAATATTAGTTTTCTATTCGAAAAAAAATTATTATTTATATCCTTAAAATTAACCGTTTTAGTACATTTACTATCATGTTTTATTAAATCATGATTTTTAATTATAAATGATAATTTTTTTATGTTATGGGTTCAATAATATAAAAAACTACTTTGGTGAAATTTTATCAGTAATGGTTTCTTTTCCAATGGATACACCATCAAAAAAGGTGTAAATTTATATTTATTATTTAAATAAATACTCATGAGGGTTCAGCTATTCATGAAATAGTTTCCATTCAATGAAGCTTTCATGATAATCTTTCTCTATATTCTTTAAAATTACTTTGATTATTTAAAATTATTTTCATTATTTTGATGGATGTTTTACCATTCCATAATCATAATAATGAATTTATTTATTTTTGATAAATTATATAATCAATCATGACGTCAAATTTTAATATTATTCATTAAAGGACAAATATTAAATAAACATCCTAATACACATAGTTAGTGTTTATATAGAAAAGATATAGTTGTTTCTTTAAGGAAGCTAAAAAAGAAAAAAAAATTATTTAATAACACATTAAATTTATGTGAAGATATTACATTAGGGATACATTTAATGGATATATTTTTAGTAAAAATAATATGATAGTTTTTTGAATAATAGAATTTTTTATTGCAATACTAGTATTTATATTTAATAATGGATTATAATATAATTTTTTTTAATATAATGTAGTGGAATATACCTTTCCCACATAAACCATTGCTTGATTATGGAATTATATGATGAATGTTGGGGTTGGATTTAAAGAAATCTTATAGGAGAAAAGATTTTGAAAAGGAGTTAGAGGTCTGGGTGTGGCCCTTGGGGTCATGTTTTGAATTGTAATATAGAGAGTACTAGAATACCTTATATTATAGAGGCTCACATTGGAGGTCATTTTGTTTTTCGAGTATATAGGAAATAATTTTTTTTATTAGCTATTTGAGTTTTTTTATGGAAAATCAGTGTTTGTTGGGGAATTTTATAGCTTTTGTAAAAGGTATTACAACTTTTTTGGGATTACCCAAACAAATTATTTTTCCCCATTGAGTATTATATAACTTTTTCGTAAAGTCATGTATGGATGGTTCATTAGATGATTGTACCATTTATATATTGTGATCTTCCAATTAATAATACTTATGTAATGTACTTGTTTTTCATAATACATTTCTAGGAGAATTATATTTAGATTTTTTCATAGTGTAGCATCAAGATGTGATGCTTAACATTTTTGAATGACCAATCAGTGATAATATTTTATTGTAAATTATTAATGGTTTCAAATAGGGGGATGATATAATGGATTTATAGAGTACCTGTTAAAGGTTTTGGTTAAATTTACTCAACTCAATATAAAAAGGCTTTATCACATAGTGATGTGGCCATTTTATTGAATGATATAACTTGGAGGCACCATTTTTTCCCAACAATATCAATTTTTTCACAAGCTATGTTAAATAATAGGTTAGTATTTGGAATTAATTCATCTCTTTTTTTAATTTTTATTATGGTATATAGATATAATTCTTCTAGGATCTATGTTTTTTCATTCATTAATTAAAATTTTTTACTTTAAAATCACCTTGTATGGACACTTGTATGTTTGGGGGATTTTTTGACTATTTAAGGTAATTTTTTTCATAGAAATTATTCAGATTTGTGTGTAATTTCTGTTTCTATTTCAAATTTGTCATTTAAACATCTTCACCTTACATATTACCTATGTGGTGATTTTTGAAGCGTCAATAGAAGAATTTGATTCATTATATAGCTTTATTTCATTGAAAATTATTTATAGATAATTTCACTATTAATAGGTATGATAGTATGTATCTCTATAATTGAGATAATTAACTAGATTGACAAGATGATGGGGAAATTGGTAAAATTCCTATGGCTACTTTTTTTTGTGATATTTTCCCATGATTTAGTATTTTGGAAGAAATTTTAAAAACTATAGATTCTGTTGTAATATATTAATCCCCTTTATGTGATTTATATAATACAATTCCCTTTCGTAAATTTAAAATAATGATATAATTTTAAATAACGTGTTATATGTGATAATGAAAATATAATTTTAACATTTATTAAAGAGATGAAAAATTAATCTAAAATCGAACTCCTAAAGGGGAAAATATAATTTTTTTTAAAATTTATTCATGTGTATTTATAAAATAATAATTAATGTAGTCATCTATTTTTTGTTGTTATGTTGGTTGTTTGATTTTCAAATTCATGGTTATATATGAAGAGTTATTTTCAATGAGGCAGTCGGGTTTCTCCTTTCAGGTAATTGTCTATAAGAGGGGGAGTGATTATCATCCTTGATAAGGTTATAGTGAGATGTAGAATATTTTTTGGATGTTATAGTTTTGATGGGTTGTGGTGAGGGGTGGATGTGTAGTGGTTATATGATGGTTGTGATTTTTTTAGAGATTTATAATTATTAGAATTTGGATTGTATTGCTACATCTGAAATGGGAATGGGATTTTATAAATGATTAGTGGGATTTGAATTAAATGATATTATAGTAAATGTATGGGAAATGTTTATAATAAACATTGTTAATGGATAAATCATTTCATTAACAGTGGAACAGTGTTGGATAATAAATTTAATCTATTATTAAGAGGTAAAAATCTAGATCTGTTAAATTTAATAACTAAATGGGTATCATTATAGTAATTATCATGGATTGTGGGACTTATTTTGTCAATTATTACATTAAAGAGTTGTTCATATGTAGTATTAATTGTGTGGTGTATGTGTTGGTGTAGATGTTCATTCTTATTAGGTACCCTTCAATATGGGTTTTAGTTTGGCTCACCATTAGTGAAATAATACTAATCTAATATATGGTGTACTGTGTGTGGGGCATACATGTGACATTAGCTAATGGGGGTTGGGCATGAAAGATTGCTGGAATGAGGGTTTTATGATTCTATTTGACAATACCCAATTGAGATCGGTTTGAAATGATCTTGCGAATTATTTCTAGGATGTTAAAATTTAGAATAATTTTGTCTTACTTTTCATGGTATATATGAGACAAAATAAAAATTTGAATATTGGACACTATGTGATGTTTGTTTATATAGGTCCATGGTCATTTCCTCATCACCTAATAAAATATTCTTGTGGTCTTCTATAAAATGGATATGAATTGGATGAGATCACCAAGTCATTTTACTTTATGGCATTAGAGTAACTAAGAAGTTAAGGTGTGGTATGGGGTACACACATAAAAAAACACAAACACAAAAACATATATTCTTATTTAATTCTATTATTATAAATTGATGTGATTTTTTCTATGATATCCTTATAGAGGTTGGGTAATATGTCTAGAATTAGTATGGTAATGTAAATTTCCCAAATTATTCACTTAATCATTTATATAAAACATTATTATTTGAATCGGTGGTCTTGAGATATATCCTAATAAGTGCACATATTATTTTCACCCATATATATATATATATATATATATCTATATCAAATTTTTATATTCTAATGGGAAATTTGGTGACTATTATATATAGTATTAAAATGGATATTGGGTTTACAATGGGAAAACCCCCATAAAATTAATGTTCGTATATTAATTTTATAATTATTTAGTTAAAAAATGAACTATTGTAATATTGGATCTATTTTATATCATCGTTTATATTGTTATTCCCTTATTTTTTTACCTAATAAATAAGTCTAATTTAAACAATTTGAGTGATTACAACCTCATTGATATTTTCTACAATATGGTCAATTGGAGATGGGGTTTAGGATTCACACCCAAATATATTTTTGTACGAGGATTGGTTCCCAATGGATAAAGGATATAAATGAGTGGTATTAAAAAATTGGTTGAGATTTAGGATGGATTCAACAGTTTTATAATCATGAATATTTCATAGGATTTTAGGTAAATACTATCCCTTGATGTTATTCAATAAATTATTTATTGGAAATATTATTGGGGAATAAGTTTTATGGGCCCAATCAATTGAATAAAATGCCCATATTCAAACAATACATACCATGATAAGCGATGATTTTTTTGAATAAAAAAGATATGATCATTATAAAAATCATTACTTATTTCACAATTTTTGGAATTGGACTGTTTGATGGACATTAAATGAATCTTACTAAAAGTATGTGTGTAAATATCTAGATAATGATCATAAGGGATATTCATTAATATATATATATATATATATATATATATATTCCTATGTTTTTTATCCCAAGAATAGTTGAGTTTGTTGTGGTGTCATATGATGAATCGATATACAACAAGAAATTTACTTATCATAGGATGATGAGGACTAGTTGAATATAGTTTATGAGTTTCAAAATTATATTTTAGAAAACTATGAGTGGAATTTTTGATAAAGAGAGATTAAGGGATCAGTCAAGATGTTGGATATAGATATTTGATTGAGTCATATTGTTTATAGTATGTAAAATGTAGCTAATTGTTTCTTTTTCCATACGCTGGGTGTAGGAAAGTAGTGTTTGATATTGTATAATTGGGTTCAGAAGTAGGTGGATGTTTTTCGGCATTATTTCCAATGGAATTTTCATTCCATGATTCAATCATCAATTATAAAGGTGATTAATAAGCCATTTATTCATCCTCTTCATTAGATATCCTGAGTATTTTGAAACATAAAAATTGATTTAAATACAACCAGTGCCTCATATCTTCCCATTTAAATAATTTTCAGCTAAGAGCATTTTGTTAGGATGAGTATCTATGTAAATTTATTTGATATGAAGTCTCCTAATTCTATTTATTATATTATTTGTGGTTAATTAAATTATTGTGTTCATTGGGAGGAAGAATGCACATTCAAGGTCAAATTGAGTGTGGAGTTATCCATTTTATTTTAGAGGACGTGAATTTAGTGTGGGAAATCATGTCTCTGGAAAATTATGGATTTTTCTTGTATGGTGTCATCTATATATATTCTCCACATATCCCACTAAGAATAGTATTTCCCATTAATCTAATAGGTTGTCTATACATGTATGTTGTGTATACTAAGTTAATAGCCATTGAATATATCATTCCTTGAATATTCTTATGGGATAATATATAGTAGGTGATAATATTATTTATCAAAAAATATGGTGTTTCATAAATGGTTTTATAATAATTAGAGTCAATAAATCATTGTTCTAGTTAGTTCAAATAGTTCTTGTTGATGATAAATCGATGATTAACACCATCCATTGGGACCTACAGCTCAGAGGGTCCATATATTAGGTCTACATGTTCAGGAAAAGTATTTGAATATTAGAAACGTCATTATATAGGGATTCTTATGATATAGTGGGATGAAATAAAATAATGTAAAATATATTTATCTTCCACCATGCCTTATTATATTAATAATTTTTATATAAATAATATCAATATTTGACTATATATATGCCTATTCATGGTAATCATGGGGTGTATGATTTCAATATACTAGTTTATGACTAAAGTAGTTTATAGATATATGAGATGCATGGCATGTTCTAGTTTTCTAATCTATTGATGGTGAAAAAGAAAACATCTATGGACTATTTAGAAAACAAATACCATATGGTCCCATTATTTTTTATAAAATTATATATTATATGTATTTTCATATAGATTTATTTAAGAGGGAATCAATTTGGGATAGGAATAGTTGTTTTTTGTATTCATTGTGGAGGCTAATCATAAAAATGATTAAATATATTTGTATTAATTTATCTAGATTTCATAATTGTATTTTTATTCTACAATTGCAAGTGTGGTGGAGTTCAAAAGATTCATGGAGAAGTATCTTTATATTTTACCTAGGGAAGTTATCAATATTCACCGATAATGATATATTGTGTTTAAGATAATGTTGAAACTTGGAAACTACCTAATATCATGATCACTCTATAAAATGGTAGAATTATTATTTCTGGGAATGATGATAACATTTTATGATATGATGTATAAGGGTTCCATTTTACATATAGCGTCATCAAGGGGTAATCCAGTGATGTTATATTTTATGGTGGATGGTGGTCAATGGTTATTCATCGACTATTAATTGTGAAATTATAGTAATATGAATAAATATTAATGTATCCCATGCAATAAAGATTCCATTATCCAATTTGAGGGATATAGATGATTTTTTGTTATGAATATATTTTTTTATATCACAAGATAAGATTAAAATATATAGATATAGTTAAGATTTCATTTATATGTTGGTATGGGAACCATGAATTTGTTGTGATTTTTTTGATGTTATAAATGAACTAGGATTTTTTTATAGATCATGTGAACATTATTTTTCATTATTTTGGTGATAAATTATTGGTAGTTTTTATTGATGGACTAACCATATACTCAATATTAGAGTGGCTATATTATGAGAATCATATGTTTGTTTTATTTCTCATTCGCTTCATGATATCCTTGGGATGTTTTTCTTGTGTCTGTTTTTGATATAAGAGGTTCTTTTCTATATGAATACTTTTTTTCATCATGGAGAACTAGTGAAATCCTCAAATATTGTGGTTACAGTTTCATCGGAAAACCCGATGAATATTTTTTAAGTCGATATATTCATTTTCAAATGGGTTATTTTAAAATAATTAATTCTGGTTTATTTCAAATAATATCCTTAGTTTTCTCATCCTTTAGTTTCATGAGGATGTAGTAAAATTTTACCTTTTCAGTGATGCCTCTTATCTAAGTTTGGTATACATATTAATGAAGTAGACATATAATATATCACATGGTATTGTATATTTTTTCCAATATAAATTAATTATTTATCTATTTATCATATCCGATGAGGGTTTCAAATTTATTTATTGAAATGGGTAAATTAAATCCATTATGATAATAATTTCATTATAGATAAAAAATCAAGAGGTATATTTTATCTTATTATGATGTAAATATATAAGTATTCCTATGTATTTAGTTTGTAATGGATTTTAATATTGATTTATCTGACACACAAGGATATGAGATTTCATATAATTTTGTTCTATGAAGTTGTTATTGTTGATTTTTTTATATATACTTTTTATTGTTGGTGATTGGTGGAGGATATTATGCTGATACATCTCGATTTTGTGGACTCTCTTAGTAGATGATTCAAATCAAAAGATATATTATTGAAATTATTGATCTAATTATTATATTATTTTCATTGGGAAAATTCAATGTTAGACATTATACATGACTCCATCATTCATGGTTGTTAAATGGAAGGATCCTTAATGGATGAATTTAATCATATGGTGTTTATAGATAAAGTTTTTGTTCCATTATTTATGAATTAGTGGGTTCTATGTGAATTTCATATCTCAATAATGATATAAAATATTTCTATATTAATGAGGATACATTCATTTATGTTCATTATTTTGTTTCCACAAATGATGTGGTCAATATTTGAGTTTATAAAATTTCCTATACTCTGATAGGTGATGGAAGAGCCTCATATTTTAGTAATATTTCTACATCAATTTCATGACCCTTACATGAATGGGAATTACATCTAGAAAAAATTATCAAATTTTTTTTCCTTGTCCTTGTGATGATGTGATGATAAGTGGGTTATTATTGATCGGTTGATGATGACAACAATCTTTATATAGGTTTATTATTAATCCTTATAAATTTTTTAGTGAGGATTTAGGAGGATGACAACATATTGTTTTATGGACAAATAGGAATATAATATTTAATGAGGATCTCGATTTCACCTCATTAGTTTAGAGGGTCCCTAGAATAGTGTGGATTATTGTGTTCATCAATGTATATCCTTCTGATACATAAAATCAATGGATGAGGGTGTATAAAATCTACATTAAAGAGTATATGTTGTGGCCTTTTTTAATTGATTTTGGTGTATCATTAGTGGAGAGTTTTTATATGGTAATGTATTGTTATTAAAATAGTTATATTTCCCATTATCGTTGTATAATTTTTTCTGGTGCCCTTTCCAATCCTCATATTAATAGACTGTGGTAGGGGATTCAGTATTCCATGGTCATGATGTGCTATTGAGTATTATAGTGAATATCATGATTATTTATGAGTGGATAATGTAATAATAAAAACATCAAAAGTCTAAATCTGTACATAGATGCAGATCACTATAGTGAAATGATGGATTTGATATGTTCTCGATAGTTTCCCCTCATCAATGGGTTATAAGATTTGTTCAGAAGAGTATCTTAACTCCTTAGATTAATTGTACATATAAAGATTTATATAATGTCAATAGGTTGTTGTTTTGGTTGGCACTATATCTAAATATAATTTGGATCTATTTTTTTATTAATTAGTAAATATATAATAACATCTAAATAATGATACCCACAAAATTTTTTGGTAGATATAGACATCAATGGTAGTGTGATGTTCTTGGGTTGTCTATTAGATAATTTCTATCAGCAAAAAAATCTCTTTGTAGGAATTTTATTCATTTGGTTTGTTTATTAAAGAAGTATAATTTCCTGGAGGAATGTTTTTAGGAATGATAGTCACTAATTTGTGCTCAGTATCCCAAGATGATCTTTATAGAAAATTTTTTCATAATGATATTATTTATTCAATTTTTAATTATACAGTAGTGTTTATATTTAAATTTACCCATAATCATCATTTATTAATATTACATATTATATTATTTAAATTAAAATATATATAACATCATAATAGAACCTAAAAAAAGAATATTGAATTTGGAAATATAGTTATAGAAAAATGTAGTTCATAAAATTATATAATATCTCCCTCTTATATCATCAAAACAAAAAAGCATCTTAGACACATCAAACATTAATAATTGGGTCTGATCTAAGGAAAATTTATGTATAATTAATTATGAGCTATGTATCTCAAAATATTTAAATGTGTGATATATCTATAATAATAATACATAATATTATCATAAGGGAATGGAAACATAATAATATTTTTATTCTGAACATAAATATTAATATATATAAATTATCATATAATAAACTGTAAAATATTTTCATAATTATATTCAAGACCCGTTGAAACATGGAAAATTGATGCCTATCGACAACTCAATGTTCTGTTGAGCATGTAATGTGTATATCTGCACTCCGGTTGCATCGTCGGCAATGGTACTTTTAATAGTTGATTGTTTGAGTAGATTGTAATTTTATTGGGGGGTATGTAATTATATATTAATTAAACTGATTTATTGATTTAACAATTTAATAATGATTGGTGCAAGTTCATCATTAGGGAGTTAAGATTGCGATATCCTTGGTCATTTCATTATATTGCATTAATTTAATAGCAACATCACTAGATGAGGTTTACTGGAATTCCCATTTTTTAAGGCTTTAATTAAAGCCTTAAATTAACATATTTTTTTGATATTATTCATATATTATTTGTGGTTGTGTTTTTATTATTCCAATACTCCTTGGAAACCACATTTCATTAAAAATCATGCCATTAATCAACGACATTCTATGTTTAACATACACAATGATAATTTAAAAAATATTAAATGATCAAAAGATCTCAATAACTTGACATCCCCAAATTATAACTCACCCCAATAGAAGATTTACTCATCTATTTTTTTGGTCAATAATCGGGATATAATGATTATGATGACGAATTATGATAAGAAGAAAAATAAAAGGACCAGATTGGAGTAGTGATCCAATCACACACAAATATGGTGAAGTTAATGTTAAATAAAATATTAAGATTGAATGAGAATGATAAGGTTTGAATGATTTTCAACTTTATTGAAACAATTTAAATAACATTAATATAACATAACATAAGGCTTATGTGAAATATTGATGAATAAGAATAAACATGAATTAAAAGTTTATTGAAACCCAATGATTATAATTATACTATCACATATTCATCCATGATTAGTGTAAAATTGTCTATAAATAATATCTACCAAACATAAAGTCTTTTTATTAACAATATATACATTATAATAATATACTCTCTAAAGTTTTTTAATATATTTAGTGAATATTCTGAATGAACATATAGAAATAATAAAATGATATACTCCTTAATTTATTAAGTCAATATTTATTCCCTAAATTATGTTTGACATAAATATACAATATTCTAAAAATTAAAATTTATTTTCACCCAATTATCCCGAATTACCTCATCCACAATGAACCTTTTAACACTAAATGTTATCAATAACAATATTCACATTTCCAAAAAATATAAAAATTTTATTCATGAAATAATAATTTTATTAAAACACACACTAAACCGTATCATTCTATTCCAATTAATATATCTAATATATATATAAATCCAAATCCCCCCCCCAAACTAAGCATGTGTATATATTAAATTTAACATATAATCAAACATATAAATATGAAATAATGACACATTGAATATATTTTATAAAACTATGGAATAATTGTGTTTTATATAGGATTTAACAACTCGGTCATCAAAATTATTAATAAAAAAATTGTCAACATACACAATCATATCTCCCATGAGTGTTTTGAGAGTTTTTTTATATTAGACCAACACATCATAATCTGGTAATGACTGATTTATTTACCCACTAACCAATTAAATATAATTACACAACGGTATTTCAATTCAAAATCATCATCTACATACCAGTATCTATACACTGATTTATTACCTTAAAATAACTCATAATGATTCAGGATGTTAACTTTTACATATACTTCTCCCAATGGGTTCCACTGATTTATTATCCCTATATACAATAGATTATGTTTACCAAAATCAAATACCATATATATAAACCCGTACATTTTTTAGATAATTTTAAATCATATTATATGAATATTCAGTATATAGCATCACGATCCATTCCATAAGTTTAATGGTTTAGTGTATTTTTAAATAAGGACACCTACAAAAATATATTATAAAAATAAACATCATCTCCAACATTGTACAACTAAATATGATATAATTATGAATGAACAATTCATAAACAATTTCAATATATCCCAATGAAAATAAAACTAAATGAAGGGGGTGTCATACACTCAGTAATAGTGAACATGTGATATACAAATCAAAATTCAAAAAAGATGAACATAATGGTATGATATCCTAATCAAGTGAATGTTATCAACATAAACAATCATAAGCAGAAATGAATTGATAAAAAACAATGAAATCATGTTATATAATGAAGAATGATCAACAATGGTTTCAATTTTGTAAAAAATATATATGAGTTATGACATAGTCATGTGGTTACACAAGGAATGGTTATCATAATTAAGGGAAAAATTTATTCAAAAAAGAATCTATGCCAAATCATGTGAGAAAAGTTGAATGTAGTCACAAACATTCATAAAAATGTGAAATAATCTATTTTTAGTCATTTCCATTTATTTTATTGTGGTATTATTACAAAATAAATCATACAAACTCAATAAGTTACGATCATATATAATCACAATCATGTCTGCATATAATATTGTGAGTATACATAGAAATAGATCATACTCATTAAGAAAAACGTGGAACCCGATATTATAAAGAATTTAAGTGATTGTCATTACAATATCATGATATATGAATTTATAATTACACAAATAATTGTACTCCTTCAACAGACTCCACAATTTTTTAATCAAAATCAATTCAAATTAATTCCACAATATCATGAAAATATTAATCCTTTTTTCAGAGCCTAACATGTGAAAGATAAATTGGGTATCCTCATGATTTCATCATATTATTCAATAACCATAAAAGATATTAATTATTAATATATAAATTTATAATATCATTATTGAATGATATTTAAAATCAAATTATGTTATATTAGATGAATAATTATTTTAAAAAGTAACAAAAAAATATTTTGGAAAATATAACGTACATTTTATGATAAATTATAAAAAATAAGAAATATTATGAAAACATAAAGAAAATGTTATCATATAAAATATCCTAATAATCTTGTAATGGAAGAAGAAAAAAATTATGTAGTGTTGATTGAATGATATTTCATTCATTAATTAATCATTAAAAAAATATTACATTCACCCCTTTACTAAAATTACTTTTTATTAAAGGACACAATATTTTATTTAAAACACATTTAAACAAAAATAATTGGATATAAAATTATCACTAAAAATTTCTATAGATATTTTAAAATACTTTCCTAAATAATTTTAAATAGAATATGGATGGGGATTAAAAAGTGACTCTACTTGAGAGACAAAAGTTAACAAATATTTAAAAATATTAAATTGGCCAATTATATTAAGAAATAAATAAAAATAGAACTTTTATATAAAAAATAATCAATAAATAGTGGATACTAAAAATAAAATTAGTTTCTTAGATAAATATTATATATTTTCTTCAAAGGAAATTTAATCATACAAAATAATGATTAAAATGGAACAGAAAAAAAAACCACATACACGAGTGGGATTTTTTTATTCATGTCCCCCATGGAGTAAATAACATCAATTTTAATATTAAATATGAGATAAATAAAGTTATTAATAATATATCCTAACAAAATTAGACATATATACACCTTATAAAATAATATATGTTTATAATATAACCGATGCTCCAAATATGATAATTTAGGGTTTTAAACCCTTAAAGCATTGGTAAACTATGAATCAAAACCTCCTGCAATGTATAATCATAAACATATATATGAAAATAAATATATTTTATAAAAATTAATACTAAATTTCTTTCATAGGAATTCTATAAACCACCTAATGGAATAAAGTATTGAATATTCCAAGTGACTCACAGAAATAAACGTGAGATAGGAAACAATTAACACATGTCTCTTATTCTTTAATTTACATTCAATCACAATCATAATAAATAATATATATATATATATATATATATATCCATAGCAATAATTATATAATTACCATGTAATAAAATTTAAATATATCAACTTTTCACATGTTTATTGTGAATTCCTTACTAAAATCATTATCCCGGCTGATAAATATGTCTTTTTCATGTCTAATCCAGTTAGATTGTTCTAATACATGCACCTTATTCAGGGAATAATCATCTCTAGAATTTTGATCATCAATTTATTATAATATTAATATAGTACTTACACATTTTAATTACACAAATAATATATTAATAAAATTTTAATTACATCACATTGTGGCTATGGTACTCCATACGCGCATTACTGATGTTTCCACTTTTAAATGGTTTTCATAAAATAATGAAAAATTATAATTATACATTACTAGATTAATTTTATATAATTTATTTAAATTATATTAATTAACATTTAACATATTTCTAATCATATAATGAGTACATGGAAAATGAAACACATATATTTATAGTTTTTGTGGTCCACACATATGTATGAATGAAGTTATTTATATTTAATGGATGGAATTATAATAACGTGGAATATAAATTATAATAATTAGAATTATAATTATCTAAAAAATATAACATGTAAACATAATATATATTTTTAAAAAAATCCATTTCTTATGGTGAAATAAAATTAATTATATATCTGCATTGAGCCAGTAATCCACACGTACACACATGTGATCATTAATTTTTCCATATGAGGGATATTAGAAAAGATAATGGTATTTACGTAGTCCAAATAAAATTTTAATTACTAAATTATAGTTAAAGTTAATTTTAATTGTAAATATCATTTGTTCAAATGATGTATATTTATAAATAAAATGACAGATGTCATATATGATGATTGTTAATTCGTTAGACCTCATTTATACCCTTTAATAAAGATAGTTGAAATTGTATTATAAGAATAAATGATACTATAAATCATTGGAATGAAATTTTTTAATATAATTAGGATGGTTTTGTTTCTGATAGGTGGTTAAATGATGTCTAAATAACAAAGTGTATGGATGTCCATTTATAATAGAGGTTATGGGAAATCTTTTAATTTCCATAATCATTAAAATATTTTGATTCTAGATTCATGAAAATGTACTTTAAAATTTTAAAATTTTATTATTATATATTTTATGGGATCTTAATATACGTATCCAAATATATTTTGATAATTTTATTGTCATTTTAATCTTAATAAATTTATTTTAACTTCTATTTTACCCTTTTAATCCTCAATTACAATAACACATTTTTCAATCAGTAAGGGTTAAAAATGTAAATTTATTCTAAAAAATAGAAATAAATTTCAAAATATAATGAATATTTATAAATTATATCTCCCCCACATAAAATTTAATTTTTTTTATAATTTAATATCCTTTGAAAAAATATTACAAATATAAAATATCATTAATGTCATTTTTTAGAATAATCAATTTTTTTCATTATTATTGAAATAAATAATTTATTTTGAATTTAAACACTTCCAATGTCACATATGAATAAACATTGACCATATATTTCATGAAACAAAAAAAATTCATCAAAAACAATTCTATTTTTTTAAAATCATTTGAAATATTTTTTATATAATATATACCAGCATTATTTCTGTGTTTTGTATTAATATAAAATAATTATTCCATAAAAAACTAAAAATAAATTTAATATTTAAAAATATGTTATTTAAGTTGAAAATAAAATTTTATATTAATTAATTTCATTTTAATTATCCATATGTTAAAATGATAGTTAAACTAAACACAAGAGAGATAAAGTTTAGGAATTTTCCACTATATAATGTCATATATATATTTTTTTGTAATATGAATGCTTCCCCAAAATAAAATATCATCAAATTTAAGATATTTATGAAAGAATGTTTCTCATTCAATGAAATAATGAATCTTATATTTATTATTTTAAGGCCACATTAAATAGTTTTTACACCATATTACTCATTTAGCCTTTACCAAAGTCACAAATTATTACCATGGTTAATATTCTAGATGGTTAAAAATAATAGGTATATGTTTAGAAAAAAACTAATCTCTTTATTGAAAATATTTTTTCCAATTTTCATTATTGAATCATTATAGTCTGAAATATGAATTATTATGTAAATACTTGAAAATCAATGAATTTTGTTTAGAATAATTAGTTTTAAGAATAAATTTAAACTTATATAAAAATAAATACTTTTCCTTATTAAAGTTGAATTTATTGTATTTTTATAAATCAAGTGGATCATATTTCACTAGAAGACAAAATAAAAAACTGAGGGGTAATTTCAAATAACATTACATAATGAATATAAATTTTAGTATCTAAATAATAGATAATTTTCGGTATTCATGAAATGTAAATCAATTCAGAAAAATCAAAAACATTCATCCTATGATAATATTTTTATGATGATATTAAAAATGATATTAATTATATAAAATAATATATTTATATTATTAACAAGTTTGTTAAAATATTTACTCAGAATGATTAATAATTTTTTTAAGAAGAAGAATTTTTTATGAATTATACGACTATTAAAAATTTATTCTTATTTCCTAATAAGTAATAAATATTTTTTTGGTTATAAATATTATAAATATACTTTATAATATAGTTACATATATTTATAATTTCAAATTCAATTAATATTATATAAAAATAACATTAAAATTATAATATTTCAATAATATATCATAATTATCTTAATGTATATGTTTCTGTGTTTTAAATAATACTAGAACTTATGATTCATTCAAAATAGTTTTTCATTGTATGAAATTTTCAAATCATAAAGTGGGTGTCTTATCAAGGTGTTTATTGGTTATTTTATTGTTTACCTGTCAATTTTGAGTGGTATCTCTCAAGGAAGGTATGTTGGAATTATGTTTTTTGTTACCTTTTTTTTCCAGTATGTATTTTAAAGGATGGAAATTTCGTATGAGGTATGTAGTGAAACAAAACATTAAATTTAATCTCATTACATTGTATGATTCATTTGACATAGTTTTTAAGTGATGTTTTGATGAGGGTGTGAGATGTTGGAGTTTGGATTTCATCTGGGAGTAGGAGTCTATTTTGTTTTTTCATATTTTGTTGTGTGAAAGGTTCACTGAAGTGGGGTGGAAGAACAATGAAATGATTATTGTTCCATAAAAAAGATTTCCTGTTGTGAATATGTGGTTTATAATATTTATTGTTAGTGATGTTAAATTTTAAACAATGAGAAGTTGGTTGTGGAAGTATTATAATGCTTCATAATAGGTTTAAATATCCAAATATGTTGCACATACGATATCCTTTTTTGGTTCATTATATAGTTTCACATTCAAAATTATTTATTATATTATAGGGATAGATCTCAGTTTCAAAGTGCTTTTGGGAATATTTTTGTTTTCCTTGTATGATAATCGTAGAACATCCATGTTTTGTTTTTCATCATATAATGGATGGATATAGTTATTTAAGTGTTTTTTTAACGTACCATCACAATTTTATGAGTGATGAAGTAGAGTGTATTATCGTTGATCAATTAAGTTAATAAATTCAAACCGTGTGCAATAATGCGTTTTAGATGGGGGGAATTTATTTTTTGTTTCTGGAAGTTATGTGGAAATAAATAGTACATGGTGCAATGATGGGTTTTTAGGTCATAAAGGGGTAGTTTTTTAGCAAAATATAAACATAAAACCCCACTAATTTTATAAAAATTTAATAATTTTAGTCAAACCAACGGTGGTAAAATTTATACAATTGGAAATCATTAAACCCCATGGAGATCATATTTCTCTTAGCATAATGATATAAATTGAAAATGATCTAAGGTGAGTGTTCATGTCTCCCCCGTGAGATATCCATTCTTCATGACCTCAAAAACCTACAGTAGGTAGGATGGGGAATTATATTGTGGTATTTAAGACGAGATGTAGAATGGTAATTATTTTATCTTGTTTTAGGTAAAAATATATATAGTTATGTCTCTACTATTATATATTTCATTCATAATTATGCATCAATTTGAAGATTCATTTGAGTTTGGTTATTTGATAACATGACACGTTACTGTGTTAATTTGATATGATTTTTCTTATTTCATTCATTATATGGAATCTAAGTATTATATTAATGAAGATAATAAATTTTATGTTTAAAATATAGGGGTATAGGTAAAATATCAACCATTTACATGCTAATTTTATACTACTTTGTGTGTATTCATTTTTGTTATTTTAATTGAAACTATTGTTTCTGTTTTTATATTTTTTCACCATTATAATGATTTAAATAAAAGTAAAACCCTTCATTAGTTTTTTTAATTATTAAGATATATTAATAAACCTATCATGTTGAACTAATAAATGTAAATGTTTTCATTCAAGTGATAGATTTGGAATTATTTAGATTCTTTTTCAATTAGTAAAAATGTTGAACTATATAATGATGAATTCAATAAATGTGTGATGTGAAAAATTTATTGGTTTTTTTCTTCTTTATGTGTTTATTATAAGTGTTTTTTGTGGTAAAATTGTTTTTTAGATATTTTGTATTTGTGTTGGTTGTACATTGGGTTTGTAGTTTTGATTATACATTTTCCATGAGTGGAAGTGAGTAATGTCTTGGATAGTATTATGTAAAAGGGTGGTGTACGTGGTTAGAAGCTACATATAACATTGATTTTCCTATAGGGGGTGTTGTTTTTAATATCTAGTTGTGGTTTATTTTATAGTGTGCTCATAGAAAAAACATGTAGATGTATGTAATAAATAATTAATTGGCGTGTTCTTTGAATTATATGAAATATAAATTTTGAATGAAATGTTAAAACATAAAAAGGATGGGTAACCACTAGAATCAATATGGGAATCGAAAAATATAAATATAAAGCATACGACCTATGTGTTTCCAAATAGATTTGTAGTAAGGCCACTTTATCTATGACATTTTGTTGTTTTTCCTTTCATAAGACCTTTTTAGTGATATTAAATTTATATAAATCTATCAAGAGATATTATCATATTGTCTATATTTAGAAAAAAAATTCAATTCCATGGGAGAAACTAATATTTATTTTACCAAAATATTATGATCTATTATATACATAGTCTTATCTATATGGATTTCAATATTATTATATAAGCTTACTAACACATAATAACAACATTCATCACTAAAAATAACAAAACTATATTCTGAAACTACATAGGGAAACCAAACAATAACATAAATAAAGTATAACTCGTATTAGATTATGATTTAATATATTTCACAATAATAAATTCTCAAAAATGGTATAAGAATATCACATTTAGAGACTAAATACCTAATCAACCTATTTATGAAATGTATTCCAGATTTCAAAAACATATATTCATAATCATTATACTTGTAGATTTATCATTTTTGTTTAATTTTATCATAAACTATGTAATGGTAACATATGGAGGTGTAGAGACCATGTTTTTTCATTTTCATACATTCAAATATTCATATATATATTTCTTGAGATATGTGTGGATATGAAATGTGATTCCATATACCGGTGCACATAGAATTAATTTTCTCGAAATATTAAATATATATTATATTAAACATGTAGAGGTTAGAAACAAAATGATATAATTCTTAAAAAACATTAGTTCATAAACTGAGATAATTGTATAGTCTGAAACACGATGTTTACAGTAGGTGCGGTCTAAAATTGGTTAGTGTGAGGAGTTATTTCATTTTTCTCATTAGTAGAACATATTGTTAAATAGTAAATCTATTAAATTATTAATTATTAATTTTTTCATTAAATGATGATAAAAAAATATCTCCATGGTTAAGACTCTAGATTTTACTGCATAAATTTAGAGAGGATTACAGATCACCTTTTTTATCCTTTATTATCGAATCACATTAGATGATAATAAAACACTGGATTGTAGTAGATCATGAAGTACTAAACGTAACAACTTTTATCAATTATTATTGGTTCATTATTTGATTAAAAAAATCCATTATAGGCCATACTCGACAATTTTTTTATGCACTTGTAGATTAAATTGATTGAAAAAATCGATCCCTTCTATAGATCTCGGAAAATTTCAGCATAAGAATTTTCTTATATACTAGTTTTTTGGATCATGAAATAATTATTAACAACATATCATGGTTCTTATTCTTTGGAAAATATTTCATGACCAATGATAATCTAAAAAAACTTATGGTGAATTTATCCTGATTTTAACTCCTTTCTCTTCACCAGTAGGACCCTATTGTCCTAGTTCTACATTTCTAGAGAGTACCAAGTCCAATCAGACCCCCCTAATCATGAATTTTCATCGAACATGCCATTGGTAGATTAAATATGTTCATATTTATTAATTTATCAAGATTTCGATTGTCATTTTGATTATAGATGAAAATATAATTGCTGAATAAATGTGATGTGGTATGCAGAATGTGATAATGACCTCAAAATAATGAGTAGTGTCTAATTTCTTTCAAATGGAGGTTGGAAAATATGATATGTGGCCATATACACTATTTTTTTAATGGTGATAGGTCTTGACCTAAAGTGGAGATTACTAATGTAATGACTATGATTTTATGTGTATTATTTTAAAATTATATGGAACTATTATGACACCATGCATGGAGATGGAACATCATTCTGAGGCATGATGATCCCAGAATGGTGGTTTGAACTTTTTTTAAGCTATGTGTGTCGTTGGGTGTGCGCAGTTATTGCAGTTTACAAACAGATGCCCAAAATAAAAATCTGATGACACCATTGCATCTGGGATGATGACATTACCTATGAACATTCCTAACCTTGACCGATACGAGTCGAGGGAAAAAGTTAATTTTTGGAAATTTCTAGTAAAATAAAATATATAAAATAATTTGAATGGTTTATTTTGTTTTATTTTATTTGGAAACAACCACTGTAGCATAACAACGGGGCAGCTGTTTCGATAATTAATACAGTGCCATAATGACTGAGAAATAGAAATGCTGAGTCATTAATGTCGCAATGCAATAGGACACATAAATGTGTTTCCTTTTTTAATGGGTCAATCGAATGTTGGTCATTGGCAGAATATTGAGAGAATATCTAGTGGATTCTTTGAAAATTGGAGAGAACTCTAGATAGTGGAGGACTATGAATCAAAAGCACAAATCTCTACACCAATAGAGTTGAAATATATTGACGATAATCACTGTGGAATCCCTTTCATTATCGATCGATCCCTCCTCTAGGTAGGGTTTTTTATTTAGATTCTTCCATTCCCCGTTTATAATATTAAACGAAGAATGTGGATCAGCCCATAAATAGTTTGACTCGAAGATTATGTGTTCTTGTAGGAGGGATTTTTTTGAGTTGTATTTGGGGATTAATCCATGATGTTGAAATCCTTGTTTTGATTATCTCTATTTAATAATTCTAATAGGAGTATATGAGTGTTGTGTTGAATGACGGTGGAGGTTTGTTCCTCTTTTCTTTTCTGATTTGGATTTCTTCCCCCTCTTTTTATCCCACGTTCTTCACGTTATTCACAGAGTGATGAAAAACAGATCATTGCGCAACCATTATGAAACTCAAAGCTCCCAATTTGTAGGTATGACATCATGATGGCCTTTCTGAGGTGTGACAACAATGGTGGACGACGAATCGGCTCGGATCTGGAGAGCCTATTATTTGACTGTTCTACACGTGTGTGGATCGATACACAGTTTAGGGATAGATCAGAGGCCCAAACACAATAGAGATGACTTAGGGACTATGGGGTGAGTATAATCTTCATGTTTCTTAGTAAACAGATGGTCAGATTGAATATCAGAGCTCCACCCAAGGGGAAGTGGCGGAAGTTCACGATTTTGGAAATTTCCATAACACAAGTTGTGTATCCCGAAAAACACATCAGGTAATAATGGCTATGTGGAGTCTAGGGTTCTGTGGTGCATAAAGTGATTACAAGACGTGTTATCTAAAGAGCACGGTATGTGGGTCCCTACACGGAAATTGATGTGTATCTAGTGGATATATGAACACGGGGTCGGGTACATGGTTGTGTAATCCATTACATTTCCAGACCAGGCTGACTTCTTGGGATACCTCGTGTAACTGATACATGAGTTGTGAAACAAGGGTTGATGTTATGTAAAGGCACATGGATAGAATAAACAGAGTCCTCCTTGGATAGAGGAACACAGTGTCGAACTCTCTTACAAAACATGTATACCTTATTCTACATGACTATCCTTACGACACATGACATTGTGCACAGGCTATACTCGGGGTCACAAGACATAGCGTGTGACAATTCTACAAATAGTTTACTTCTCAGTACAAGGGTTGACCTTCTTGTCCAATTTATCATGGACACGTTTTGTTTCGGTTTGTGCCCCATTTTCCCTTTCCCCTGATGATCAAGTATCATTCCCTTTTTCATTAGTGTGATCCCTTTAGCAGGACTTTCTGGGATATAGTCAGGTATCCATCCGAGTGGCCTAGAGCGAGATCCTATAACCATTAATTACCCTAGGTATAGTCATGTATTTACTAGACTATCCCCACATGTCACAGATCCACTAATTAGTAGGTGAATCCAGATGAGTGGTGGTATCCGCCAAGGCCCTGGTAGTGATCCTCGCCATTGTATCGTGATATATCCCCACTCAGGAGTGTGTTCTCCCAGAATTAGTTTATCTATCTCTCTTGGATTTTCTTGTTGGATAGTACATCTCATACGGACATCATCGGGGCAATCAGACTCGGGGAGTGAGTCCTCTTGGACGAGTGCTTCCTGTATTCTTCAAACTGAATACCTAAAGGTGGTAATGTGGTTGTGTGACTTGTCTCTAGACTAAAATTCTAGGTTTTGAGTATATCTAGATTGTTTCCACCTATTAAATGTTCAGTATACATATACAGTGTGGAGATAAATTTTCATATCTGTTGTGTATGGCTTCGTGGTTTTCGGTGTCCTCTACTATGTATTGTTATACTCAACCTGGAATGGGCTTTGCCCGAATGTATTGTGCCTTGTGTAGACAAGAAGCCTTTCCACAGAGTTCAGGGAGAACTAGGACATGACTGAGCTTTCAGAGATCCCTACAGGCCAAGGTTTTCTTACAGCTATGAGCAGTTGTCCCTTTAGCTCTTTCTATTTATAGGTTGGACTTTGTTTTTTACAGACACTTGTTTTTTTTTCTTGTTTTAGTGGAATTGTATTCTAGCCATGTATACATTCGCTACCATACTTCCGTCATACTCTGTTGGTTGGGTTTAGTTGTATACATGCATTTTTTTCCTTAGTGGTTTATACATTTTAGCATTTTTGGGCACGGAGATGTGGGCGAGTGTAAATGTACATAGGAAATGCCTCTCATGTCACTAATATGCCTACATGGTGCTAGTTAACAGCCCCATGCTTATTGAGAGGGGGGGCTAGGGGAGTCGTGGCACGGGCCCCACTGGGAGGGGTCATGATAGAGTGGTATCTGAGGTGGTTGGTTCTACCTTAGGACCAAGAGTCTATGAGATTGGTTCGGGGAAACAGTGTAGTGTGTTTTGAGCACGGATTTCATGACAGAGACTCCAGTGTTTGTGAAAGCAGTCGGCGTATCAATACACTTGGACTCTAATAACTTGTTTTTTGACTCGATACATGAAAACACTATTTGTAGAGAAATAATTGATTGGTACATGAATCATATATGAATGGGTTATGTTTTCCATGTCCTTTGTGTCAGCTATCCAGATATACTCATCGAAAATGGTACATCATGTTCATTACATGATTCCTCTGTGATGCATCCCTCGATGGAATCCATAGTGTGATTATGAGGATGACCCCCTCAATGATGAGGATTCGATATATGGACCAGTTTCCCAGGTGTTTCCTCTAGGTGGCGCACCTTCTATACCACCACCAGTGGAGCTGCCCGAGGTACTTGCACTACCTACTGATGAGGGGCGCAAGATGAGTAAACTCCATGAGTTCCAGAGATAGAGGCCCCTCAGGTTCCAAGTTGAGCCCAACCCTTAGACGGCTAAGGACTAGTTTGAGGTGGTGATCAAATTTTTCTACCTCGTGAGAACACTGATGGACCAGATAATGATCTTGGGAGCCATCCTTCTTCATGGTTCAGCGGACGATGGTGGAGTCTGACCACATAGACTCGTGACGAGGAGAAGCTTTCATGGAATGAGTTTAAGTGAATCATTTTTGAGGATTTCTCACTGGTTAATCTGATAGAACTGTGTGTCCAAAAGCTTCTACTGCTCTAGTAGGGTAGTTAGACAGTGGATGACAATTAATCGTGGTTCACCATCCTTGCCAGGTACTCGAAAGATATGGTTAGAGATCAGTACATCAGAGCTTAGACCATCGAGTGAGGTCTATGATAGGACATCCGAGCAGTGTCATGCCTCATTTCATTCCATCATATGCAGGAGTTCTCTAGTGGTCCCTGGTGATCGAGAGATTATAAGTGAAACATAGATAGTCGACGGTAGTTAACATCTGGAAGGATGGTGATGAGACCTCTAAAGTTAGTATCAAACGTCAGAGACAGGGAACAGGATGTGGGAGACATCACAAGAATTCCTAAAATAGGGGTTTGGAAGTACAGGGTTCTTAGGCTGGATCCAGCCAGCATAGGGGGAGGTGAAGCTACTAATGTGATGGCAGGGGACACCTAGCAAATGATTTTCTAACTCGTCAAGCTACTGATAGAGAGAAAAGGGATGGAAAACTGAAGTAGTGGCAGAGAGTGGAGCAGAAAGACACGCCAGGTGGAAGATGTGGCAGAGGAGAAGGGAGAGCTGCAGGTGGTGGAAGATGCCTTGATCTACTTCCACCAATACCCCTAGGAGGTCCGCACCAGGCATATGGAGCTCGAGGACATGTGAAATGACAGCTACATGCAGTCGAGGAGTACGACCCAGGGACTCCAGAAATGATCCGAGGTATGATATGTGTCTTCTCTACCTTATCATTTGTACTTATAAAAATAGGTTCTAGTAATTCCATCCTCTCCACATGTCTTGTACGAAACGGTGAGATTCCGGTAGAGTCCTTGACTCAATCCTCGCTTTTTGAGATACATATGGAAGCATACTCGATGATCATGCACCTTTTCGGATAGTTTGATCTTACCCATGGAGGCAACAGTTTTGATTTTTTCCTCTTGGTGGTAGAGTCGAGGCCTTACAATGCCATTCCTAGTATGGATTGTTTATCTTTGGGCCATGCCTAGATTAATTTCTTTAGGTGAAGAGTGTAGTGTGTCTGTAGTGATGGGACAATGTTTTCCTTTGTTAGTAAAATGGAGACACAAGAAACACTAGATGGGCTCATGCATAGGATGGTATAGAAAATCACTCATGAGTTGTCTATAATTACCCTCAGAGTAGTAGATGTTGTGATCTTCCAGTTCCCAATATTAGTGGTGGAGTATGAGGAAAATTTTCTCAAAGATTTTACAGTACAACCTCCCCACCAATAAATCGACATACTCCTAGAGAAGACACTGGATTCCTCATCAGCATATCAGATGGCTCTAAAAGAGCTTCGTGATCATAGGGTGCAGTTGGAGGATTTCCAAAGCAATGGTTTTTTGAGTCCCAGCGTTTTACCATGGGCAGGCCGAGTATTGTTATCTAATAATGCATGTGGGAGTTTTGAGGTTGTGTAGGGATTTCTGGTGCCAAAACAAGGTAATGGTTAAAAACATGTATCCACTACTGAGGATCGACAACCTGTTCAACTTGTGGAGAGCGGAAAAGTGGTTCTCAAAGGTTGACCTTTGGTCATGTTTCCACCAGTTAGGATTACCTGACAAGGATATACCAAATATGTCTTTCAGATGTTGCTTTGGTCACAATGAGCACCTGGTGATGCCTTTCGGAATGACGTACACCCCAACAGTGTTCATGGGACTTATGAACCAGATCTTCGAGCCCTTCATTGACTAGTTTGTGCTGGTATTCATTGACGAAATCCTTGTGTAATCGGAGTCAGAGGATGAGCATGTGAGACACTTGTGGATGGTTCTGGGAAAACTACTAGAGAAGTAATTTTTTTGGAATCTCTTGAAGTGTCTGATCTGGATTCAAGAGGTCCACATTCTGGGACATGTAATTTTTCTAGATGGAGTAGTTATGGTCCCAACCAAGATGGAGGAAGTGTTATCATGGGATCCACCTTGGATCATGATGGAGGAGAAGAGATTCCATCGGATGGCAGTATATTACCAGAGAATCATTCATGATTTTTTCTCGAATTTCATCACCGATAAAAAAATTAACTAAGAATGGGAAACCCATCATGTGGATGAAGATGTACTAGATGTATTTCTAAAATATATGGCAGAGTTTAATGATAACACTGATCTTGAGATTATTGGAGGAGGGTGTCAAGTACTTATTTATCAGCGATGCATTGGGGACCGGGCGTGGTTGTGTCCTGATGTAAAGAGAGGCAGTGATTGCTTATGGATCGCACCAGCTTATGCCACATGAGCAGAACTATGTGACCCATGATCTCGAGTTGTTAGTGGTATTCTTTGCGTTAAATAAGTGGTGACACTCCCTAATGGGTGAGTATTTCATCATCTACTCTGACCACAAGAACCTCAAGTACATCTTCTCACATAAGGATTTGATTATGAGATAGAGGCATTTGCAAGAGTTCCTCCAGTACTATGATATCGAGATCATCTATTCTATTAGGAAGTGGAACACGGTGGCAGATTCTCATAGAAGAAGGTCGATCACATTGCTGTTGAGCGATCTGATAGAGTAGTTATCCAAATTGTAGTTTTCCTTAATAGATAGAGAGGATTAAACTTACCTACAATCGAGGGATGTCACCCCTCTATTCATATGTCAAGTTATGGTGTAAAAACTTGGGGATGACAACTATGAGGCTTTATGTGCTCAATTATTTAGAGGGCATGCTCCTAATGGGTATTCTCAAGGTGGGAAACACATACTTCTTTTCTGAGGATTCACTATTGTACCAATGGGGTTGTAGGAGGAGGTCATGATGGAGATTCATACATCCCCCTTGGTGGTACATCCTAGAGTGGAAAAGTTGTACTAGGATATCCGATGAATGTTCTTATGGTCTTTTATGAAGAAGGTAGTTGTAGAGTTCTTTTATCGATGTCATATGTGCTAGCAGGTGAAGGATGAGAACTATGTTCCAGGGGGATTAGCTCACCCCTACATGTTCCATAGTAGAAGTGGGATGGAATATCATTGAACTTCTTGATGGGTTTACCACAGACGTCCAAAGGGAATGATTCCATCATGGTGATCGTTGACTGACTCACCAAGTCACCCCACTAACTAGATATTAGGGTCAAGAGTCCTGTAGAGTTCTTGGGATGCCTCTACATGTAGCAGATCATCGGATTCTTGGAATCCCATCGACAATAGTCTCAGATTGAGAAGCCTACTTCAGATCCTAGTTTTGGAAGGGATTGCAAGAGCCTTTGGGGTCTCAGCTACACTTGAGAATAGTGTTCTATCCCCAGTCATATGGTCATATGGAGAGGCCCATTCATGTTCGGTAGGATATGTTCTGGGCATGTATCTTGTACATTGGTAACAGTTGGGTGGACCACCTTCCACTGGTGGAGTTTGCGTACAATAACAATTATCAATTCAATGTTGGAATGGAATCATTCGTTCCATTATATGGGAGACCCTGATAGTCACCACTTTGCTGGACCGAACCTGGAGAGTCTGCACTATTGGGGCAAGAGTTGGTATATGCTACCAACAAGAAGGTTAAAAATCATCTGGGAGTGGATGAAGACTGCAATGATCCGGTAGAAGTCTTATGCTGACAGATGATGGAGACCACTAGAGTTAGAAGTAGGGGACCATGTCATCCTTAGGGTCTCACCTTGGTGAGGGTCACAGAGATTTGGCTGAGGCAGAAAGTTATCTCTGAGTTTTATCAGACCTTTCTATATACTGCACATAGTTGGTAATGTTGCGTACCACCTATCTCTACCACCATAGTTTCATCGAGTTCAGGATGTCTTCCACATGTCACAGGTGAGGAGGTATGTGCATGACCCATTACACATCATCGACTGGGGCAAGCTGGAAATCAAGGATGGAGTGTCCATTGCTGAGTACCTGGTGGAGATCAAGGATCAGCATTAGAGGATCCTCTGTGGGTGAATTATTCCATTGGTGGGAATCCAGTGGCAGTACGAGAATCTTCTGGAGAGCACGTGGGAGTGGGAGTCTCAAATTCATGCCATTTACCCACATATTTTTGAGTATCCTTTTTTTGGATTTTAGATGACACAACACCCCATGGTTTGGAGAATGTATTGTCTCATATTTTCATTGTATTATTTTAAATATTATATGATATTATTACAAGACCAATAGAGTAGACGACACCTCATTTAAAGACCCGATGAGCCCGGAATGGTGGTTCCAACTTTTTTAAGTAATGTAAGTTGGTGGGTGTGCGTAGTAGTGGCAGTTTAAAACAGATTCCCATAATGAAAATATATGGGAATAGTTGCGTCCGGGATGATGACTTTACCTAAGAATAGGCATAACCTTGACCGACACTATTCAAGGTAAAAAGTAAATTTGTGGACGTTTTCATTAAAATAAAATAAAATAAAATAGTTTGAATGTTTTTTTTATTTTTATTTTATTTTATTTTATTAGGAAACATATGTTGTTGCATAATGACGGGGAAATGGTTTTGATAATTAATATTGTTCCATAATGACTCTGAAATAACAACACTGACTCATTACTTCCATAGCGCAGCAGGACACAGAAACACATTTCCAACTTTTAATGGAATAATTGAATGTTGGTTGTTGGCATAAGTTTGAGTGAAAAACTTATGGATTCTTGGATCCGTGGAGATAACTCTCGATGACGAATGACTGCGAATCAAAAGTGATAATTGCTATTCCAACAGAGTCGAATGATCTCAACAACAATGATAACAGAACAATCCCTTCATCGGCAATGGATCCCTATTCAAGGTTGGGGTTTTTTATTTCAATTCTTCCTTTCCCCGTTTTTGAAATAAAATGACAACCATGGATCAACCCACAAATAGTTCGACCCACAGATCGTGGGATCTTTCAAGAGGGTTTTTATTGTATTGTTTTTGGGGAATAATCCATGATGTCGAAATCCATGTTTAAATTCACTATTTTTAATCCTTCTAATGGGAGCAGATCAATTCCATGATGAATGATGATAGAGGTTCGTTACTTTTTTTTATTGGGATTTGGATTTCTTCCACCTCTTTTTACAACGTGTTCTTCAAGTTTTTGATGGAGCGATGAACAATGGATTGTTGCACATATATTCTGAAACTCAACGATACCATTTTGGAGGTTCGACATCATGATGTTCTAGAAGAGGTGCGATGAAAAGGGAAGATGACGAATCAGCTCAGATTGGGTGAGACTTTTTTTCAAGCATTCTTCGCACGGGTGGATCGATATGCTTTTTTGGGACAGATTGGAGGCCTAAAAATAATAGAGCTGTCTTCAGGACATCGGGAAGACCGTAATATTCAATTTTCATGGAAAATAGACAACCATATCGACGATTAGAGCTCCACCCATGGGGTGAAGGCGGAGGTTTTTGATTCTAGAAAATTCGAGAACACTGGGCGTGTTTCCCGAAGAAAATGGCATGTAGGTTCTGCTAAGTGGAGGCTAGGGATCCGCAGTGCATCATGCAATGAAATGACTTTTTCTACAAAGAACATGATGTGTGCGTCCTTACAAAGTAATCTCTATGTATCCAGTTGATACACCGACACAGGGTTGGGTACATGGCCGTGTATTCCACTAAACGACCAGACCAGGCTGACTACATGTGTGACCCCATGTAACTGATACATGAGTTCTGAAACACGGGTTGAATCCATGTACTGGAACATGGCCAGAGTACATGTAGTCATCCTCGAATATAGGAACACAAAGTGTCACTCTCTTAATCACCATGTATACCTTCTTCTACATAACCAAACTTATGTCATAAGACGTAGTACACGGGTAGTACCCGGGGCCAGAAGAAATAGTGTGTGACACTTCTACAGGCCATATATTTCACATTACACCGCTTGATCTTCTTGACCACTGTATCTTGTACTTTTTTGTTTGGGTTAGTTCCCCTTTTTCCAATTACCCAGAAGGTCGTGTGTCATTTCCATTTTCAGGAGTGTGATTCCTTCAGCAGGACATTCCAGGATAGTGTTAGGTATCCCTCTGAGAGGCCAGGAGTGATATCCTTTATCCATTATTGACCCTTGGTAGAGTCAGGTATCGACGTGACTATCCCAACAGGGAACTTATTATCTACAGAGTAGATGAATCCGGATGAGTCGTGGTATCCGCCAAGGCCACAGTAGTGATCCTCATCTCTATATCGTGATATTTCCCCACTCATGAGTGTATACTCCTAGATTGAGTGTATCTGTCTCTTGCGGATTTTCCCAACAGGCAATACATCTCAAACAGTCGTCATAAGAGCTATCATACTTGTGGAGTGAGTCCTCTGTGACATGTTCTTTGTGGAATCAGTGAACCGAATCTCTAGTGGGGATAATGCGGTTGTGTGACTTGTCTCTAGACTAAGGGTCCAAGTTTTGAGTATATGTGGAAGTTGTTCACCTATTAAATGTTTATTAGAAATTTACTATGTAGATATGATTGTACTTATCCTTTGTGTATTTCTTCATGGTTTTCAAGGGCATGTACTTGGAAATGTTATACTCACCCCTGCACTGGATTTTCCCACACGTATCATGTCTTTTGTAGGCGAGCAACCTTTTGACAGAGTCTAGGGAATACCAGGATTGGATCGAGAATTCTGAGTTCCCTATAGGACAAGGTGTTCCTACGGCTATGAGAAAAAATCACAGTACCCCTTTGGGTTTACAGGTTAGACATTGTTGTTTTTAGAATCTTATTTTTTCTTGTTTGGTGGGCTTGTTTTCTGGCCCAGTTTACTTTTAGTCATTTACTTCGGTCGTACTCTGTTGGTGGTTTTTAGTTGTTTGCATTCATTTTCTTCCTTAGTGGTTTTTACATATAATTATTTGTGCGCTTGGAGATATGTGTCTTCATACATATACATAGGCAAAGCCTTTTATGTTTGTAATATGACTACTTAGTGCAATTCACCAGCTCCTGGACTATTGGTGGTTGGTATGGAGAGTCGTGGAATGGGCCCCACCGGGACGGGTCGTGACACCTAATTTGAGGCATGGAATGAAGATCTGATATTCTATAGAAAACCCAACTACATGCCCTGTATGATGATAAATACACAGATTGTATCACCTCAACAATAATCAGAAGGGTTTTGGAAAAAAATAATGATGGAAAAATGGGTAGACCTACAAAAAGTTGTGTACGCTGACCTTAGATGAGTATCAAATGTGGAGGATCACATGGGTAAGATCACATTTGTAAGTACATGGCCAGGGTTATGGAAGGGTACCCAAGTACACATACATGACTAGATCACATGGGATGCATCACGTGTGATGGAATATTCCATGTAATCAATTACACAGATATGGTGTCATGTACATTAACACTAGGTATGTATACATATATTAGGTCTATTATGAGGATAAGGAAATGACATGACCTAGACTCGGGTATCGTGGACATGCCATGAAGTCCACTCAATTGGTTTGTACTCCCACATTGTCAGGATCGATGTGCTTGATTGAGACACAACCTGGTGGTGGAATAGGACCACACTCATTGTGGGTCCCATAATACATTGTGTAATACATGATACCTTTTGGGAAAAACATTAGGGTTCTGAATATACATTGTTTGGACTCAGATTTAGGCATGTGAGTGGCCTATATTGAGTGTTTTTTTCAAATAATTGGATGGTTCCCTCAGTTTTGGATTTCCTGATATGATGTGAATGCTCTAGGAACAATTCTCATTTACTATACACCTTATGAATTATGTGATCAGATATGATCACTAGATGCTTCTCCTAAGTGTAACCCCTATCTGATGGGGCATCAGACCACAATTATTAGAGTGGAATGCCCTTTCACAGTAGAGAGCAGGTCCTCGTTCACAAGGGTGGACCCCCATCAGCATGGTCAAGGGTCTTCTATTTCTATACTTATAATGAAACAACCCTATTTTATTGGGTGATCATCCTCAATGACTATAGTGGAACCCCCATCATCATGGTTGTGGGGTTCTCTTATTGCAACCTTCCTAGTGGAACACTCTACTATATCGGGAGTGGGTCCTCAATGATCATATTGGAACCCCTATCAGATAGGTAGTAGGTCCTTGATGACTAGAGTTTAACTACCCTTCAATAAGGGTCTGGGTAATCTATTAATCGAGTGAAACCCCTTCACATCATTGGGTACATGTCTCATGACAATATTGAGGACCCCCTCCCTCCCCCCATCGACATGGACATATGACCTCTACAGATATTATCCCAATGTATATTTCCTGTTGTTCTTGGTCATGGGTCCTCTACGTAGTTATTTTTACCATCAAATATGATTCATATAGAAGATAAAATTATTGGGATTGATAGTTATATCTAGAATGATGTGTGGGATATTGGTCATCATTGATGAAATTTTGGAACTCTTGGAGACCCTTATTCTTAGATTAAGCTATGATATTGAGATCCACGAACTCTCTCATTTCAGATTCATTAACTATATATATATATTATGTATCCACACTATGGATTTGGTTACTCTCTTTACATGGGAAGCAAATACATGTGAGGAGTGACACATGTTTTTCATGTTTAGTTTCTCAGGGTTGGAGGAGACTACTCTTTTTTAATATGTGGCACAAACTTGACATATAATTCATTTACTCATTATGTTAATCCCTTATCCTTTTTTATGATACATTCAATCTCAGTTTGTTCAAGAATTTCTGTAGGAATGTATCTTAATTCTAATGTATTTCCTTCCTGTGGTATCTCATAGTACTCCCCTTCAGAATTCAAGGAATCCTAAAGGGTATGTGTGTTATAACCTTTGAATGGGTTTGTCAGCATGTGTCATGTCTTATGTAGATGATGTATAGGTCAGTGACGACATTAGATGATCTTAGGGAACCCATGTACTTTTAAACACATATGAATGTCAAATCTTGGTATCCAAGGTCTATTCTCTATCAATTGTTAACTTTTATATATTTTTTTAAGTTGGTAATATAAGGACCAGACCATAAAAATTACATAATCTTGAATTATGACAAGAATTTACATTGAGGATCTATTAAGGCTTAGTGTTTTAGTGAATTTGGCCTTAACTACTACATATCAACTTGAGTATTAAAAGTAGGAAATACTACTCAGTATCCATTTTTTTATTAAATAAAAACTCATAAAAAGTAACTAGTCTATTTCCATGTTTTAGACTGCATGACTTTTCCTTGATCCCATCCTTCACCCTATTCATTTTTAAGTCTTGTGGAAAAATATTTCAAAAATATGGGATCAGCATACAAATCATAGTAAGGGTTATAAAATAAGGAAGGAAAACATTATCCCATAATTAAATACAAATCAATGAAACCATACATTAAAATCATAACATATCTTATGAAATCATAAGATTTATGAATAACACACACAAATTATATATCATAAAGGTAACTTATGGAATTCATAGCATACATATATTTTAGCTACCACAGCTACATAGGGAGTCACATTTTGAATACCCATCACAGTATAGTCCATAAATATGTTAGGATAAACATTAATGTTTACCTCTATCACGTTACCCAATGCTTTGGAGAGTTATCTCGGGCTCACCTTCCATAGGATTATCAAGAAACCACTCGTATATATAAACAATGCCCAATAACCATAACATAATCATAACACATAACAAAAGCATAGAATAATGGTAACATTTCCACATTCAAATCTCTATATATCAAAATCCGGATATTGAAATAAACAATTCTTTATCAAACAATTTTCAAAACCATATAAAACATTTAATAAAGAGATTTATGAATGAAATTGTCCCATAACACGTTGAAACTTTTAAATAAATTATCATTTGAAAACATTAATGTCCCTATAAATTGTAAGAACCCAGACCTTCTTTTCAGGTATGTTTTCTATTTCTGGTCGTTTTTTAGAAAAAGAGTATTTTCATGTGGTTGTGTAGGGGCACATGGTTGGCGCACGGTTTGAAAAAACCGTGGGGCCAGCCCAAGATATTGTGCACCATTGACAGTGGGATCCACATGGGCTGTGTATAGTTTTTCAAACCGTGCGGGCTGGCCATGTGAATTCCCTAGGTGAGATAGTGGCAACTGCATGGTTGGTGCACGGTTTGCCAAACCGTGCAGCGTAACCGTGTGTCCACATAAAATTTGGGTTTTTTAATTTCTGGGACACTCGGGATTTCCCATTCCTCCACCTTTCTTCCTCCTACTCGTGGCTCACGTGGGAGTTGCGATTTTCAGAGGATGGGGGATCTCCTTGGCTCGTTTTGGAGGCAAATAGTAGGGCTTTCTTGGTGGATAGATGGTTGTTCTTCTCGGGTAAGTCCCTCCTCATACTTTATCCTTGGTTTCCCCTAGATCTTCTCTTCCCTCTCTCAAGGTTTTCTAGATCTACATCCTTTTCATGTATATGTAGTGTTGGGTATGCCTTGAGTTTTTTTAAGGCTTCTGGATGACAGGAAAGGAGTTTAGAGAATTCTTCCATGAAGCGGTAGCCCGGATTAATGGGTGCGTTTGATTGTGGATCGTTTCACTGGAACCCTAAAGGTAGATGGTTTGTGACTTTATGTTGAATGTCCTTGAATATTATGTGCAAATTCCATCAATACCCTTGAAAGGGGTATTGTATGTTTACTGCTTTACCCTTGTTTTATGCCTTCCATGCTAATATGCCTGTGTAGAGGATGTTTGAATTTGAATATTGTTGAACTATTATGCTTTAGAAGTTATGCCCATGCACATTCTATTTATGAATGTTTGGTCCTATTTTTTCTTGGATGCTTTGTATGCTTCTATGCCTGTTGTGGTAGGATGGAGAAATGTTTTCCGACGTGCTTGATATGTTGTAGAACTATTTAGCCATGTAGTTATGTATGTCTACTTTGGAAATATTGTATTTCTATGTCGTTATCCTACAAATTTCCATGAGAACCGGGTGTAGTAGACTATAAGGGGATAGACCGAGTGAGCTTCCATAGAGTGTATATGAAATTTAGGCTATATGGGGATTGACCAACTGAGCATCCTCAGATATCCTAGGATTACTTTGGGCTATAAGGGGATAGACTGCGAGATCTTCCACAGATAGTCCTTGAATTCTTTAGACTATACGGGGATGGACTACGTGATCTTCCTCATAGAGTCTCTATTTTTTTGTTTGAATCACATGATTACCATAGGATATATGAGAGATTGACTGTGTGAGCTTCCTTAGGGAGTCTACGAATGACATGGGCTATAAGGGGAATTGACCGAGTGTGCTTCCTCAGAGATTCCTTGGCCATGGTAATATAAGGGGAATTGACTGTGTGATCATCCTCAGAGGGTTCCTAATTACCCTAGACTATAAGGGGAGTTGACTTTGTCTGCTTCCTCAGAGAGTCATTATATTTCAGTATGACCAAACCAGAGGGGTTAGGCTGAGAGCACTACCCAGAAAGTTGTTCATACCTATTTGGTAGGACAATAGGCGATGGTTGTGAGTAATTCCCAGAGGGTTAGTAGTTGTGCTTTTCTACTTGTTAGCTATTGCTTGACTTCGGATCTATTGATTGTTTATTATCGATCGTGTTCCGGTTTACTATTTTCTGTAATTTTACCTGCCATATATTCACTGACTGTTAGGTACAGATCTTTGGGAGGTTTCTACTGGGATATAGTCTCACACCATGTTTGTGTCATGATTTTGGGACCAACATACAATATTGTTATTGGTATACACAAGGGAAAGCGACCTTCGACTTCAGGCACATGGCTTGCTTTGGAGCTGGAGAGATTGGGACCAAGCTTAGGCTTGCGATGCTGAGGAGCTGTTTATCATTATATTGTAACTATTTCTAGTACTGTTTGTATTTCCATCATTATGAATTCTTTGGCTGTTTTCCTTGACATATGTATCATTCAACATATATATAAGTGCTCCTACTGTTTATCATATTTAGTCATCTGTTGTTCACTTGTGTATGGATTGTTTACTACTTATGCTATTGTTTATTGTTTTTTGTTCTCCTCAGTTGTATACTCTCCCAATGAGGGCATAGTTTTCCCACTTTCACACCTAAGGCCCTCACTTCTAGTCGGTAGTCTCTGGCATTCGGGGAAATTAACATGAGGCCATGTGACCAACCGGGTATGGGTCGCCTCTGGGTGGCTTCCGGAACCGAGACGTTACGAAGTGGTATCAGAGGGTTTCTTTTCCCATGACTTATTGTTTGATGCCTATTGTCAGGGATAGGATGGAATAGGTACATGGTAATAAGTTGTGCCTGGGAGTAGCTACCCCATGTATAGGGAAAATCCATAGTACCTCATTTATTTCAATTTTACTGGTTTTCAATTTTAAAGTGGATTTGATTTCACCGTTTGGTGACTCACATGCTTTGTGTTGCTACCGTTATTGTTCTTGTGGTTCTATTTCTGCCGCAACCTGATGATATGAGGGTCTTCCATCTCATGCATCGTATAGGCAGTTGTTATAAATCACATTCCAAGCATTCTTTCCATGACATATATTATTCATTATCAATTGCATGTTGTTGTGATAGACATTGTGTAGATTATGTATGCTATTGTGATAGATTAATTGATAGAATCCCTGCTTTATTATAGGGATTTTGATTGTATAGTTACTTGCTTATATGGACACCATTATTTGGTTATTGAGGTGCTATGGGACCTCATGGACCAGAATTTGGTGGATCATTTCTTGTTTACCTTGTTTATAACTTGTGTAAGATTCCAAGCATTGAGTTGTGGGGAGTATGGGCCCTCACGGATCCAAATTTGGCACTTTAAAAGTTTTTTTCAGTGTTTATTTGGGTTCTAGAGTAGTTTCTAAGGATTACTATCTAGAAAAACCAAGAATGTGTGACTTGTAGATTTGACTACACGACATGTGTTCTTCTGTTTAAGAAAAAACGATATTTCATAAGTACAAATTGTGTACTCTCTGTACACATCGTGCACTCCTATGTTTCAGTCCTTGTTAATCCTGATCTACGGTGTGCACTCGACCTTGTAGAGTCATGCAACCAAAAGGTCCTCCAGCTGTTAGCCAGTTACATGGAAGTGATCAGACACTCGATACGGTTGATCAGGGACTTCCAGTAGATCCTTTTGTTGTTCCAGTCTTGGTACTAGCAGTTAAACTAGTTACTTGTGATGATTCCCAGTTCAGGGAAGGCTTTATCAGGATGATGTGGACCTTTTAGGGAGCATCGCCCCCCGATCTGTCGATGTTTGATCTGACGCGGGTCTTCTACAGCAGCATCCTCCCACTTTTTTAGGGGAAGGAGGACCTTAGGCTGCAGAGTCGTGACTCGAAGCCACGTTGACAATTTTCAAGCCTCTCGAGGTACCACCAGAGAGGAGGGTGAATCTCATGACCTACATGCTTTGAGACTCCTCCAAGAGGTGGCGAGATGGAATCTCTCAGGTAGGATGCCACCATAATATGGATTGGGAGGGTTTTCAGTATATTTTCTATGATTTCTTCTACCCGAATACCTTGAGGGCCGACCGAGCCAGAGAGTTCATGAGCATAGAGCAGAGTACTCCTATGAGGGAGTATTCCTCTCATTTCACGGAGCTGCAGCGTTTCACGCCTATCCCTGTAGGTGATGATTTGTTCCTGGATAGGATTTTTGAGGAAGGTATCGGGCAGGAGATCCATTCCCATGTGAACATCTTCAGTATGACTTCGATATCCTCCATCGTCAACCAGGCGCTGATCACAGAGCACATTCTGAGGAATTATTTAGTAGTGAGCCAGGGCGGTTTGACATCCCGAGTTAATATTCCTACTTCTGATAGCAGGAAGCCCCACACAGAGTCTGTGCGAGGAGATCCATGTAGGCGAGGTGCATCTTCTTGTAGCTAGGTAGTGTGCTACCAGTGGGGGATATGGGGGCATACTATGCCTCAGTGCCAGAGAGACCCGATGGAGTGCCGATCTTTCGGCAAGATGGGCCATATTCATCGTTTCTATCAGATATTGTCACCAGCAGCTGGTGATAAGGGTTCTTCTATGACTCCTCATATAGGAGCAGCACCACTAGTTTCTCACCAGTCCGGGAACTGGAGTTCTTCTAGCCGTTCATGCCGAGCTGGAGATCGTGGCCACGGTGGTCAGTCACCAGGCTACTAGCGACAGCTGGGTGGATCCGCTCATAGTAGTCAGGTAGGGTCACAGAACCACGGAACTGGCCAGAACTGTGCAGTGGAGCAAACCCATCAGGAGCAGGATCTCGACCCCTCTACGGTTCGAGGTACGATCCTAGTAGCCTCATTTTATCATCAACCCTTTTTGATACAGGTGCTATGAATATCTTTACATCTGTTTCTATCTCATAAATCCTTGGTTTCTGTATCTTTTCTTCTGTTGATGTCTTATCTCTATACCCAATGTTGTGAACTAGATCGGTTAGTGTACGTCAGTTCAGAGGGTTCCCTCTTGAGGTTGTGGGGTGCCACTTATTACTGGTCTTCTATGTCATATAGATGACGAGCTATGATATCATTCTCAGAATGGACTGGTTAGTTCCCTTCCATGTAGTCGTCTATTGCTATCGTCACTGGGTGAGTTTCATATCACCAAAGGGTGGATCATTTCTTCATCAGGGCGAGTGGGATGTCTAGGCGAGTCGAGCTGGAGCTGAGCATCATGGGCTAGGAGGAGTTACAACCCAGATTTGTAGTCTATATCTGGATGACCAGGGGACATCACAGTTATACATTCCTCTAGTAGTGGATCATTTCAGGGACGTCTTTCCAGATGAATTTTCAGGTTTTCCTCTAGAGCGTGAGGTATAAATTTATATTGAGCTCTAGCCATGATTGGAACCAGTGTCATTCCTCCTTATTGTATGGCTATACCTGAGTTGCAGGTTCTCAAGAAGAATTTGGAGGAGTTTGGAGGGCAAGGGTTTCATCCGACCCATTACTTCTCCTTTGTGTTCACGTGTCCTATTTGTGAAGAAGGCATACGACACTATCAGGCTTTGTGTGGATTATCGGAAGCTGAACCAGTTGATGGTTAAGAACCGATATCCTTTGTTGATGATTGATGATCTCTTTGATCAACTTCAAGTTTCCCGTGTGTTCTCGAAGATTGACTTGAGGTCCAGTTACCATCAGTTGCATGTCAGTCCATCTGATATATACCTCTCACAAGTTTTAGGAGTAGGTATGGTCTATACGAGTATACGGTTATTCCATTCGATCTCAAGAATGCGCCTACAGGTTTCATGGAAATAATTAATTGAGTGTTCCATCCATACTTGGATTCCTTCATGGTGGATTTCGTGGATGACATCTTGGTGTACTCTGAAACACGACACGACCATGCTACCCATGTTGAGATCGTTCTGAGCACACTGATAGAGCATTAGTTATATTCTAAGCTCTCGAAATGCCACTTCTAGAAGGATCAGATTCACATCATGGGTCATGTTATCTCAAAGACACAAGTTTAAGTAGAACGAAAGATAGTGAGGGCAGTAGTTTACTGGGAGAATCTGAAGAATACCTTTGAGGTACAGAGTTTCTAGGGGCTGGCTCGATACTACAGATGCTTCATACAAGAATTTTAACAATTATTAGCACCACTGACAGGTCTGAATAAGAAGGGCGTGAGGTTCTTGTGGTCAGATTCTTGTGAGTCGTCCTTTCAAGAGCTGAAGGGGAGTTTGAGGTTAGCATCGATACTAGGTTTTACAGAGTCGGGAAACAGCTATACTATTTACTACGATGCTTCAGGTATCAGGCTGGGATATGTGCTGATGTAGGGAGATAGAGTCATTGCGTATGAGTCTCGGCAGTTGATGCCACGTGAGGGGAATTACCCGACACACGATCTGGAGTTTCTAGTTGTTGTTCATACCTTATGAAGTTGGATACATTATCTTCTGGGAGATAATTTTCTAGTTTTCACTGACCACAAAATTCTCAATTACATCTTCAATCAGTATGATTTGAATCTAAGACAATGTAGGTGGGTCGAGTATCTTTAGTCCTTTGACGTTGAGGTTGCTTATACACCTGGGAGAGGCAACACAGTGGATGATGCATTGATCATGAGAACTCAGATACAGGGTGTTCAGAATGCCAGCAGTTAGTGGTAGCTTTTGGCTCTGTTATCTGAGATGAATTTGGAGGTGCACGACAACCAGGGGAGGACTTTTCTTTCTTAGGTAGCTGTTACCTCTACTCTTCTCAATCGGGTATGGATGAGGCAGCTATCAGACTCAGAATGCATTGTCCTGCATGGGAGTGTGTCAGGGGATGACCCTCTTCCTGGATGGATAGTAGGAAAGGATGAGATCTGGCGGTTCTAGTGACGCGTATGAGTGATTGCGGACATACACGAGGAGCTGATGCAGGATTTTCATTCCTCAGTTTGGGCAGTTCATCCTGGCGTCACCAAGATGTATCATGATCTACACAGCCAGTATTCGTGGTCAAGTATGAGGGGAGAAGTTTCTGTTTTTTTCATGAGGTGTTCCACTGGTCAGCATGTAAAAGCATAGCATCAGCAACTAGTATGTATTTTGCAGTAGTTACCCATTCCGGAGTTAAAATGGAATGATGTTGAGATGGACATCATGACTGGTTTTCCGAGGTTGCCTTGAGGAAGTGATGTTGTTTGGGTTGTCATCAACAGGCTTATGAAGGTTTCTCACCCCTTGCTGATCTAGGAGACCTTCAGTGTGGATGAGCTGGAACGGTTGTACATCCGTGAGATTGTACGTCTACATGGAGTTTCACACTCCATTTTTTCAGACATGGATGCATGTTTTACTTCTCAATTATAGCAGGGGCATTAGAAGGCATTGGGTACACAAGTACTTTGGAGTACAACTTACCATCCCCAGACAGATGGCCAGTCTGAGCGTACGATTCAGGTGATTGAGGACATGCTCCGAGCATGCATCCATGATTTTGGAGGATCTTGGTAGAAACATATACCTCTTTTGGAGTATTCCTACAACAATAGTTTTCAAGCAACTATTCAGATGGAACCTTATGAGGATTTGTATAGTAGGTCATGCCGATCACCATTATTTTGGCTGGAGGTAAGAGAAGCAGCTTTGCTGGGACCTCAACTTGTTCAAGAGACCTCATAGCAGATATAGTAGATTCGGAAGGGGATGGGTATTGTGTAGTCTCGTCAGAAGTCTTATGCCAATCAGCAGAGATGACCTCTGGAGTTCGAGGTCGGGGATCAGGTTTCTCTACATGTCACACCGAGGTTGGGACATAAGAGGATTATGAGGCAGGGTAAGCTTTCACCGAGGTACGTCGGGATGTTTGAGCTATTGGAGAGTGTTGGGCCAGTTGCCTATCTATTGAAGTTACATCAGAGGTACCAGGCTATGCCTGATGTTTTTTACATTTCTCAGCTCTGACGTTACTTTACAGACCTGTCTCATGCTTTCCATCCTGAGAAAGATGAGTTGGAGGTGGATGCATCTTTTGAGGAGCATATTATCCAGATTTGTGATCGTAGTACGAAGGTTCTCCATGGCTGGTCTGTTCCTTTTGTATAGTTCTTATGGTAGCACAAGCGAGTGCAGGACAACACTTGGGAGAGGGAGGCTGATGCACGATTGCAGTGTCCGGAGTTGTTCGGGGTTTCTTTGTCTCCACTACGCTAGGGAAATTTGGGGACTAAGTTCTCTAAGGTGGGATGTTTTTAAGAACCTGGACTTTCATTTCAGGTATTTTCCCCTTTTCTGGTCATTTTTTAGAAAAAGGGGTTTTTTCATGAGGTTGTGCCGGGGTGTACGGTTGGCGCACGGTTTGAACAAACCGTGCGGCCAGCCCAAGAAACCGTGCACCCTTGACATTGGGCTCCACACTATTTGTGTATGGTTTTTCAAACCATGTGATAAAGCCATGAAAAATCCCTGGTTGAGATAGTGGAAACCACACGGTTTTCCAAACCATGCCGGGTAACCGTGCGGCCACTTAAAATTTTGGTTTTTTAAGTCCCGGGCCACTCTAGATTTCACATTCCTCCATCATTCTTCCTCCTACTCGTGGATCACGTGGAAGTCGCGATCTTCCGAGGTTGGGGGAGATCTTTGGATCATTTTGGAGGTAAATCGAAGGGGTTTCTTGGTGGATCAAAGGCGGTTCTTCTCAGGTAAGTCACTCCTCTTGATTTATCATTGGTTTTCCCTATATCTTCTCTTCCTTCTCTCTAGGTTTTCTAGATCTACACTTGTTTAATGTTTATCTAGAGTTGGGTTTGCCTCGAGTGTTGTTTTTAAGGCTTTTGGATGATATAGAAGGAGTTTTAGAGTGGTCTTCTGTGAAGCAGTTTCCCAGATTTGTTGGTAAGGTTGATTGTGGATCGTTTCACTAAAACCTGAAAGGTAGGTGGTCTGTGCCTTTCCGTTAAAATTACTTATATATTATGTGCAAATTCCATCAACAACCTTGAATTAGGTATGGTGTGTTTACCGATTTTCCCATGTTGTATGATATCCATGCTTGTATGCCTGTATCGAGGATGTTTGAATATGAATATGGTTGAACTGTTATGCTTTGGAGGTTCTGCCCATGCACCTTCGGTTTATGACCATTTGGTCCAGCTTTTCCTTAGAGGATTTTTCTATTTCCATGCCTGTTGTTGTAAGATGGTGAAATGTTTTCTAACAAGCTTGATATGACGTAGAACTGCTTATCCAAGTAGTTCTGTAAGTCTACATTGGCCATATTGTATTGTTGTGTCGTCATCCTACACATGGCCATGAGAACTGGGTGTAGTAGACTATAATGGGATAGACAGAGTAAGCTTCCTCAAGGATTCATTGAGAATTAGTTCATATGGGGATTGATGGAGTGAGTATCCTCAGATATCCTAGGATAACATTGTACTTGAAAGGGGACAAACCGCGAGAGCTTCCTTAGAGAGTCCTTGACTTCTTTAGACTATACAAGGATTGACTGTGTGAGCTTCCTCAAAGAGTCTCTTTTTTGTTTGATTGAATCACCTAATTACCATAGGCTATAGGATGGATTGACTATGTGAGATTCCTCAAGGAGTCTATGAAAGAATTGTTCTATAAGGGGAATTGACTGAGTGTTCTTCCACAAAGATTCCTTGACTATGGGGATATAAAGGGAATTGACTGTGCGAGCTTCCTCAGAGAGTTCTGGACTACCGTAGACAATAAGGGGAGTTGACTGTGTGTGCTTCCTCAGCAAGTCATTATAATTCAGTATGACCAAACCATAGGGGTTAGGATGAGAGCACTGCCCAGAGGGTTGTTGGTACTTGTTAGGTAGGACCAAAGGGGATGGTTGTGAGTACATCCCAGAGGGTTACCTTTTGTGATTTGATGCTTGTTAGTTGTTGATAGACTTTGGAACTGTGGATTGTTTATTGTTCCGCATGTTCATGTTTAATATTTTCCATACTTTTACCTACCATATATTCATTGTCTATTAGGCACAGATCATCAGGTGGTTTCCTACTGGGATTTAGTCTCACAACCTGTTTGGGTCATGTTTTGGGGCCCAAACAGACTATATTGTTGCAGGTATAGACAAGGGCAAGTGCCCTTTGACATCAGGTACTTGACATGATGTGGAGTTAGAGAGCATGGGACCATTCTTATGATTTCAATGCTAAAAAGCTGTTTATCAATCTATTGTAACTGTTTAAAGTATTGTTTTTATTTCCAGCAATGTGACATGTTTGGCTGGTTTCCTTGACATATGTATCATGTATCATAAGTATAAAATTTGTCCTGCTATTTATCATATTTAGTCTTCTGTTGTTCACATGTGTATAGATTTTTTACTGCTTCCGCTATTGTTTATTGTTTTTTGCTCTTCCGTTGTGTACTCTTCCAATGAAGGCATAGTTTCTCCACTATCACACCTAAGGCCCTCGCTGCTAGTCGGCAGCCTCTGGTGTTCAGGGAAATGAGCTTGAGGCCATGTGACCTACCGAGTATGGGGTGCCTCTGGGTGGATTCTTGAACCGGGACGTTACATAAATGAATCCATAAAACCATTTTTAAAACATGGACAGTAATGAAAAAGATTTAGAAGAATAAATCGTTAAATCATTTAAAATGATATTTTAGTTAATGAGTTTTTATCAAAATCAGAGACTCATGAATACAAATAAATGAGGAAAAACTTTGAAAAATGACATAATAACATCTTTTTAATTATGGGATACATTATATAATATGCCAAAGGAATGTATATAGACCATATAAGAGTGAATTGGTGAAAAACAACAATGAAGTCTCAATGGAATGTAAATTGTGACAAAATCCCTTATAAAAACTGTATCTTTTGATTAAGGATAAATAAATTTCATAATAATGTGTGAAAAAAATAAATACACTAAATATGATTGTATATTTAGTGAAAATAAATCATAGGAAATTCACACAATTTATTTTTATGACAAAACCAATGACATGGATGTTTATCTCAATGAATGGAAATTGAGTTAAAATAACTCTTATCAAGATCATATTGATGACCTGAGATTTTCTCAATGGAGTGATTTTGTGTATCAAATATATATCCTAAATAAGGGGAGTGGTATTTAAAACATAAATAAACAAACAATGATTCCACATATAATCATATCATGACATAATCAAGAAGTAGAAGTTTAACTCAAGGAATTGAAATTGGATGAAGAAGTTCCCTTATAGAAACTTGACACCCTAGCGGCGTCACATTAAAATTAAGAAAATGAGTTGATGAGATAGAAAAGGTTATGTCAACACATGGACATTAAATTTATATTAATAAGGATATAGAAGAACATATCCCAACATAATAAGATGTAAATGAAAACACATATAAAAATGATGTCTTAAAAATAAGAGGGTTAAAGGTTCTATTGCAGATTTTGTAACATACAAAGCATACACCCCATGAAATAAGGATCATAAAATGAAGAAGTAAATACCCATAAATTGATGTATATTACACAATTAATATAATATTGGGCTTTACATACTATACACAAATGGTTATAGTATCAAATTATCCATGAATCTCAAGGGAATAAAAAGTGAGATGGAAATCCATTACCATGTTGTAATCAATCGACATGTATGACCAAAAGATAATAACCACAAAATGATTCACATAATAACATGAATATAAAGAGAATCATGATAATATATATCAAATGGAAGTACATAATACACCACCTGCAATAAATATGTGGCGAACAGTGAAAATCTCACAGAATTAAAAGCGATATAAGAAACCTCTTACCATGTCTCTGACTTGACTTGTTTGTTCCTTGTTATTCCTGAATAATAAACGTAAGTTAATTTATACATGATTAAAAACACTTTTCAAGTTTATTATTCATATCTTATTACCATGTTATAAACAATATGTAATCATTTAAGTTAATAATGGTCATTTTTCGATATTTGGTACTTGAGTCCAAAATGAACACCTTAGAATTACAAGTTGTCCATGTGGTGAAGAGTCCATTATCTCTAGAATTATATTCATGATTTAGATATCTAATATATATTATATACATTATATATATATATATGTATTTATAACAGTACATAACATTTGGAGATAAGAAATGAAATGCACCGTTCAAAGAGATGGTAAGCCGTACGTACGGATGAACGCTACTTTCATTTCTATTCCGTATTTTAATTGAATGAAAACATAATGATAAATAGTTATATTATATTTACAGTATAATATAATATATAATTTCAATAAATTCATCCTTTATATGTCCCATATATGTAATGAATGAGTCATATCACATTGAGGGGGAGGCTTTCCACACTGTCCTCAAATGAAATTATCTTTTTCACCCATAATAGAAACAATAACGGTATTATATAAATGAAAAAATACAGAATCATAAAGAATACATAAACATAATATATATATATATATATATCTCATATAAATAAGGTTCCATCATAATGGCCACCCTGAGTGGCGGTAGGATATATTTGAACAATCATCATTTCATGATGCAGTAGTTCGTTGTCCACAGAAACAGTATGTTCTGTACGTATTAGATGGAGGTGTGTGTAAGATTAGTTCGAATACATATCATAACAACATTATAGTAGATTGAGGATACTATGTTTGTTATAAAATAATTAAATAAAAGGATTTTATCTGTTGGAGATGTAAAATAAAATAAAAGAATTTATAAGAAACCATTACCTTTAATTCGGGTATCTCCCTTTGGTTTGAATCAAAAGGACTTATTGAAATATCTTATGCATATGTTAAGGATTTTAGGACGAATAAGTGGATCTGGATATCTTATTTTGGTTTGGTTTCGACGATCCAAGGGGCTTGAGAGGTGTATGCAATGGGTTTGAATTGAGGGCTTTTTATAAGGTGGAGCTAGGGCTCTTTAGGAATGTTTGAAAATATTATTTTTTTATATAATGATATTTAGTTACTAAATGTCCAAAACTAATTAAGGTATAATATAATATGACTAATGGTCTAAATAAAATCATCCAATAAAAATTGGACAGGTTTTGGATACAGTTATAATATTTATAATCTTATTTATTTAAATAATTTATTAATGTGTTAAATACTGCATCAATATTGTGTCATAATTAATTTAAATTATATGATGTCTAAAAATTATAAAAAAATACTATGATGTAGGAAATATTTTTATCATTACATGTAATATTAATAGTAAAATATATGATTTATATAATCCATTTAAAAATTAAATTACTAAAAGTTATTTCTTTGTGTCATTTTTATATTTACTTTAAATTAATTGATCTAAAGTGTCATTATCGCTCCCAAGTGTATCCATGGGGTCCAAAAATCGGCCCAAGGATGAAAATAGTCGTCATTGACTCATTAAATAAGGATAGGAAAAATTTTAAGGAAATATTTTATTATTATAATATTCTTTTTACGTTGATTTATCATATTAACCTTTAACGGGGGTAAATAAAATTCAAACGTTACATTTCACCAAAATATTATTTTCATTTTATTGAACTAAAATTTACTTAATAATAACCACCATGTATGTTGGATTTCAAAATTCAATTCCACGAAGTTGTAAATTTTCTTACAAATGAAAAAGTCACTTTTTAACTACTACTAACTTGTTTCACAATTCATCAAAAATTGAAGTTTTTTAGAAAAATACCAAATATCCATCCTAATCTATATTTGATTTTCATAATTATGAAATTATTTATATTTTAAAAAATTAAAAACATAGAAGTTTCATTAATTAATTTAAAATTAATTCTTGTTGTCAAAACAAATAGCTTGTTTTTAGGAAACAATATCTATCAAAAGATTGGCACTGGTTTATGCCCAATTTCAATTTGTAATTAATTCCAATGAAAAAAATTGGATTAAATGGAAAAAATATAATGTAATTACAATTTAAAACAAATTAAAATAATAATATAACCATATAAATAAAGTAGATTAAAAGGATGGTTTGAATCAAAATACAGTATTTGACACTATTCTGAGAAAAATGAATTTTATCAGAAAAATACCAAAAATTAACCCAAAGTAAATTTTGATTTCCTGATTCTAAAGAAGAATTTTATTTTGTCAAATACAACATATAAAAGTGTCCAAAACTATATTTAATGAGGTTTCTCCATCAAAAGGCAGTAAATTACCCCTTTAGTGAATATTAGAGTATTTATGCTTAAAATTCAATTCTTTTCTTATTTTATGCCTCTAAATTTTATTGGATAAATGTAAAAACATTAAACAAACATTTATAATCATATTGTAGTTAGTTATGTTCATTACCACCAATACATCGTCTAGGTGTTAACTACCATTTAGGATAATAATATTATATTATTAGTGTGCAACGTAAGATTTCAAATAAACCCACTGTTGTGTAACGGGTACGCCATCAAACATTACATCCCCTTTAAATTAGAATTAACATTTAATTCACAAATATTAATAATATATGAACATCTTCATGATCTGTATTTACCTGGTATTTTACATCCTTCCCCCCTTTTGGAAATTGTTTCCTCGCAATTATAAAACTGGTCTTGGAAACATCATGAAAAGTCCCACATCATAAAAGAGTGAGTAAAACAATCACATTAAAATAATGACAAGTACAAAGGTCTCCAGAGATGACCCATACTAGGATTCCATGTTGGAAAACATGGATATGGAAGAGATAAAAAACAATTCAGTTTTGAGGGAGAGTAATTGAAAACGTGATTAGGATAAAGTTAACCACTAGAAAACCACAAAATTGTGATGGGTTAAACGGTCTTTGATGCCCCAATAGGAAAATTTAACACAAAACGTTTTTGTTTAAAGTTAATTTTCATAATGATGATGAATTTGTTTATGAGCTTAACTAAAAATATATGGAAAGATACTTAATTTTCATGTTGACTTTAATCCAATAATATATTCCTTCCACTAACTCATTTTCTCTTCAAACGATGATTATTCAATAAGACATATTCACGTTTAAAGAGCTATAATCAACTTCAAGAGAATAAAATATTACACAAAAGGTAAATTATATATTTATAATGACATTATACATTAACCAAAACCAAAATGGTTAGTATATTATCAAACAATTCCCAATAAAGAAAATCTTTTACAAAAAGAAAAACTACTCTTAGTATCAAAAGTTAGTCAAACAAATCAAAATGTTCAAAAAAGACCATTCAATAAATGGTTGTCCATAAATTCTTTAACATTATCCAAACTAATACTAAAACCCAAATCTCAGAAGGATTTAATCACACAGTCTTCTAAAATAAATCTTAACATTTATCTCCAAATAACATCAGTTACTCTTAAAGTCTAGTATTGAAAAGTTATTTACCTAATAACATATTCTCCATGATAGGTTAATAATTTACATAGTTAACCCAAAATCAACTTATTATTGATTCATAAAATCATCTAAATAAAAATATTTTGTCATTATAACCAAGGATTTTAGGTAGTCCAGTGGTCGGTGATAAATCCCAGATGCACATTGGTTGTGGGTTCGATTCAAGAAGCATTGTCTGATGCGACGGGTTGTTACGCGGTATGTGTGTTGTCCTTTTTAAATATATATATAATTTTATAACATTACCAAAAAGAGAAAAATTCATTAAAATAACTATAACATATTTTAACCACACAGGATACCTAATAACATTCATTTTCCATCCCAAAATGTATTAACCTATAATTGCATCATATTCAAGGATCATATAAATCCAAATGGTTCTTTACCACTATATCCATAAAAGAAAAGATAATTATTTTTTGGAATAAAATATTCATATATCAATCTTTTGGGTTACACATACTATAAAAAGTCTTCTAATGTAATCCCATCATCACGAGAGCCTTAATAATTTTAAGAATTTCACCTTAATAAAATCTACCATAACTCTTTAATCACTAATATGATGACTTCATAATCCTTAAATATTCTTCATGACCAATTAACCATTTATTTCTAACTTATTCTGAAATACATCTTTCCTACATACAAAATCATGAGTCATATCCTGTGATTCAATATTTTCTAAACATTAGTTAAAAAATAATCCCTACCTTTCGTTGGTCATTGCCAGATTCCTTGTCCATAATTTAAATGACATTCGGTATTGTAAAACATATATTTGTATGATTTTTGTGATACCATTACTGAACATTATTCATAGGAAATATTTTTTTATATTGACCATGCACACCACATTTTAAACATTCAATTTATCCCTCCAAAAAAAACTTCATTCCCTTTCCTATAGTCAACTGGATGCTTCCTTTTTCCATGGTAGGATTTTTCATTATGATTATCACTTCCACATATATAGAATCTTCCCATCTTTTGATACATTTTTCAATGTATTTCTTTTTAAATCCTTGACACATAAGTTTTTGAATATACCTATCTTTACGATTATTACCTGATCTTCCATGGGAATTTGTTTCCCACATATACGATTCCTTATAAAAATCACCATGGTTCATATGATCAATCATGACTCATGATAGTCGGTTGAGAATAACCACAAGATTTCCCACTAAAACTCCTATTTCATTCAGTTTCTCATTTAGAAAACCATCATTGTTTTCTTCACATCCACTCTTACATTGGTGCCTACTAGATCCAGAAATTTACTAAAACCAAAAAGGTAAGTGTGAGTATATTAGTAAAATCATCTTTTATTACCTTATGAGGATGGTAAAAACTAAAACCTACTTATTCATGTCATCTTAAACTCATTTAATTGATTTAAAATAACTATGAACTTTCCAAAATACTAACCCTTATGGTTATGTCAATTACTCTTACCCTATCCTCTAATGTTATCCTAACCAGCCTCTGATACCAACTATAAAGACCTAGACATAAACAATTCATAATCTTGAATTATGTCAAGAATTACCATTGATGATATTTTCAGGTTTAGAGTTGTAGAGAATTATTCCATAACTATTATATAAAAACTTGAATATTACATGTAGACACTACTACTTAGTATCCATTTTTTATAATATAAAAACTCTTAAAATTAAACATGTTTACTTTCATGTTTTAGACAGCATGTCATTTCCTTGATCCCATCCTTATCTTATTCGTCATTAAGTATTGTGGAAAACATTTCAAAAACATGGGATGAGAATAAATAGACAAGTAAGGTTTATAAAATAAAAAAGTAAAACATTAGGCTATCAATAAATACAAATCAATGAAACCATACTTTTCAATCATGACATACCTCATGAAATCATAATATTTGTGAATAACACACACAAATAATAAATCTTAAAGGTAAAATATGGAATTCATAACATACATAAATTTTATCTATCACATCTACATAGGGATTCACATTTGGAAAAACCATCAAAATATATTCTCTACATTTTATAGATGAAAAATTAATTTTTACCTCCGTCATGTTACCCAATGCATTGGAGAGATATCTCGGGCTCACCCGCCCTAGGTTTATCATGGAAATTCCTGTATATGTAAACAATTCCCAAAAACAATAAAATAATCATAACACATAACAGAATCATAATGGAAATATAACAGTTCCACATTCTATTCACAATATATCAAAAATTGGATATTGAAATAAAAAATAATTTATCAAACCATTTTCAAAACCATTTAAAACATTTAATAAAGAGATTTTTGAATCAAAGTGTCCCATACCACTTTGAAACTTTTAAATAAATTATAATTTGAAAACATTAATGTCCATATAAATAAATCATGAAATCCATTTTTAAGACATGGGCATTAATGATAATGATCTATAATAATAAATCTTTAAAACATTTAGAATGATTTTTTAGTTAATGAGTTTTTAAAAAAATGATAGACTCTTAAATAAAAATTATTAAGGAATAACAATGAATCAGAAGTTTATAATATCATGAAAAAAAGGTATTACTGATATAATATTCTAGAGGACATTATATAAACCATATAAGAGTGAATTGGTGCATAATAATAATGATGTCTCAATGGAATGTAAATTGAGAAGAAATCCCTAATAAAAACTATATCCATGGATTAAGGATAAATAAATTACATAATAATGTGTGAAATATATAAATACACTCAATATGATTAGAAAATCAGGGTAATTCTGTCATAGGACATTCACACATTTTGTTTTTATTAAATAAATCAATGACTTGGATGTTTAACTCAATGAGTTGAAATTGAGTTAAAATTAATCTTATCAAGTTCATATCGATGACATGAGAATTTATCAATGGAGAGATTATGTGTATCGACAGTATATCCAAAAAATAGGAGTGTAATTTAGAATATAATTGAATAAAAAATGATTCCACACATAATCATTGCATGAAATAATCAAGAGGTAGAAATTTAACCCAAGGAATTGAAATTGGGTGACGAATTTCCCTTATACAAATTTGACAGCCTAGCGGCATCACATTAACATTATGAAAAGGAGTTGATGAGAGAGAAAAGGTTATTTCATCACATGGACATAAAATTTAAATCAAAAAGGATATAGAAGAAAATATCCCAAAACAGGAATATGTAAATTAGAAGAAATAGCAAAAAATATTTCTTTCATAATGATTTGGGTGAAAGTTCCCTTTCTGATTTGGTAACCTACGAAACATAGAACCCATGAATGAAGGATCATAAAATGCATATGTAAATACCCATAAATTGATGTATATTACACAATGAATTTAATATTTGTAAGTACAGACTCCACACCAAAGTAAGTAGTGGAAAATATATCATGAATCTCAAGGGAAAAAAATTGAGATGAAAATCCAATACCACGTTGTAATCAATCGAGTTGTATGACCAAAAGTTTATAACCAAAAAATTATTCACAAAATACAATGAATATAAATAGAATAATGATAATATATATCAAATGGCAGTACACAATACACCACGTGCAATAAATAAGTGGCAAACAATGGAAATCTCATAGAATTTAAAGTCTGATAAGAAACCCCTTGCCTCGTGTCCGACTTGACTTGTATGTTCCTTATTCTTCCTTAATAATATACTTATGTTAATTTATACTCGATTAATAACCCTTTATAATGTTTATTATTCTTTTTATATCACTTATTACCATGTAATAAACAAATTTCAATAATTTAGGTTAATAATGGTCATTTTGTCGATATTTCATACTTGAGTAAGAAATGAACACCTTATAATTACAAGTTTTCCACGTGGTCATGAGTCCATTAACTCCATAATTATATTAATTATTTAGATATCATATATATAATATATATATATATCATGTATGTATGTATTTATAACAGTACATAACAAGTGGAGATAATAAATGAAATGCACCATTCCAAGAGACGATAAACCGTACATACGGATGAATGCTACTTTCATTTCTATTTCATATTTTAGTTTAATAAAAACATAATGATACATAGTTATTTTATAAATATAGTATAATATCAAATATAATTTTAATAACTCCATCCTTTATATATATCACGTACGGTATGAACGAATCATATCACTTTGAAGGGGCGGTAGTCCCACTTCCTTGAATAAAATTATCGCGTTTACCCATAATAGAACCTATAAGGGTATGTTAAAATTAAAAAAATAAAAAAGAATAAATAAAACATAAACCTAAAATATATATATATATATCATATATAAATATAGTTCCCTCATAATGGCCACCATGAGAGGTGGTAGGTGATATTTGAACAATCATCGTTTCGTGATGCAGTATTTCGTCATCCACAGAAACAGTATGTTCATCACACATTAGATGGAGTTGTGTGTAAGTGTAGTTCAAATACATCTCATAACAACATTACAGTATACTAATATTACTGGTGTTGTTATAAAAGAAATTAATGAAAAGGTTTTAGGGGTTGGGGAATTAATATAAAAGAAAATAATTTAAGAGAAATCGATACCTTTAATTCGGGCATTTCTTTTTGGTTTGAACCATAAGGACATATTGAAGTGACTTATGCCTAAGGTAAGGCTTCTAGGAGGAATAGAGGGATCTTGAGAGATAATATGGGCATGGGTTGTATGGTCCAAGGGGCTTGAGAAGTGTGAGGAATGGGTTATAAGTGACGGCATTTTCTAAGGGGGAGGAGGGGCTCTTTAGGAAAGGGTGAAAATATTATTTTATTATATAATTATATTCGGTTTCTAAATGTCAAAATATAAATAAAGTCTAAGATAATATGTATAATGGTCGAAATAAAATCAACTAATAATAATCTTACTGGTTTTTTATATTTTTTTATTATTTATAATCTTATTTATTTAAATCAGTTATTAATGTGTTAAATACTACATATTTATTATGTCATAAATAATTTAATTTATTTGTTTTCTAAAAAGTATATAATAATTACCATGATTTAGGAAATATTTTTAGATTTTCAATTAATATTTATAGTCAAATATATGACATATATTACCCCATGTAAAAATTACTTTAATAAAGATATTTGTTTGTGTCATTTTTGGGCTTAATTTAAATAAATTAATCTTAGATGTCATTATCACTCCAATGTGGCTCCATGGTGTCCGAAAATCCACCCAAGGATTTCCATAGTAGGACATTACTCATAAAATATGTTTTGGACGGGTGTCAAGGTAATTCCTTTTTATAGTATTCATTTTACCATGAATGACCCTATTTAACTTTAATCACTGTAAATAAAAGTCAAAATTTACTACTCAAAAAAATTATTTTAATCATATTGAAGCACATTTTTTATAATAATAAAAACCATGTATATTGAATTTTTAAAATTAAATTCATAGAATTTGTAAAATTTCATTTAAATAAAAAAGTATGTTTTTTAACTACTACTTAGGGGTTTCACTATTCAAAAAAAATTAATGTTCTTCAGAAAAATACCAAAAATTCAGCATAAGATATATTTTATATTCTGAATTCCAAAATTATGTCTAATTATCAAAATTCAAAAAATAAAAGTTTCATTAATTAATTTAAAATAAATTCTTGTCTGCAAAACAAATAGCATGTTTTTAAGAGACAATATCTATCAAAAGATTAACACTTGTTTATGACCAATTTCAAAGTGAAATAAATAACAATGTCCAACATTGGATTAAATGGTAAAAATATTATCTAATTACACCATAAAACCAATTTGAAAAATAATCTACCATATAAATAAATTATATTAAAATATATTACAAAATTAAAATACAATATTTTTCATTATTCATCAAAAAATGAATTTTAATACCAAAATACCAAACATTTACCCAAATTAAATTCTGAAGTCCCGATTCTAAAAAAAGAATTTTATTTTTTCAAATAGAACATATAAAAGTGACAAAAACAAGATTTTTTTATGGTTCCCCATCAAATGGATATAAACCGACCCTTTTGTGAATATTAGAGTATTTATGTTTAAAATCGAATTCTTTTCTTATTTTAAGCCTCTAAATTTTATTGGATAAATGTAGAAATATTTAACAAACATGTATAATAATATTTTAGTTAGTTATTTTCATTCTCTCCAATACAACATCTAGCTGTTAACAACCATTTAAAATTATAATAATATATTATTAGTGTGCAACGTAAGATTTCAAAGAAAATCATTGTTGGGTATCGGGTACTCCATTGAATATAGCATCCCCTTTAAAGTAGAAATAATATTTAATTAAAAAATATTAATATATATGAAAATTTTCATGTTTTTTATTTACCTGGGATGTTAAGGGTAACTATTTCTTTTTGAGAGTCTATTTTTTCCCTTTGAAATTAAATTTGTTATATCATACCCTTTTACTATTTATAGGGGTTTCATGAATAGTTTCTCTATTCTATTTATTGTGTCTTTTACATTTTCCACATCTATATTTTTTTGCCAAGATAGATTTTTTTATTTTTATAGGTACACAGAAAAAATTATCACCATGTTAGTGATTCATTCAGTCCATGTACCCACCCCATGGCCTATAAAGACAGTCATAGGGTTGTTGTATCTTGGGCCCCAAAATAATTCTATTGAGGATAGATTGGTCTCTGAGCATGTTCATTCCAAGGGACATTGTTCAAAAAATTCCCCATAAAATTATTTGGTTTTTTTAATGAAATAGTTTCATAGTATATTGAGTGAGGCTCTCATTCCAGAGAATCTAGTGATGGTGTGGGCGACAACCACTTCCATTTAATAATAACATTACTACATTCCTTCCAACTCAACATACCAATACAATGGTTGTAGGGATAAAAAGTACATTTATCATATAATATTGATTCATTTAATATCCTCCATGATCCTAATCCCCATTTTTGTCGATATATATATATATATATTCACTTGATGGTGGTGTGGATTGATAAATCATAGGATTCTTCTTGGACAACAATCAAAAGTGATTCCAATTTTTTATTGTGATAAAGATATGTTGTATGACATGTACTTATATAAGGGTATATCTAGAGAGACCCTTCTTAATGGTTTTATGGTAGAAAAATGTCCACATATCGAGTTGCAGATCATCCAAAAAGAGTAGGTTGAGGATGTGTATAGCTTTAGTGCTTTCTATGAGTTCAAGTACCATGGTCCATTGAGGTTCCATGGAATGAAAGATCATAAGGTAGAAAATTATGGGATAGGATAAATGGTCTATGTATTCATGATTAATTTTAAAAAAATTCATTAGGATTCGTCATATATAATCATTTTCCATTCAATATATGGATGCTGATAGAACCTTGTAACCTAAATACACGATGAATTTACACTCTCATCGACTAACTTCCAATAGTTATTGTGTTAGGAGTTCTGTAATTTTTTTTATTATAAGATTAGAGCCTTGAGATACTATAGATTCAAAAAGGTAGGATGATTGTGGACAAGTACATAACAATGATTACAACCCTAATGTCGAACACTGTTGACATGATATGGGATGACTAAATCCAAGAAATTTTTTTTGATTAGCGACTCCCCAGAGAGATCTCTACCAGCGTGTTTACCTTGTGAATCCCAACATATAATGGTGTGATGGAGAATGATCTAGTGACATATATATTTCAATCAGAGGGATTCCAAATTGTAGGAGATGGCAGTGGGATTCATCGAGGCGAGTCTTTTTCAGAAACTTGAAGAAGCCAGGCACTCGAATCTTGATATAAGATACCTAATCTTGATTAGACTCAATCACATGATCATGGGTAGCATAAAGGGTCATGGAATCCCGTAAGAGTGTATTTGATTTAATTATTATCAGGGAGGTCACATAGCTTGAGACTTTCTAACTAATCATGATGAGAAGAAAATATAGATATCTATGAACCACTATTGAAGACCCATCACCCTGATTAGGGATTGCAAGACATGGGTGGGGTAGAATCTAGGGGGTTTAAGATAACCGAAGAACTATAGGACATGTGTGTCGTGGATGAAGATATTATATCCTTCCACCGCCTCCTCCATGTGGCCAATGTTAAACTTATGGTTCTGGTGGTCAAGGTCGCAGATAGATACATGATTTGGAGGATTATGATCCAGCAACCCATGAGCCAACAAGAGGTACAATAAATGATTATTCAACTCTTACATCAAGGTTATTAGTCACATGTGTCTGTGATTTTATTACCTCTACATTCATGATGAATGATATGGTGATCCCAGTTGACAATCTATCTTATCAACTATTTACTAAAGTTCCTACAAGGAATGATTCTTCTATATATTTTATAATTATGTAGTGTGATCTATCTCTAGGTTGTGAGAGGTTAACATGGGACATTTTGGTCATCATGATGGAAACCTTTGGTGTCATCTTGGGAATGGATTTTTTATCCATGGTCGAAGCCAATACTGAAAATCAGTATAGAAAAGTCATATTCCTACATGATTATGGGATGATATTCTCATTTTATGGTGTGAGAGATATTATGGAAGGATGATAAGGTTTTCAAAGAAGGAGTTTGTATCCCATCACCTAGTAGATAAAGATCATAGACTATGGTGTAGTATGCAATTTATGATTCTGGTGACCATCATTTTTGGAAGGATAACATGGTAATTTTCATCATAAGTTTTTGGAGGTATTTACATATGGGGTTGATTTGTGATTTCTTAGAACATTAATATCTTAGGTACTTCATCAAAAAGACTATCTTGAACACGTGGCTATGTCTCTTGGTGGAGTTCCTATGGGACTTTGAATTCGATATCATCTATAATCCATGAAATAGAAGTGTGGTTGTAGACTTTGTTAGAACGATGTCTCGTGTTTTCAATGTGAATGTGGATTTGGAGTAGCTAAACTCCTTGCATCTGACCATGGTGGATCATGAGTCTACACATATTATACAGTTGATGGTGTTGATGCTCCGACTTCATGACCATGTCATAGAGACCGAGTTGGGACACATAGACTATGAGGTCTTACATAATTAGATATATACACGTGACACACAAAATAGATACTCTGATGGAGGTAATTAGGTTGTCATATTCCATGGATGAACACTATTCACATTCATATTGAAGGAGGTTGTGATGTGAGAGTTTGACACTAACCCATTGCATTAAAACACGTTGTAGGGAAAAAGTACAAAGACAATTAGTGGATGTTTTGGTGGACTAGTATTATATGAAGACTATCTATGTTTTTATATTTAAACCTCACCTGTCAGCATGAGAAGGCTAAACACCTTGTTCTGGTAGGTTTTCTACATCCCCTTGATATCACAAAGAGCTAGTGGAATGAAAAAAACATAGACATTCTGACAAAAAATTGATGAACAGATAAGGTCCATGACACCATCTGGGTGGTAGTATAATATATCATAAACTCGGTACACTTACATTAAATTATAGGGATGATTTTCGTTGAGGGTTTGTGGAATTTTTATTTATGGGGCATCGTTATGATTTTTTAGGGTGCCATTGATCATTTTCTATAATAGTGTCATATAGTAATGTCACAATTGAGTATAGGCCAATAAGTGGAATTCGTTACCCAAATGAGGATGATTACAGCCTTTCACTCACATACATATGGGTAAACTAACCACACTGTCCAATTGTTGGAAGATATACTAATGGATTTCATATTAAAATTTTTCCATAAATTAGAAGATCACATTCCCTTGGTAGAGTTTTTATAAAACAACATCCTCCACTCTACTATCACATCATACCATTTGATGTCCTTTATGGAAGAATTTAGAGGTCACCCTTGTGCTGGTATGAGATTGATTTGACATGTCATGTGAGTCCATAGATAGTTTAGGTTACAATTAAGTATGTATGTGTCATCCCGGAATGGATGAGGATGATCCAGAGAAAACATGAATCCTATGTATATTGCCTTTGAAGGCTATTAGAGTTTGACCAGGGATACCTTCTCTTCATGAGAGTCTCTCCATGATCTGGGATATTGAGTTTTTTCGGGGAGGAAATCTATCCATGAGGTTCATTAGGCCATTCATGATTGGGTAAAGGGTTTGATATGTTTCTTATATCCCCTCCCAACCCCAACAGCTAGGGAGGGTGTGCAATGTATTCCACATGTTGTAGCTGAGAAGATACATGCATGAACCGACACGCATTATTGACTCTGGCGATATGGATTTTGAGGAAGGATCCACACATGTGGAGTTCATGATAGTGAATTAGGATAGGTAGGAGACCACACTACATGGATTGACCATCCCCTTGATTTATATTTTCTATAGCATGGGAACATGCATAAGCATTCTTGTTATTATGAGACCAACGTGTAGTCTATTTATCTTTTGTTTATTTTAGTTCTATTTTTTGGGGATGAAAACAATTATTGATGTAATGATATATATACATGATTTTATTCTTTTTTTATATATTGAAATATTCATATATATATTTCCAATTCATGGAATGGAAACAACCTGAGATTTTAATACCAATTGTTCCCAGAATTGATTCTATATAAATATAAATTATATTTTCTATTTTCCACACATAGGTACATTAAATAAATGCGGAAAATCTAAAATGTATGATTGATTTAGAAAATATTGCCCATATTTTAGTTTGGAATGTGATGTTTACACGAGGAACGACCAAAAATGGGTCAGAATTGGGTTTTCAGAATACACACTAATTGGATGTACATTATATGAAATAAATAAATAAATATTTACATAATTTTATTATTTTAATTTAGTGCGTTTCCCAATATGAGAAATTCCTTGGAGAATCTTCTATGGTTAGCCATATACACAGTAGGAGGATTCTAGAGCTCATTCTTCCACCATCATTGGCGAATAACAACTAATAATGAAAAAATGTCGTTCCAAGCTGATCATAATAGATTATACACAATTACTCTTCTAAATAATTGGTGAAAAAATAATTCATTGAATAAGGATCAAATTTATAGGTATAAATCATCAATTTTTTGGATTGCAACAATTTTGATTAATTTTATTTAGCAGTTTGATACCTTCTATCGATCTAAACCAATTACAGCCTATGTGTGCACCTATGTACAATATTATTTTGGTTATTAAATTTAGTTCCAACCAGGTATAAATATTCTCTATCTTTGGTAATGAACTATGGTCAATGATTATCAATGAATTTTTTATGGGGACTTTCTACAAAATTTATCATTTTATTTGTCCTTGGTGGCACCCTACGGACACCTTTCAATATTTTTTGGTGATACCATTCTAGATAGGACCTCTAGAATTCTCAAAGATCAATGTAAATGACTTATATAGGTAATGTATGGATACATATGTGTTTATTATTAGATGAGGATGGCCGTTTTGATGATTGGAAATCAAATTATTGTTGAATATGTGAATGATGGTGTGTGGGATGTGCAACATCCCCCAACGAACAAGAATCGTCCAATTTCTAGTTAATGGTAGATAAAAACATTGATCCTTATTAGGATTGACTATATTCACATTATGATAAGTATAAATAGGTTTTTTTCATGATTCAATTGAGACATCGATTGAAGATATGGGATTCTAGAGAATCTCTAAATACACGTCATTTATAAAATATGAATGCATGATGTGTATCCCCTTAAATAAGGATGTTATGATTTTGGAAAATATAGGGATTGTATAGTTTGTATAATAGATACATGTTATGTACCCCTTCCCAAGATGAGAAAAAAATGTATAGAATAACATTAGCATGATCTCGTGTGGATGTAAATAGAAAGGTACATGGCCATATACACAAATACATGGACATGGATAGATCACAGTGGTCTCACCACATGTGAAGGATAACATTGTGTACTCAAGTATAAAGACACATTTTATTTTACACGGACACAAGGATAGTACAAATAAATGTGTTCTTATACACCAACACAATTAGAAGTACACAACCTGGTACATTGTATCTTGGACACATCATGAAGTCCACTCCACGGTGTGTACTCATAAAGGAGGGGGAGTTGTGTTCCATGTGGGGACATGACAAGGTGGGGTGTGGGACCACAGACCTTCTAGGTCACCACACATGACATGTACCCCTTGAATTCATTTGAAGAATCGTCATGGTTCTTTATCCCCTTCATTTAAGATCGGTTTGGGCATTGAGTAGCCTATCAGGGGTGTTTTTTCTACATAGGATGTGATAGTTCCCCATAGTAAGAATCTCATGATTCAATGTGAATTGTTATGGAAAAGGATTTTATTAAAGATATATCAGATAAAATCTGTTAACTGATAGGTTCATCAAAGGATTCATATGATTGGAACCCCAATTTGATAGAGTGTGGGTCCTCGATAATAGGAGTGGAACCCTTATATGACACTAGGGATACACTCCATGAAAACTAGAGCTTACCCTCAATTAGCATAGGAATAGGTTCACTATAGCTATCTTCTATGTAGATCCCCTATCAGATATGGTGTTGGTTCTTGATGACTATAGTGAAACCATCTATCAACATGGGTGAAAGTACTCTAGAACTACCTTTCATGTGGAACCCCTACTAGATAGGGTGGAGGTCTATATTGACCTGAGTGGAACCCCTCAATATGATAGGGAGTGGGTACCGAATGTATAGAGCAGAAACCACCATTAGGCATGTTCATGGTCCCTCTACCTACCATGTGGACCCCCTCCCCCAAATCACCATAGGGAACAAATCCTCATGACACAAGAGTATAGCCCCTATCGGCATGGAAGCATGTCCTCTATGGATACTATTAGAGTAGATTTATCATGTTTTACCATGTGATGGGTCTTATAGGTTGATATTGAGCCACCTTGACAATGTAGCATAGTGATGAGGTTTTGTTTGAATTGAATAGTTACTTCTGGACAGATGCATGAGATGAGGGCCATCAATGGTAGCCTTTGGGAAATATTTGAAACACTTCATATTGGGCCGATCTAAAAGATGGAGATCCCCTTACTCTCACATTTCAGATTCTTTGATTAAAATTCTATATATATATATATATATTCATTTTTATCCACAAATTGGAACTTTTTTACTCTCTTTCCATTCTAGGTGATGATGTGCGGGGTCTACCACATGCATTCCATTTATTTCTTCATGTTTTTGGATGGGGTTACTCTTCAGTTATATATAGAGAAGACTCAATGTGTAGTTTATTTACTCATCTTGTCAATCCCCTTGTTATTTTATTGGGTTGCATAAACTATTGGTTGGGTTTAGGTGTTTTCATAGACTGGATTTCATATCAACAGTCTTAGTTTCATGTTTTTTCTCATCCTTCTCCCCATTCCTCTTTGTGGGAATCCTACTAGGTATGTATATATTCACCCTAATATGGTTATTTCTGAAATATTCCATGACTTGTGTTGATGAATAAAAGGATAGTGGTGACTTCATAGGATCATAGGGATACTAGCTACATCATATGGTGTTTGTTAGTAACTTATTGAGATTCAGGATCTAGAAACTCATTGCAATTTACTCTTCATATTTTTTAGGTTCAAACCTATTTCTGGTTTGGTTTGAATTTTACTGATTACAATTTATTTATTAACATCGAACAATCATATTATCATAGCGGTTTTTTGGTCATGTTTATTGAGTTATATTTTTTCTACATTTAATTTTTCTCCCACTACAGATTTGCATCGAGATGGTTATGTGTGTTCATTTATTTACTTATGAATACCGCTTCTCTTGTTAGTAATATCTTTGATGCTCATACTCACTATTGGCCTATGGAGGCATGTATGTGGAAGTTCTGACTGGATCCTTGACACGGGACACATCATGAATGATTGAATGACATCAGATGCATTGAAGGACAAAAAATGATATCAACTTATTATCACAAGTGATCATAAAATATAATGATGGTCGGGGGATTATATTCGAGGACCATGAATATTATATTTGAGTTTCATTTCTATATTACCATAAACAATTAATAACAAATCCATGAATATGAATACGGTAATAATGTAATACATGATTCATTATAATCTTATAATGAGGAAAAATTTATGATTATGGGTAAAAAATAATAATCAAAAAATCATTTCCTTTTCTCTATTTTATTTCAAAGACCGTCATCATATAGTAGGAGGAGTCCCATAATAAATTACATTCACTCCCTAGTCCTAGAAATGAAATCACATAATATATATTTATATACCCAATATAAATTATGGATGCATATTTCCAAGACCACCATTCAAATATTAAATATAGTACATTGGTTGTTATGTTTATGTCCATTCACATTTATCTACTAACAATTAATACTACCAAATGAATTTGGTTGTTATATAATTATTGGCCCACACATCAAATAATTAATACCATAGATAAGTGTTCCATGTTAATAAAAAAACACACATATGACAATGTTATTCAATTAACCACTGTAGAAGAGATTAGATTTATAGAACATGTTATTATCCATTCACATTAATAATAGGGTAGTATTATAAGAATGTTTCAATAGTGTTTCATAATTAACATCAATATATGTATAAATTAAAGTAATGAAAATTTCATTCTTTGAATAATATACATAGTTAAATATCAAATAATATATAATTTATTTTTGAAACCATTACGAATTTATATGTTTTTTAAAAAATCATTTTATGAAATGAAATATTTGTATTCATAATGACAAATTCATAAAATATTGAAAGAATGTTCTTAATGAATAAATTTTAAAATTGGATACATATTTTGAAAATACATATGTGGAAAATGAAAAATCATTACATTCTAAATATATTAAATAATTTAGGTATCCAACATGTACACATAATCGACATTATCATTTTCTATAAAACTAAAATAAGATGAAATTTTTTTTATCAATTAAAAATAAGTATAATCTTATAAATATTAAATTTGATCATTAAAAAAATAAATGATACCTACCAAGGATAGATTTTATGATCCCAAAATATGTCACGGATGTCGGTGATTATTCCTAATTTATTCGGTCCCCACTAGTTTAGTGTTAGCAAACCTGATGTACTAAAGCCTGTCAAAAAGCATCTCAATGATGCAGTTCATGTCATAATTATGTTCTGATGCCTACTCATGAGGAGTATATTCTAGGGCCATAAATGGTTTGAGGTAATATTAATCTATCCTCTACCATATTTTACACCTGTTTTAATAGAGTTTGAACTCACACATTCATATACTCTATGATTAATGGAAGTCTATCCCATGTGATAGAGTAAGAAAATGGTTTTATGTATCTTGATACACCAATATGGGTCCCAAAAACTGATTATGATAGTTTAGGGAGTTCCCCTTAAGATAGGTGGGTATCATTTCTTGTGGAAATCCTTCAACCACGAGATGATTGGATTCATATTAATTGTCATTATAGATGAGATTTTTATTTTGCATTCATATATTGATTATTATTATAGGAGGGTGTCTAATACATCACCCATGTGTAAAGCATATATTTATGATCTAGGATGATAGATGATGTCTAATTGAGCTAGACACGAGCATTATGGGATATGAATGGTGGAAACCTAGGGGGAATGTCTCTTTTTGAGAGACCGTGGAATGCATCTTGTTGAATTACCTCTTATTGTGGACCGTTTCAGGGTTGTGATCGCTAATGATTTCTTCTTGAGAGAGAGGTGGATTTCGCCAAGGATCATCTACAATGTATGACACCATCTTTTATTCATCCCTATAGGATGGATCATACAATTCTATGAGAACTATAGAGGAATTAATAGGGTATATATTTATTGTGTTTTCTAAAAATCAGCACTTGTCTGTGGTTTAATCCATCTATTTCACAAAGGATGTGGATGGTAACCTCTATTTGATTGTGGATTAACCTCAATCGAACCATCTTATGGTAATGAACAGGTATCCACTAATTGATATATATGACCTATTTGACCAGCACTAGGAAAAAAAGTTTTTATAAGATCAATTTTTGTTTGTGCTACCATCAATTTCATGTGATTCCATAAAAAATAATAGATATATTATTCTATAGTAGGTATTTTTTCGATGAATATTTGGTAATTTCTTTCGTTCTAACAAATGAACTGATGGGTTTTATGTCTTTGATGATTTGGGTTTTCCACCCATACCTACATTCATTTATGGTGGTTTCCATTAAATGCATCTTAGTGTATTATCTCACATAACATGACCAGGACAAATAGATTGATATTTTTCTAAATACTCTAGGATAGGGTACAATATATACTAATACCAAATTATTTTAATCTTGGATAAAAAAGGTTCACGTCTTAGGTCATATCATTTCAGTGGTAAGCATACTTATTGACCTATAGAAGGTGATTTCAATGGTTTCTTAGTAGAGTCACAAGAATTTGTTTGATTTATGAAATTTATTGGGGTTACTAGCTATTAAGGGTGATTCATATAGGAATTTTCAATCACAAATGTTCCACATATGGGAATGACTCAGAATGAAGTGAAATTAATATTGTTTGAATCATGCAATATATAATTTCAAAATATTATAGGATGAATAACTTCATTGTGGATCCAGATTCTTCTAGAGCTGGAAGAGGATATACAATTTACTATTATTCTTCATGGATAGGTCTAGGAGTTGTTATAATGCTTAGTGATTGGGTTTTAGTGTGTGGGTCCCAACAGTTGAGAAATCTTGAGGGGAATTATAATATGAACAACCTCAATATATATTATGTGGTTCTTTCTCTATGCAGTTAGAGGAGCTATATTTTTGGTGAAAGGGTCATTGTTTACCCATGTCAAAAAAGTGTCAAATACATTTTCACATAGTGTGACTTTGTTTAAGAAGTTATTTGTGGGTTGAATACAAATAGTCATTAGACATTCAGTTTTCTTACACATATAGTATGGGTAATTCTATGACTAAATCCTTGTGCTGAAGACTCAAACACAAGTCGTCAAAGAGCCCAATAGTGCGTGCTAGATGAGATCTTCATTTTTATGATACACATGATGGTTCATGAACAACACATGCATCTTGTTGTAGCATCATTTTCTATGACATTCTCTCTTTGGGAGAATGTATAAATGATATGTTTATCAAATCGAGAGGGATCCTTAATAATGGATAGTGTCTCAGGTGAGAAACAATTTCCTTCAGATAGCATCAATAGCTTGGGATATCAATAAATTTTTAAAAAATACATGTCAACAATAAAATCAACTGAATAATTCATATATAAAATACTTTTTCATGTGAGTAGTTATTAATTACAACCAATTATTTTTAACTAAATTTGTCATTTCTGTCATTATTTCCATACATTGGCCACATTTTTCAGAATATGGGAACATAAGTAACATCCATTTGTGGGGATATATATATAATATTGAATATTAAAAATAAATTATGGGTAAATTTTTAACTATATTACTAATATATTCCTACACCATGAAAACATGTTTTTTTGCTACTTGATGCATTGAAATTACTTCTCATAAATTGTAGTCAATATGAAATCTTGTACTCAATTACTAATATGATCTCTTTTTGAACATGATTCATTCTAATTAGTGTAAATATAATCACCATGTTATAAAAATTTTATATTATGGATGCCTAATATAATAACACTATATTTTTGAAAAATAACTTGGCTTTATATAATATTCAATATAAAACATCGAGCTTAAACAATCAATTAGATATAAAATAATTATAAAAATTACATTAAATTGTGGATATGAAAATTATCATATAAATTAGGACATATATATAAATTATGTAATCAATTTAAATTATTTTTATATTTTTATTAAATAATCAATCAAATTTTGTTAATGTAATTATATTCACCAAAAAACATTTTTTCAATATAAAATAATATTTTATTGTTTTTTATTAAATAATATTATAAAACATTTATTGAACTACTAGATAATATATTTTTCTAAATTAAAATAAATTTTGAGATATTAATATGAACATTTAATTTTTTCATATTTATTTATTTTTTGATAAAAATATTGATTTCTTGTGAATAGTGAAAAATACACATTTTTGTAAAAAAATCAGTTTATTTAGTATATTAAAATATTAAAATGTCAAATTATTTTTTGAATATAATGTCATTCCACATAAAAATTATCTATTTGTATTTGTTCTACATAATTACATTTCATCATCTTCATAATATATTTTATTATAATGATTTGGTTGTGTTTAAAGTGATATTTTTCTGAAAAATATGTGTACAGTTCATAATGATCCCTCTTTTCAATAAATTAGAATAATTCAGAATGATGATTTTTAATGATTTATAACTATTTTATAATAATATATTATAATTCCTATTTAAAAAATGTTAATTATTTCACATGGATTTTATCATAAATGATCTTTTCCTTGAAAAATACACTTCCTGAAAAACATTTTCTTCCATCGTGTCTACAAGTTTTGTTTGAAATTAAATTTTTATACATAAATGAATTTATTATATAATAATATATCCAATATTTTTAATAACATATATTTATATTATATAATAATTTCAACTTGATTTTATGAAAAAATTAATAGTCAAACTAGTAAAAATATATTACTATGATTAAAGTAATAATATGTTTAACAAGTGGTTATAATATAATTTTCAGGATCTATTTAACTGATAAAATGTATAGAAACTATTTTGTATCACCATTTATACATAAAAATGTCAAATTATATATAATAAATTTTTTTCGATCTTTATGGAATGTGAAATATATGGGTACAATTTTTTCATTATAAACATTACATGTCGCCCACCCATATCACTTATAAAATTCTTACCACTCTCCTCTCAAATTTACACAATAATAAAATTATTTCTAGAAAAAAACATGCTAAAGCACATTTCAAAATCCATCCCATAATGTTACATTCTGTTAATTCTCCATTAATCCCTTCTCAAAATACATTACATGTTTTCATAAAGAGGTGGTCTGAGAAGAGGATAAATTCACAGTAATGAATTTCTATTTTATTTCATCTTACACCCCCATAAAATTTTATTAAAATATTATTATATCATAAAAATAGTATATAGCATAGACATAGTTTCTATTATAAAAATTTAAAAAATAAATAAATTATATCCTTTATCAAAGGAGATATAATATCAACATTCGTGTGTATGGTGGATTACAGCCTTGCGAATCGAACACATTCATTTTCCAACATCACCTATCATATAATGTTAAAGAGATGGATATAATATGTATATATATATATATATTCTATTTTAGAAATGACTAATATTATTTTTTTTCTATCAATTATACACTTTCTCATTCCATTTTGTAGGGATTCAATAATGTTTCTTTAGTGTATGGAGGACAACTACCTCACAGTGTGATATGATTCATATTTCACTAACACATAAAATGGATGGTAATAATGATAATTTGAATGAATTTATGTGATAGAAATTAAATAAAAATTATATTAATTAATATATAAATAATTTTAAAAGATAATATATCATATTATTAATTTCAATGAAAAATTGTAACCTCTTCATTGTTCTTGTGGACTCTCGCATGCACAATGTGATATGATTATTTTTCATCCCCAGATGATAATAAAAATATATATATGTGCAAAAAACAAATGGTATAGTTAAAATGAAATTATTAACATTTTGTAATGAAAAAACAACACATACCTTCATTCGATAATGATCATTGAAAGTGGAACCATTACACATGCGTACGTATCAACTACCATGTCCATTTTCAAAATGTACTTCATTTTTCCTAACCACTTGCCATTATTTATTTTAAAAGTATAATTGATGATAAAATATTATAATTTGAAATTATTAGTAATCTATATTTGTTAAAATATTCTATAGATTTTTCATGTTCAAAACACCAATATATTTTAGAAACAATGAACAAAACATCCACAAAACAACAGAAATAGAATTAATAGATTAAAAATTCAAATATAAAATTATAAAGATATAAAATAAATGATTATCATAAATGTATTTTACCCTATAATGGTTTATTAAGACAAAAAATCAATTATATAATTGTAACATCTTGGTTTCGAAAACCTCACAGAGGCGCCCCGTACCCGGTTGGTCTCATAGCCTCAAGGCCATTTACCCAAATGCCAGAGTCTTCCCACTAGTAGTGAGGGCCATGAGTGTGACAGTGGGGAAACTATTCCCTCATTGGAAAAGTAAAATAATGGAAGTAAAATAGATAACAATAACAAAAGAAGTAAATCATGCAATATGTAATTAACAGAAGTAATAAATAATTGGAGCACTCAAATATATATATGATTCCTGATACATATTTCTAATATAGAAGCCATACAAGTCACATGTAGGAATACAATACTATACCATTTTACAAAATCAAACAGATAATCTCTAGGAGCATCGCAAGCCTCGGCTTGGTCTCGTGCCCTCTAGCTCCTCAGTTATGATGTACCAGAAGTAGAATGGCACTTTTTCTTGTCTATACATGCATCAATATAATCTTTTTGGGACCAAAATCATGACCCAAACAAAGTGTGAGACTAATCCTAGTAAGGATCCAACCCCAGATCTGTGCCTAATAGTTAGAGAAAATATATGGTAGGAAATAAGCATAGAGAAGTAGTAAACAAGAATGTACTCAAATGTAAACAATCCTACAGTTTCAAATGCATTAAATTTCGTATATCAGGTATGATGAAATTCAAAAAAAGTTAACCCTATAGGAAGTACTCATAGCCTAACCCCTTTGGTTACACCAAAAAAGACATGCAACCCTCTGGGAAGTACACACAGTCTAACCCCTTTGGTTCAGCTTTTTCAAAGAATCTCTGATGGAGCAGTCACCATCAATTCCATCTATAGTATCGTATCGGTAACTAATAGGATTTATGAGGAAGAACTCAACGTCCAATTCCCCTTGTGGAATATATTAAAGAACTAAAAACACTCTAAGTGAGCACTTATGTCCATACCCTTGATGGTCTCACAATGTAAAAGTAAAGAGACACACTTGAGAAGCCCTCAACATCCACTCTCCCTATGGTCTACTACACCATGTTCTCAAGAGCCTGTGTAATTCAATAATGAACGACGATATATAGAAACCAATGTAAACCTGAAGAACTATTTGGCTAAATAGTGTACAACATATAACAACATGTTAGATAAAATCACTCCATCCTACAATACAAGGAATGGAAGGAAAAATAGTCTAACATGCAAGCAAGACCAAACGGTCAAAACACATAAACATGGGAAAAACATCCAATAAAAGACTAGTTTACCCGATTCACAAAATAAATAACCTCTATCTAAACAACAAGTCATAACAAGCAATTAGCAAGGCTAAAAACCATAATCATGCAATACCCAGAACTAGGGTATTTGGATATTTTGAACACATAACACAATGACTAACTATAGAAAGGCACTGGCCACCTACCTCAGTGTTTTGAGGTCGATATAATCGAACCACATGCCTTGATTCTCCCTAGAATGTCTAAGATCTACAAAAATTATAAAAACATTCAACTGAGGATTACTCATGAAAGAGGGGAAATCTGGATATGAAGTTCAAGAAGGTGAGATAACTCATCAATGTGATTCCAATGCTACTGACGGAGATCTATTCATATAACGGACAATGAGTCAGGGGCTTGGAGTAGATCTGCAGTCGTACAGATGCTCCCCGACGAGATAAGTCATGAAGTAGTTTTTTATATCCATTAGACGTGTCCCAGGTCCGTTTAATGAAAAAAATAAAGTACAGAGTATGAACATTATAATTACACAATTTGTGCATTCCATTACGAGACCCCACATTAGGTGGCCTCCAGGTCACCCCACACGGCCAGGTACTTCGCTATTACATGGCCAGTACACGGTCACCCATGACAACCTAGTACATGACATGTACATATAAGTATACGGCGTGTACTACTGAAATTTCCAAACACTCCACTTTTTTTCACAAAAACACCATATAAGAAAAACATATACCTAATAAGAATATTATGTATCTTACAATATACCCCCCTTAATGAAATTTATCATCAAATTTCTCTAACAAGGCCACGTATAAGAATAATTCATGAACTGCTCCGACCACTGGGATCGTACAACCGCCTCCCTCTCCCATGCCTTGTCTTGTTCCCACCTATGCTTTTATAGCACTCGTACAAAAGAAACATACCATACATGAAAACAAATTTCACTAAGATCAACAATCTAGATTGTATGCTCCTTGATCGAGGCATCCACCTATAACTCAACCTCATCAGGTTAGAAAACATGGGATGGGTTTGACAAGTTATGTTGATGCTGTGAAATTTAGAAGATATCATGCACATCCCGGTACCTCTGGGGTAACTACAACCAATAAGAAAATATCCCAACTCTCTAAAACTCCTCAAACGGTCCTACGTACCTAAGAAAAAACTACCCCTATCTACTAATCCTCCTGCATCCCAACCTCGGCGTGACACACAAGAAAGCCTGATTTCCCACCTCAAACTTCAAAGGTCATCTCTATCGATCAACCTAAGTCTTCTATCAAGACTGTTCAATAGCTATCCTCTTCTGAATCAACTCTATCTGTTTTGTAGTCTCCTAGACAACCAGAAGTCCCAACATTGCTACCTCTCCTACCTCCATCCAATATAAGGGTGATCAGCATGGCCTATCGTACAAATCCGTTCAAGGTTACATCTGAATAGTTGTATAAAAACTATTATTATAGGAAAGATCTATAAGAGGCATGTTTTTCTCCCAATAACCTCCAAAATCTAAGACGCTTGATCCTAGAATTTCCTCCAGCACCTGAATTTTATGCTTAGATTGGCCATCTATCTGGGGATGGTATGTTGTACTCAAAATTCCTTAGTACCCAAAGCCTTATGTAGTCAATTCAAGACTCGAGAAGTAAAATATGTGTCTCTGCCTGAAACAATTGATTGTGGAACCCTATGTAGACATATAATCTAACGGATTTACAACCTTCCCATTTCATCAACACTGAAGGTCTCCTTGATCTACATGTTGTAAGAAACATTCATGGGTCTTTCAATGGAAACCCAAACAGCATCTTTCCCTTGGGGTGACCTCGGTAAACATGTCACGAAGTCCATCATGATATAATTTCACATCCTCTCATGAATGGTAAAATGCTATAAAAGCCCTGTTGGTCGCTGATACTCCAACGTCACCTACTTACAGGTGGAATAACTCATCAAAAAAATCAACAAAATAAATATTATTACATTTCAACAAATACATATTTTCTATATCATGATACATTTTTGTGACACCAGGATGAACTGCCAAAACTGATGAATAAAAGTCTTATATCTACTCCTCACGTATATTTACTAACACCCATACGCATTAATTGCGATGAAAGATCTCAACTTCACATATGTTCCATCAATTAATAGAGTCATATCCTAACACACTATCCCATAGGACTATGTCTTTAGTATCAGATAGCTTCCTCATTCTCACTCGGTCAAGAAGAGTAGAGGTAACAACAGCAGAAGGAAGAAAATTATGCCCCTGTCTTTCATCCACCTTCTAATGCATCTAAGATAACAGATCCAAAAGTTTCCACTCATTGTTGGTCTCCTAAACTGACTTTATCTGAGTTCTCATACTCAGTGCATCATCCACTACTTTTTCATTTCCTATGAGTATAGGCAAGCTCCATGTCAAAGGAGTGAAGGTACTCAACCTACCTTCACGATCTAAAATTTAGGTCACATTGAGTGAATATATACTTGAGAATTTTGTGGTCGGTGAAAACCACGAAATATTCTCCATGATGATAGTGTATCCAACAGAGTAATGGATGAACAAATATAGAAAAATCGAGATCATGTGTCGGGTAATCTCTCTCATGTGGCCCCAAATACTGAGACATGTACGCAATGAATCCTTCCCCTACATAATCACAACTCCCATCACTATACCTTAAGCATTACAATAATATGTACAACTCTTTCCCAACTATGGAAATACTACTATCAATGACAAATTCAACCTCCCTTTCAGCTCTTAAAAGGCTGACTCAAAAGAATCGGACCACAAGTACTTCCTATTCTTATTAGTTAGGCCCTTCAGTGGTGCTAATAAGCATGGAAATTTCTATATGAAACGTCGGTAGTAACCAGCCAGCCCTTGAAAATTTCATACCTCAAATCCATTCTTTGGATGCTCCCAGAAAACTACTGCTCTCACTTTCACTGGGTCTACTGATGCTCTTGCCTCTGAGATAACCTAACCCAATGTGTGAATATGATCCATCCAAAAGTTTCTATTTGAGAGCATAACATATAACTAATACTCTCTTAGTGTTCTCAAAATGATCTTATGATGGGTAGCATGGTTGTGTTGAGTGTGAGATTACACCAAGATATCATCCATGTAGACTACCATGAAGGAATCAAAGTATGGATGGAACAAACAGTTCATCAATGCAATTAATAATGCAGGCACATTCGTAAGACTGAACGGTATAACCACATACATGTATAGACTATACCTACCTTATAAGGTTGTAAGAGGTACATATGATGGTCTAACGTGGAACGCATGGTAACTGGATCTCAAGTCAATCGTCGTGAACACCGGAGCACCTCGAAACTGATCGAAGAGATTATCAATTCCTGGAAATGGATATCAGTTCTTGACCGTCAACTGGTTCAACATCCAATAATCCACACAATGTCTAAGGGTACCTCATGCCTTCTTCGAAAAAAGGATATTTGAACCCAAATGAGAAGTACTGGGTCAGATGAAACCATTTTCCTCCAACTCCTCCAATTTCTTCTTGAGCTCTTATAACTTTATTTTGGCCATCCTATAGGGAGGAATACACACTGGTGCAGCTCCGGGCATAGGCTCGGTAGAAAATTATACCTCTCACTCTAGAGAAAAACTAGACAATTCATATGGAAAGACATCCATGAAATGATCCACCATTGAAGGAAATTCCATATGTGATGTCCCCTAGTCATCCAGATATAGTCTGGAAAAAGGGGTTGTAAATCCTCCCTACCCATTATTATCGGGAAGTGTTCTGCTTGCCTGGACATCCCACGTGGCCCTATGAATAAATGATCCACCCTCTAATGATGAGAAACTCACCCTACGGTGATAGAAGTCGACAAAATCTTGGAATGGATCAAACCATTCAATTCCAAAAATGACATCATAACCTGTTATCTCTATGAAATAGTGGTTCAAAAAGAAGTGTCACCCGCCAATCTCAAGAGAGGCCTCCTTACACTAACATACACAAGTCGTTCATGTCCCCAACAGAGTTTCTAGCGTAAATATATCAGCAGAAGAAAAGATATCGTGCCCAAGGCTCTCCACAATAGAAACAATTATAAAAATTATGGGAAGCCCCTATATCGAAAAGAGAAGAAGTTAAAACTGAGGTAACTAGGATCATACCTCTAACCGTAGAGGGTGAAGGATCCTTCTCCCACTGAGTCAGCTCCACTGTAAATTTATGACATGTACATTAGCCATGTGGCCCTGCTTGACCACCCATAGCTGATCCACCATAAAATCGCTGAAATCCTGGTGACTGACAACCGCGGCCGTGACCTCTACCTCAACCTGAATGGCCATAAGATCTCTAGTTCCCTAACTGATGAGATACTGGTTGTGCTGCTCCTAAATTCAGAGTCCTAGAAAAACCCATTTCACTTTCTTCAGGTGAGAAAACTGACAGAAACAATGATGGTGACCCATATTTCTGCATGATCAAAACTCTACGAGGTCTCTCAGGAAATGTGGCCTCCTATACCCACTCTCACCTCACTGGTAGCAGACCACATGGATACCAGATGATGTCTCTCACTTCCTCGAATCTCCACACTTAGACTCCCTACAGTGCTTCCTATTGTTCGTAGGTGGGATACCAACTCCGGATGTCGGGCCGCCCAAGATCACTACTTTGGAATCCACCGGATTGTGGTCCATGATCAGCACATGGATTATTATAGAGGTGATCTATGTCAACATGAAAATGTTCACCTTAGATCAGTTTTCATGCCTGACCATACTCAAACCTCTTTACCTGGAATAACTCATTAACTCCTGGAATAGGTGGGATGTGTTGTAGCTCTGTAAAGTGAGAGGAATAATCCATAATTGAATGAGTACCCTACTCCAGACTTGTGAACTCTGGGGATCGATAGGCCCTCAAAATATCAAGATAGAATTAGTTGTAGAAGGCATTATACAACTCATCCCAGACCATGACCTGCTGGCGTCCTGCATGTGAGATCACATCCCACCATCTCTTGGTGGAATCCCATAAAATATATGTATCTAACATCACCCTCTTCTCTAGAGGAGTCTCCAGAAGCTCAAAGATAGAATGCATGGATTCTAACAACGAATATACAACTAGAGGTCTTATATCCCTATGAAGGTGGGAGAAAGCAGCTACTAAAAATCCTGAGTCAACTCTTCCATAGATGGGGCAGGATGCAGTACACATCAGAAGGTCTGTATAAACCTCATAAATCCCTTTTAAAAATGAGTGTCCACACCTGTGTCTGAAATGATGGCTGATTCCAAGACTAGCACTACATTGTGATCTTTTAGAAGTCCATAATCAGCCATATCTGGTGTCTGATCACTACCATGTAACTGGCGTGCGTCTAGAGGATGTCTCAGTGACATGACTCTACATGTTCAAGTACAGACCTTAGATCAATATTATCAAGGACTGAAATCTATAAGTGTAACAAGGGAACATGAAAAAGAAAGAATTCATTATTTCCAAAACATGGGTACATGACATGTGTAATGCCTACACGGTGGGTTCCCTTATGCCTTCACATGGGCGTGTATATCTGCCAAAACTGGTAATGTAACACTCCATACACACGTCGGGTTGTCCCAAAACACGATGTGTAATTGAATCCCCTTCCCCTGTTCAGGTCCACTTACAACGATAAGCTACATGGTTCTCCTAGAACAAGACTACACGGTGTGTTAGTACCAGACATTACGTGTACTAGTCGAACATCACCACCCAATGTTGTTAGTCACACGTCCGGTTACATGGCTCACTCTACACGGTGTGTTCTAGATAGACACAATGTTTTCATGAAGGATTTTACCTACCCATGTTTGTTCTCTACACATCCGGATACATGGGTTACACTACAAGGCATGTTAAAGCTTGAATTGGCGTGCATAATATATGTTTTATCCATCCATGTCATTAGTCACACGGGCAGACACATAGTCTCTACAACACGACATGTACATCTGGTACACAACGTTTTCCACCAAGATTTTCCAGACACCGTGTTTCACTCCACACAACCAGAAACATTGTTAGAGACAATATGGCATGTACATATAGTACAAGCTATGTACTTATGAAAAAAATGTTCCTTCCTGAACAGAAGGACAAATGGAATGTATTCATCATCACACGCCAAGTATTCTAGTTTTTTCTAAATAGTATGCCTTAGAATTACTCTGGTACCCATAAAAACACTGAAACAAACATTAATGTTCCATATTCTGATACTTGAGGTCCCATACTCTCCCGAATCAATTCTTGGCATCTTAATCATGTCATATACACTAAAAACAAGGCAATAATTTACACAATTCTAATCCAAGTGGGCCCATAAAACCTCAAGAAACAATGTTGGTGTTCATTCCAAAAAACCATACACAATTCAATACCATATCAGAAAGTAGGTATTGTATAAGGGAATCTATCACAACAGCATGCATATCTACCTCCACATCTATCCCAATATAATTCAATCCATAATTCATCGTAAAATGGCATGGAAAAAAAGCATGGCATGTGATCACTAGAATGTGCCTTTATGATGCATGAGTCAAAATACACTCATCTCCTCAGGTTTCAATATAAATAAAAGGTCTATAATACAAACAAAAACAACATAAATCATGCGAATCACCCAATGGTGAAAGTCAAATCAACTGTAAAATTGAAAAACTAGAAAAATTGAAATAAACTTGGTAGATTGTCTTTATCCATATACATAGGTTAGCTACTCCTGGGGATAGCTTATTATGAAACACCTATTTTAAATTATCCCTGACTACAAGCACCCAATAGTGAGTCAAGAAGAGAAGAACTCCTATAATATCATTTTGTAACATCTCGGTTCCGGAAGCCGCCTAGAGGCGCCCCGTACCCGATTGGACACATGGACTAATGCGCATTTCCCCAAATGCTAGAGGGTACAAAAAACAAGTGAGGGACTTAGGAGTGATAGTTGGTAAGCTATTCCCTCATTGGCAGAGTAACACAGTCGATGTAAAACAGATAATAATAGCAGAAGCATTAAAACATCATAAAGGTAAACAACAGAAACAATAAACAACTAGAGCAGACACATACATATGATACATGATTTATATGTCTAGGAAAGCTTCCAAATATGTCAAAATGCTAGAATAAAGTATTTAAATAATATAAAAAAGGAAACAGATAAAATCTATCAGCATCACAGGCCTCAGCTTCATCCCGTGTTCTCCTTCTCCTCAGCAATCAAGTACAAGATGTAGATGGGTGCATGCCCTTATCTATACCTACATACATATAATCTATTTGGGACAAAAAGCATGACCCAAACAGGGTGTGAGACTAATCCACATAGAAAACAAACCAATTATCTATGCCTAATAGTCTCTGAATATATATGGTAGGAAATATGCAATAAGAAACATTAAACAAGGAATTACTCAAAATTAAACAATCCAACAATTTAAAATAAATTCATTTTCTTATATCTAGTAAGCATAATATCAAAAATAGGTAACCCTCTATGAGGTAATCACAACATAACCCTTATGGATCAACCATACAAGACAAGATACCTTCTAGGAAGTACAAAAAGTCTAACCCCTCTGGTTTAGCATTAGAATAGCCTTTTTGAGGAAGTACTCACCATCCATTCCCCATATAGTCTCGTATTAGTAACTAATAGGCACTCTGAAGATTAACTCAACGTCCAATTCAACCTATGGCCTGTATTGTGGAACTACAGACACTCTAAGGGATCACTTTCGTCCATCCCCCTTATGGCCTTGCAATGTAAATGTAAACAGAAACTCTAGAGAAGCCCAATATATCCATTCTCCCTATGGTCTACTACACCAGGTTCTCACATCCCTATGTAAGTCAATCGTGAACAATGATATTTAGCATCCATGTAATCCTCAAGAAAACATAGCTAAATTGTCTACAACATATCACAATATGTCAGATAAAATCACTCCATCCTAAAATACTAGGCGTGGAAAGTTAAACAGACTTATAGGAAAGAAAGACCAAATGGTTAAAACAAGAGAACATGGGCCAAACGTAAAATGCATGACAAGTTAATCTTATTCAAAAAAATTAACCTCTATCTAATAAATAAGTAATAGAAGGAAATTAGTAGTTCTAATAACCATAAACACACAATACCCCAAATAAGGGTATTGGGAAATTTTACACATATAATTCAAAGACTAATTATAGAAAGGTACAAAACCCCTACCTCATTGTAGTGAGATCAATATACGTGAACCTCAGGACTTGAATCTCCATAGAACACTATAGATGTATAAAAACACTAAAAACATTCATCCATGGATAACTCGTGAATGAGGAGAAATCAAAAGATGATTTTCAAGAAGAAGAGATAACTCCCCTATGTGATTCCAACTCAAAAAATTGGAGTTCAATTCTGAGAATGGATTGTGAGTCGGGGCATGGTGAATATCGGATTCTGCACGGATGCTCCCGGTTGAGATATGTTGAGAATTTTTGTGTTATGTCCATTAGACCCAACCCCGGTCAGTTTAATGAAACAAATAAAGTATATGACCTGTACATTAGAAGTAAACATCGTGTACTTTTCCTTACTGGGCCCCACAATAAGCGGCCTCCAATTCACCCCACACGGCCATGAACTTGGCCACTATATAGCCAGTTTACGATCACCAACGGTAACCGAGTATGCAGTGTATACATATATGTACACTGTGTGTACTCTTGAAATTTCTAGAAACTTATTTTTTTCTCAAAAACACATGAAAAGAAAAACACATACCTAAAATGAAGATTCAGGTTTTTATAAGAATACTAATATTTAAGAGTTAAATGGCATAAAAGGAATGTCTTATATCGATGTAAGGGGGTTTGTAATATCACTTATTATTTCCACGATACAAATGCAATATGCACCACTTTTTTAGTCTATTGTGTATATACATCCCAATTATATGTAAAATCATTATTTCATCATAAATAATCATTTTTATGTTCTAATTTGATTAATTTCATCCACAGTGGTTTGAAATGAATGTTACTATATATTAAATAATTTCATAACTCATTTTCTATTAATTGGATATATTGCATCCTCATTGTATTTGATATTATATTATTATGCTTTTAATGATGTTTAAATATTATATCATATTACCAATTTAATAATTTGAATCATCATTTAAAATGAATAATATATTCACTGATTAATTATAATATTCAATGGTAGGATTTTTTTAATGGTTATTCACCTCAAATTCTCTATCATTGTGACATAGATTTATTATAAAAACCTATATTCTTTTACAAGGTATATATAAATCATTATTAAATTCTATAAAATAACACATGTTATTTTTAGGAAATATAATGTCTCATTTTATTTTATTATTTAATATACCCAATTGTTTAAGAGCTCCTAATGTCAAAAGGAATTTATGGTACAATATCCTACACATAAAGATTATAAATTTTCATGTATAATTTGGAAGAAATTCTATGATATAATTTCTTAAAATCCCATTTATTTCTTCTAAATTAGTTATGAATATGGAAAATATGTTTTATTTCACGTTCACACCTTTTTTACTAAACAAATGTATGTAAATTATTTAATAAGTTATATATATTCATACATTTTCTTTCATATTATATCTTTCTCTTAGATATCTTTTTTTTTAAATAATTTTCAAAAATGTTTTTTGATAAAAATGAAAAATTTATAAAATAAATTTTTAATGATCACTGACCTTATAGAAAAAATTAAAATGAATTTTATTAATGTTTACTAGATGTGTATAATTTAGCTCTTTTTTCAAAATGTTCAGAACAACTTGTTGATTTTTTCAATTTATAGCATTAATGGATTTTCCTTCCATCACATTCCTCGAATATTCCATTTTATCATTCCAAGGATGTTTAAAAAAAATTAACGATATATAGTGATATTTTTTATTTAAAATTTCATTTTCAATGTTATATTTTCTATATATAAATGATTTCTTCATATTTTAATTTTTTTCATTCCTCAACAACAAAATCCCTTATGTTGGCTATTACCTAATGGTGATATTTTGTAATGATTCAATCCGTATTGATTCCCTAGATGGATTATGACTGTTTCAAAGAGATTGTTACTGAAACTGTCTCTATTCCATGAGATAATCATTTCTAAAATATATTGTTATGGAACTCATTTATTTACACCAACTTACTCAAATTTAAACTATATTATCATGGAAACTGTTTCTTCTATCATGGTTAAATTATGTTACGAATGAAATAATTTTTTTATAATGTTTTCTATGATGAATATAATGATATATATAATTTATTTATGGTATGTAGACATTATTATGTGATAGGTGCACCCATGTAGCACGTGGTTAGCATGATATAGCTTACACAATGGGTGTTCTCATATAATAGTCTAGTGAATAGGGTTATATATAGGTTAAATAGAGTAAAAATGCAAATAATGTTATATGTTTATTACATTTTAATTTATTTATATATGTTATATGAAAATGATGTCCCATGATACCAAATTGTTTTTGATATGTTTCATTGAGTTTTTGATGTTTCTTATCATCAAGTTTGATATCACAAAATTATGATTATTAATTTTCATGACTCTTGGAATTATTATATCATTATGAAATGTTTACATGTTTTTATCTAGGTATTGATTGGTTTTAATACTCTAATATTACAATCATTCACATTGATTATATCATCATACCCATATTCACTTATTATACTCCCTGATAACATTAAATTGTTAATTGTTATGTTTACCAATTATGATATTTGAGCTTATTCACTTATTATGATCACCAATGACATTATATTGTTAATTGTTATGTTTACCAGTATTGATAATTTGGATCATTGTTATTATGTTTCAATTTATCATGGTTATAAAGATTGATTTTGAATGAATTAAGCCTATAATGGTTTCATATAGAAGATAATGATGACTGAATGTTGAATCTGATAACATGTGTGTAGTATGAGGCGATTATCATATTTATGATAAATTTATTTATGAATCCATTATGATAAGTGTTTGTGTAAAAAACCAACATGGGTTACCCTCAATCATGGAACTCGATGCGATCTGTTATATACAAAATTTTCATTCTAGATCACCAAGGGATAGTGACAAGCACCTAAAAATTAAAAAAAAATGTATGTATTTTTTCCAACCTGAATGATGTACATGATTATATATATATATATAAACTCAAAATTGAATCAAATAAGAGAAGACTGAAATATATATAGTTTTCTTAACTGTAAGAAGATATTAGAAATCGAAAAACCACAAAAGTAGCAAAATAATCATAGAGAAAAGTCCAACAAAATTGGTTGATAAAAAAGAAACCAATCCTTGTGAAAATATAAGAAACATCACACCACCTCACCCTGAGAAACCGCAATCAACTAGCATGAAAAATAGCTCCCTCATGGTGGCACCCACCAATTACCTGCATCGATTGTCATAAAATGGTCTATACACTACTAAAGGGTTTCATAAATATTGAGAGAGCAATCTCAATAGGGTTCCTACAAGGGGTTCCATAAAAATTCTATTTATAACAATTCATATATGATCATTTCAAATAAAACATGGAATTATAAAAAGTAATGTAGTTTTATCGAGAACATGGTAAACATTTCCCTTTTAATATAGTTCCAAACCAAAAAAAAGTTATAGTAATTTCAAAGACTAATTTCCACATTAAATTCAAAAGAATCAATATGAATGTCATGCAAAAAATTGTACAATGATGGGAAATACAAAATAAAAGTATAAGAATATGAATCACAACAGTAAGGAATAAAATGTGTCATGAAACTGACTACGCATACCCAAAAATCGATTTTTAGTGCACTACTATACCTAAAAAATTATTTACAACATAAAACCCTACAGACAACCCAATGTTTGAATACACAACATTATATACATACCAATAGCCAATAAACTACAATATATGACAAGAGGAAAACCCTAAAATTGAACCCCCCGCATTGGATGATGGCCATATGGTAAACATTCCACCTAGTACCCAATGTAACCCATGTACTCATTTTAAAAAGTCATTCAATTATTTGAATATTCCCCTTTTCATTCCATTATTAAAACCCATGAAAAAATTGTTTTCTATAATAATCCCTTCATAAAAAATGAAAATGTCCATGAAAATTTATAGTTAATTATTTATATATAGAATTATAAATATTGAATAATATAGTATATCATACATAGGAACGAGAAGGAACCCCAAACCTCCAAAATCTAGTTGTACATGCCCTAAATTGTATCCACCATAAAAAAACCCAAAACATCAATAGAATTCCTATAATTCAATCCACATCTCATGATAGATTCAATTTAAAAAATTGGGAGAGATGGAAATGAGAAATACCACATACTACAAGAATATACACCCACTGTACCAAAACCAATTAAGATAAATCATAATAGATATCCAATAATGACACTAATACTAAAGATTAAAAAAAATAGAGTTTAGATACATCAATCCTAGGATGATCTATCAAACTCATTGGGAGAAGAGAATAAAAAACATAGATATTTTTTACCTGATATTCCACATAATGACTGGAATGAGGATCAATCGCTGAACAAAAAGACATAAGGGGTTTTACATTTCCAAAATATATTGGTGACAGATCTAGGTCAATAGAAAGGGTCTTGACAAGGGTTAAATTGACAAAACCATATATAATTTCAATTTGAAAAAATAATTGGTACATTAAATGACATGTAACCCAATTATATGTTATGGGATTTTAATCTCATATAAGGGACAATAAATCAGTTTCCTTTTGATAAAATATATATTTAATTACATTTATGAGTTACAAGTCATGTTAATAGGTTACATGGAATGTAATTTTATAGGAGGCTATAGAATTATTAGGTAACATTCCATAAATTTCAACAAATCATGAACATCACTAATATTTGTATGTTACCAATTAATTCTAAGCCCTACCCAGAAAAATAAAATGGAACACCATGACAAGTATAAAAATGTTCACTTAAAATGAATAATGTAATGTTAAAACCTCTAACTAATAACTACATTACATCCCAAAAAAATCTACAATGAATCATACATTATAAAACTATGATGTCACTACTCTCTCATCAGTTCCTTATGATCCCACATCAGATGAGAATTAGAACCATGCATCTATATCTCTTGAACCAATGGTATCATCCTCCTATGAAGCACATACATTTCATAATATACTATCATGAAAAGAAACCTAGTCATGGATAACACGAGGTCAAATCAATATCATGTCATCTTAAAACATGAGAAGGATTAGAGAGTTACTTTTAGAGTTGAGATACAAGAAATACATTATGTATCGCCATCATCTATGGAGGATGTTCTAACTAGTAAGAAATAATTTACAACCTCTTAATAAACATAGAAGTTCAAATAAAATGTGGAGCAATATTACCTTGCCTCCAAAGATGTCGATGAACCAACCGAGGTGAATTCTTCAAGAACACATGGTCAACAACTATGAATTAATGTTTTGTATAATGACAATCAACATAAGACTTATATTGGTTTTTTTCCATCCACATTCTATGATTAATAAACTAAATATTTTTTATCATCTCTTGAACCATGCTTTGTCCAATCATGGAACATTCTCTAATATATGACCAACATGACAAATATTTGCCGGAATCACCTGAAGGCCTTCATTTTTATTGATTTTTTATAACCCCCCTTTCAAGGTATGAGGGAGAACCCTTACAAGACCAGTAGGCTTAGAGATTACATAGCCCGTAGGCTTAGGAGATTACATGACCCGATGGTCTTAAGAGAATTCAACCAGACTATCTTCAAGGAACTGCCCCTCCCCAGCATTTGCATCCTGATATTAGATCTCCACCTTTGCATGACCATCCGGATAGGATTCCCGTGCAAGCACAGGCTGGTACTGATGGCATAGCCATACCCTCTCATTCTGACATTCCATTTGGTAGACACCTCACTGTTGTCTTAAAAAAATTCAACCATCCCCAAGTAATCATCCTATGCCCAAAAATAGTCATGAATGAAAGCATGGAGCATATATTCATGAATCTATATGGATTATTATATCTATCCATCTAAATGTGGATATAATGTCCTACTCAAATGAACCTGATATCCCAACACCTCCTAAAAGTATTTCTAAAAGAGAAAAGTGAACTGAGGATCTCTATAATAAACTATATTATATGGATCCCTATGTAAATGAATAATTTCATTCACATAAAGATTTACCAACACCTAAAAAAAATTTAAATCCTTAATGGATATAATGTTAGTAGATTTCATCAGTATATCAATCAAAAACAATATCAAATTATTTTTTTCTACGAATGCAACAACTCAACTACAAAGTCAATAGATATATAATCCCACATCCATGTAGGCACCCGATCTGGTAGAAAAATTCCAAAAGATTATGATGCATAGATTTCAAATTTTGGAATTTATAACATTGAGATAGAAACTCAACAATTTCTTATCTTATTCCAGGCCACTAGAATTTCCACCACATTTCGGAGAATATATTTTTGCTTCTTGTGTACACCCCCCACTATGAACTCCAAAAATCCTCCATAAGATCTCTCCTTACTAACTGTGGTACCAATAAAATGACTCCTAAGGAAAAGAACATCCTCCACAAATAATGAATAATCGTGAATGGTCTCCACATCATTATGAGATTCAATAATTCCATAGAACTCACTGTCAAGATATTGTTCAAGATGAATCAACTATAGAAGGACAGAGGGCAACTAAACAATGGTCAAACATACCACTTCCATTGATTAATGGGTCTAATGTCAAATAGTGAAGAAACTTCCATCATGTTCCACTCTTCTGAGGATTCATTCACATATGGGTAAATATTTTTTCTTCTTAAATTAACCATTACGACTTTCCCAATCCATGGAGTGTGTGTGAGATTAAAGTCAATTTTCTGATGGTATTATACACATCATCGCTATCTAATATTGATAAATTTATGAGAAATTATATATCTAATAATCTTATGATCAAAAAATATTAGGAACCTCTCCCAAAAAATATAGTTCCACAAATATTTATGCACATTGTCAATAATAGAAAGCTCTTAGTTATTTTTGGGGTAATATTTCTCCAGTGGTCAGAGATGAAGAGTTCCATTTGCCCCCACATGATCTTTATACATAAACACACAAGCCGAACCGCTTCTAGAAGCATCAAAAAACACAATTTATCCCATTGTAGGATCATGTAATATCAATATAGAATTCGATGCTGGAATTATTTTCATTTTATCAAAATAAGACAGACACATAACATCTATGGTGAATTTTTCCATTTTTCATGTAAGGGGTGTCAATGGTGACACTCATTTAGAGAAATATATAAAAATAGTGGGTAATATATAGAAAGAACAAAGAATATATGAATCCCCTAAAAATGAGGTGGTTCTTTCTTATAAAATATAGCCTTATAATTTCTTGGATCTATTTGTTTGACATGTTTATAAATCATGTTCCCTAATAAAATCACATCAGGAATCCATAAAAAATCTCGAACAATTTCAATACCAAGGGATACTTCTCAAAATTTATAGAACACTTCTACAATGGGCCTCATGCTCACACACTGATTTTGAATAAACCAAAATAAAATCCATGAACACTACCACAAAATTGTCAAGATATTGATGGAATACCTGATTTATGAAATCTATAAAAACTATTGGAGGATTATTCATACCAATAGTCATCACAAAATAATTATAATGGAGAATCCTACTATTGAAGGATGTCCTTAGTATATCAGACTATTGATGTCTTGGCTGATGATAAAATGACTGTGGATCAATCATTGAATACAAATTTTCCCCTTTAACTGATCAAAAAAATCATCAACATGAGAACCATGAATTCTTTCCAAAAATGATACCTATTTAAACATCCAATAGTCCATAAAAAATAAAATTGAACCATATGAATTATTGGAAATGAGAATAGGGGATTCCTATAGCGAAAAACATTGCTGGAAAAAACCTTGTTTCAAATTATTACCCAATTGGATCATAATCTCTTCCAAATATGTTGGTTCTATACAATATGATGATATTGATATTGGATACATCATTGGATACAATTCTACAAAAAACTCTATAACCCTCAATTGAGGTCGGAAGAAGAAAGTGTTTAGGAAAACAACAAAAATGTCTTGAACATCCACGAGAAAATCAACAATAGAAGAAATTTCATCTGAATCAATCGTGACAAAAGAAAAAATGTTCATGGACTCTCAACGGGAAGGTATGGTATGACCATACATTGGGTCCCACTCACCATGAAACCCATGAGAGCTCCCATATTCAATAAAAAATGTAACATGCTGACGGAAACCATAAACCTCATCTTGATGAGATACTAGTGAGTCCATTCTGATGATGATGTACAACAGATCCAAATCATGAATGAAAAAAATACCATAACAACTCTATAACACCTATCATTAATGAACACAAAGAAAACTAAAACCCCTACTATTTCTTCATACCATGTGGGTTTTCAAACTCCATAATATATAATATATGTTCAATTCTATGTTTAATCATATCAAAAATAATTAATATATAAATGTGTGGGGAACCAATATCAAAAAAAGAAATCACTATGGAAATTTCTATAAATATATATCCACTCTCTATCATTGTACATGCATCAAATTTCATTGTATAGTAATCTACTATGTGAATTTCCATCAATATTGAGGCCTAGGGATACAGCTATGTAGTCTATGAATCATCTTACTACCATGTAGTATCCTATGGAGCCGACAATACATATCTATAACAAAGAGTAGACATAGTCTAAAAAAATAATTTTAAATGATCATAATGTCCAATGCTACTGAACATATTCATAGTCATAGGCCAAAAATATTGGGAAATTTTTATGCTTCAACATAGAATGAATTTTATAGGTACACTCTTAGTTGTAACAAATGGTGTCGATGAGGCTCATTACTATTGCCTGCTTCCACTATTCCTTTGATGATCCTGTTACTTCCTCTCCCTACCATGTGCTCCATTGTAGCTTCTAGTGGATGAAAAAGAAGAGGTGTAAAAAAGAAAATATTCCTTCATATTTATCTCTTCCATTATATATCTATCAACTATCTATTCATAGGTATAAATCTTTAAAATAAATATCTATGATGCGACATTCGGTCTCTGACCTGGTACTTACTTCTAAGAATTCAACTAGTCAATATTAATAATGTATGGAGAAAAGAAAACATGATCAGTAATTCACTTGGGGTATTCTAACATTGAACGATCTCCCTACTATAAATAGAGGATCTCTAAATGTTTTTATAGCATCAGCGACTCTGGATAAATATATTAGAGGCATAGGGTTTTGAATCACTTCCATTCCTAGTCCACTTGTCTATCTCCTTGGAATATGGAAGCCTTTTATCACTTACAAGAACCCTTGAACCTGAAATCTCTACACATCCCCATTATATTATGTTGTGTTTATTGAGATTCAAAAATTTGATTGATCCTATCCAGCTAGTCCTCCACCGCATGAGGTTCATTAGTTCCTTTAATGGATAATGGATTCTTTTGCATGAATTCCCAATATTCTCTATATCTAACTCTCTCCTCCATCTCTTGGATGTATTTAAAAAATTGTCTTCTATACTCGAGGTATGTTCATAACAATAGAACAAAATTATGTTAATAAATATTCCATGAGATTTTGATCTATTGGTGGATTCCCTTGATAAGCATCAACTGCACCCTCCAAAATAACTCTTGGAATATTCCTCATAGGAGTATTATTGCAAAAAATAGAAGGAATGAATATAAAATATAGTAAATATCAGTTCATTCGAGAAACTGCATAACAAAAATCAGATATTTGAAATAATACCCAAAATAGGGTACACATATTCCAAAATCACATGGAAACTTGAGCCTATTCATGATAACGGAAAGACATATAGTTATCACAACATACCCCTCAACTTATGACAATCCTATATCCAATATTAATAATTTCCATTCATGAGGACTGTTGAGGACATCCCTCATATGATACCATTTTTTAACAAACCAAGCCATGTTACACTAGAACCTTGTGCCCAACAAGATCATTTACATACCCGAATGGCATTATCGATCCCCACGGGCTGGTTACAACCACCTGGGAATCGAACAACACAGTGAGGGTACAATTTATACCAACCTAAATGATAAAAATACAATATATATACATACATAAACAAAAAAACAAACAAAAACTCTTATATATATTTGTGTGTGTTATATAACTATAATAAAATAGTGAAAATAAGACAATGACTAATGTAGAGAAATAATAAATGATACAAGTCCAACCACAAAGGAATGAATAATTTAAGAAACTACTCCATGTTATATTTTTAGAAAACTCCTACAATCTGAACACCACCAACCTAACTCAGTAAACACAAAAACTCATTTCCTCACTGTGACACATTTCCTTTACATACATCAAAAGACATACATATATCGGTACACTGCCAAAGGGGTACATAAGGTGTGAGATAACCGGCTCAAGAGGATTTCATCCAAGAATTCCTTAACAAGTCTCTCTATAATGATTCCCATATAATCATTTCAAATTAAACATGGAATGACAAGAAGAAAATTAGTTTTTTAGAAAACATGGTAATCATTTCTCTATTTCCATAGTTCTAAAAAATAATAAGGTGTATCAATATAAAATAAAATTTTCCATATCGTATTTTACAATCACCAACATGCATATCCAGGATAAATATTACAAAGGCAAGCAATAAAAAACAATAATATTAGAACAGGTATCGCAACACCAAGGAATAAAAATTGTCTGCTATCAGACAAATCATTCCCAACAAACTATTATTAGTGCAAGGCAGTACATGAATCAAATTTTCTACACTCTATTAATAGGGATACACCCCAATGTGTGAATCCCCCATATCATATACCTACCTAGATCATATAATATACATTGTAGGAATTGAGAAACACACTAAAATGATACCCAACAAAGAATGATTACCTCAAGCTATACATTACACATAGATTCCAAGGTAACCCATGAGATCATTTTCAAAAATCATTCAATGGATTTCAAATACTAAATTTCATTCCATTTTTCAAAAACTATCAAGAATAGAATTTTCTAGAACATCCATTTTCAATACATTCTAATATTCATTTCAACATCGTACCAATTATGTTATAATTTTTTTTTAAAAAATGGAACCACATGGTTTATCAATCACTGGCTAGAGAGGGAAAAAATTACCTCAAAAATCATGACTCACTTTCCCTTAATAGGATCCCCCAACAACGAAATCCTAAAACTTCAATGGAACCCCTTGAATTCAGTCTACATCTCAAGATATATTCCATTAAGATAAACAGGGTCATGAGAATGGTGGAAATCAACATACCTCAAGAACATATACTTAATGCACTAAAACCAACAAATAATTACCATAAATAAGAACTAAGAATTATAGCTAGAATAATGATATGATGACATGGAATTTAGATCCACAAATCTGAAGATGATTTATCGAAATCAATTGGAGAAGATAAAATATTGAGAGATAATTATTTCCATGTGTGCCATATAATGACCAGAATAGGGATCAATCAAAGAGAGATAATACATGAAGGTGTTAAAGGTTCAGAAAATAACTTGTGGATGGCTCTTCGTCGAGGGAAATGAACCTAATGTGGAGATAATTTATAAAACCATCCATGATGAATATTTAAAAAAATTATCATGAAATTACATGATGTGTAACCTAATGAAATGTCGTGTAACATTCAACTGGCATAATCACCAAAAAATCTATCACATTGTGTTTAAAAATATATTTAATTTCATTTACATGTCCCATGTAGTGACACCCTATTACATGACATGTAATTATCTAGATGGATATTAAATGAGTATGTTTCATTCCATTAATTCCAATAAATATCTAACATCACAGTTATATGTATCATCTTATTTTACATCTTGTACTATACAGAAAAAAAAGGAAAACCGTTAAATGTTTAAAAACATACCTATCAGAAGAGTAACGACATGGTAATGTTTTTCCGAATTCTCTAAAAACCTAAAACAAAGAGTTTATTTATAATGAATATGATACAATATTTACTTTTGTTATTGTTTGTCTCAGATGGATAAAATTGGGTCACCATGAGAAATAGAATTGTTTGAAATGTAATGTTGAATATTTTATCACAAGATCTGTGAGTCCATGTTTATGGTTTTTATAGTTTGTATCAATGGAATGGTTTTAAAAAAATTGAGATTGTGATGTTTTCACCTGGGTAAATCTTAAGGGTGATAGATCACATAATTATTATATATGATTTAGGTATATCATATCATCAAACTCATATAAATCCTTTAATATTTTTTATCTAAAGTGATCATAATTTAATTAATGATTTTTTAGTTCACATTTTGTTGGGATGGTGAATATGTAAATATTCTTTTCAATGTAGGGAATTGTATAAATTTAATGGAAATATGTTTTATGTTATTGATAACTTTTATAGTAAATATGTACATGAAAATATATGTAATTATGTTAATATAAATTTTATATTAAAGAAAACCATGAGATTTAATTGTTATTTATAGACAAGGTAATTATTTTTATTCCATATTTTATATTCATTTAAACTGAAAGGTATGATATACAATTTGAATTTAAAACACTCCTTATATTAATGTTATTAAGGATATTTGGGAAATAAGGTAATTTATTTATGGAATTATTTATTTTTTAACATGGGTAGTGCTATTAAATTAGGGATATTGATGTATTTTTTCGTCATATGCTGATTTAATCATTTTTTTATATTCATAAATTATGATAAACTTTTTATTTGGGTTAATTTATAATTATTGGATGAATATAATGTTATTAATAATAGATATATGTGTAAATTTAAAATTTATTTATTTTCATTAGACATGAATAATAAATATTTAATAATCATTTTTGGAGAAAAAGAAGATATTTTATTGGAAATTGGATAAAGGATGAAATAATTTTTTTATTTTATGTATATTTCACTATTTTTTCACTGTATGTTATAAAATAATTCCAAAACACAAGGAAAAGGATATAGAATGAAAAATTGGAACATAATACCATCTTTTTCGATGAACTAGTTCACTTTTCACGGAGGCATGATTTCTGGTTTTGAGGTCCTTAAATATATATATATATATATAACTTAATTTATATTGATCAATGATATATTTAAATATCCAAAAAATCATTAATTCCCAATTATTAACATTCAAATTCTGTTCTCCTTATTTTTAAAACATATTATTTGTTATTTTATACGAATTTCATAGATCATTATATCTGTTATCAATATGATGTTTTATAAACACTTTTTATGATATTGGTTTCTAGAAAATGTTATTCCAAATGTAAAACCTTTTATTACCTATATAAAGGTCAAATTGAATGTACAAAACTTATTATTTGTGGGGGTGCTGTATCACCCCTTTCTTATAGAATAGAAAACGATGTATGATAGCATATTTGACAATTATCACCGAGCATAAATGGGCCATGATATATAAAACCATTATAACAAAGATGATAAGTTGTAAAATACAAATTTTATTGATTAAAATTTTAAATAAATATATATAACTATATAAATATCCAACTAATTTTTTTTTTTGATAAATAAATTTTAAATAATCAATAGTTTTTTATAATGTTATTTCGTTGTTCAAAAATATGTTATTAAAAAAGGATTTTTTATTCATTTTCAGGTAAAAATTTCATTTTCATTTTCTTAAATTTCACAATATGTATTTTATAAAATTAACTAAATATTTATTCAAATGGAATATAATACGTTTTTTTGTTAAATTTTTGGGGTTTATCTAAAAATACTTATTTTTCAATGAGTAGTAAAAATACCAATTTTTAAAAAATTGTAACGTATTTGAAATAAATTAGTCAATTTAAAATTCACATTATGTTTTGAATAAAATTTTATTTAAAATATTTATTTTCTATTTTTATTTATTTCATATAATTGTTTTGTATAAGTTTCATATTGGATCTTAGCATAAGTTTTTATTTTGTTTTAAGAACATGATTTTTCTGAATAATATTTAAAAATGGATCATGTTTCTCCTTTTTAGTTAATTAGAATATTACCTAATGAGAAATTATATTAATGAAATTTATAGATTATATATTTATAAATATTAATAGATATTATTAAAATGACTATTCTTCGAGATATAGTTAATTTAAAATCATATTTTCTTTAAAAAACACTTATTGAAAACTTTTTTATATTACATTGCAGGTTTTATTTGAAAATACAATTTTCAACATATATTAATATTATTATTTATAATTGATTAAATATATGTCATATGATTTATTTATATTATATTATACGGTAAACATTATTTTCTACTTCAATTTATGATGGCAGAATAGAAATAAAATATGGTCGTTAAAGTAAAAATAGGTTTTCTTGGGGTTTGAACTACATAAATAATGGTAAAAATCACTAAAACAACATTTATAAATACAATTATATGACCTTATATAGACTTTTTAATGCATTGTAATAAATAATACTCCACTTTGGTCACCTTATTAATGTTAAAAAAGGGATACAACATTTTATTTTCAAACATTACATTCGTGACACTCACCGCACTTTTAAATGTCCACCCATTCTTCTCAATTATTCACACCATAGAAACCATTTGGATCATCCAATACCTACCCATATATTTACCAAAATCATTATCATCCTCTTTGAAACCTTTTTTGTTAAAAAATAAAATATATGAATACTTTAGTTATAATCCAAAAGATATGCTTTTAGAAGAGTTAAAATTCCCTAGTATGCATTTTTTTAATATTTATTCTTTAAAACCCACAAAATATTATTCAAATATGATCATATGATACAAAATTAATTCAATATATACTATGATTTTATGATATTAATGTAATATATTAAATCTATATCATATTGCATCAGATGGGATACAAAATCACTATTTTGAGTACGACAGACTATCGCCTTACTAACCCATGTTATTCCATTTCCATCATGACCCCTCACAAATTATTTTAAAGATTCATTATATTTATATATATATATATATATTTATGATATTTTTATGTTATTTATACATATATATTTATTATATCACATATACCATTTTAACTATTCTTCAATGGGGATATGATAACATCGTTCATGTTTATGGTGGTCTACCGCATCATGAAGTGATATAATTCATTTTTCACTGATACATTATATGGATTTAATATGGATACTGTTAAAAAATATATGTTACATAAATTAATAATAATTTTAATCAAGGTGAAGTAATCATTTTGAAAATAAAATATATTTTTAAACTTCTTACACCAAAAAATGGTAATGTCATTCATATACATGTGAACTATCGCATTCAGGAAAAAATGTGATTAATTATTCATCACCATGTCACTGGAATAATTTATATAATTATATTTAATGATATGATATGGTATTTATGATATTATAATAATTCTTGTATGATTAAATAATACATAAATTCATTCAATAATGAAAATTGAAAAATGGGATCATTTTAGTTTTTTTTAATTTATTTTATTTTACATCTATAAAACAAATTTAATTATCAAAAATGAAATAAAAAAACAAAGCATCCCAAAATCCAACATCAAATCCAAAACTCCAAAATGGAAGATCAAGGTGGTCAAAAAAAGTGAAGACCAAGAGCATCCCTAATAGTAATGTCCACTCCTCTTAGAGGAGGGGATCCAATTGAATTGAAAACCAAAATAGGTGGGCTAGGGGAGCCTTAATAGCCAATAAGTTAGTAAACTGGTTACCCTCGCACCACATATGGAGTATCTTTGTGCCTTGGGAAAGTTGGACAATTCCTTTTCTAATGAGGTTGGTGATCTCTCAAGGAGGAGAGATGTCACCTTTGAGGGAGCTCCCAATGACCTTTGAATATGTCTCCATTGTAGCCATGGGGAGAGCCTTTTAGGAGAAAGTTTCTTATCTACTGAGAATGACAATTTCCTCCGACACCAGAGGGTCACCAGCTCCATAGTAGGCATTGAAAGCAAGGACAATGCATCTATATTTTTTTTTTGAATAGGCCCACTTACCCTTATACCCCCATTGTTGCAAGCCCTATTAGTGTGGATTTTGATCCTCTGAGAGGAAGGGTTCCATTGTACCTTATAACTAGGCATCATAGGGGGTGGGGAACCTAGAGAGTGTAAAGTGATGGTTTAGAAACTTATGGAGGGTGCTACCTTATGATGCTTCTATAGAGAATCTAGCTCAGTTCCAAACAGCCTGGTTCGGAGAACCAAAATGTGGGAAGAGGGGAGAGACTTGTGGTGCCTTTCATGGTTGTGCACCTTCCATATGAACCAAAATCCATCAGCGAGAATGATCAAATGGCCATCTCCAATGTAACATTACTAGAAGAACTCAAAAATATAGGAAATTGTCCCCAAAATCGCCATATGATCCCTCAGGGATTTCCACAAAGGTTGGTCCCTTCACATTGAAGGAAAAGGTGGGTCGTTGTCTCCTCTGTGGGAGTTGGAAAATAGAGGCATATTAATGAAATAGGAATAACTATGGCCTTGATATCCATCTCTATTGGGATAACATTTGATCAGAACCTCTATATATGAAAATAGAATTTGTCTCGGATGTACATGCAATAGAGAAAAATTCCCCATGAGTTGCTAGCTAGATGCCTCTCTATGGCATTCCTATAGTCAATTTTCAAGAACCTACATAAAGAAGAACCCTTGAAGACACACCAGTCCATGGACTCATTCAATCATATTTTGTGGAACCGAGCCTCCTTGGAGGGACATTGTGTATGGATCTTATCATTCATTAATGAAAATTTCTCTTGATCTAATTAAATGTCTTATTATGGTAATATAAAATATGAACTTCAAGGGTTTTATGTTTCTTTATATTAAAATACCGATATGAATTGTGACCATTGCTAATATATCCATTGAACAATGATCACATGATTAGTATAAAGATAGGGCTTTAACAAATCCAATTTACTCATATAAAGGAAGTGATGGCCTCATCTAGTAGACTTCCCCCGCACGAAGCCCATTTTTCTGAGCTCAAAAAGGAGGTGGCATCATTGGGATTCTCTCTTGACCACTTCCAAGATGAGCTTGATCATGTAAAGTATGAGCAGAAATGACTTTGAGAGAAGTGAAAGATAATAGATATTACCACCCGAGCGATGTTATCCAAGGCACCCCAAGAGTCTGTCACCATCACACACCATACCCTTCGGTCTTATGTGGGTGATATAAAGGGCTATGTTACAAGACCATAGCATTATGACTATGTTCATTATTTTTGTATAAAAAAACTGAATTCATTTTATTGTTGTTACTTAGTAAATAGTTTTTAAATTACATATAATATATTTTGTTAATATTATACTAAGAAATATATTTTGATGAATTAATGCATTTTTGAGTTAAATAATATTTTAATAAATTATTATAACTAAAATACTTTTTAAAAAATATAAATGATCATACAATTTTTATGAATACAATTGTAATTTTTATTATGTTTTGAAAGATGTTTTTGTCAAAATCCATGAATTTTCGTTAAATATCATTTTTTATTTAGAATGAAAAAGTCTAAATTTTTAAAAATTATACAGATAAAATAAATATTATTTTTGGAATCAGGATGACGAAATTATCCTATGGTGAATTTTTCATAATTTTCTGAGACAGTTGAATTTTTGGATAAAAAATAAATACAGTTTAAATATATAACGTGTTTTATGACATCATAATGACCCAATAGTGATGTAATAAATTACTTTAAACATTATTTTATTCCAATATATGTTTTACCATTAATATAATGTGATTGTAGATTTGTTTGAGATATTTTAAAATTTTTAATGGACCCACCAATACTTATAAAACATTTTGTCTTTTTAAATTGTTTTCATTGAGGGTGTGACTCACCTCCACATAAGAAACACAATTATTTTAAGAAGTTTGGAAATTATCTTAATAAAATTTTATTTTATAGTCCCTTTTGTAAAATCCCATGGTCCAAAATCATGGTATGGTTTGTGGTTTTGATTAGCATAATGTGTGGTGTCCCAAACCTAAATAATAAATAATTCTCCCTCCCATCCTTTATAACCCCACCCAAGCACCCACATCCTCCACACTCATAGACTCTGGAGTTCATCCAACCTCTTCCCTCCTCTTTATATAATCCTACTAATGTTTCCCAAGCTAACAGGAATCCTCCCTCAAGCCTCTCAAAATCCTTCGGAAGCTCACTTCCATGTTAGGGATTTCTTCTTTTCTCATTTTTTCAATTGTTCATTAAGTTGTTATGCCCTTTAGTTTTCAATTAAAAAAGTTGAGGTATGATTTCAAAACTCCATCATACTTACCTCTTTATGTTTGTATTATTGGATATCCCATTCTATCTCATTAATGCTTCCCATGTACACCCTTTACCAGGCCAAAATTCTGTGGGGGATTTCTCTCTCTTTTTTTACATCCATGTAATTCTTTTGTATTATGCACCTATATTCCATTTTTATTGTTGGTGAATGTATCTATATGGCCCCCATACTATCCATTTCATGTAAATATGATGATACACCCTTTTATCTATCTTCATCCATTTTTAATGTGTTCTTATTTCATGTCGTTATGCTGCAGAAATTGTGCTACGATTTTCCAAGACTATGTCATTATGTAGTGAATACCATGGACATTTCTCTATATATATTATTCCCCATTATACACATTTACATATTTATTATAATGAGTTAGGTACTTATTCCATATCCCTTTATCATGGAATAAATGATGATGATCAATTCCATGTTTTATGATCCATGTGGCATTGTTATGCAAGAAATGAAATATTGAAGAAGGGTGCGCCCTAATAGTGGTCCAATGAATTGGGTAAAGTACAATATCATTATATATTTAGTGCAATGATTGTTGAATCATGATAATTCAAGTGAAATTATTTTTTACTCATTCTTCATATGTAATAAGGGTTTACTCATGCTCAATTTGCAATGAGCCTTGGATCATGCTAATTTCATGTTAAGTGTTGTTGCCAACTCTCTAGGTTATGATAAACATGTTATTCCATCACTTTATTTTCATGTTTATATTTTGATCCACAGATATTCCTATTGAATAATATGTATTATATTCCTCATTTTATTCCATGTTTGTTCCCTTAATGGGATTTATAGCTCACCCATTTCTTATTTGTTTCTTCAAGTTATCCCTTGCAATGATAAGTACGAGGGAATACAGTGGTCATGTAAAGAGTGTTTTCAATAAGATGTCACATGGTATGTTTTATGTTGTTATGTGATGTTCCTAAGCCCCAATGACACTATACATCTCAATCTTCCTTGTTGTATCAACTGAAGAGTTTATGTAATAAATCATATTTAACTTTGTAATAAAAGCAGGGTTGTCATAATTGGTATCAGAGGATAGGTTTAGTTATTTTTTGGGATTATGATTAGAAAACCCTAGTAATGCCATAGAGACAAGACTATGTATAATAAAACATCAATACATTTTAGTGGGTATTGAGTAAGTGGTTTGTCAATAAAATACATCCCTATCTGGATACGAGCAGGTTGAGGCGGCTCTGGCACATATGTACCTAGGGGTGAAAACCCCGACAAGGAGTTTTGGGCTTGACCCGGGGTATCTGGGAACACGAAAATGGGTCATGCTACATTGTTGGTTATGAAACTCTTAGGGGATATGCATTGGTATATTCAAAAGCTTAATATAAACCATTATTATGGGATTGACAAAATTCCCCAAAAAATATATGTTAAAAAGTAGATCTTTGATAACAGAGATTGAATCCAATAGATTTAGAATTTAAAAAAATAAAATCTTTTTAAAATTCATTTTTTTCCCTTGGGTTACCCATTCTGTGTTACCCATAGCATTATTTTTATTCCTACAAATGGCCACTAAAATGTGGACTCGGTCTATCAAATGATGTGAAGACCAATGTGATGACTGTTCTAATGAGATGCATAATCCGATGAGAGTGGGAATCACAAAAATTGTCATGATAATCTCTTAGTTAACTCAAGAATTAAATAGAAACAAGGTTCAATAGGAACGTTCAACCTCCCTATGAAATTACAAGTCTCCATCGAGAATATCATGATACATAGGCCACTTACCTTTAATGGATCATCTGATCCCTCAATCAACGAACAATGGATAAACTTTATTGAAAATATCTTCTACATCGTTCAATATTCTGAAAAAGAGAAGGTTCTTTTGATAGCATATCGTATGGAGGGTGAATCGAATCAATGGTGGGCATTGATCAAAAAAATAATCCTGAGGAGGAGATCAAGGAGTTGTAATTGATGTATTTTCAAAAGATGTTTTTTGATAAATATTTTCCGCACCCTCTTCTGCTTAATATGGAAAGGGACTTCAATGACCTCATGAAAAAAGATGAAGAATCAATTAGAGGGTACAAAGAAATATTCACAAGGAATGCATGATACGCTTACGTCTTGGTCATTACCACCGAATGCATGGTTTTTTACTTCTTTGATGGACTGAAACCTAGCCTGCGCAAAGCCCTGGTGATCCACAGCTTTGAAAACAATAAGCAAATTGACTGATGTGCTCACAAGGATGAAACAGAGATCGTCAGACCTCAGAGTTATCAGGGGGATAAAAAGTGAATGGTGGACTTAAATTATTTAAGTCTGATGGATAAATCCAACGGTGATAAAAAATCCAGCACCCTACTTTCCAATGGTGCAGAAAGATGAACCCTAGAAATTGCCTGAAGAGGATGAGGAAATTATTTAGGCATGGAAGAGAAGGGAACCTAGCCATTAAATGTCGATAAGAAAAACTTGTGTTTGTGACAGAGGAGAGGAATGCTTTGTTCAACTCTCAATGCATTGTTCATTGTTTCACCTATAATGAACCAGGGTATATTGCAAATTAGTGCCGTAATCAAAGGGTTTTTGGTGGCAAAAAACTACCTCCAAATTATCAAGGGCCATATTTTTTCATCACTACTACCAAAGTGAACCACGAAAACGATGTGGTTATAGGTACGCTGGTTATTCATTCAATAATAGCGATCGTACTTTTTGATTAAGGTTCTACACATTATTTTATATCCTAAATGTTTATTAGAAAAATACCAACACCAACACAAACCATGGAAGTAAAGTTACGGTGATTACAGAAATGGGGAAAGCATTTCATCCCATGAATATAACTCTTCCCTATCTTAATAGGTGGATTGAACTTCCCAGAGAACCTCTTCATACTCCATATAGTGGAATTTGATGCAATTATTGGCAAGGATTAGATTTCCTTATTTAGAGGCAACATAAATTGGCAGGAGTAGGAAATCACTCTCCATGTGGAGAATCGACCCCCAATTCAGTACAAATGCATGGAGGAAGATGAATCTTCTTTAGCACAATCATCTTAACCGTGGATATTACTCTCCTACGAGTACGCATATCTGGCATAACTGATCGAGTCTAAGGAGGCAACCATCTACGAAGACATGCCTATTGTGAGGTAATTTGCTGAAGTGATCCCTGAGAAATTGCTTGGTCTTCCTCTTAGAAGATATGTTGAATTTTCAATTGATCTTATACCTGGGGAGTTGCCAATATCCAAGACTCTATATAGGATGGCTATTATGGAGTTTGAGGATCTGAAGAAACTACTACAGGATGATCTTAATAAATGGTTTGTATGGACAAGTGGTACTCTATATGGTGCACCAGTCCTCTTCATCAAGAAGAAGGATGGGTCAATGCGCCATTGCATCTATTATCATTAGATTAACATAATCATGATAAATAAAAATTATCACCTACCATGAAATAATAAGTCATTCGATCAGCTGTGTGGAGCACAATACTAATCCCAGGTTGATTTGTGGTCAGGATGTTATCAAGTAAAGGTTAAGAAGGAAGATCTACCCAAGACTACTTTTCATACAAGATAAAGGAACTATGAATTCATAGTAATGACTTTCATAATCCCTAATGCTCCAACAATATCAATGGACTGGATGAATAGAGTTGTTACCTAAAAAATCTGTGGAAGTATTAATAGATGATATTCTAATATAATCCAGAACTACGTAGGATCCAGAGGAACATCTAAAAACTATACTAGAGACCTTGCGATGAAAAATCTATATGAAAAGTACAAAAAATGTGAGTTCTGGTTGAAGGAGGACTCATTCTTAGGCCATATCATCACATTCTGTGGGATATTTTTGGATCCCACCATGACAGTTGTAATAGAGGGATGACAGAGGCCAACATCAGTAATGGATATCCGTGGCTTTTTAGGGTTAGCTGGATATTTTCGACGATTGGTGAAAAGTTTTTCACGATTGTCCAACCCTCTTACCAAGCTAACTTGGAATGGTGTAGCATTTTCTTGGAGTGAGGAATGCGAAGAAAACAGCATTGACAGTAAAATAAGTCTTACCACTGTGTCCGTACTCACTTAACCCACAAGTGGAGAACTTTGGTGGTATTTAGTGATGCTTAAATGAAGGTTCATGGTTGTGTGTTGAGGCATAATGAAATATTCAGTAGCTATGCTTCAAGGAAATTGAATGTTCATAAGAAAAATTATCAAACCCATGAAAGCAACATCCAATTACCTATGCTTCATGGTGTGAATGATGAAGTTCCACTGTAGACGTTCATATTATTTATCCATATCCAGCTTAATAACCACCTTCGATCCCATCAAATTCTTATTGATATCCCAAACCATCTCTTGGGCAACACCAACCGCACCTTGGAACCATCTCCTTCGGATGAAAGCAAGCTACTCATCTGAAATCCACTGGTCGGTGAAGGCATGGGACTACTATTAATGATGGTATCCTGGATCTAATTGGAGAATTTACATAGACTGATGGGCCTGTATTGAAAGATAGAGGGGTAAAAAACCTTCGAGAACAAGATCATGGTGGTAGCACCCGCCATGCGCGCGAGAAATCTGCCGATGAAGAAATCTTGGACAGCCTCAGGGAGATATTGATTGATATTGTTCCAAGAATAGGTGTAGAAGGAACCCAAGAAGCCATCTGGGCCAGGGGACTGTCAGGGTTGAGATAGTTCAATGGCTCCCGTATTTCCATCTCATTAGGGACACAATGAAGAGTTTCTTTTGCATGGCATGAAATGCTATATTTGATTGATTCAAACAGAACCACCTATCCAGAGGGTAAACCGTTCTCGAACTTGGGGTCAGATCCCATAATAGAGATCTGAAATAGGAACACACCATACCACCAATCAGATCCGGGTCACTGTAAAAGAACCCATCCTACGTCATAATATCTGGTGCAGGAACTCACTGCTTCTCTATCAGACATGCGTGAATGAAATCTGTTTTACAATCCCCCTCTCTATGCCTGGAAATATCGGCACGTTCTCGAAGGCATCACCCTTGTTTATGAATAACCTCATTCAACTGATGTTTTTTATTGCAGATGGCGGTAAAAGAATCATCATCCCACTGATCTTACAATTACACTTCCGTGTTCTCAGAGTATTTCATAATATCATCCACGATCAGATGATTAGATTCATGTGAAGGGAACCAACCCAGAGAACCTTATTCAAGAACCAAATCTTGACGTGGAGGCGGACCCAACTACATTGCAGGTAAGGGGAGTACCATGAAAATTCTATATCCTCGAGAAACCAAGGGTGTTCAGACCATAACATTGACAAGAAGAACCAGCCCAAAGGTGGGGTTATCGATCTGATTTGAATAAGGAGGGGAGAGTGGTCAGACCCATACCGTACCATATGATAGACCTCAATAATCAGAAAGGATGGTATTGCGGGGAGGTTACCCAGGAAGCGATCAAATAAACACCATGTTCTCCTATTTCCCCATTGGTAATTTCACCAGGTGAAGCTATTGGCTGAAAATACAAGATCTAGAATCCCCTCTTGTGCAGCAAAGGAGGAGAATCCCAACCTTTCAATATGAGGGATAGATATGACACCTTTATTCTTAGAAGGGTGCATGATAGTGTTGAATTATCCTCCCCCGATCCAAGGCTCTTCTCCCAGATTAAAGGACCTGAGGTCCATCTAGAGTTGATCCTGTAGGTTAGAATCACACTTGGAATAAATAAAGGATCAAAAGAAAAACAGGTTCCCATCCATCACTTTGAATGAAAGGTGTTGGTCCGACGATGCGAGAATGTCAATCATCCAAGAAGTGCTCCAGAAAATCCAAATGTGGTGGTGCACCAGCTCTCCATGAATGAAATAATGCTAGCCGGTTCCCTTATAAAACTCCTCTATATTAGAAGGAAATAGTTTGGGCTCTGAGACCACAACAATCGAAACCTTATGAAGAGATACCTCGCCGACAAGAAGTCTGTTTTAACCTTCACCCTGAATCCACGTGCAATCAATATAATGAGCAAGATCCTTGGGACAAAGTGTGCTTAGAACTGGCCCCGGGAGATGAAGCCAGTTGGAAGGATCCATCGATGCAGTGGGAGAAACTACAGTTTGTGATCTGTTATCCATCCTCTGTGCTGTTGATCGCTGGGAAGATGGAGAGAAAGAAGAAACATCTGAGCTCGGAAGGGTGGGGCGCCCTCTCCTTTTGATTGGCGTGCTCTAGGAGGAACGGTCCTCCATAAAAGATAAGGCCTCGAAGGAGTTGGTAGTGGGAATCAGGAACTGCATCTGAGCAGGGCCATTCATCCAGGCTGAGGATAGGGGTGGAGCATCCAAGACGGAGGAGTCGAGCGAGGGAGGGACCAACGCCATACAGGGGGGAGGACCGAGGGATGAGGAGGGCCAAGTAGGCCCCCAGGAAACGTGGGGGAAAGCAATGGGTGGGGCAGCCAAAACGGGAACTAGGGCCATTCATGGGATGTGGGGAAGCAAAGGGTAAGGGATGAGAGTGGGTTGAGGGAGGAGAAAGGGGATGAGGACGGAAGGACTGGGGTCGGATGACAGCTCGAATCAGGGGCCCCCAGGCAGTCTGATGGTTAACGGGAGGCTGCCATAGGAGAATATTCTCCTCTCTTAAAATGATTTGGGCTGCTTAAAAGAGCACGATGGGAGGAGCACCTCCTGCAATCGGGGGAAACATGGCCATGGATATGAACGAATCTGCAAAAGAGAGGCGTCGAATAGACTAAGAGGTGCTGAGCCCATTCTCGGGAAGACCCAACAAGTAGGAAAATCAGAGCCATGGGGGATACGAGAGGTTCGTGACAACACAGATTTGTGGTGTAGCTGTATCAAGCATGCGGAGGTTCAGGTCATCTGCTCACAAAAACTCACCAACTGAGTTCCTTATACCCTCTAAAAAGGCCATGTTATGGAATGGTAAAGGGAGGCTTGGATGGTCGACCCCCCCCCCCCCCCCCGAATGGTAAAGGAAGGCTTGGATGGTCAACCCCCCCCAGACACAACGACGCAATTATCAGGGGCGCGCTCTACCCCTGAGCTAATAGCCCGTCGTGCGAGCCTCCCACTGGGGGCCCACCAGGTGAAAAGAAAGTGCCACTGGTTGAGTTATTCGGGGGCTCCACGCCCTGGTTTTGAAAAAGTCCCTCTACGACTCTAGGATGTTGAGGAATGTCTTCTTGCTAAAGTTTGACACCCTTGTAGGCCTCTCTAGGCCCCACCCATGCACAAATGCCAAGAAGAGGCCCAGCAAAGGTTTATAAATCCAAAACCGGGTGACATTGGACTAGTGGGGCATCGATGATGCCTCATCAAAGGCTGAGGGAGAAATGGAGAGGACATGGAAGTTGTTCCTCATATCTACACATGGAGAAGCCATCCTAACCACTGGAAATTGAAACGGAGGTAGAACAGGAGGGAATCTAAGTGCAATCTATTTCAGGGAGGGTTTCAGAGGCGCACAAGCTGCACCGGTTGCCAAAGAGGGGGGTTGATCCCTCGTGAAAAGAGGAATCAACGCCACAACAATAGATGACAACAAAAGGGGAATTTGAGGCGTGTGTTGTGCGTTAGAATTCATGTTTCAAATTCAAAGTTCATAGTAACATTTCTCAGGCATATATAAGTCTCACATCCTCTATGATCATAAAATAGATAATTTTTCATAAAAAAAATATATTAATGGTTTAAATATTATAAATGATTATTAAATATTTCAATTATTTTATTAATGTTATTGTGTAGATGTTTAAATAATGACTTTGTTGATCACAATCAATACATCAAAACAATTTTTTGAAAAATAACCAAACATCCTGGAAACAATTAATATTGATTATCAGATTATGTATTCAAATATTTTATTATATATAAATAAAAAAATGATTTCTGTAGAATGTGTAAAACATGAAAATCGTCCTTCAGAAGTCAAATAAATTATTTAATCAATATAATAGAGTTAAAAGATGTACCTAGAAATTACAGACTCGTGGTGAGAGTTTTTTTCATCTCACATTTTATTTGAATTAATAATATTCCATATTCCCTAATTGATTTTATTTTGTGGTGTATATAGAAACCAATTTTAATGTAATATCATGAGAATTTTGTGCATCATGGTGTTTTGTTATTCAATTTTAATTATTTTACCTAATGTGATTTTACATGAATGTTACAATGTGGTAAATAATTTCTTAGCTCAATTTCATTTCATTAGGTTATTTTACTTTTTTATTGTATATTATATTCTACGATTAGGTGTGTAATGACTATTGATTAGATTATGTTCTATTAATAATATTTTATGTGGATTTAAATTTGATACCTATAAATTATTAATTGATTACCTCTCATATTAAATGGTATAATTTTGATATGGTTTATAGATCTCAAATTAACTTTCTTTAATACATACATTTCTGATTTAAATATATATTAATTTTTGAGGTTTATATACGTCCATTTGACATGTTATATGATGAAAATCCTTATTATCCTGATAATTAGATTATCAGTTTATTTTTTTCTTACAAGTAATGGTCATGGAAACAATGTTTAAAAAGATCATTTTTACGGATGTTGAGGATAAAGTAGTGAATCATTACATATGTGAAAATTAAACTTATTATAAAAAATTAATAAGATGGTTCTATGTGATTATAAATATCTATGTTCTCACTTAATTGGAATGATATTATCCAAATGGATAATAAACCGATGGTTATTATAAATTATATAAATATTATCCTGGAATTACGGTGTTTTATTTAATAGATGATTACAACAATAACTGGATGATACTATTATATTTTTTTCTCAATAACTAAATAATTAGAAAAGAATAGAGTTCTTGTTATACTATACATATTATGTTTTAAGACTATTAACCAGGATGGTTAGATTATTTTTTTATCTAGTCATGGTATGTAATTACCATGTGTAGATACTTATTATCATATATGGTCTTAATTATATTTTTGAAAATCTAAGGATTCAATAGGATATAGAATTTCCAATTTTTCTTCATATCCTAATAGATATTTTGATATAAATAAAAATGCATGGAATTATTATTTTAGTTCATGTTGATGGTATCATTTTGTCAACAAATATTAGCCATATAGAATGAAGGAAAATAAAAGTTGATGTTAGTTCTAAAATATAATATCAAAACCATAACATTATCTATTTTTATTAAAGAAAACAACACATTATGAATCATGTGATTACAAAATAGATAATCACATGAAACTATCATGAACTATATATAATATATGATCGTATAATGATATATCATGTTAGAAGAATAGTGAAAATGTGATGGGGAACACAAGTAACACTAATGTATTAAAATAAAATTTAAATTTAAATATATATATCAATTTTGATGATGATAATTTAAATTAATAGATGATGAAATAGAAATTAGGGTAATGAATAATTTTTAAATGTGTCAAATTGACCTGTACCATCTAGTGCAGAGCACTAAAAAGTATTTTGTTATGTCTATAATGTTTTGTTCTCTTGATTCCTATCATTAATGTATATAAAAGAACATAATTATAGGAACAATGATATGTCATAAAAAAATTGGTTGAGTATAATAGTATATATAAATATATAAACTAATATCAGCACTAGATGACTATAGAAGACTATGATTATTAAGATAAGGAAATAAAAATTCATATAAATGATGATAATGTACATTTTTTCAATGGGTGGACATGTAACAGAAACTATAAAATAATGTCAGATATTTATCTATAAAAATTGACAAACAATAAGTTTTTGGTTTTCATAATATAAGAAAATAATTAAATATCGTCAATTTAAGGGTTTTCTCTTCAGATAAAGAATATCATTTTCAATTATTTTCAATTATTATAAATAATATTAAACGAATTATGGAAATAAAAACTTTATTAATATTTTTTATTTATTTATCATTGTGTTAGAAAACCCAATGGTGAATTATAAATATAATTTTTGTTTGGATCCATATACGATGGTAAATTAACTATTAACTCATAATATCACTAATATTACAGTTGATACACTATTTTTTTTATTAATTGGTGTCTTATTTACAATTTGATATTTTTTTGTTCACAAAAAAATATATTTTTCTACTTCTAAATTAAATCATTTTTAAGATATTATCAATTTATGAAATATTGTTCTACATTTGGTGAACGATTCATCAGAATGAACCATAAAATATCTATCAAGATATTAATCAACATTTAAATACATAGATTAATTATATTTTATTACCCAATAAAATAACATATGAAGAATATATTAACTTTAAAATTGATAATATCTTAATATTATTAAAAATATTTTCTCTCTAATATAATGATTAAAATATCTTTCATCAAAATCTAATGATTTATAGGGAAATGATGAAATATAAGTCAAAATGATTTTTCATTCAATTCCATGCCTAAAGATAAATTTTTGTTAATGATTAACCACATTCGACATCAATTTATTTAACTAGAACATCATAAAAAAGCGGTTCCAATTAGGATTTATGATGTTTTTAATATCCATATTTTATGTTCAATAATGATAAGCTCAAGATTAGTGAAAATATTTTTTATTTTGTCCAATGATTACATATATCTGGACATAGTTAGTACCTTCCCTCTATACATTTCAAAACCCAATAAAATTAATAATTCCCTAAATTTTTTGAGTGTGAAAAGATTCTCAATGATGTGTTCAGATAATTCAGATTCATGAAAATGAAGCAAGATCTGTGGAAAAAATATTACATTATAAAACATATATTGAATAAGAAATTAAAAAACATATTCTTATTTACATGATAATTCATTAGAATAAAATTAATAATTATTAATGGGATTTTATATAGTTTAATGAAAAATTCCAAATATCTTGGATCGAAAATATTTATTATTGAGAAATCAATATGAAAATGTATATTTCATCTCTTTTCTATAAAGGTTTTATCACCTAGAGTGAGAATATTATTTCCATTATCCATTATAATTATTTTTAATTATACTTTATTTAATTTATTTATTATTTAAGAGACACGTAGCAAGTTGATATTGTTAATTAATAAAAAATTCCATTTATAAAATATATAATCTTTTGTACCATTTCAAACTTTTATGTAAATTTTTAAAAAAAATCATAACATTTATTGTAACACCCCAGGTAAATAAAGAATATGACATCTTTATATTTATCCATAATTGTTAATAAAATATTAATATTACTTTAAAGGGGAGGCTATACTTGATGGCGTACCCAACACGCTACAACGAGTTTCTTGAGAATCTTACGTTGCACTCTAATAATAAAATAATATTATTTTAAATGGTAGTTAACATGTAGCCGTTGTAATGGCGGGAATGGATAGAAATAACTAAAATATGATTATATATGTTTTTAAATGTTTTTAAATTTATCCAATAAAGGATAGAGGCTTAACATACGGAAAGATTTCAATTTTAGGCGTATATGCCCTAGTTTTCACTAAAGGTTCACTTATCACCTTTTGATGTTGAACCATCATTAAATATAGTTTTGTTCACCCTTAAACATTCTATTGGACCAAATAAAACTCTTATTAAGAATTGGGACATCAAATTTTACTTTGTGTAAATTTTTGGTACCTTTCTGATAAAGTTCATTTTTTTTAATGAATAGTGTAAAATGTTGTCTTTTAATTCAAAACCTCTTTTTAATCTAATTTATTTATATGATTAGAATATCTTTTGAATTGGTTTTAAAGTGAAATTAAAAAATATTTTTACCATTAAATCCAATAGTGGTTGTTGCAAACAATTTCACTTTGAAATCAGACTTAAACCAGTGTCAATCTTTTGATACTTATTGTTTCATAAAAACACGCTATCTGCTCTGATAGCGGGAATTAATTATTAAATTAATTAATGTGACTTATATGTTTTGAATTTTGTAAAACAGACTTCATTTTTGAATTCGGAATATCAAATATAGCTTAGGGTGAATTTTTGGTAATTTTCTGAAAAACTTCAATTTTTGATGAATAGTGAAACCACTATGTGGTACTTATAAAGACTGATTTTCCGTTTAAATGAAATTTTTCCATCATTGTGTTTTGAATTTCAAAAATCCGACATACATGGTTGTCATTAAGAAGTAAAATGTGGTTCAATTGGATAAAAATAATTTTTTGGTGAATAGTAACTTATTAAGTTCTTAATCGCGATTAGTGGTAATTAGGGTAGTTTAAGGTATAAATAATGCTTTAATAATATAAAATGACCTAGACACATGTCCCAACCTTATTGGTTGTGTCATGGCCGACCAAGACAAGCCATGGGCCAACTTGGGGACCCCATGGATCCACTTTGGTTGGGAAATTACATAAATAACTTTTTATTTAATGTAAAAGTAAAAATGACACAAACATGATATGTTTTACTAAAACAATTTTTAAGTGGGGTTATACAAGTCATATTTTTGATTATAAATATTCATTTTAAAGATAAAAATATTTCCTACATCATAGTATTTTTGTATAATTTTTAAACATTAAATAAATTAAATTATTGATGACATAATAATGATGCAGCGATGACATCATTATTTGACGATTTAAATAAAATAGAAAGATAATGTAAAATCTATGAACTACACATGTACAAAAATTATTGGATGAGTGGATTTCGAAGCCTTATCAACATATCCACGAAGTATATCAATTTGGGACCTTTTAAAACCGAAACACATTTTCAAATAAAGTAATATTTCTTACTTTCCAAAAGTGCCCCTCCTCTCCTCTTATAAAAGGCCCCCACCTCTACCTCATTTCACACACTCCTCAAGCCTTTGGCTCGGCCAAACCCTACCCATTTACTCTCTCCAAATCCATATCCTCATCCTTGAGGATTCCCTTTGGGCAGAATCCTTTCAAAGGAAGCCTTTAGGCTCAAATCAAAAGGAGTTACACTTTTAAAGGTAATTCATTCTCTCGTGTTCATTTGTTTTATTTTGCTTCTCCAACCCCCTAAACTCTTTTTATTTATTTCTTTTGTAACAACACCAGTATCTTCAATATACTAGGATGTTGTTATAAGATTTATTCGAGCTACACTCTCACACAACTACATCAAATGGTTAAAGAACATACGGTTTCCGTGGATGGCGAAATTGTGCCTCCCGAAACGATGATTGTTCAATACTCATTTAACACCTTCAAAGGTGGCCATTATGATGTCACTATTTTTATATATGATATATAATATGATTATGTTTTACTTATGTTTCTTTATTTTTCATTTGTGTCTTACCTTTATGGCTTCCATTATGGGTATACGCGATATCTTCATTTTTGGAAGTGCAGACTACCGCCCCCTCAAAGTGATTTGATTCGTTAAATACAATATGTGGGACGTATAAAGGATGGAACTATGAAATTATATATGATATTATACTGGAACTATAATATACCTTTATATCATTATGATTCCATTCTATAAAATATGAAATAGAAATGAAAGTAGCGTTCATGCGTACGTACGGATTACCGTCTCCGTGAACGGTGCATTTCATTTCTTACCTCTAAATGATTATGTAATGTTATAAATACATGCATGTACTTGATATATATGACATATATTATATCTAAATGATGAATAAAATTCTGTATATAATAAACATTTTGCCACACGAACAACATGTAATTGTAAGAAGTCCACTTTCGACTTAAGAACCATATATCGGCAAAACAAATATTATTAACTTAAATTATTAAATAATGTTTATGACATGGTAATAAGTGATATAAAAGGAATAATGAACTTTAAAGAGGTTATTAAGGAAGTATAAATTAACTCATGTTTATTATTCAGGATATTAAAGAACGATCGAGTCAAGTCGGACCCGAGGTAAGGGATCCTACAACTCTCTTTCTTTTTAAGTACACTCATTTATGTCATTTCTTTTAAGCTCATCTTTCTTATGATTGGGATGTTCTTTTATATTACTCCTACTGTAATTTTTATGTTCATGTGATGAGGGACCCTATTCTCTCTCATCAATCCATTTTGGAAGTTTTGAGTGGCGCTGTTAGGCTGCCGAACTTTCGTAAGAGATCTAACCACTCTCTTTCTTTTTAAGTACTCTCCTTTATGTCACTTCTTTTAGGCTCCTATTTGTAATGTTGGGTGATGTTATTTTATATTCCTATTTCTGTACATTTTATTGTAATGTGATGAGATACCCTATTTGATCTCATCAATCCATATTCTGAAGTTTTATGTGGCGTCGTTAGGCTGCCGAGTTTTCGTAAGGGATTTTTCATCTCACTTTTATTCTCGTGAGATTTATGTTACATTTGCCACAAATTCCATTGAGTGGTGTATGTACTGCCCATTATTCTACTCTTTGAGTAATATACTTTCGTTTATGAGTATTTACATCAATGATCTATTGTCCATCTTTCATGGGGTGTATGTTTTGAAAGATACCCAAGTCGGTAAGGGAACCTTTCACCCTCCTCTTTTATAAAAGACTTCTTTTGTTGGGTCTTTTAATTTACATATTTTTATGTTGGGATATTTTCTCATATATACTTATTGATGTAAATTTTATGTCTAAGTGATGAGATACACTTTTTATCTCTCATCAACTCATTTGATGTGATGCCGTTAGGCTGTCAAGGGAACTTTTTAACCCAATTTCGATTTCTTTGGGTTCAACATGTAGTCATTGAATATGTAATCCATTGAATATGTGTGAATGACCTTTTATTGTTTTACACTTAATATCCACTTATATTTAGTTTATTTATATTTGTCAAACATATTTTTGAGTATGATTTGTCCTTAATTTAAGGATACCTTCTTTATAAGGGATTTCATCACATTTGACATTTCTATTGAGGGTTCATTGTTTTTATGCACCAATTCACTCTTATATGGTGTATATACTGTCCTTTGGAGTAATATATCATGAATCCATTTATTCTCATGATATTACAAAGTTCTGACTAAATGTTATTCCTCAATTATTGTATTCAAGTGTCTCTAATTTTGGTAAAACCCCTATATCACTTGAAATGTTTTAATTATTTGTTATTATTAATATCCATGTTTTCAAAATGGTTTTAAGGATTTATTTATATGGATATTAATAGTTAAAAATTTTAAAAGCTTCAAGGTGGTATGGGACACTTTGATTCAAAATTCTCTTTATTAAATGTTTTAAATGGTTTTGAAAATGGTTTTGATAAAGGATTCTATTATGATATATTGTGATGTGGAAATGTTATCATTCCTTTATATTGGTTTTATGTTTTATGATTTTATATTGGTACTTGGACATTTTAACGGGTGGTTACGTTATAAACCATATGACGGGTGGTGCCGTGAATACCAGGACGGGTGGTTACGTTATAACCTCCAATGCATTGGGTATGGAAGTCGGCCGTATGGCTATTCCATTAAGTATGTATGGAAATTGGCCGTATGGATATTCCATTAAGTGATATGTGTGGAAGTCGACCGTATGGTTATTCCACTTAAGTATGTTTATGTCCCAAGTTACCTTTATATATGTTATGTGTTCTTTATATGGGTTTTATGGTAATACTTTGGTTACAAAAAGGTAAGTAATGATATTTTATTCAGTGAAGAGTTTTTACTACTTCATAAAGGTGAAAAGTATTACCTTGATAATGTATACATGGTTTACTATTTGTTTTGATAAACTAACAGTTTTTATTCTTTCTGTATCCCTTACTGAGTTTTTATGCTCATCCCAAGTTTTTGAAATGTTTTTCACAGGACATAGCATGGAATAGGGTCAAGGATGGGATCAAGGGAAAGTCATGCGACCTAAAACATGAAACTAGACATGTTTATTTTTAAGAATTTTTATTTTATGGAAATTTAGTAGAAGCGACTACTTTGTAATCTTTTGAGATGTAATAGTTATGTCCTAATTCTCTAAAACTCTAAACCTGAAAAGATCCTCAATGTGAATTATTCATTTAATTAAATTTTAAGTAAGGTTTAAGGCTGGGGCCTTATAGTTGGTATCAAAGGTCGGTTTAGATAACTTTAGAGTTTAGGGTATTCTTTAAGCATAAGTGACATTACCATAATGGTTAGGATTTCAGAAAAAGTCCTAGTTTTAGATAAAGTGAATGAGTAAGTGTATCTTAGTGTTTACCTTCCTCATTAGTACATGATGGTTTTATTGATATAATCACACTGACATTTCTATTTTTAGTGAATGGATGGATCTAGCAGGCACTAAAGAGACAACAGGTTTGAAGGAAACTGTGGTGGTTCCTTGATTAAGATACTAGATAAAATGGAGGATTCAATGAGGAAACTCATGGTTGTTCTAAACCAAATATCAAGGAGTCATGATCAACCACTTCAACCTTGGTCAGTTCTCTAATGAATCATGTACGAGATGGCCAACTCGATGTGGAAATTCAGGTAATAATTATTAAGGTAACCATTAGGGTTTATATGATACTTATTTTTTAGGTATTTATGGGTTACTCTATGATATGATGGAAAATGAAAGGAATGAGATAAACTTGAGGTTAAAATATATTATGATTATACTTGATGATTTTTTCTCATTTTGGGGAATGTTTTAAGAATTATATAGTTTTGGATAAAGGACAACACGTAGACCGTGTGACATCCCGTCGCGTCGGACAAAGCTGCGGGAATCGAACCCACAACCAAAGTGCGACTGGTATTTATCGCCTACCACTGGACTACGTGAAGTCCCTAGATAGTTTGACGGATTCATTCTAGTTATGTGATTTTATGAGTTAAGAGTAAGTTGATTTTGGGTTATTTATGAAAATGATTAACCTATCATGGAGGATATGTGATTAGGTTAATTACTTTTCAAAACGAGACTTTAGGAGCAACTGATATTGTTTGGAGATAAATGTTACGATTTATCTTGGAAGACTATGCGACTAAATCCTTCAAATATTTGGGTTTAAATCTTATATTGGTTTATTTTGAATAATTTTATGGACAAATTGATTATAGAATGGTCCTCGTTGAACTTTGGGTTTTGTTGGACAAATTTTGGAGATTAAGAATAGATTTTCTTTTTATAAAGGGTTATCCTTTTATGGATTATCTGATCTTGTACTAGCCTTTTTGGTTTTGGTTTTGGATAAAGACATGGGAAGTATATAGTTCTATTTTGTGGATTAGGTGATTCTCTAGAAGTTGATTATAGTACTCTTAATGTGAACAAGTCTTCCTAAATACTCATCTTTTGGAGAAAATATGAGTTTGTGTAAGGAATCTAATAAAAGTTGAAAGTCAATATGATAAGTGATTATGTGTCCTTATGAATAAATTCCTCAATAAAAAGTAACATAAAACAAAAATGTTGTCTATTATATTTTCCTACTGGGGAATCGAATACCGTTTAACCCATCACAAGTTTGTGATTTTCTCATGGTTAACTTTCTCCTAAACATGTTTTCTATCACTCTCCATCAGAACATGACCCTTTGTTTTTTCCTCCATGTCCATATTTTCATACTTGGAATCCTAGTATGGGTTAAATCGGGTGACCTTTATACTTATCTTTCTTTATTTTAAAGTGTTTGTTTTACCGACTTTTGTTCCGATGTGGGACTTTCAAGGATGTTTCCAAGCCCAATTTTAAAATTGTGAGGACGCAATTCCCAAAAGGGGGGAAGGATGTAACACCCCAGGTAAATAAAGAATATGACATCTTTATATTTATCCATATCTGTGAATCAAATATTAATATTACTTTAAAGGGGATGCTATACTTGATGGCGTACCCAACACGCAACAACGAGTTTCTTGGGAATCTTACGTTGCACTCTAATAATAAAATAATATTATTTTAAATGGTAGTTAACATGTAGCCGTTGCAATGGAGGGAATGGATAGAAATAACTAAAATATGATTATATATGTTTTTAAATGTTTTTACATTTATCCAATAAAGGATAGAGGCTTAAAATACGGAAAGATTTCAATTTTAGGCGTATATGCCCTAGTTTTCACTAAAGGTTCACTTATCACCTTTTGATGTTGAACCATAATTAAATATAGTTTTGTTCACCCTTAAACATTCTTTTGGACCAAATAAAACTCTTATTAATAATCGGGACATCAAATTTTACTTTGTGTAAATTTTTGGTACCTTTCTGATAAAGTTCATTTTTTAATGAATAGTGTAAAATGTTGTATTTTAATTCAAAACCTCTTTTTAATATAATTTATTTATATGATTAGAATATCTTTTGAATTGGATTTAAAGTGAAATTAGAAAATATTTTTAAAATTAAATCCAATAGTGGTCGTTGGAATCAATTTCACTTTGAAATCAGACTTAAACCAGTGTCAATCTTTTGATACTTATTGTTTCATAAAAACACGCTATATGCTCTGACAGCGGGAATTAATTACTAAATTAATTAATGTGACTTATATGTTTTGAATTTTGTAAAACAGACTTCATTTTTGAATTCGAAATATCAAATATAGCTTAAGGTGAATTTTTGGTAATTTTCTGAAAAACTTCAATTTTTGATGAATAGTGAAACCACTAAGTGGTACTTATAAAAACTGATTTTCCGTTTAAATGAAATTTTTCCATCATTGTGTTTTGAATTTCAAAAATCCGACATACATGGTTGACATTAAGAAGTAAAATGTGGTTCAATGGGATAAAAATAATTTTTTGTTGAATAGTAACTTATTAAGTTCTTAATCGCGATTAGTGGTAATTAGGGTAGTTTAAGGTATAAATAATGATTTAATAATATAAAATGACCTAGAAACATGTCCCAACCTTATTGGTTGTGTCATGGCCGACCAAGACAAGCCATGGGCCAACTTGGGGACCCCGTGGATCCACTTTGGTTGGGAAATGACATAAATAACTTTTTATTTAATGTAAAAGTAAAAATGACACAAACATGATATGTTTTACTAAAACAATTTTTAAGTGGGGTTATACAAGTCATCTTTTTGATTATAAATAGTAATTTTAAAGATAAAAAGATTTCCTACATCATAGTATTTTTTTTATAATTTTTAGACATTAAATAAATTAAATTATTGATGACATAATAATGATGCAGCGATGACATCATTATTTGACGATTTAAATAAAATGGAAAGATAATGTAAAATATATGAACTAAACATGTCCAAAAATTATTGGATGAGTGTATTTCGAATCCTTATCACCTTATCCACTAATTGTATCAATGTGGGACCTTTTAAAACCGAAACACATTTTCAAATAAAGTAATATTTCTTACTTTCCAAAAGTGCCCCTCCTCTCCTCTTATAAAAGGCCCCCACCTATACCTCATTTCACACACTCCTCAAGCCTTTGGCTCGGCCAACCCCTGCAAATTTACTCTCTCCACATCCCTATCCTCATCCTAGAGGATTCTCTTTGGGCAGAATCCTTTCAAAGGAAGCCTTTAGGCTCAAATCAAAAGGAGTTACACTTTTAAAGGTAATTCATTCTCTCGTGTTCATTTGTTTTATTTTGCTTCTCCAACCCCCTAAAATATTTTTATTTTTTTCTTTTGTAACAACACCAGTATCTTCAATATAATAGGATGTTTTTATAAGATTTATTCGAGCTACACTCTCACACAACTACATCAAATGGTTAAATAACATACGGTTTCTGTGGATGGCGAAATTGTGCCTCCCGAAACGATGATTGTTCAATACTCATTTAACACCTTCAAAGGTGGCCATTATTATGTCACTAAATTTATATATGATATATAATATGTTTATGTTTTACTTATGCTTCTTTATTTTTCATTTGTGTCTTACCTTTATGGCTTCCATTATGGGTATACGCGATATCTTCATTTTAGGAAGTGCGGACTACCGCCCCCTCAAAGTGATTTGATTCGTTAAATACCATATATGGAACGTATAAAGGATAGAACTATGATATTATATATGATATTATACTGGAATTATAATATACCTTTATATAATTATGATTCCATTCTATAAAATACGAAATAGAAATGAAAGTAGCGTTCATGCGTACGTACGGATTACCGTCTCCATGAATGGTGCATTTCATTTCTTACCTCTAAATGATTATTTAATGTTATAAATGCATGAATGTACTGGATATATATGACATATATGATATCTAAATGATGAATACAATTCTGGATATAATAAACATTTGGCCACACGAACAACATGTAATTGTAAGAAGTCCACTTTCGACTTAAGAACCAAATATCGGCAAAACAAATATTATTAACTTAAATTATTAAATAATGTTTATGACATGGTAATAAGTGATATAAAAGGAATAATGAACTTTAAAAGGTTCTTAAGGAAGTATAAATTAACTCAAGTTTATTATTCAGGAGATTAAAGAACGATCGAGTCAAGTCAGACCCGAGGTAAGGGATCCTACAACTCTCTTTCTTTTTAAGTACACTCATTTATGTCATTTATTTTAAGCTCATCTTTCTTATGATTGGGATGTTATTTTATATTACTCCTACTGTAATTTTTATGTTCATGTGATGAGGGACCCTATTCTCTCTCATCAATCCATTTTGGAAGTTTTGAGTTGCGCTGTTAGGCTGCCGAACTTTCGTAAGAGATCTAACCTCTCTCTTTCTTTTTAAGTACTCCCCTTTATGTCACTTCTTTTAGGCTCCTATTTGTAATGTTGGGGGATGTTCTTTTATATTCCTCTTTCTATACATTTTATTTTAATGTGATGAGATACCCTATTTGATCTCATCAATCCATATTCGGATGTTTTATGTGGCGCCGTTAGGCTGTCGAGTTTTCGTAAGGGATTTTTCAACTCACTTTTATTCTCGTGAGATTTATGCTACATTTTCCACAAATTCCATTGAGTGGTGTATGTACTGCCCATTATTCTACTCTTTGAGTAATATACTTTCGTTTATGAGTATTTACATCAATGATCTATTGTCCTTCTTTCATGGGGTGTATGTTTTGAAAGATACCCAAGTCGGTAAGGGAACCTTTCACCCTCCTCTTTTATAAAAGACTTCTTTTGTTGGGTGTTTTATTTTACATATTGTTATGTTGGGATATTTTCTCATATATACTTATTGATGTAAATTTTATGTCCAAGTGATGAGATACACTTTTTATCTCTCATCAACTCATTTGATGTGATGTCGTAAGGCTGTCAAGGGAACTTTTTAACCCAATTTCAATTTCTTTGGGTTCAACATGTAGTCATTGAATATGTAATGCATTGAATATGTGTGAATGACCTTTTATTGTTTTACACTTAATATCCACTTATATTGAGTGTATTTATATTTGTGACACATATTTTTGAGAATGATTTGTCCTTAATTTAAGGATACCTTCTTTATAAGGGATTTCATCACATTTGACATTTCTATTGAGGGTTCATTGTTGTTATGCACAAATTCACTATTATATGGTGTATATACTGTCCTTTGGAGTAATATATCATGAATCCATTTATTCTCATGATATTACAAAGTTCTGACTAAATGTTATTCCTCAATTATTGTATTCAAGTGTCTCTAATTTTGGTAAAACCCCTATATCACTTTAAATGTTTTAATTATTTGTTATTATTAATATCCATGTTTTCAAAATGGTTTTAAGGATTTATTTATATGGATATTAATAGTTTAACATTTTAAATGCTTCAAGGTGGTATGGGACACTTTGATTCAAAATTCTCTTTATTAAATGTTTTAAATGGTTTTGAAAATGGTTTTGATAAAGGATTCTATTATGATATATTGTGATGTGGAAATGTTATCATTCCTTTATATTGGTTTTATGTTTTATGATTTTATATTGGTACATGGACATTTTAACGGGTGGTAACGTTATAAACCATATGACAGGTGGTGCCGTGAATACCAGGACGTGTGGTTACGTTATAACCTCCAATGCATTGGGTATGGAAGTCGGCCGTATGGCTATTCCATTAAGTATGTATAGAAATTGGCCGTATGGCTATTCCATTAAGTGATATGTGTGGAAGTCGACCATATGGTTATTCCACTTAAGTATGTTTATGTCCCAAGTTACCTTTATATATGTTATGTGTTCATTATATGGGTTTTATGGTAATACTTTGGTTACAAAAAGGTAAGTAATGATATTTTATTCAGTGAAGAGTTTTTACTACTTCATAAAGGTGAAATGTATTACCTTGATAAAGTATACAGGGTTTACTATTTGTTTTGATAAACTAACAGTTTTTATTCTTTGTGTATCCCTTACTGAGTTTTTATGCTCATCCCAAGTTTTTGAAATGTTTTTCACAGGACTTAGCATGGAATAGGGTCAAGGATGGATCAAGGGAAAGTCATGCTACCTAAAACATGAAACTAGACATGTTTCTTTTTAAGAATTTTTATTTTATGGAAATTTAGTAGAAGCGACTACTTTGTAATCTTTTGAGATGTAATAGTTATGTCCTAATTCTCTAAAACTCTAAACCTGAAAAGATCCTCAATGGGAATTATTCATTTAATTAAATTTTAAGTAAGGTTTAAGGCTGGGGCCTTATAATTATAACATAATTAAACTAAACAGAAACCCAAATAATTCATTAATGTAACTTTGGGACCCCCATAATTCAAATGTTTCGAATTATATTTCTAAAATAATTTATGACTCCATTAATTTAATGGGAGTAACTACCGATTTAATTATTTTTTTTACTAAATTATATTTTTCTAAAGATGATAATGATTTTAAAACTATTATTATTGTATTCCCGCTTACTATTATTATATGTAATGTTTTATATTTTAAAATTTCTACTATATCATCCATAATAGATCCAAAATACTGATTTTTTATGATAAATTATATGAAAATAATTGGATTCACAATTATTTCATTATATTGAATCAAACTTTATAATAGAGATGTTAATAATTTTAAAGTTTTTTATAAATACTATCAACTGTGAGGAATTTAACTCGTTGAAAATATACATTATAATCATGAATGAGAAAAAATTGATACATTTAATTGATGTTTCATTCCATTATTTAATAATATTAATAGACAGATAAATTTTTATTTTTTGATAAAAGGAAACCATAGATGTTATTTTATCTTTTTTTCCTAGGGTTAAAAATTATGGAATATTATCATCTCTTATTTTATGGGTTGTAAAATAATATCACATAAATTATTTTACAATTTTTTAAATATTATTATTAGTCCCCATCAAAGGGATATTTAAATATAAATGCTCAAAATTATATCATTTATATGAATGATATACTATATTAATGGGGTTCTAATACTCCTTAGGTTATAGTAGTAATATATATTCTTAAACTCTATGATGTAATTTTGTAGTATGTCAGTTGTTGTGATAAATCCATTATTATATATGGAAAAGTATTATTTTATTATGAAAGAAGCCATATAATTCAACATATTTATATCATAAAATGGTTCACATCACATTATATAACTATGTTTTGAACAATTTTATGGATTAGAAAAAGAATTTTATTATAATATCATAACAGTAAAATTACATATAATCTCTATAGTTAAAATTTTAATATTAATCCTAGGTATGTGGAGTTGTTCTAATAAATATATTAATCTCCTTCAAATTATTATGCGACTTCTAAATCCATAAATGGATAAATGATATAAAAAATACTCGTAATAAAATATGAAAATTTTAATGGTTGTCTACATGAATGGAAATTCCAAATCAATTTTTGGTGGGCTTCTTAAAACTATTTTAATCTTGTTCAACTAGATAAAAAACCCATATTTATTAATTTTTTAAAATATTATAAACTATTTATAGTATCCCAAGTGAAATGAGTTTGATTAGAATGGAAATTTTTGAAAACATTTCTTTATAATAATTTATATGACTAAAAAATATAATATTTTCCCTCAATCATGCAAGAAGGGGATATTAATTTATTTTTATGCCTCCAATAAAATGGTATATATCCATAAAATAAATAATTTAATTCATTATATTCTTACTGGATGGTTACTTATATGAATAAGAAATGTTTCATTATTCGTGATGAAAATTCAATTTTATTAAATTTATTTCCTTTAAATTTAAATTTTTGATCTCATAATTGTTCATATAACAGATATTATAAGGGTCATGAATATCGATAATTTTATATGTAATGATTTTTTTGGAAATTATAAAACATGATGTTGAAAAAATATATTTTATTTTGTAATTTTAAACCTAGATGTAATAAATAAATTTAATGATAAATGAAATGCCTTAATATAATTTTATCACATGACCTTGAAATAATTTCTGTGCTTTCAATTTGGATTCCTTTCAATATAAAAATATTATTGAAAAAAATACCTCATGTGCTCTAGTTGTACTCTATAGGATATCAAAAAATCAATGACGGTTGACATAAAATTATAGAAAAAATAAAACATCTGGTACATATAATAAAAAAACATAGAAAATAAATCATCCAAGAAAATGTAATTAAATTATTACAAAACCTTGAAATATGACTTATAACTATATATTATCAAATGAAAAATGTCAGTATTCGATAATAAAATTGTAATATAATATTCATTTAATAAAATTAAAAGTTAATAGAATAGATCTATATTTGGTATTTTATATAAATAATTGTTAAATTAAAAAACATAATATGTGAGGTCTCCCAGAAAAATGACATGTGACCATTCCCGATCAGATACCCCAACTCTGATAAATACATACAAATATATTTATATATAATAGGAAGTATTAGGACACATCCTTGGTCAGTGAAATTGATCTATGATCTTGCACCTGGGACCCTATCAATTGCTATAGAAAAACATACTAATCCACCACCTAAAATGTCTTAATGAGGTGTAGTATATACATGTTAATTCCCAATATGAATTTCAAATATACCAAATATTAAAATAACATTTCACTATATGATGTGCCCTACTATATGATAAAATATGATGTTACTAATAATACCCGATGATGGAATGAAAAATTATTATAATGCAACAAAAATAGTTGGATAATAAAAAAATTATCATTCAATGCATAATAATTATAATGATGGAGATTTCACAAAAAAAATTATAGTTGAACAATGCATCACCATCACACACCAAACTGGTGAAGAACATTTGAGCTCTCCAACATTAATGGGGTATTATTAATCTCCTGATAAACTAAGAATAAATAATGCAATGTTAACGATACACTACTACTACCTGACATAGTTGTTTGATAAAACATTATTATAGACTCCATTATTATAATTAAAATCAAATAAAACAAAATATTGGTATATGATGTACCACTATAAGTATATCCTCAATATGTTAATTCCCAATGATCATTAATTTAATTGTTTATTATGTACCATAGTTGTAAATCTCAGTGTGGATGTTTAACTTGTGATACAAATATATGTGTCCACAATACACTCCATGTACTAGTCCTTACGTGGATGAACCATAATCGGGACTAATCCTATATATGTATTATATAAGACAACAGGAATCCATATATTGATAATGAGTCATTGTTTAGAAAATTATATTTTAAGACCTTATCCTTGATAAATTAGTCTTTTAGATGGTGTATCAGTATTTTCACAATATTAGGTTTATCATTGAAAACCCACATATGAGTTCTAGTTACATGTTGTAGACCTATTATGTTATCATATTACGTAATCACTTATATACAAGACATCACATATCAAATATAATTAATTATAAAATAAATTTTTATTTCATAAAACCACTAAAATGATCAATAAATAATTCTGAAACTACTCCACCCATATCATTAGGAAATCCCAAGATATTCCTTACTATGGATATAGCCTATTATAATACACCTAGCATATAGGGTAATGTATATGGTTTAAGAACCCATCATAGATCTCCAATGATAGTTCCCATTCCAATTCCCATGCAAATGGTTATCATCAAAAACCAGAGACAATTAAAACATATAAGGAGACATCACAGTTGTCTAATATTTTAATTTATACAATATTTGTTGATGATAATAATTTATATTAATTCTTTGGTAATTCACATAGAATGGGACCTCTTGTAATTTATATGACTCCTTCCATAAATTGAAATACATGCAGGGGAAAATTTTACGTACAACATTGTCCGAGAAGTTCCGTGATATTCAAAAGACCTGATTTACACTCAGTCCTTTATAACTAAAAACCCCAAAAGGATAATATTATTTCGTTATAATTTATTGTAAAAAATATATATTTAATGACAATTATAAATAGTAGACAAGTTGAATTAGCATTACCTGAGGTTTCCTTCTTTGAGAAATGAAACATGATTTGAAGCTCAAATGACATATAATATAATGAAGAGGGGGGGGGGAGTCCATAGTTATTTGTATTTTATAATTGAGGTATTTATATTTTATTTTAATGTTTTGAAATTTTAAAATTATAACTTTAAAAATTAATAGACATAGTAGTTAAATCCATAAAATAAACCGACCTGTTCCAATGTGGTGCCCATTACATATAATGAATAGAGAAATAAGATTCTCGTTTCACCATGGAATAACCTCCACCTTCACAGTGTATCACATTTCTTATTGATTCAGATCATGATGTATATAAGGACCTGGAAAATTCAAGTAATTTTTTCTCAAATAATTTGGAATTTTATGAGTCTGTGGTTTCTGACAACACCTGATTATGAGATCCGGTGTGCCCGGAATCAATTTCTAATGTTTTTGTACGGGTACTTTCAGTAACCGTATGTGAAGGTTTTTGTATCTTTTGAACCGATTCGCGGAATTTAAATCTGAGGGCACCGATGAACTCGCAGCATGAGTATTCACCTAAGGGGACTTTACTGTAGTTGCGTTTTATCGGGAGGAGAAGTTAATTTTTGGGGGTTGTTATAAAAAATAAATAAAAATTTGAGTTAGATATCTTTATTTGGTGGGTGGTTATAATCTCTAAAAGGAAGTAGAGGTGGGACCCACATCCCACATAACCTCCCATGAGAGGATTTAGTGTGGTTGGGTGCACATGAACCCAAACCCTTTCACCTCCCATCAACTCTCTTAAAGTCCCCATTAACACCCACTTAATTAATTTGACACCTCCCCACATTAAGGTGGAGCCTTCCACCTACCTTCCTTAAATTATGCCAACTTAATTTATTAATTAGTTGGCTTATATTTTAAATGAATTTGAAATTTTTTTTCCAACATTAAAAGAAGGAATATCCTTCATTTCATTGGGTTGGCATATAATTGTTTTGTTGGGACTTGAGAGGATTTAGAAGGAAGTGATCCTCTCTGCGAAGAATGCTCTGTGACTCGAAGAATGGGAATCAATTTCTTTCCACTTTTATTTTCAACTGGAACAAGATCACGAGGAACGCCTTAATCATTTCTTCTTCCTCCGAGTCAAGGGAGAAGACACCACTCGCGAGGAACACCATCTACGACAACGACTCTTCCTCCAATGTTGACGGGACAACACCATTCTCCGCGACGCCATCTTCCATGACGTCGTCTTCCACGATGTCGTCTTCAGCGACGCTCTACTACCGCAATGCTCGTCTTCCGCATCTCATCGATGAAGTAACCTCAATTATGAGGTAGGTGGTTTGTATAATTTAAATTGAATAAGTTATACCTTCGTTCTAGTTGAATGAAGGCAATCTTCTATGGCCATTTGTTACTGCATAACACGGAGGGCTCAGGCTGAACAAACACGGCCCGACAAACATCCATTGTTTCTTGTTTTTATTCGCGATGGAGACGGTGTTGGAAGAGGTAGTGGAGACTGGTGTTGGCGACGATCGGGGCCCGCGATGACTGAAAGTGGCGGCGGCAACGGCGTCCGCACGTTGGCCCGAAGAGGACAACGAAACCGGGTGCCGCGCGTAAGGGAGACCGCGGCCCACAACTACAGGCCACTCGGGCGAAGAAGAACAGGCCGGCTAAAGTCGAATGAGCTGGAAGAACCGCGGCGCCTCTCGGTGCCGTGTTGCGGAAGAACCGCAGCCAGCGCTCCACGGGCGGCTTCAGCGGGCGAATCGACCGGCTCGCAGCTGGCTGGGAGGAAGGAACTGCCGCGCCTATATGTGTTGTGTGCGGAGGATCTATGGCCCTCAACCATAGGCCACTCGCGCAGAGAAGACTGGCAGGATTCGGCCGACCGGACAGGAGGGGCAGCGCCGCTCGGCGCGTCCATTTTGGGAAACCGAGGGGTCTCCCCCCTCCCCACATCTTCTCAACCAGCTAGCCGAGATGGGGCCCGCCGCGGGGTGGGCCACCCAGGCGGTGGCCGGGCCACCTACAGCTGGGTCAGGCCGCCTGCAGCCGGGCCGGGCCGCCTGTAGTCGGATCGTGTCGGGCCGCGCCCCACCGGGTCGGGCCGATGCCGCCGGGCCTGGCCACACTCTAATGGGCCGGACCAAGACCCAGGACCGGTCACCCCAGACTCAGGACCGATCGACCCTGTCCGAGCCGATCCAAGTTGGGTTGGGCCGGGTCGGACCAGACCCAAACCCCCCCCCCCCCTTCATACCCTTTTTAGTAATTCGCCCATAACTTAAGCTACGGACATCCAATCGGCATACCGTCTATTGAGTAATATTACTTGGATCGAGGTGCTGTCTTTGGTATATTACACTCAAGGTTTTGGAAAAGTTTGTATGTGGCTGGGTTGGTTCGAACCTGAAACCAACCGGGCCCTCAGAGCGGAAACGCTTATAACTTAAGGGTCGAACGTCCGATTGATGTGCCGTCAACTATGTTGTTTTCCTTTTGATGAGACGGTTCATTTGGAAAAATCCACCTGTGGTTCAGACACCGTTGGAGTATGGTCGGGTTGGTTTGAGCCTAAAAACCCACCAGGCCCCTGGGACAGAATAACCAATAACTCTTAGACCGGGCATCCGATTGACATGTCGTTAGTCACGTTGGGTTTCTTTTGATGATACAGAAATTCTAGATACATCAAATCAAGACTTTGTTATAGTTGATCTATCAAACTCTTACTTGATAAGAGGACCCTACTAGAATTGAGCGTGTTATGTGCGGGAACCCTAGAGCTAGCTACGATTGTGACGACTACCGTACTAGGATCCTCCATGGGTTCGACGACGGCGTCTACCATACTGGAATCCTCCGTGGGTTCTATGATGAAGACATCCGTACTAGGATCCTCCATGGGTTCAATAATAATGACTACCATACTAGGATCCTTCATGGGTTTGACGACGACATCTATCGTACTGGAATCCTACGTGGGTTTGATGATGAAGACTTCTCTACTAGGATCCTATGTGGGTTCGACGAAGATGACTACCATATTAGGATCCTACGTGGGTTAGATGACAACGTCTACGGTACTATAATCCTCCATGGTTTTGATGGTGTTGACTTCTGTACTATAATCCTACGTGGGTTCAACAGCGATGACTTCTGTAAGTGTATCCTTAGTGGGTCTGACAGAGTAGCTGGTCTTGTATCCTGAGTGGGTCTGATAGCTTAGATGAATCACTGACTACATCTGATCATATATATCATTATTTGAATGATATATAACTGTGTGAGCTGAGTCTTGACTTTCAATCATTATCATCGATGGGATTGAATTCTTTCCTTTGTGGACTGGGTTGTGCTTGGGCTCGAGAGTTGGAGTCGAACTGTGATTGATAACTTAGGTATATGTATGGGCATATACTTAAGTAGATTTGGTTGATACTCTGTGATCGTATCATTCTTCTGTGGTTTATCCTTCGTGGATTATGGGAGACCTTCGGGGGTCTCGGGGTCCATACTGAGTATCGTATACACATCCCTGCATGGGTTATGCCTACACTACGTTGTGTTGGATGCAGACGATGGAAAACCCTGATCGAGGTAGAGAATTGTAGAGTTGGATTGTACTCAGAGGTGGACCACTTAGCGAGACGTACAAGGAGCAGACGGATGGACCCAAGGTGTTGTGGATACCATATGTACCCACCCATCAGGTGGGATTCCCGGAGGACGACTAAGTATTTTTTATTTACTTTACTGTAGTTGTACTTGCTTTTTAGTTGTAGTGTACTTAATGTTGGGCTTGTATTTTCTGCCCTTTCCTTTCTGCACTTACTTTGGTATATAGTTTTACTTAGTGCATACTTTTTTTGAATTCTCTGTTGTGTTGTTTACTTTTATAAAGGAAATGCCTTTCTTTTTTATCAGGATTTACTCCTTTGGTGCTAGTCGCCAGCTCCTGGCCTATGGAAGGAGGGCTTGGGGTAGTCATAGAACGGACCCTAAGGACGGGTGGTGATAAATTGGTATAAGAGGAGTTGGATCTACGGTAGAACTCAAGACTCTGATCATTATTTTCTGTGAAGAAATAGTGTTAAGAGTATTGATTGTGGTTTCAGACCAGGGAGTCTAGTGTTGGTGCGGCAGCCGATGTATCCATACTCTAGGACCCTGACCTCTGATTTCAGACTCAGTGCACGAAAACACAGATTTCCTGTTTCTTTCATATGTTTTCTTTTTTGATTACTTTGTGTCATCTCACCAGGTATATTGTTTAAACCATGGTGCACCTTTTCCTTTTCAATATTCCCCCACGAAGGCATCCAACTAGGGTTCCGAGTTACATATGAGACGGTAACCCACCGAGCGATGAGGCCAAGTTTCAGGGGCCCATCCCAGCAGAGGCACCAATGGTACTACTACCCGTTAGGCCACCGATACCACTAGCCCCCACAGCAGAGAGTGCACGCCAACTGAGAGCATTGCACAAGTTCCAGAGCCGTAGGCCACCTAGGTTTTAGGGATAGACGGACCCACATGCAGCTGAGGACTGGCTGGAGGTTGTCGTCAGAGTTTTCATATTGGTAAGGACACCAGCCGACCTCATATTGATCCTTGCCGTGAGTATCCTGCTTACAGTGGCCGGCAGATGGTGGAGCCTGATGCTCCAGGTGCATGAAGAGGCATCTCTACTCTGGACAGACTTCGAGAGCCTATTCTAGGAAGAGTTTGTACCAGCCACCCTTTGTGCAGTACGGATTTCGGAGTTACTTCATCTGTAGAAGGGCAGCATGATAGTATCTCAGTACTCAGCAAGGTTCACTGACCTCTCACGCTACTCCACAGATATGGTATGAGACCCGTTCTTCAGGGCCCAGTCCTTCGAGCAGGGACTCAAGCACGAGATCAACGCTTTGATGATCTCTCTCAACATCCTGACGTAGGCGGGGGTGCGGGAGATAGCCCTTCTAGTGGATAGTTTTCTCACTGAGCAGTCACCAGCAGCGAGACCCTCCATAGGAAAAAATGAAGCAGAGTCTTCTACAGCCGATAGTAGACAGTTGACGCAGAGGTCCAAGAGAACCAAGCCATCAGGTGGGAGACCATAGGATACAGGTTCGGTTGAGAGGGGCACACGAAACAGAGCCATCCATATGAGAAGCATGTCGTGATATGCATTCGGTGAGCAGGGTCACATGGATTGAGACTGCACAACCCTCCTTGTAGATGAACAGAAGGCAGTAGAGTACCTCCCAAGCAGAGGCAGAGGTTCGACCGTGGTGGTCCACCAGGAGTAGGCAGACGAGGCAGAGGAGCTGGCCGAGAAGTATGTGGTGGAAAACATTTCGAGGCCCTACCACCACCACCACCACGAGGAGGTCCAACCTGAATGTAGGGAACAAGTGGATAAGGGAGAGCATAGCATCAGGAAGCTGAGGCCAATGACCATAGTGCTCCGGGAGTAGATGGATAGGAGGGGGACTAGCTCCAGGCATAGAGATTTTTATTCATGATGTTCCTATCTTTGTTGATGTCATTGTTTTTGGTTTCTTTTTGTCTTTGTACATTGATCTGTAGTAATAAAAGACAGTTTTCCATGTTATGTATTCTTTCTAACCATTTTTGTATGGTTAATACTAAGAGTTTCTTGTTAAAACCATTGAATTGACCCTCACACTCGAGATCATACTGGAGGAGACCCAATGACCACACACTGTTGCCGAAAGTGTGACTCGACCCTTGGAGGCGAGAGTAATGGTTGGATCTCTTGGTAGTAGAATAGAGTCCTTACGACGTCGTCAATGGTATGAAATGTACCGTTCATTTCAGGATTGACTGTATTAGGAAAAGAATGTGGTTCATTCTGGGGATGAGACCAGATTTCTATTCTCGGCCAAAGAGAAATTCTATCAGCTTTTGTAGGACGTAAGAGAAGATGGGTGTAGTAGAGTTCATTACAAATGGCTAGTCACACCCATAGTTCTTTCAGCGAACGTTTTACTGTTTACACTAATCTCGAAAGTCTCAGGTGTGTCTTCTCGTAGAAGGACCTAGACCAGAGATAATGGCATTGTATTGTGTTCCTCCGAGACTTTGAATATGAAATAGTTTATACTCATGGGAAGGGAAATGAAGTAGCTGATTCTCTCAGTAGGAGATCAGGCATTCAACTGTTAGGAGAGGCGACAGAGCAGCTAGCCACGTTGCAGATATCCTTTGTGGATGGAGATGGAGCAACCATTCTATATTCTATCATAGTCTCTCCTCCGGTACTTCAGCGGGTCAGGGAATCAACCCTTGTAGGACCAGAGATGGTTCAGACTATGACAGAGAAGGTGCAGATCATCCAGGAGCAGATGAAGACAACACAGAGCAGACAAAAGTCCTACGATGATAGGAGATTGAGACCGTTGGAGTTTGAGGATGGTGACCACATTTTCCTAAGGGCCTCACCTTGATTATGTCTACGAATATTTGGAAGGGGTGACAAGTTATCTCTGCACTTCATCAGGCCGTTCTAGTTCCTTAGCAGGGTAGGCAAGGTGGCTTACTACCTGCCCCTTCCACCTCAGTTGCATCAGGTGCATGACATCTTCCATTTATAATAGTTGAGGAAAAAAGTGAATGACCCATCCCACATCATCGAACACAGGGAGTTAGATATCGATTATGGGGAAACATTCATGGAGTTCCTAGTGAAGATCGAGGATCGACAGGAGCGGGTCCTACGTGGATGGTCGACTTACTCTGGTGTGCATTCTCTAGTAGCACAGGAACCTGAAAAAAATACCTTGGTAGCGGGAGGCTCAGATGCGTGCTCAGTACCCCCATTGTTTTCCCCATGTGTGTGTTGTAGCTTTACGGGGACATAAAGCCTTGAGATTGGGGTAATGTAAAGACCCTGAAATTTCAAGTAAATTTTTTTCTTAAATACTTATGAATTATACAAGCTAATGGTTTCTCACAGCACTTGATTCCGAGACCCGGTGTTCCGGGAAGAAATTTTTGAAGTTTTTGTTTGGGTACATTCAATAAACGTATGTGTGGGTTTTTCTATCTTGTCAAACGGTGCTCGGAATTGAAATCGGGGGGCACCGATGAACTCGCAGTGCCGATATTCGCCTAAGGGGACCTTTACCTTTGTTTCATTTTATCAGGAGGAGAGGTTTAATTTTTGGGATTTATTATTAAAAATAAATAAAAATATGAGTTACATATTTTTATTTGGTGGGTGGTAATAATCTCTAAATAACGTTGGATGTGGGGCCCACATCGCACATAACCTCCCATGAGAGGATTTAGAGTGGTGGGGCCCACACAAATCAAAACCCTTTCACCTCCCCTCAACTCCCTTAGATTCCCCATTAACACCCCCTTAATTAATTTGACACCGCCCCTCATTAAGGTGGAGCCTTTCCACCTCCCTTCCTTTAATTATGCCAAATTTATTTATTATTTAATTGTCTTAACATTTTAAATTAATTTGAAATTGTTTTTCCAACATTAAAAGAAGGAATATCCTTCATTTTATTTGGTTGGCATAAACATGTTTTGTTGGGACTGGAGAGGAATTAGAATGATGGGTTCTTCTCCGTGAAGAATGCTCCAAGACTCGACGAACAGGAAGCCATTTCTCTTCACTTTTATTTTCATCTGGAACAAGATCGTGAGGAACGACTTCATCCTTTCTTCTTCCACTGCATCAATGGAGAAGACACCGCTCGTGAGGAACGCTGTCTATGACAACGAGTCTTCCTCCAATATTGACTGGACGACACCTTTCTCCGCGACGTCGTATTCCATGACGCCCGACTACCGCGACGGTCGTCTTTCGTCGCTCGTCGACGAACAAACATTAATTACGAGGTAGGGGGTTTGTATAGTATAAATTGAATAAGTTATACCTTCATTCTTGTTGAATTCATGTAATCATCTATTGCCATTTGTTATCGCCTAACATGGAGGGAGCGGGCCGAACAAACACGGCCTGACAGCCCCTCCGTTGTTTTTTTTATTCGCGATGGAGACGGTGTGGGAAGAGGTGGCAGAGACAAGAGTTGGCGACGATCAGGGCCGGCGACGACTGAATGCGGCGGCGGAAACGGCAGCCGCGCACCGGCCCTATGAGGACCACGACACTGGTTGACGCACGGAAGGGAGACCGCGGCCCGCAACCGTGGGCCGCTCGGCCGAAGAAGAACTGGTCGACTAAAGCCGGGCGGGCTGGAAGAACCGAGGCACCTCTCGGCACCACGTTGCAGAGGAACTGTTTCCTGCGCTCTATGGGATGCTTCGTTGGGAAAACGAGCCATCGCGATGCTGGCCGGGCAGAAGGAACCGCGATGCCTATAGGAGCCCCACGCGGAGGATCCGCGGCACACAAGTACGTGCCGCTCGCGCCGGGAAGACCGGACAGCTTCAGCCGGCTGGACCGGAGGGGCGGTGCCGCTCAGCATCGCCATTTCGAGAATCTGCCCCCCCCCCCCCCCCGCACCGGCTGGGCCGCCCATGTGCGGGTCGGGCCCCCTAAAGCAGGGTCAGGTCGTGCCCCATCGGGCCGGGCCGGGCCGCAGCCGCTAGGCCAGGCCGCACCCTATTGGGGCCAGAACCAGACCAGGGTCAGATCTACCAGGTCCGGGCAGATCTATGGTGAGTTGGTTCGGGTCGGACCAGACCGAAACCCCCCTCTTCATACCCTATTTAGTTACTCGCCCAGAACATGAGCTACGAACCTCTGATCGACGCACTATCAGTTGAGTAGAATTCCTTGGATCAAGAAGGTTATTTTAGTAAATTAAAATCAAGGTTTTGGCAATGTTTGGGTATGGTCGGGTTGGTTCGTACCCCAAACCAACCGGGCCCTCCGAGCGGAAACACTTATAACATAAGGACCGGACATCCGATTGATGGGTCGTCAACTATGTTGGTTTCCTTTTGATGAGATGATTATTTTCACACACTCCACCCGTGGTTCCTACATAATTGGAGTATGGTCGGGTTGGTTTTAGCCTAAAAACCAACCGAGCCCCAGGGACAGCAAATCCAATAACTTTTAGACCGGTTATCTGATTGACGCGCCGTCAGTCGCGTTGGGATTCTTTTGATGAGACGAAACTTCTGGATACCTAAACTCTGGATTTCATGATATTTGATGTATAGAACTCTAACTCGAGGAGCGAACCCTCCCGGAATCGAGTGTGCTGTGTGCGGGAACCATAGAGCTGGCTGCGACTGCGACGACTACCGTACTAGGATCCTCCATGGGTTTGACGACGACATCTACTGTACTAGAATCCTCTCTGGGTTCGACGATGAAGAATTCCAAACTAGGACCCTCTGTGGGTTCGACGATGACGACTACCATACTTGGATCCTCTGTGTGTTCAACGAAGATGTCTACCATACTGGAATCCTCTGTGGGTTTGACGATGAAGACTTGAATACTATGATCCTTCATGGGTTCGACGATGACCACTACCGTATTAGGATCCTTTGTGGGTTAGACCAAGATGTCTATCATACTGGAATCCTCCGTGGGTTCGACGATGATGAATTCTATACTGGGATCCACCGTGGGTTTGACAACGATGACTTCTATACTTGTATCCTGAGTGGGTCCGATAGAGTATTTGGTCTTGTCTCTAGAGTGGGTGTGACGACTTAGATGAATCAGTGACTACATATGATCATATATATCTTTATACAAAAGATGTATACCTGTGTGAGCAGATTCATGACTTTCAATCATTAAAATTTATGTGATTGTCTTCTTTATTATGTGGACTATGTAGTGCTTGGGCTCAAAAGTTGGAGTCGAACTCTGATTGAAGACTTAGGTATTTTAATGGGAATATACATAAGAAGTGTTGGTTGATACTTATTGATCGTATCTTTCATCTGTGGTTTATTCTTCATGGATATTTGGAGGCCTTCGGGGGTATCATGGTCCATATTTAGTATTGAATACTCACCCCAACACGGGCTATGTCCGCACTACGCTGTGTTGGATACAGACGATGGACAACCCTGATCGAGGTAGAGACTTGTAGAGTTGGATAGTACCCGGAGGTGGACCACTTGGCGAGACATACATGGAGCAGACGGACGGACACGAGGTGCAAAGGAGACCATCTATACCCACCTTTCAGGTGGGATTCCCAGAGAACGACTCAATAGTTTATATTTTACTTTACTACAGTTGTACTAGATTTTCATTTGTACTGTACTTACTGTGGGGCTTGTATTTTCGGCCCTTTCCTTTCAGCACTTACAATTGTATACAGTTTTACTTAGTGCATACTTTTGTTGCATACTCTGTTGTGTTGTTTACTTTTATAAAGGCGATGCCTTCCCTTTTTATCGAGATTTACTCCTTTGGTGCTAGTCGCCAGCCCCTAGCCTATGGGAGGCGGACTTGGGGTAATCACGACAGGAGCCCAAAGGATGGGTCGTGACATTGTAGGCCTTATACATTGGGAAATAAAACCACCTCATTGAAGAAAATGTTATATTAAAAAATATATAACATATTTTGTATGCTAAATATAAATAAAATTTTGTCATATGCATATTTTTTATACCTATAAATGTCTACACTACAGTGTGACCTGTGATACACCAAAAAAATCAATATAAAAACTAAAATATTTATCTTCAGCTGATATGAATAATCATCCATGGGAAAAATTTCTTATTATCAATGGCTGTCATCAACAAATATTATTTTCAATTAAACATTATGATGTGCCTCTATCTTATAATCCACAACTATAATTTTTTTATGGCACCAAAAAATTAACAATAGAAGAACTATCATTCCTCGAAGAGATATATTTGTATAAGAATCAATTAAAACCATTTCATCATCATATAATGCATCTGAATCTATCTTGAAATCATTGAAAATTATTTCTAGTGATCTATTTTTATAGTGTATCGAATTCTAAGATATATATAATATAATATGTATTTCTCCATATCTTTTAAGAATCATTATCTAATAAACTATTATATATGTATCACCCTTATATTATCAATGAGGGGAATTATGTTCAATAACTTATTAGACATGAAATCCCATTATTAAAAGATATTGTAAAACCCTAAGAGTATACAATATATTAATTTTTAATTAATACGATCTCTATGATAACTAGTGAAGCACAAAACACCTGGTTTATACAATATATAATACTATATTATAAAATTATTATTTAAAATTTGATCATTATAATCATACCATTATATTCATGGGTATGAGTTTGAAAATCAGAATTAAGAAATTTATGGTTATCTATTGATTTTTTTTAAAAAGAATCATTTGAATGAAAAATATTTTTTTTCGAATCATTATTTTACAAAAAGTTATTTACTCACTGTTTTGAAATAGAATTGAAAATTACAATATTCCAAATTTATAAAATTTATTTAATAAAATTATGATCATGTTTTTAAAAAATTTGAACATTAGGTTAAGGTAATTTTTTTTATTTTCTTGAAATGTTTCATTTTTCGACGAATATTAACGAAAACCAGTTTTAATAAAAAAAATTTAAATTATATAAAAAGGAAAATTATATTTTTATTTTATTCATATTTATTCATAATAATTATAATATATTTAATAAAATTTATTTCATTTGAATAAATTTTATTTTAATATTGATTTCAAAACCTTTCACACATAGAATAATTTTGACGTTAGAAACCCTCTTATTTACAACTTCTAGTATAATATCAAATTTGATTCATCCAATTATGTGAATTTTATATGGAAATATGTATTATATAATTATATTATAAATTATTTATACAATATAATAATATAAAAATTATTTTTAAACATAATTAATAGTGAAAATAGTAAATATTAATTTCCATGATTATGGTAAAAACTCATTTACTTGGTGGTTAAACTAAGATGAGAAGGGATAAAAATGTCCTAAAAGACATCCAAATTCAATTAAATATAATATTTTTATATTAATTCAAAAATATTTCTATAATTATAAAAATTTATATTGTTAAAAAGATGAAACCATAGATATCAAATTTTATTTTCAAAAGTTGGAACTAGTTCTCAACCCCACTTATGAAACGCCACCCTCTATGATTTCATCTTGTCAATTACAAAACCATTTAGATCGGCATTGACACTGCAAAAAACCATCCACAATTCACTATCCACATCCTAGATAAATTTGATCAATCTTCAAGTCATCCTAGTTATGATTTTGGTGAAAATCTAAAGAAGATTTCCGATGAAGAGGAAGTGTTTTTAAACAAGCGTTTTTATTTCATTTATTCTTCAACCACCTTAAAATATTATTAATTCATGAAAATATAGTAAAACTATAATCTCACATATAATATTATGTAATTATGTTATGGTAGGGTCCTATATCAGTCTCATATTCGATAAAATGGAAGACAAAACTATTTACTTAGCATACTATGGATTTCTACATCGTAAAAGGATGTAATTCATTTCCATCACCCCCATTTGAAATAGTATAATATGATGGATTTCAATAAATTTATATAAAAACTATATTTTATGGAAACTTTTTTAATTTTTATATCACATACATCTTCAAACAGTTTTTTTCTATTTAAAATAAAACAATGCCACTCATGATTAAGGATGACTAGCTCTTTATGAATAGATGAGATTAATTTTTGACATACACTTATGATATAATGAAATAATAACATGATTAATTAATTTATGTGATATATATGACATTATATTGTTTCAATAAAATCAATATATCAATCACAACCATTCTTTTTCACTCTTTAATGAAATGATAACGTCGCTCGTCCGTATATACAACCTACAATTTCGAGGAAGTGATGACATTAATTTTTCATGTCCAACCTTCATGATTGATTATAAAAAAGTTTATAACGAGTAAATATGATATTTATATAATTAATATAAATCAATATATAATGGATATATATCTTATGAATAAGAACCAAATCATTCATGACCAAACATACATGATAAAACATGCCAGTTAACATCCGAAAAATTTTAAATGATGAAATTATATTGATAAATAGGTTGTAAAATGATAAAATCAGATCATATATGATATTATAATAATGAATAAGGTATTTAAATTAATTTGAAAAAAATAATAAATCCATTTTAATGATGGTTAAATCATGTTCAACTAAACAGAATCTTAACGTATGGATTTCCTATTATTTTCTATTTCATCAAGATGGATTTTTTAATATGTATATATTCATTTTTATTTTGTATATATACATAAATATTTTTATATTAAACTTTAATAGAAATTAAATAATTATGATTTTTAAAAATTTACATTCCAAATGAATAGTTGGTCACCTATCATTTCATGTTTAATTTTGTGATTTTTAATTTTCCCTTGGGATAATGACTTTCATATGATCATTTTTCACTGGACTTTGCATTTTTTATAAATATACAGATTATTTATATAATTGATATAATTATTATTTTAATTAGATTCTATTTTTACATATAATGTGTAATTGGAATGTTATTTTATAATCAACGGAAATATTGAAATTCTAGTATTTGTAACTAAAAATGGATATTGAATGATAAATCACATTTTCATTTAATTAAATCAATTATTAAATATTTGTGGAATTCCATGGAAATATTGAGATGGTTTGGGGCTTGTTATATATATCCCGTTGATGTATTTATTTTCTTTTTAGAGGAATAAATTGGCTATCATTAGTTAAATTTGTTTATATTGTACAAAAACCATCAAATTTAAACAACATTTTTTATGTTCATGATATTATAGTTATCCTAATTCAGGAGATCATGATGTAAAATAATTAATAAATTCCTTATTAAAGAATACTTTTATTATTATCCATGTAATTTTTTAAATGATATTATATCTATGAAAATTTGATTCATAGATTATTTATTTAATGACATGTTTTTTCAATTATTTACATTTTCATATTAATTTTTTATTTAATAATTATATTTATGTTATGGATTAAAATGATTTTTCTAATATTTACATTTCAATATTGATTATTCCTTATTTATTATTTTTCATGTAACCATGATTGATTCCTCCTTACAGAAATCATACTGATCATTTTACCTCACCGTTATTTTTTATATATTTTATCGAATCGAAGAAGTGTACTTTGAATGTCATTCAAGGATATGCTAGAGGGGAATTTTTTTGAAAAAAAATATTTTTTAATTAATGTTTTCAAATTTAATATGTCAATAGTTTATGTATCTAGTTTACCAAGACTAATAAAATATATAGTCCAACGATATGTGATTCCTTTTATCATATGATAATGTAATTAAATAGACACTGAATCCGAGATAAAAGGCATTGGGTCAATTAATATTTTGTATGAGGAAATTTAGTATAGTCCATGACGACTTTATTTAGGATAAAAATGGTTTTAAATATTAACCCTATGATATAATTTCAATATATGAACCAAAAATTATAATAATGTTTTATAGAATAGGGATTATATAGTTTACTTTGGAATCAATATACACAAGGTTTATAAAATTGACAATGTATCCATGGTATGGAATTAGTCATTACATGTTACACAAAATTGACCATACTATATAGTAGGTATGATACTTTCATAATATATTCTTTTAATAATAATAATTTTCATTACAATCTATTTTGTTGTATTTGATTAGATAGTGGAAATGAAAAACCTATGTTAAACATAATATAACAACACAAATTTTCATTGATGTGATTATTTCCTTTTTTATAATTATTTTTTAGGGTATAAAACAAATACATATCCTAGTGAAACAGATAAAAAAATATTCTAATAAATCAAGAATAAAATACGTTATATTTAATAAAACTAAAGAACATATACCGATTGAATAGTATCCTGACCATTGGAATAATTTTATGACAATTCAGAATAGAAACCATACCAATATAATAATAACCTCTTCTATTAATGTATAAATAATTTTTTTATCTTATAAATTAAAAAATGATATAATATTTCAATTTATAAGTAAATAAATGTTTTAAAATTCATAAATTAAGTGTTGGTGATTTTGTGAAAGGTAGAAGATTTTTAAATTTTGATTTAATAAATAAAACAGATTAAAAAAAATTATATTCCGATTATATATTCTCAAAAATAATATTTTATTTAATTATTATTATAAAATAATTTAATGCAGCAATAATTATTTCTTCAATTTGTCATAAAATTGGTTATGATATATGAAATAACATTTTTTCTAATAAATAACGATTTTTAAATAAAATGGTATTGCTCAAATTTATAAAATTATTTCCATAAATTTGTTAAAAAAATTTATTTCTATATATCAAAAAATGGTTGCTATGAATTTTTGGGATTGTTCAAAAATAGTTGAATTTTTAACAAATAGTGAAATACAATAATTTAATGTATTTAACCAATATATGAATTATTGGTCCATAGATGATGTATAGATGAGGTAATAACCCATTGGTTTGGAAAATACTAATAATTTTTATTTATTTAATCACATGAATAAACACAATTGACAGTCTTGAGCAAAAATAATAAACAAATGAATAAAATAATCAAAAACCCACTTCTCCTCCCCAATAAAAACAACACTTCACCACATCGTCTCCTCACACCATACAATCCATATATATTAACTAAATTCATCCAAATTACATACCACATCCTTTATCCATGTACTGTAACTTCTAATTTCCTAAAAATACCATGCTCAAGTACATTAAGGAGGTTCTTAATGGGACTACATTTTGGTGGTAAAACCCTCAATACTTCTCTTTTGATTTCTTTTCATTTAATATCCTCTCCTTAAATACCCTATACAAATGGGGAATGATAACTCTATTATTCTGTATATACTAGAATGTTATTGTGTTAATGGAATATCAATCAACATTACTATTTATTTTTATTAATTAATAATATTGTTCATGACATGTTTATTCACAACCTTCATTAACAATGAGTTTTCATTTTATCACCACCTTTTAGGATATTAAAAAATCCATTAAATTTTTTAAATTATATAGTATTTTAAATATTATAAGTTATATAATGTTTTGGATCCAATATATAAACATGATTGAAAATTAAATGTTATTAGTTCGTGATGGTCGTAATAACCACCAAAATTAATCAAATAATTTTCATTGACATTTTTTTATAATGTATTATCCTCGAAAAAAATTTAAAAATTAAATATAAGACCATTTAAATATATTTAATTTCTTTAATAAAATATTATTTCAAATTTGGTAAATTGTTCTCAATTTACAAGGACTTTCAAGTTTTTCAACAAGATAACTAATCATGAATCCCTAGAAAATAAACACTTCTGGAATGATAAGAATGAACTCTATAAGAATAAAATATTCTAATAAAAACCAATTATAATTAAAATAAATAAAATATATTTAGAATAATATCATGATTTAGTAATTATTGAATAAAATTTTATTATCCAAGATATTAAAGTGAATATTGAATGTCCACATATGGTAAGTTTAATCTCAACCCGAAATCATTTTCTTTAGATTATTACTCTTTAATTAACAATTTACGTTTTTATATAATTTTAATATTCCAACAATATTATTTCATATCCCTTATCTTTTCATTTATGGTATATAAATATATCCAATCTGATTTTGTGATGAATAATTATTATTTACAATAAAACATTTCTTTCCGAAACATATTTTGACACCCCTTGATTTGTATATTCATTACACTAGAATTTTTACTGTTATATGGGATATTTTTTCTTTTTTTTATATGGGAATGACATGTTTGTTCAGGGTTTATGAAATACTTTTAAAAAATAAATTAAATTGTTTACTTCATAAATTTTATTGATATATATTTTTTGTTGCATATATGATTATGTAAATGTTAAGATGTGGCAGTTGTGGATGGAATTATATACCCCTCACATAAAATATGGAATGCGATGTAACTTATATGATATAGTGAAATATGCATGAACATGATCCTACCTTTTTTTCAAAATTATAATTTCATTATTATTCAAATTTGTAATCAAAGAACATAATTCAAGAATATTTCAAAACTATGTGTGGTATTTGACCACTATAATTTTTTGTTTCATTTTTATGAATTTCTACATTCCATTCCATTATCAAATTCTTTGTCTCATGATTTTGATAATAATCCTATGATTTTGTAATTATGATAACGATCATGCTCATCCATTATATTTTGGTTGGTGTCCTTATTTATCCTATTAAAGAGCATTATCTTATTCATATTATTTAATATATACCTTTTAGAGACTCTGTGTACTATGGTGAACATGATCAATTAGTGCCTCACGAAAAATATTATTAATAATTATTTTTGTTTTATTAATTTTTAAGCAATTCATTTCCTTAAATTTTTATAGAAAACTAAACCATTGTATCCTAATTTTGTAATGCTATTATATTGATTATCTTTAAAACGAGGTAATATTTTTGTAAGAAAATTTGGGTTTCTATAGTTTCTGTCATATCATGATTTAGATAATTTTGGAATTAGGATTAAGAATCATTATTGGAAAAAACATAGTGTGAGAATAAGTTTTCAAAAATTTTAGAAGACTTGTTTTATAAAAAAGATAAAAATAGGGATCCCACTTGATTTTCCTTTTGTGTTAATTTCACAACGGAATAATGTATTTATTCATGGATTGTTGATAAATATTTTTTAAAATATTTTACAAAATGGTGGGATCCTGGTGAAACCAATCCAAAATTATTGTTAGGGGAAATGAAATGATTTGCTAAATTAAATCCCCAATTCCATGGGAGGAGGAGATATAAATTCCATGGATAAGAATACACAAACATCTCTGGGTATGAATTGTCACATGAATAATGTGTATTTTCTATCTTAACAAAAGTGGGATAAACATGTAATTTAATATTATACATAGGAAAAAATGAATTTTAATGGATCTTTTAATCCCCTAGTTTAGAAATAGTGAGTTAACTCAATGGTGAAAACCTTTTCTTTGATTCACTTTTCTATGAAGGATAAAGAAAATCTAGATGACTATATTGAAGATAAAGAGGATGAAAAATGGTGGGAATTCATTGAGAAATCCAATACAAATGTCATAATTAAAGGGATTGTGTATGATTCCTTTAAGAAAAAATTTATTAAAAATTATTTATCATAAAAGATTAATTCAAATATAGCGACATATTTCATAAATGTGAATAAAAACAATCTAAATATATCATTTCATATAAAAAAGGATTAAATGATTTTCATTCGATATTCATATCAATAATGATATAAAAATATACTGATTCTTCAGTGTTTTAAGGCCAAAACATCTAATGGATATAGTTATCTAAGATATTTCATGAAATGAATATGAAGTTCCTTGAGGTCTCAATGTTTAGATGTAGTTCATTGAATTGTACATTTATAGTCGACATATGAAGAGAAAATGGATTTTTTTCATTGGTGGATTCAACAAAAGTTTTGGAAAGAAGATCCAACGACCCAAAATATCAGTCATGTATGAAGCAAAACCATTGTAATTCATTAAAATGTATTAGGAAATACTTGAAATATAAGAGTGAAGGTTATCATGATCATAAACATCAAGGAGAAATGTAGAAGATGAAAATCATGATGGAGGAAAGTACAGAACCACAGATTTTCCAATGATTCAACTATAGGGAAAAATAGAACTTTTCATCCCAGTTCAATAAACATCTACTCGTTAATGGTAATAGTCGTTAAAGGATACCAAATCCAATATTGGAATTTAAATTGACTTCTATCAATACTTCTCAAATAGAGATAGAAGAATAAGATAGACATGTTACACATTTTGAATATAATTAATGGAAAAAATAATATTTGATTATATATCTACATAATACATTATATATTTAAAATTTTTATAACCATTAAATTGATATCCTGGTACCTTGATGTGGATATATCTAAAATTACACTTAGTGCTAATATCATTTCAACCCAAGTGTTGAACTCATTTCAAATTAGTGTTTGTGGGGCGACACTTCCATTGATTTTTATGATTCATCCCTTTGTGGAATTTGATGTTATAATATGACTGGATTGGCTCTCATTATATAGATCATACTCATATATCATGAATAGAGAATAAAATTTCAAATATTGAACCATCCAATGATCACAAAAAAATATATAGAAGACTATATATCACCATTATAAAATTCCTCAAAGGTGTGGGTGTTGTTTACCAAGGGTGAATAAAACCATTAAAAAATGGATGAATAATATTAAGATATAAACCAATGAGAAATGCCAATTGTGAGGTGATATATTAGTGTTTTACATGAAGAGTACCCTATACTTCCACGAGTTCTTGAGGTAGAGTTCTCAATAGAACTCTTACACAGAGAAACTCCTATCATAAAAGTTCCCATCCGGATGTCCATGACAGAACTAGGGAGTTAAATAATTAGTTACAAGTTCATTTGGACAAAGGGTTATTTCACACTATTAGTTTTCCTTTAAGTAAAAGACTTATCTTAATAATCAGCAAGGATGGGTTAATGCGGTTTTGTATTGATTATTGGGAGCTAAATAAATCACTATAATAAACAAGTATCCTTAACCAAATATTTATGAACAGTTCAATCAACTATGGGGAGATCAATTTAACACACTATTATCATCTGAAATTTTTAAAAATTAAGTTATTATTGTTGATATTTTATATTTTACGCAACCGAGAATATATAATTTTTACATTATAGAAATACATTTATCAGGAGTTATATGAAACAAATAGATAATCAATCAGTAAAAAACATTAAGATTAACATTTATTACATGTAATACTATGTATTCTTTTATTACACATACAACTATGTCCCTTTTATCACTTGGGTTACATGTAGGGCCATGTTTTTAATGAACTAAAATATTCTACTAATATGATTACATATATATTATTATAGCTACTACCGTGCCCTTGTAATGGATGTTATGAATAAAAAGAAATAAATATTGATTTTTTTTACAAATTTATATAATTTTTACCCATTGGTTATAAATTATTTACAAATAAATTTAATAAGTATTTGAGAATGAATAAAAAAATTTACTAAAAAAACTATTTTTCTATATATAATTTTTTTTAACTCAGTGAATTATACAAACCAATTATTTTAAATTTTGTGTAAATTAAATTTACATATTATAAATTCAATAAATATTTTTTATATTCATTAAATTGATTTTATTGGTATTGGATAAGATTATATCAACATTTATAAAAAAATATGTATTTTTTATAAAAGGAAAATTTACCTCCTTTTAACGAATATCCCAGTTTAAATATTATTTTTGACAATTTTATAATAATTATTAAAAATATAAACATAATAATTATAATAATAATATAAAAATTTAATTTTAATGAATTTTTGGTATTTTTTTGTAAAAGCTTCGTTTTGGATGAATAGTGATCAACTTTGAATTGTAATTCAAAAAATATTTTTCATATAATTTATAAATTTATTTAAATTAAATTTCAGTTTTGTTTTATAGATTAATTAGATAAATTTTAAATCATTTAATCGATTTTTGGTCATTAGAATCAATATAATCCTTGAAATAGTTTATATAAACCTTTAAAACATTGCATCATTTTTACATGAAAAACTCGCATTTTCGTACCATCCAGAAAAATAATTTTGAATTAATTTTTGCAACATCTATGATTGGTATTTTGAAATGTTTATTAAATATTTTGAATATTCATAATATATTATTAAAAATAAGGTCATATTTTTTTAGAAACATAATAAGTGAAAGTAATTAAAATTAATTATAATGATTAAGATAAAAGTTAGACTAACATTAGACTTGATGTTACATTTAATGGCCAAAATAACCTAGAAAATTCAAAAAAAATACATTTTATATCAACATGTAGATCATATCATCACTTGTATCATATTTTTACAATTATTGGATACAAATTTCATAGGAAAATCATGGGTGGAGATCAATTTTAAATAATTTACAATAATGTTAATCCTTATTTAAAATATTAAGAAGCTCACCCCTCCCCCGTTTTCACAACTCTAAAGCACTATGGATAACCTAAATGCTACTCAAATAATCTCCCAACATCCCTATCTTAATCATAGAATCATCATATTTGAAAAAAATGACACGCCTAATTTTTTAATACACCGTTCTCCATGTTCAGGACAGGTTCTCGATTATTTTCTTGAGGAACCGGGTAAGATGGATTTAAATTTTTGAGGTTATCAAATTTGAAATTAGTTTAATAGTTATTATATTTTTGTTCCCCATTTCTTTCTAAAAAAATATTTTTTTGGTTGACAAACCATGGCGCACGGTTGGTGCACAATTAGTAGCAATCATGCATCATACCATGGTTACTATGAGGTATGTTGCAGGTTGAGGAAGTAGGTACCAAATGACTAGTGAAATATTGTGCACCTTAGAATAGGTAATCGTAGAGTTTATATCGTTAATGATAGAGGCTATCTCATAGTCACCGCAAGGTTTGAAAACCCGTGATCAAAAATCGTGTGGCCCTTCCAGGTCGTTTTAATTTGGTTTTTTACCCATTACCCTCTCAGGTGTTAACCATTATTCATTCCATTTCGCCCCTACTCATGATTTTCACAAATGTGAGATCCTCCAATCTTCCCAATACCTCTTCAGATCAAATTAAATGTTGATTTTGGCAATGACTCTTCAAGGAATCATCATGTGTGTCCTCATCATTTTGGTTTCCTTCTCTTTTCTAGTGTTTTTCCCTTCTAACTAGGGGTTCAATTTTCGAGAGGTCATTATAGTCAATTTAGTGTTTTTTATTTTTTCATAGGGGCTGATCTTGATTTATTTGGTTTTATCTTTTCTTTCTAGGGTATTGTGGTGGTGCAGATGATATTTCGTGTCATTTTTTCGTAGATACGTTGTTCAAAGTAAGAGGTTTCATGTCGTGACATATTAATATGTTTTTAATATAATTGTATGTATATTTTTCTGTATCCTATAATTTACTTATAGGGGTTGAAATTTGTTTTTTTAGTGTTTGGAAAACATATTGTATTTTAATGAATTTTATAAAAGAAATTAGCTCTTTTTTGTGTAAGTTCATTGGTGTGATGTTTTAGGGAAAAACATTATTGGTTTTTCTAATGGTGTGTCCCTTTTTTTTAAAGGAACCTAATGTGTTAATGAATTTTAAGTAGGTTTCTAAGGGAAATGTAATGTCTTGACATTTTTTACATAAATTACAAATTAATATATGATTGATAAATTGTTTATAATATGAAAATTGTGTTCTTAAAATGGTATTGATTTATATGTGGAATATTGATGGGGCTTAGAACATGGAGTTGGTTTATTAAATATATTCCTTAACCAATTTTTGTAATGAAGGGGTAATATTTGATTTTTTATGTGATGATTAATTCATTAAAAATTTGTTTTTGATGTGATAAAAATGGGACAAATTTTTTTTATAGAAAATGTTAACTCCCATGAAATTCCGGACATTATTTTATGAATTTGGTGATATGTGTGACATGATAATATGAAAAAGTGAATAAGGGAATCCAAAGTATATACGTGGTATGGCTATTTCTAGTGCAGTTGATTATATTAAAGATGGTTGTCTCAATATCACCTAGATAGATCGACACTTACAATACTATAAAAATATTATGATGATTATTAGAGACCACAATGCCCAAGGGGCTTCCCCTCCAAGTTGATCATGCATGAGAAATTTTTTAGTCAGCGTTTTTATGTTACATTTCAATTAGGAATGGGGATCTAGTGTCTCATTTGTGAAAGATTAACCCTACGGATTAACCCATGGTGATATACCATATATGATATGGTTCCACATATTGGATAATGGTGTACCTCATTTGTGTGTATCTATATTTTCATTTTTAAATAAATTTGTCATGATATGGGTTTCCATTGCAAATGATACATTTTAAAAATGCAATCCCTTAAAAAATCACTGTTTATATTTTTATAAGACATTAAATAAATTTAAAAATTATGATTGTTTAAATTTTATTACTTTGAGCCTTTTTATTTTTGTGGCATCCTACGTGTCCCTAGATCACACCCTACAATCTCCCTCATGAATATGAAGAAATTTTTAAATGTTTTACTCAGGTAAATACATATAGTACTAGTTTTGTAGTATGGGTACCTATTGTTTTTATCATGGTTGTGGTGGGTTGAAAATATTTCTCCTCTATATAAAATGATATTTGGGTTGAACAAAGGTGACATTTTTGTTGTAGTACTTTTGCAGTATTTTCTTCAAATTTGGAAACATTGATTTTGAAATATGTTATACCTAATTTGGTTATGTATTTTCAGTCTTGGTACATTTTCCATCTTGGATGTTTTCTTGAGTAAAATTGGTAATAATTGTTCCATATTCATGTTATTGTTATTGAGACGCTATTTTCAATCTCGCTTTGTTTTGGAACACCCATCAGGCCATGCCACAGACCGGGTCTGGCACTTGGTCGGATGGCTACCCAACTTGGTTCGTGACCAAATGGTATCATAACAGATTAGGCTCTTTTTGGACTTTCCCATAGAAAATATCTTTAATATACTAAATATAGGATTTTAGGAACTCAATGTTTTTGGAATGAGTAAGGTTCCTATAGAGTATAAATCATGAAAAAACATGATTTATCATGGGAAGATGTGTTTTATTTGGGTTATTTTGTTCGTGATGTTCTTTGATGGTTGGGAAATTGAAATAGAGATATTTCAATGGTCTTGATGAGCTTATAGGTCCTACAAATCGACATGGAACTAGTGACATTGTCCTGAGACACTATTTGTAATGTTGGTGTGTAGGACTCTGGCCATTAACCATATGTCGTAGTCACCCATGAACACTAGTAAGCTCTAAAATTGTCTTATGTCTCTTGGGGTTTTAAAAAATAATTATTTTGAAATCCATTGATTGAAAACTAAAGAAAACTAGATTTTAAAGGTGGTATGGTTTGATTTCTAGAATGTAAAAGATGTGACTTCATTATTATTTTTTATTACCTGTTGAGAAGGTGGGTTTTGTAAAGATGTTTGGGGTAAATAGAATATGCCTATTGAGTCTCAATTTTACAGTCAATACATAAGGATTACTAAAAAATTAATATTTTGGAAATGAAATTTTTTTGAATGGGTTTTGTAAACATGTTTTAAATGAGATTGGGTCAGTATTAATTAAATTTATATTTATTATACGGGGTTAGTTGTGAAATAAATGAAATTTTGAAAAGAGTGGAATTTTTGGAAATTATGTGTAACATTTAAAAATGGGTTTAATTTTAAGGGATGGTGCTTTCCAAAAAAACATTTTGATATTTGAAATGTGATTGAATTGAGAAAATGGTTGTGTTGGTTGAATGTTTGATTTGGACAACGGAAAATCATTATTTAGATCTTCGGTATTCTGAAGGTTGACCACATGCATGGGTTATGTGAGGAAAATTGGATTGTTACCCAATATGGAAAGGGAGATATATGTGTGAGACACCATTGGTGAATGTCAAAAACAAAATATTTTTTAGTTTTAAAAGGTTATTTAAATGAAATGCTGTGGTGAGTACGTCTTTATTTTACGAAGGTCATTGTGATGGTTTTTGAACATGAAACCCCATTTTTCATGTAGTGTGTTTGAGTTTGTAATAATTTGGATGGAATTATTTTGAAATAATATATAAGGTGTTCTAGTTGACTATCAATGGATGCCTTGAAATTATTTCCTGTAGCGTTTTCTATTTTTTTGTCATAAATATTTTTCGACAAACTAGTTTGAATTCAACATATGTTTAATATTTGTCTTGTGTATTCACCCGTAATGAATCTATGTATATTATAAGAGTATCCACAGGTGATCCACCATTAGTGTACCCCCTGTTTGATCATGGTAAGGATACTCTCCTTGAATTCTAAAAGGCATATCATCCTTTTTTCTGTTTCAGTTATGTTAATCTTTTAGTAGCTGTAGAGTAAATACAGAAGGCATTGAATGAAATCATAATTTTTTGAGTTTTTTGAGTTGTTAAAAGTGAGGGTTTGCACCATTAAACCTAAAGGTCTTGTATAAAACTGTTTAAGTTAATTCCATTGAGTAATGGTTGTAGTGGTCTGTGGCTTTTGGGGTTGGACACTGTCTTAAAAGGTCCTTGGCTCTCTCTTTGGGTTCTCCTATGTGAGGGATGATGCTAGGCCCCTAGTGTGACATGGTTAGTCAAAAAAGGCTATAATTTATATTTTTTAGAATCATTTATATCTTGAAACAGAATTTAAGGTCTATCTCCTTGTAACAATTCTATTTGTTGGATAGGTCTTATTAGGTGGAGTCTTATAGAGTTATGTCCTCTATTAAATGAAAAGGGGGTTGTTGTTAAATACATTTGAGAACCTCTGTTTTAACAAAACTATGTCTCTCTTTTGTAGATTCTGAATATCTCGGTTTCATTTTCAATTCTCTTCCACGTGGGATTCTAACTGATGTTTCTCATTTGATGTATAATGGGATAATTCACATTCATTCCTTATTTCCTATTTTTGGGTGAATGTTCCTTGTGGAGGTAAGTGGGTCTCATTGTTTTTTGTGTTTTATTGTTTTTGTCTAGAGTTTGGTGTTGTTTCTCATTGAACCCATTAGAGATGTTTCGATCAAGGGGTTTCAATGCCTTACTGCGTGGTAGGAGATGCTTTAATCAACACAGCTTCATCCGTAAAAGATGGATTGAAGGTGGTGCATTGGAAGGAACCCCCATGTGTGTAAGGGATTTTGGACTAAATGATATCATTATTGTGGGAAATGAGGGAAGATCTATCCCATCGGTTATAACCCTATTGATTTGGGTGTGTTCTACTTTGTGAGAAATGGAATGATGGCCCCATTTGATGTTGTAACCCAAGTGGGAGGAAGCCTTCATTCTAGGTTATAGGGAAGCTTGGTTATCTTGTCATCATAAAATTCTAGTATCCATACCATATCAGATGTGAGGCCCCATTTTATAGTCCTCATATGTACATCCTTGTGAATCATGATTTGTTTTTTTTTGGTCTCATAAAAGTATGGTAAATCCGATGATACTAGTAAATTGTGTGCTATTTTTCGTTTGGTTAATATGAATTTTCGTCGAACACCTCGGACTGGGGGTACGATATGGGTCGTGTTTTAGGCATGGGACTATGTGGGTTGGACATTATGGTAGGGAGTTCCACCATATGTCTTGTTGTGATACCTCTAAAGTAACATGGTGATAACTTATTCAATATGATTTGGATTCTGTTTTGGTCTCGCTCTACCGGTATGCCGGTATCATCCCATGTGTTAGTTGTTTCATAATGGGGGGAGTCAATTCAAGCCTCATTGTGTCTATAATTCAGATTCATTTCGAGTATAGGATTGATATTAAGTAGTATCTTTTGTATCTACCTAACCCAATATCATCTCTTGAGTAAATGTATGGATTGGAACGCGCGCAACTGTATTGTTGATGCAAAGTTGTGGTAGGCTCTATTTGATCCTATGATCACTTCACGAATATTACAAGGGTTTCTCTTGTAATTGTATGTGGTGTTTCAGTATAAAGAATTTTTCATACTATTTTTTATTCATTTCCATCAATCGATCAACATTAGGTATATTAATTTTTGGGGGAGGGTGTAACATAGAAAGAGTTCATTTTGATCACCCAATGTCCTAACTCCAAACAACTTTTCATGGTCGTGGTATTCTTATCTTCTACTATTTTGATATTCGTTATGATTATCCTTCATCTATAACGGAATAAAAGTTTTTTTTATGTATCAATTTTCAATGGATTTACATGGGTGTAATGCATTATTGTGGGGATAATTTTCACACCCTTTTTTTAATTCACTATTATTCTGGTTAGGGATGGGTTCACTATTATTTTCTCAAGAACCGTGAGAGATGGGTTTGAATTATTGTGATATTATCTTTGTTTGATCATGTAATTATAATTTTCATTTGGTTACACCTTCAATTAAAATGAATGGTTTTTTTGGGTGGAATGAAAATTTAAATCATTTGGAACACGGTTAGTAGTAAATGTACACCCTACCAAGGTCATCCTACAAGAAATTGTAGGTTGAGGTAATAGATATCTTAGGACTAGTTCATAGATCTGCACCTCATCCTAGGTAACCTTGATGTAGGTATCCTTCTTGGTAGTTCTAGTCACACAGTCACAACAAGGTTTGAAAAAACATACCAGCTAACTTTTTGGCCTGTCAAGGTCATCTGATTTTTTTTACCCTTTTTCCTTCACTAGAATTAACAATAATTCCTCCAATTTCTCTCCTAGTACGTAATTTGAGTTGTGGGAGTTCTTCCATGATTCACTTGACCTCATTAAAACCATTTATTGAGTGATTTTGGCCACTATTAATCAAGGAATATTCATATATGTCCTCCTTATCTATGTGAGATTCTTTATTCTACTGTTTTCTAACATCTCCTTTGGGGTTTGGTTTTCCAGCAATCGGGGTAGTCTATTAACGGAATGTACATGTTTCATAGGGTCTGATCATGATGATTTGCGATGTATATATCTTTACTAGGGTTTTATGGTAGTGTGGATTAGGTTTCACATCATTTTACAGAAGAATATTTTTTTAAGGTGGGCGGTTCCATGCCTAATCATTTCTAGCTATTTTTAATTTTTTAATCATTATTTATACTTATTATATAAATTTTTTATTGGATATGAAATGTTTTGTAGAAATTTTCTGAATAATTATTGGATGAAAATTAATTTTCATCAAGAAAATGGCTATGTTTTGATTCAGATATTTTGTGTGATATTAATGGGGAACATTTTATTGGTTTTTAAAAAAATGTAAACCATTATTTTAATGAAATATTTTTTTGATGGAATTTGGATGTATGATTCTATGGGAAACATAATTTTTTGAGATTTTGGACATATTTTACATTTTTAAATATGATTGGTAAATGGTTTATGAGATGAAAATCATGTTTGGAAAATGGTCATTATTTTTGTGTGTATTTGCAAAGGGGCATGGTCTATTAAATTGGTTGATTAATTATATCAGTTACATATAATTTATTAATAAGGGGAAATATATTATTAGGATATGTGATTATGAATACACTAAAAATGGTTTTTGGTGTTAAAAAAATGAACAATTTTTTGTTATGTGGAAAATGGTAATTCCGTGGAAATTTTTGGAATTGTTTTGTGAAAGTGGTGATATATGTGGCATGTAAACAAAATCTTGAGCACAAGGTAATCCAGAGTATCTAGTTGTGCAGGATTGTTTTATTGTTCTAGATGGCATGGAAGTGATCTGTCCTAATTCCATCAAGCTGGATTAAATCTTAGAACACTAACTAATCATTATTATGATGATTAGAGACCATTAAACCCCTTTGGTGTCCCCTCATACAAAATCATGCATGAAAATATTATTACATGTGGTTTATAAGCCATGTTTCATCATGGTATGAGGTTCTGTAGTCTCATTAGAGCAATATTTTTCCAAGGTATTATCCCACGATGATCTAAATTAGATGATGTGGTGTCATCTATCAGTATATGGTCGACCTTGTGTGTATGTTTCTATATTTTATTTTTTGATGTTTGTTATTTGTGAAACGTTTTTCCATTGAAAATGTTGCATTTTGAGAATGTATTACCATTAAAATATTCCTCTTATAAATGTTTTAAAATATTTTATATAAATGTGCACATTAAGTTGACATTAAATGTTATTTCTTAGATCATTTTTCATTGGGTGGAATCTAAATGGGATTTGGATAACACCCTATATAAAACCTCTGGTGTATGTTGAACTAGTTCTATAGTTGAATTTTGATGAAGTATGGTATATCGGGTTTGTAGTTTGGGTACGCAGTGTTCTACTTTTGCGGATGGTGGCATAAGGATGATTATCCTCTCATTAAATGGAGTTTTTATATGGGCTTTGGTCTCATTTTTTTAGTATTGTTGGTGGTTTTGTTCAATGTGGTAAAATTTAATTTATAAATTTTTTATACACTATTTGGTTGTGTATTTTACATCATGGATAATTATCCATGATAGATGCTTACATGTGTGAAATTGAGTAAAATTGGTCCCAAATCATGTTACTAATACAAAGGCACCAGCTTCCAGTCTGTGGGGATCGGGAATGCCCTTTGGGCCGTTCTATGAGTTGGGTCAAGTGCCAGTTCTGATGGTGACTTGTCTTGGTTCATGATAAGAAATAAAATAAATTATTCACTTTGTTGAAAACTATTAGGAGTTACCCAATGATTATGTTACATCATATCTAATGCTCCTTTGTTTTGTTTTAATTTATAATAACCCCAATCATTCTTCTACCGTACTTATATAATGATTTCAATATAATTAATATACTGAGTTGTTTTTATTATATGTTTAGTCCCTTCACCTACACACACTTCCATCTAATGGGTAATCAACTTACCATTCTTGTGTTTGGAGATCTACAATCTCGCAAAATGATGTTGTTTATTTTTTTTCCATTACCACCTATCATTGCTAAGAATTACGATGAAAACACTATTTTAATATGATTTATCAAATATTTATGATTTTATTATTCTTATTGTATTATTATATAAAACATACCTTCAGGATTTCCATTTTGTGTAAATATGATAACTTCATTTTTGGAAGTGTGGAATATTTTATCCTCAAAATGATGTTATTTGTTCACACAATAAACAAAATGTATTATGGATGTGTTTGGAGAAAAAAAAATGAAATATATGACAGAATATATTTATTTTAATGATTATATATATATATACATACATATATTTCATTTGAATTCTTTCTTTCAGTACGACAATAAAATGAAAATTACATTCATGCATAAATCAGCCTACTGTCTCCATGAACAGTTAACACAATTTCAAAATTATATAATTTAAATATTATAATTAATATATATATACTAAAAATATACGATATTTATATAATTTTTATATTATTTAAATAATTAAATCATGATCTAATAAAGAGTTTTATGAATTATAAGTCAAAACATATATGGAAAACTATATGAATATTACACAAATGGTAACATTATAATGTAAATGTTAATAAATGGTTAATATAAAATGATTAAAAAATATATTTTATCATATATAGTTATTATTTTTCACAGTTTTCAATAAATAAGATTATATTAATTATACATGAGGTATGAATGTGTACAATCAAATTCATGGATCAAAGTAAGTGAATTTTAAATCACTTCTTATTTTTGAGATATATATTCCTTTTTCAATAATAATTTATTTTTTGTGGTGTGTATTATTCCCATGTTTGTATTTATTATTATTATTATAATTTAATTCATGGTTATTTAAAAATCTATTTGATGATAACAATTTCATGTTTTTTTTTGAAAAAATTACATAATCAGTAGAGCTAACTTTTCCTACTCATCCTTCATTGGGACACATTTCTCGTTATGAATAAATATTCTTATATGATGTATATACATTGACTTATAAATGTTATTTCATTAATATATTTATTTTTTATTTATTATTAAATTCTAGTTATTTAATTTTATCCATGTTTTTATGGTAGAATGTTTCCTTAGTGAATAATGGTTGTTTCTACAATCTCATCATTTATTTATAATATTTATAATTATGATTAAATTTATGAATCATTATGATCCATATATGATCAACAATAATAAATATTATAAAACAATGGTTCTTCATTTTATATCCTATTATTAGTACCATTTTCAAATATTTTCTACTAATTATTAGAAAAGTGTGTTTTTAATAAAAATCAAAATTTATATATCCATTCGATCATAAATCAATGTTTCTTATATTTTTTTCAAAAAATATTTAGCAGTATCATATAATTCATAAAGTATATTTATAATTTTTTTCTTTTTAAAAAATTGTTTTAAAAATGAATCTGTGGTCATTTTCCAATTAATACCCTATTCTAAACTAGTGCTATGAAAAAAAATTGTATTAAATGTATGGATTTATCCACTTTAATTAAATTGCATCATTTGAAGTGCAATTATCAAGTATCAATGATTTATTTTTATAAAAAAGAGTTTCCTAATTTTGTAGACATTTAGTTGTTTTTCAATGATTTCTTTAAATGTATTTTGATTTATGAAATGTTTTAATAGTTTTAAAAATAATCCATTGAATATTTTGAAATATATTTTCAATGAAAATTAATTTCAAAGATGTTTTACCTTTAAATTATTTTTTAAATGTTTTGGAACGTTCTGCATCTTTTTTAATCTTTTTTCTGTGAAATTAATTTAAAAAAGATATTTTATTTAAAAATAGTTCTCAAAGAAGAAATAATATTTTCCTCAAGAAATGTTTTAAATGAACTTTTAATGCAGTCATTATAAGAAAAGTATTTTGGATATTGTTTTAGTAACATTATTTTCCATTTTAGGAAATTTAACATAATAAATATTCAATGTTGTCTCACAAAAATATTCTCTATCTAAGATTACATCAAATTTTAATGCTAAATATTTATGGTGTAAATAACAATAGAATACCATCAATATTAATTCTTGAATGGTATAAATATTAATTTCATGATGTTTTTGAAACTCATTTTCATCCACATGATTTATGGTTTTGAAATCATCCTGTTTTGACAGATTATGATTTGATGAAATGATTATAAAACCTATCCCTTTTCCATAGGTTTTTATGTGATTAATTTTTTATAGTAACTATTTCATTTCATGGGTTATGATATGATTTTTATGAAAACCATATATTTTTATTGGTTATGATATGGTGATATTTTATTATCATGTGTAATAGGTATGAAAGATTTTATTATGTCACAGGTGGGACCTATATATCCTTCAATTTATTGGGTAAAAATTAATATCCCATGGGATAATGATGGGATTCAAGTCAACGATATTAATCCACTATGGAATATGGGAATCTATATCCATTATGGGAAAATGGGGAAACCCGATACATTATGGGAACATCGGGAATCTAGATCTACTATGGGAAAATGTGGAAATCGGATAATTTATTTGAAGATAATGAAACATGATCCACTATGGGAAGATGGGGAATCTCAATCCCTTATAAGGGATTGACTCATACTAGAGATAATGGTGTACCCTTAAAAATACGATTTCCCCCATGAATTTTAATGTAATTTTTTTAATGAAATATTTGTTATGGTGAATGATATTGAATTCTTATGTATCTGACACAATTCAATATCTTATTAATATGTTATTCTTTCATAGATTATACTCTTGATTCCATCTTGACTCATTTCTTATGAACTACATATTTTTATTCCATTACTATTTATTACAATCTATAATATGTGGGGTATAATCATAAAATGTTATATTATTGTCCTCATACCCTTATTCCCTAGGTTATTCTTATATATCTTCCATTTTACCCTTTTTGAGATTCAAAGATCACATATTTTTATGTGACAATTTCCCAAGAAATGAAGTTATATACTGTGTTATATCAAACTAATAATGGTTATAATCACGAAAAACCTAGTGTGATATAAATTATATCAATTATATACCTTGATTTACATTTCAATGTAACCAATGGTAGTAAAAAAATAAGGTCCTTAGGATTATTTTTGTGTAATGTATTAGGTACTCTTAAAAAATGATGTAATGATAATTTATAAAATGTGAGGTTTAATGTAGTTGGTATCAATGATATTTTTTAGTTAACCATTGAAAAATATTACGATAAATCCTTATTGAGAACCCTTAAGAAGAGTCCATGGATAAGATGTATGATATAGAAATGTAAAGGAATGATTCTTAAAATTTTGGTAACATATTGAGTGGGTGGTCTCATATTAAAGCATACATGTCTAGATACCTCAATGGGATATCTCTCTAGCACATATGTACCTAGGGGTAACAAATGCAGAAAGGTGTGTCATGCCTGATGTAACATCCCAGTTCCGAAATCCACCCTGAGGTGCCCCGTACCCGGTTGGTCACATGGCCTCAAGCACATTTCCCAAAATCCCAGAGGCTGCTGACTAGCAGCGAGGGCCTTGGGTGTGATAGTGGGGAAACCATTCCCTCATTTCCAGAGTACATAGAGGACATAAAACAAAGCATACAATAGCGTATGCAGTAAATATCGAAAAATAATAAACAGAGGAAGACTGAAACAATAAACAACTTGAGAACATATGTATATATGAAATTATGCATGATACATATCTAAGAAAGTAGCCAAACAGGACACAATGCTGGAAATACAAATAGTACCAAAAAAAGTACAAATGAAAAGATAAATAGATCCCCAGCATTGCATGGCTATGCTTGGTCCCATGATCTCCCACTCTTAAGACATCATGTGTGAGAAGTCGAAGGGCACTTTCCCTTGTCTATACCAGCAACAACATAGTCTGTTTGAGCCCAAAAGCATGACCCAAATAGGATGTGAGACTAAATCCCAGTAGGAAACCACCCGAAGATCTGTGCCTAATAGTCAGTGAGCATATGGAAGGTAATAGTACAGTAATACGTAAACAGTAACCGTAAACAGTAGGCAATAATCAGTACGTAGTAACAAGATGATATACAACAGAAATAAATCCACAGAACAACAAGCAACAGTGAAGAAAACATCTAACCACAAAAGGAAACCCTCTGGGAAGTACTCACAGCCAACCCCTCTGGTCCTATCCAAGACGTACCAACAACCCTATGGGATGTGCACTTAGCCTAACCCCTCTGGTTTGGTTATATAAAAATATAAGACTCTCTGGGGAAGCTCGTTTGGTCAATTCCCCTTATAGTATAGGGTAGGCAGGGACTCTCTAAGGAAGATCACACGGTCTAACCCTCTAATAGCCCTAGGGTCTATAAACTCTATGAGGAGCACACTCAGTCAATCCTCTTATAGTCTCAGGTTTATCAAAAACTCTCTGAGGATGCTCGATTGGTCAATTTCTCCTTTTTCCTAGAATGGTTTAAGGAAATTCAAACAAGTAAAGATTATCTGAGGAAGTGCACTCAGTCTACACTCCTGTTTTCTATAATATCCAAGACTCTCTGGGAAGCTCACTCAGTCTATCTTCTATAGTCTATAATGTCCAAGAATCTCTGGGAAGCTCACTCAGTCTATCTCTTATAGTCTATAGCACCAGGTTCTCACGGACTCGTGCCAGTCAGTGAAAAATAATGTAATAAGGCCTAGTAAACCTATATAGCTACTTGTCTAACTACTCTACATTAAATAAGCATGTCAAGAATATCATTCCATACTATGGTCACAAGTAATGGAAAACAGGTATAACGGTCAAAGGCTAACAAAACCCAAAGGTCATAACAAGAACAAGGCATGGGAAAAACATCCAAGCACAATAATGAACCTCATACAAGATCAAATTACTTCTAAAAAATCATACAAGCATGGTAGGAAAACAACAAGGGAAAAGAGGTAAACACACAATACCCCGTTTATGGGAACTGGTGGAATTTTCCACATAAAACTCAAGAAATTCAAAAGGTAAGTCACAAACCACCTACCTTGATGCAAGGAGATCAATATAATTTTACAACGAGGCATTATTCTCCTTAGAATGACATAGATCTATGAAAATGAAAAAAATGTTCAACCCACGATATCTTGAGAAAGAGGAAAAATAATGGAATGAAACTCAAGAAGAAGGAAGAGCTCACCGCAGCGGTTCCAATGCAATCAATGGTGGTAGATTCGGAAAACAGACGGAGGCTCGGCGGCTCAGAGGATGTTCGAAGACATACGGATGCTCCCGATCGAAGAACCTGGAGAAGATGGTGTTTTCGTCGATTAGGCACGACACCGGTCCGTTTAATGAAAAAACAAACAACACGGCATGTACTTTTGGGTAACACGACATGTACATAGCTTTTTTGTACCTCGCTTTAAGAGGCCTCCCCATCTCCCCTACACACCATTTATGTGGCCCGGACACGGCCAATACGTGGCCTTGTGCTACATCAAAGTACAGGACGTGTAATTATAAAGTACACATTGTGTACTTTGAAAATTTCCAGATTTTCCACTTTTTGTCAAAAAACCACAAGAAAAGGAAAAACATACCTAAAATGATGATCCAGGTTCTTATAAACTTTCCCCATTAGAAAAATTCATCCCTGAATTTCCCTAGCGAGGCGTAGAAGAAGACACCCCGAACAGCTCTGGACACTGAGATCGAACATCGACCTCCCTCTCCCTGGTCTTTTCTTCTACTCACCCGTGCGACCATAGAACCCTTACTAGAATAATAGACCTGCCACTAAGAACCTTCGTACTGTGATCGAAAATCCAGATAGGATACTCCTCAAATGACACATCCGCTTCGAGCTCAACCTCCACAGGTTGAAAGACATGAGATGGGTCTGAAAAGTAACATCGGAGCTGAGAAACGTGGAAGACGTTGTGCATATCCCAGTACCTTTGAGGTAACTCCAACAGATAGGAAACCGGCCCAACTCTCTCCAACAACTCAAATGGCCCGACGTACTGTGGTGAAAGCATACCCTGTGTACGAATCCTTTTGTGTCCTAACCTCGGTGCCACACGCAGGAAAGCTTCATCCCCAACTTCAAACTCCAGAGGTCGTCTCTCCTGATCAGCATAAGACTTCTGTCATGACTCTATCATGTCCATCCTATTCTGGATCAACTCTATATGCTCTAAGGTCTCCTAGACAAGACGATTTCTTAGAAGATATTCCTCTCCTACCTCCATCCACCACAAAGGTGATCGGCCTGGCCTACCGTACAAAGCCTTCTGAGGTGTTATCTAAATATTTTCTTGAAAAATGTTGTTATAGGAAAACTACACAAGGGGAATATGCTTCTTCCAAGAACCTCCAAAGTCTAGAATGCAATGTCGGAGCATATCCTCAAGAACCTAGATCGTATGCTAGGACTGGCCATCTGTTTGGGGATGGTATGATGTTCTCAAAAGTACCTGTGTACCCAAAGCCTTCTAAAGCCTCTGCCATAACCAAGAAGTAAAACATGCATCCCTTTCTGATACAAAGGAGTGTGGAACTCCATATAGAAATAATATCTCTCAGATACACAGCTATCCCATCTCATCAACACTGATGGTATCCTTGATTGGAATGAAGTGAGCAAACTTTGTAAGCCTATCGACAACAACCCAAACATCATCACTCCTTCATGGTGACCTCGGTAACCCGGTCACGAAGTCCATCGCGACATCATTCCACTTCCACTCAGGGATGGGTAACTACTGTAAAATCCCTGCTGGTTGCTAATGCTCCTCTTTTACCTGCTGACAAGTAGAACATGTCATGAAGCACCCAGCAACATCTTTCTTCATACTTAGACACCAATACTGGCGGCGTAGATCATGATACATCTTGGTGACGCCAGGATGAACTGCCCAAACTGATGAATGAAAATCTCACATGAGCTTCTCGCGTATGTCTACTAGCACCCATATGTGTCCCTGGAAATGAAATATCTCATCCTCACCCACTGTCCATCCATGAAGTGGGTCCTCTCCTGAAAAACTCTCCCGCATGACTATGCCTTTTGAGTTTGATAGCTGCCTCATCCGTACCCGATCAAGAAGGGTAGAGGTAACAGATATAGAGGAATGAAATGTCTGTCCCTATCTATCATGCACCTCAAAGTGCATCTCAGAGAATAAATCCATAAGCTGCCAGTCACTGCTGGCCTGCTGAACTGCCTGAATCTAAGTTCTCCTGCTCAATGCGTCAGCCACTACGTTGCCCCTTCCTGGTGTATATGCCAGCTCAAAGTCGAAAGACTAAAGATACTCGACCCACCTGCACTATCTTAGATTCAGATCATGCTGAGTGAAGATGTACTTGAGACTCATGTAGTCAGTAAACAACACAAAGTTCTCTCCCAAAAGATAGTGTATCCAACAGTGTAAGGCATGAACAACAACTGCCAACTCTAGATCTGACGTCCGGTAGTTCCTCTCGTATGGCCTCAACTACAGATACCCGTGTGAAGCGAATCCATCTCCCTGCATAATCATAGCTCCCAGTCCGACAGCTGAAGAATCATAGTAGACTATATAGCTCTTTCATGGATCTGGAAAGACTAGTATCAGTGCTGACGTCAACCTACCTTTTAGCTCTTGAAAGGCTGTCTCACTAAAATATTACCAAAAGAACTTAGCCCCTTTCTTGGTCAGACCTATGAACGGTGCTACTAGGCGTGAAAAGTCATGTATGAAATGCCAATTGTATCCAGCCATCACTAGAAAACTCCGCACCTCAAATAAATTTTTCAGCTTCAACCATGAAACTACATCTCTCTATTTCCCAGGGTCTACTAATACTCCTATCTCTGAGATAACGTGACCAAATAAGTGAATCCGATCAATCCAAAAGAGGCATTTCAAGAGCTTAACATATAAATGATGCTCTCTCAGTGTACCTATAATGATCTCAAGATGGGTAGCATGGTCGTGTCAAGTGTGAGAGTACACCAAGATGTCATCCAAGAAACCACCACAATGGAATCTAAGTATGGATGGAACACTCGGTTCATCAGTTCCATAAAAACTGTTGGCACTTATGTGAGACCGAATGGCATAAACATATACTCGTATAGAACATACCTGCTCCTGAAGGCTATAAGAGGTATATTTGATTGTCTAACACAAAACCGATGATAACCAGACCTTAAATAAATCATCAAGAACTCATGGGATCCTCGAAGCTGATCAAAGAGGTCATCGATCCTCAGTAAAGAATATCCTTTCATGACTGTCAACTTGTTCAGCTTCCGATAATCCACGCAAATCCTAAGGGTGCTAGCTGTCTTCTTCGCATATAGGATAGCCAAATCCTAAGGAGAAGTACTGGGTTAGATGAAACCTTTTGCCAGCAACTCCTACAACTGCTTCTTGAGCTCCTACAACTCAGGTGTATCTAACCTATAAGGAGGAATGGTCATCGATTATCCTCCTAGTATGAGCTCAAACAGAAGTCTGCCTCATGCTCCAGAGGCAAACATGAAAATTACTCTGGGAACACATCCATGAAATGATCCACCGCTGGAGGAAAGTCTAACTGCACAGTCCCTGGTAATTTAGATAGAGACTTGCAATCTGGACTATAACTTCTCCTAGCCCAAGATACTCTAGTCAAGCTCTACCTTCCTAGACATCCCACCCATCTCTATGAAGAAAAGACACTCCCTATGGTGTTACGAAACTCACCATGCAGTGATAGCAATCGACAACTGCCTGAAAGATAACTAAACAGTCCATACTGAGAATGAAATCATATCTTATCATCTCTAGGACGTATAGGTCATATAAGAAGTGACACCCTGAAACCTCAAGAGGTCACTCTCTACACTTACGTACACTAGATTTCCATGTTCCCAACAATGTATCAATAGTCAACATGTCAGCACACAAAACGATACAGAGCACGAGGCTCTCCACAACAACAACATAGATAAAACTATGTGATGCACCAGTATCAAAAAGATCTGAAGATAAAAAATGAGGCTACTAAGACCGTACCTCGAACTATGGAAGGGTCGGGATCCTGCTTCTGATAGGTCAGCTCCACGGTGGAAGTCTAGCCTGTACCGCGGCCCTGCGGCCCTGGCTGACCACTCTGAGTTGATCCACTCTGCTGTCACAGGTAACCTGGTGACTGACCACCATGGCCACAACCTCCACCTTAGCACAAACAGCTGGATGAACTCCATTTCCTAGACTGGTGAGGAACTGGTGATACATCTCCCACACGCGGGGTCATAGAAGAACCCCTACCACCAGATGTAGGTGAGAAGATCAGACAAAAACGCTGATGATGGCCCATCATTCCGCAAGATCGGCACTCCATCGGGTCTCTCTAAAACTAAGGCCTAGTATTCCCACTCCTACCACTCTGGTAGCATACAACATGGCTACCTAAATATACATTCTGTCTACTATGATCTCCTCGGGAAGACTCCCTGTGGTGCTTCCTGCTATTAGTAGGAGGAACACTGACTCTGGATGTCGAACCGCCCTGGCTCAATGCTCCTAAATCTCTCAAATTGTGTTCAGTGATCAGCTCTTGATTGATGATAGAGAATATCGAAGGAAACCTGAAGATATTCACCTAGGAACAGATCTCCCGCCTAAGACCATCCTCAACCTTCCTTTCAAGGAACAACTCATCGCCTGCTGGAATCAGCGTGATGCACTGCATCTCAGTAAAACAAGATGAGTACTCCATAATAGAAATAATACCCTGCTCGAGAATCATAAACTCATAGGCTCGATCATCCCTAAAAGTCTTCAAGTAGATGAAATCATGGAAGACGCACCGAAACTCATCCCAAGTCATACTCTAGTGTCGCCCTGACTATGAGAACACCTCCCACCACCTCTTGGCGTTGTCTCAGAGCATATGTGTAGCAAGCTTCACCCTCTTCTCTAGAGGTATCTCTAGGTGATCTATGATCGTAATCATGGGCTCTAACCACGACTCTGCAGCTTGGGGTCCTCCATCCCCTGAGAAATTAGGAGGATGCTTCTGCTGGAAAACCCTAGTCAACTCATCCATCGACAGGGAATGAGGCGGCGCTCCTAGAAAGTTCTGCATCATCCTCAAGAAGTCCTCCCTAAACTGCGCTTCGATGCCTGAAACAGGTATAACTGCTGGTGCCAAGGCTGGCATAGCAGGAGGATCTACTGGAGGTCCTTGATCGGCCATATCTGGTGTCTGATCACTGCCTAGCAGCTGACATACAATCGGAGGATGTCTCAGAGACATAGCTCTGAAATAACAAAAGCACACCATAGATAGGGAATATTAAGGACTAAGAACACAAGAGTACAAGACGATAATAGGAGAAAGAAACACTCATGTTCTACAAAAAATTACTATAGGGCGTGTATAAAAACTAAACGGCATGTCCTCTTAAGACAGACACATGGGCGTGTACAATTTCCACACTGGTCGTGTAACACCCCAACCTACATGGCGTGTTATACCCACACACGGCGTGTACTTGAACTCTATTCCCCTAGCTGAGTATCTTTTCACGGCTACCCACATGGTCCTCTTGACCCAAGACTACATGACATGTTCACTAAGGGCACAACATGTACGAGATAAGGTTTCGGTGACCCATGTTGTTAGTTACATGGCCGGCTACACAGCTGAACCTTACACGGCATGTTCTGAACAAACATGACGTGTGTATGAGGAGATTACACCGGCCCGTGTTGTTTGTGACAGGGATGGGTACCTAGGACAAGGATACATGGTGTGTTCATACCAAACACGGTGTGTACTACACAAGCTCCCATGACTGTGTTGTTAGAGACACGGCCGGGTACAGAACTCACTACTACATGGCGTGTATGACCGTACACGACATGTTCCTAAAATGTTTTTCACCACCATTTGTTTCTTCTCACACAGTCAGTGACATGGTTTGAAACTAGACGACGTGTAGTCAAGTACACGTAGTGTATTCTTCGTTTTTCCAGGTAGTATCTCAGAAGCTGTACCAAAGCCCAGAAAACACTAAAAAAAGCATGGTGGTGCCAAATTCCGATCCGCGAGGGACCATACTCCCCGTGAATCAATGCCTGGAATCTCTTACATATCCTATACACGGGAAAAAAGTCAATGATCCACTAAGTTCCTATTCAAGAGTGCCCATAACACCTCAAGAACCAATTTTTGGTGTTCATTTATGTAAGGTACAATACAAACAATTCTCTAACAACAGCTGCGATTCTATCAAATCATCTATCACAATAGCATGAATAATCTACAAAACATATATCACAACAAAATGAAATCACTAATGCACCCTAGATGTCATGGAAAGAATGCAAGGAATGTGACTTCTAAAAACTGCCTATGTGATGCATGAGATGGCATACCCTCATCTTATCGGGTTGCGATTGAAATAGAACAGCAATAACAGCAAGAAAAACAACACAAGGCATGTGAAGCACTCTAGGTGAAATCAAATCAACGGTAAATCTCAAAACCATAAAAACTGATATAAATGAGGTAGTATGGATTTTCCCTGTACACGAGTTAGCTACTCCTAGGCACAACTTATTACCAAGTACGGAATCCATCCTATCCATGGATAAAGGCTCCAAACAGTAAATCAATAGAAAAACATTCCTCTGATACAACTTTATAACATCCCGGTTCTGGAAGACACCCAGAGGCGCCCCGTACCCAGTGGGTCACATTGCCTCAAGTGCATTTCCTCAAACACGAGAGGCTACTGACTAGCAGCGAGGGCCTTGGGTGTGATAGTGGGGAAACAATGCCCTCATTGGCAGAGTACACAATGTAAGTAAACAAAACATGCAATAGCAGAAGCAGTAAATATCCAACAATAATGAACAGTGAAAGACTAAAATAATAAACAACTAGAGCACATATGTATATATGAAATGATGCATGATACATATCTAGGAAAGAATCCAAACAGGTCACAATGCTGGAAATAAAAAGAGTACCAAAACATGTACAAAAGGAATGATAAACAGCTCCTTAGCATCGCAAGCCTATGATTTGTCACATGATCTCCCACTCCAAAGTAATCAAGTGTCAGAAATAAAAGGGCCCTTGCCATTGTATATACCTGTAATAACATAGTCTTTTTGGGTTCAAAATTATGACCAAAACATGGTGTGAGACTAAATCCCAATAGGAAACCACTCGGAGATCTATGCCAAACATTCAGTGAGCATATGGCTGGTAATAATAAAGTAAGCAGTAAAAAATAATAGTAAACAACAGGCAGTAATTAGTAAGCACTAATAGGATGATATACAACAGTAATCAATCCACAGAACAAAAAGCAACAGTGAAGCAAATAGCTAACCACCACAGGAACCCCTCTGGGAAATACTCGCATCCAACACCTCTGGTCCTATCCAAGAAGGACCAACAACCCTCTGTGAAGTGCACTCAGCCTAACCCCTCTGGATTGGTCATACGAAAATTAAAGAATCTCTGGGGAAGCTTGATCGGTCAATTACCCTTATAGTCTAGTGTAGTCAGGGACTCTATGTGGAAGGTCAGGCTGTCTAACCCTCTTACAGCCCCAAGGTCTAGAAACTCTCTAAACAACTCACTCAGTCCATCCTATTATAGTCTTAGGTCTATTACAAACTCTCCGAGGAAACTTGCTCGGTCAACTACTTCTCAAGCCTTTAATGGTTTAAGGAAAATCAATCAAGTAAAGAATCTCTGAGAAAGTGCACTTGGTCTACCCTCATGTAGTCTATAATATCCATGAATCTATGGGAAGTTCACTCTGTCTATCCCCTATAGTCTATAATATCCAAGACTCTCTGGGAAGCTCACTCGGTCCATCCTTTATAGTCTATAGCCCCTGGTTCTCAAGGTCTCATGCCAGTCAGTGCATAATAATGCTATAAGGCCAAGTAACCCTACAGAGCTACTTGGCTAACTTGTCTACAATAAACAAGAATATGAAGAATATCATTCCATACTATGGTCACAAGGCATGGAAAAGAGGTATAATGGCCAAAGGCTAACAAGAACCATAGGTGGTAACAAGAACAAGGCCCGGGAAAAACATCCAAGCACATAAATTAACCTCATACAAGATCAAATTACCTATACACAAGCATACAAGCAAGGAAAGAAAACAACATGGGAAAATGGTAAACACGCAATACCCCGTTCACGGGTATTGGTGGAAATTTGCACATAAAACTCAAGGAATTCAAAAGGTAAGGCACAAACCAACAACCTTGATGCTAGGAGTTAAATATACTTTGACCACGAGGCATGATTCTCCTTATAATGACATAGTTCAACGAAAATGTACAAAAAATTCAACCCACAATATCTCGAGAAAGTGAGAAATTTTGGGAATGAAACTCAAGAAGAAGGAAGAGCTCACAGCTCGGTTCCAACGCAATCGACGACATTTGATTCGGCAAACAGACAGAGGCTCGGGGATCAGAGGATGTTCGTGGCCATAAAAACGCTCCCGATTGAAGAAACTGGCGAAGAAGGTGTGTTCGTTGATTAGGCACGACCCCTATCCATTTAATGAAAAAACAAACTACATGTCGTGTACTTCTAGGGTACATGGTGTGTACTTAGCCTTTCCGTACCCCACTTTAAGCGGCCTCCCCATCTCCCCTACACACCGTGTGTGTGTCTTGGACACGGCCAGCACAACGCCTTGCGCTGCATCAAAGTACACGACATGTACTTTGAAAATTTCTAGATTTTCCTCTTTTTCTCAAAATCAACCAAAAAGAAAAAACATTCCCGAAACGAAGATGTTGGTTTTTACACCTGATTCAAGTGTAACCTGATACACAACAATGACACTTAATACCCACCAATATTGACACTAATCAATGACATGATTTCAAAATTCAAAAACACTTCATGAACCAACAAAAATATTAAATTGAATAAAGTATTTCAATAATCAAGGAGAATTCATAAAAGTCATATATTAAGGATGTTTTAATGATATAGACATTATATAAGTTGTTTTAGATGATTATATGGTTGAAAGCTATTATTATTGTTTCTTATGAATTGCTTTATGGATATAGTCAATGGTTGTAACAAGAAAGAACTAGGTTGACGTTGAATGTGATAGAAAATACTCTACTGAGAAGTCAAATGGAATTGTTACTATATGGAAGGATTTTTTGATCATCTTTGTTCATTTTTCATGGATCATTATTAACAATTAGTACCATAACCAACTCTAAAAATATCTAAATAATAGAATGATAGAGTTCACTATGATTTCTTGTAATGAAGACCATAGAGGAATGATGGTTCAGTTCTATTTGTAACATGATTTTGGAAGGAATCACCCTTACGACTCTATTTGTGAAACAATAAGTTGTTTTTACTATTAAAAATATGGATACAATGCATGTAACAAAAAATAAAAAATTAGTGGTTCATTAAACAAAATGGATGAGAATATTTTCCTCTCTAAGAAACCATTATTGATTAAATGATTTAATTGTGTAATGAAGGATCATCATTAAAATCAAGATCCTATGTAGAATCCCCGAAATTAAATAAACATGGTTGTATGAGAAATGCTTATATTTCTGATGACGTTGACACTACATATGAAATGTTAATGGAAAGGGGTATTAAGTAATAGTAATAGTTATCCTTTTTATGGATTACAGATGAGGAGAAATATTTTTTTTATTTGGATTTAAAAATTAGGTTATTTGAATGGTGAAATATACCTGGATTATTTAGTTTAGTTTTTCACTAAAGATTTAATTGATTATCCTGAATGATTCTAATGGACTGGATATGTGATGGAATATCATGGTGAATTTTTTATTAAGGGTTGATAACCAATAATATGATTCAAATGTTACGATAACACTGTTTGTAAAATGTTATTTTTGATATATATATATATATATATATATATTAATTTCATGGTACTAATAACCATAGAACTAATTGAATACTTTTTGATAAGTGGTTAATGAAACTAGTTTTTATTTTTAGAACTTCTTTATATATATGGAATTCATCCCATATACTTTGGAATATGGTATCATGATTTATTTTCTTTAAGTATTTATTATAATTCATGAAATTTACATGTTTTAAAAGAATACATGATTTATGTTATTTACATGTTTGATATGAGATAGATAAGAGCAACTATATGATATATTGGGCATCAATGTTAAGATTATTGTGAGAAATTTAGTAACTCTCATTGAATTGTTTTCAAATTTTATCTTATGTATGGGTTAAAAGGATAACCGTTTATAGAATTGTTAATGTTAAACATTGGATATGGTTTTTGAGATTAATGTACAATATCACAATATGATGATTTATTAATTTTATATAACATATGATATTATTTTTTTGTGATAAAAATATATGTAATTACATATCATTATATTCATGGATATCATGATATGTTCACAATTTAAGAAATAAATCATTCACCTTGAAATCCTGGAATGTTATCTGAAGTGGATGTTCATCAGGGCATAAGAAAGAGTATAATTGTACAGTAACCATGATGGTATATATTTTCATTAAAATTCTTGGAAATTTAGAAAAATAATAATGAAACCATAACAATTTTCCTAGTAATTTTTTAAGAATCAAAATTCCCCATACATCATCATAGATATTTGTCTTTTTTATTCTTAACATTATCATGACCTTTTTTTCTATAACTCCCCATAAAAACATAATGGTTATATATCTCTTCCATGTTCATGTTTTCACTTTCCACCCATGTTCCACCAATTGAAAAAATAGTAATTAATTTTTTTTGGGTAATAGGGATGTTTCCAACATTCACCATATTGAAAAGAAATTAGAATTCAAGAAGAATGTTTTTGAAATATTATTAAAAAATGGTACTTTTTAACAACTAATATTTTAATATAATAATGTTTATATTATTTAGGCTTTAGAATCAATCCATTATAATATGATTTATAATAATATTGAACATTGATGAATTCGAAATCCCAAGCCTATTGGGGTGAATGATTTTTGTCTTTATGAAATTTATTTACCCAAAACAAATTTTTAGACTATGGTTTTTGCTATAAGAATCAGCAGAAGTAGAAGTAGTCGACATATTATATAGTTGATTTTATAATTAATTAGATTCATCATACATGAATTCGGTTACAAATTTAGATGTTTCTTTTTGATGAAGTTGAATTTTTGGTGAAGTGTTTTGGAAATTTTTGTGATATTGGTAGTTATACAGTTTTCATAAATTCTAGAAAAAATCACGAGATTATTTTATATTCATTATGTTCTCACAAATCATGAAAAATATCACATGAATTTTTTTGAAGACTCATATAAATTATAATGATTGAATTATTTCCAGAAATAATGAATTTTATTCGAATGTATAATGGTTAAAAAGTTTTAAAACATGTAAATGTTGCTGAGTGGAGTTATCGTTGGATACTCATGATCATATTGAGTAATAAATTATAATTAAGATTCAATCATTATGAAATATACATCATAGGAAGAGTAATTATGAATTCATAATAATGGTTATGTTTGATGAATTTCATTGTTCACAAGTTCATTCATAATTGAATACATTTTATTATTTTGGGAAAATTATTGTAATAGGGAATTCAATTAGAATGAGGATTCAATCGGACTAGCTATAAAAATAAATGTCCATGGGATCATAATGAGATGATAGTGAATATAAGATCATAATGAACTGAAAAATAAATCCATATCATTATGAGGTGAGAAATAAACGTAGATCATATTGATATGACAACGAAATGTATGTTGTATTGATGTGATAAAGAAAGAACGATCATAATTACTTGATAATTAATTGATGACTGTAATGAGATGAGAAAGAATGTATTAAGATAATGAGCTTATTAGGAATGATATTTTGTAATAAAAGATAATGATAAATAGTATTTGAGATTAAGAATAAAAATTAAATCAAATCCAAAGAATATACATCGTATTGAAGCTGCTGATGTTAAATCCAAGTGAAAAAAGTTTTAAAATCTAAGAATGCAGATTACATAGAAGACAAAAAATAAAATTTTTATATTTCATATGAAGAGTTGATGTTGTAAAACATTATATTCAAATTTTCAAAAATCACAGAGAAAAATGAGAAATATTGAAGAAGTCAATATTGATGTTTAAAAGTTATATATTTCTTGATTTTTGAAAACTGAGGAACCAAGGAATGTTTTAATGATTCATACTCTTACTTTATATAAATTTCTATAAACACATCATCATATCAGTCATTCATTGTATCATTAATGTACATAGAAAAAGTGGAGTGCTGACGAATTTTAGTGAATGAACATTCTTGAATAAGATCCCAAAAAAAGAATAGACACTTGAATATTCTTTTTACCGAACAATAGAATTATCTTGTTCCAATCATATTGATTCAATCGGACCGATGTAGATTGTATGGAGTATTTGAGCAGAGTTTATGTTTTTTGGATTGCAAATCAGTTCAACGAATTATGTTGGTCGAAAAAAATCATATTTAGTTTTTAGGATATTTTTAGAAATTCAGTTTGACTAATGTACAATCATATTGAAAGAATTAGATTCTGAAAATCATATCCATCAAAATCATACATTGAAATTGAGGAGTAGTTTTAATAAATATTTATTCATTTTTGGATCAATTACTTTCAAATAAACATTTAAAATTTATCTCACTCAGCACAATCATTCCTGTCCAGAAATAATTTTTTTATAAAGGTTGCGGTTAATGATGTCATCTCTTCTTCTTAATAGTGAATTTCTATAAACCCACTAGAGTGGAAAAGAAATGAAAATTGGTTCTCAAATTGGGCCCAAACCATGTTATACTTTTTCTATATACATTCATTCCTAATTTTTATGCATGATTATTTTGAAAAAAATTAGAAGAAAATAAATCTTAGTAGGTTATAGGGAATATGTTTCTATTAGTTTTTAATATCATTAAATGTCAACAACTTATTCAACCACCATTATTAGCTGTTATATGTTCCATTATAACTTTTATTTGAATTATAGGGTAGGTCTTGTTTTTGAATCATTTTCATTGATTATATCAATTCTATCAAAAATAGAGGAATTATTATATTTGATGAAAAATATTATTATGGATGGTAAAATATGATGAATCATTATCTACAATATATTCTTCTATATGTTGTTTATGCTGTGACTATGAGGGTTCCACTTATTGATATATATTACATGATGAACATATATGATAAGATAAACATATAATTAGATGTAATGGAAATAAAGTCTATTCTTATTTCTTTATTAGAAAATCATTATCAGAAGGTGATAGATTAAAGACATCCTCAAGTATGTGGGACAAGCATGAATTTAATTTTGATGGAAATACTGATGTCAAGTAAAAAAAAGACAAATATAGTGTAGTAATTATGAATACACATGAATGAGATATGATGAAACTATTGTTGAATAATCAACCAGAGTAAATTAAATTGTTTTCTTCATCAAAGGATTCATAGATGACCTGGATTATTTCACATTAATTATGAATCTAAAAAAAATCAATAGGGACTACATTTATTCTAAAATATCCACTTTAATTGATAAAGAAAACTTATCTCATGATGACTTAGATAAAATTATTATTTTTCATGATATGTGGAATTATCCAATGATTAAATAAAATATTAAAGATGAAATGACTTTGATGATATAAAAATGATTATCCTATAAGATGTAGAAAAACATTATCAATGTGATTATGAACATAATTAATATGAAGAGTTGGATGATAATATTATGTATCTTATCTATAAAACCTATTGGAGAAAAAGAAAAAAAATATAGAGGTAAACTTCCACTAAAATGGTTTGAGTGTGGTAGAATTTGACACATTTCTATGAACATATCCTATAAAAACATTAGATAATACCCAGATGATTTCAATTAAAAACATTGATTGAATAATTTGAAATAATGATAAAGGAGAATAGTCATCCAAAAAATACAAGAATAAATTTACTTAGAAGAAAATAAGTACGTTGATTATGAATGATTAATTTGAATAAAACTGAAAATCATTTTTTGAAGATAAATGATCAAGAAAATTAATAACCATCATTGAATAATTTGTGAAAAAAATTCCACAGATAATGAATAATTAGGTGAAGAATCTTTTATATAGTATCATCTTAGAACATAACATCATTCATGTTTTGAATAAAAAATATCCCCAAAAAATCATACTGATAAATTAAGAGTTTGATTATTATATGATTGGAGAGTGATTCTTTCAAACAAGAGGATGAATAAAATTTTGTTATCTTATGTTTAAAAAGAATAATTTATGAACATTGTATGATAATTGATTATCTCATTAATAATTTTGATGTTAATAAAAAATAATTTATAAATTTTCAATAAAAACTTCTCGAGTCTCCAAATACCATAAGAAAGATGAATGGGATCAACAAAAATCATTAGAATTAATGGTTGAGACTTATAAAGTTACTGAGAAAACTCAATCAAGAATCAAGTGAACTCCTAACCCACAAAAAATAATGCATCATCTATTTTACCTATCATGTTAGGTTCTTGTAGAATTATTGGGAAATGTTTTTGGAAAAACGTTTTTGAGAAACCTATTTCATCTAAAAAGTATGAAAACCCACTAAGGAAGAAATACCTTCAATAATCATAGATTTTAAATGTATAATGTTGTTATCTACCTCATCAAACTTTATAGAGATAATTATCTTAAATAATAAATTAATATTTGGTTGTTATTTATCCTGTTTTGAAATATATGGGAACATGGCTTATAATTGTTGGAACGCCCTATCTGTAACTATAATAGGTCTTTAGAAATTATAATATAATGGTGGAAGAGGGATGAGTAACATTACAAACCCACATGGTGATATCAATGAAAATTCCCAAGATGTCAGAAACCTTCCAACAAAATAATTTTTAAAATCTGGAGGAATATTGTTAAATATGCCATCAAGCTAGTGACCATGCTGAAATATATATGAAAATACTTGATTAAAAACATTATTATTTTAGAAAAAAAAACTAAATCTAAAATATCAATGTTTTGAAAAGAAACTTTATTGATGAGATGGCTATAAAATCATGTATAAGGAAAAACTATGGATACATCATATTAGAGTTTATTAATATTTGTTGGTGAATTAAAAATATTTTAAAATATTCATGGTCATGATAGTGGGGTAGTTACATTTTGTAATGACAGTTCTATAAAAATAAGAGGAATCCAAATGGCAATGATTGATGTACTAATGTTTAAATATAATGTTTGTTTTTATGTTGACGGGAAAAAACAAATCATACTTAGTGAAATTCAACATTTTCATTCTAGAAAAGAAGTAGTGTATTGAAAATATTATCATGTTATAAAAATTATGAAATAAGGGAATATTATTACAAAATGATAATAAACTATAAACAATCTATTCTGAATACATTTGTTTAATAACTCATGTTACATATGACATGATGATGATAATAATTTTTGGAACTGATGTCATTTCCACATTGGAAAAAAACATGAAAAAAATTTCAGAAGATGTTTTTTTTCATTAGATTCTATAATATAATAGGAGAGATTATGTTTTCTATGTTACATTTCAAAAAGGTAAGATGACTAATAGAAGACATAATAGAGTTGATATTCAGTCTATCTTACCTACTGGATATAACAATTCCGATTTCCATGGCCCGATGAGACATCAATCAAAAGTTTTGATTTATAATTTATCACATCTATTAATGATTTCACTTTGATGAAAAAACATTGTGTTTATGAACTATAGGTCAGAGTCACTGGGAATGTTCAGGGTTTTCCAAAATGATGATCAAAATGAAATAGGGGATTTTATAAAAATGATGCGAATAGATAATGGTACGAAATTTAGATGAAATAAATTTGAAACCTATATTAGAATACATTTTATAACACATCAGTATGAAGCTCCATATACTCAAAAAATTATGGAGTAGTAGAATGAAATAAAATTATTTTAATGGAAATGGGGTGATTTTTGTTATAAAAATTAATGCTTTCAAATTTCTATTGGTGTGAATCTATTATTACTAATGCACTTGTTCAAAATAGATGTGTGTAGAGATAGTAAACCAAAACTACATATTAGAAAATTTGGTATTACATAAAACGTCTTCTTAATGAAATAAAAGTTTTTAAAATTCCGTGTATATAGAAAATCAGATATCTGGATTAGTGTATGTTTGGTGAGAAAGATGAGGATGGAAAGTTTATTATTTATTCACAAAATTTAATAAGTTACAAATGATGGGGAAAATTATTACAAATATTATTGGACACATAGGATTTGAAATTAATTAAATATCGAAATTTATTATCAAAATTTGTTGTCAACAATATGGAGGATAAACAAGTGATATCCAATAATAGTGGAAGTAATTGAAAACATCATTATACAGATTTTAATGAATCATGTGATGAGTAAAGTTAACCTTAGAGAGAATCATTAAAATTTACTACCCTAAATAAATTTTGGACATTGAAAACATTATAGGGGATCATATATATCTAGATTATACAAGAATATTGTTTATATTTGAAAATCAAACACCACATATATAAAATATTGAACTACAATCAGTTTAATATGTTATTCAACAAAAATAATGTCTTGATTATATGAATGAAGAGTTTTTATGATGGAGAAGAATGGAACATGGGAACCTATTTCACATATGGAAACAAAAAATATAATCAAAACAAATGGGTTTATCGATACATGTTAATTGAATATGGAGAAGTTTTAGGAAACAAATCTAGACCATATTGTAAAGGATACACACCAGTAAGAGCTGTGGATTTTAGAGAAAATTATCCCTAGTTCAAAGATAGGAAAATATTAAATTTCTAATATCAATTATTTTATAACTGAACTAAAAATTTTATCAAATCGATTTAAAAATAGATTTATTAATTTGAGAGATTGAGGAAGTTGTTTACACAGAAAATCCTTGTGGGTTTTACATTATTGCGATAAGAACATTTTTTTAAATGAGATAATTATTTGTATGGGATAAAAAAACCCACAAGCCTATTATCCCTAACATTAATTTTTTTGATAATGTTAACATTTTCTAAAGGTATTGTTGATGGAAACATATATGTGAAATATGATGACACCGGAAATAGAGTTATAATTCATTTCGTGGATCTTATAATTTTTTATTGGGATGTTGAAATTTTTTGTAATTAATTTTTTAAAAAAGTGAATAAAATATATTAAATATCAATTTTCGGAGATTTATAATTCGTCACAAGAGTACAAGTACAAAAAAAAAAAGAATTGTCTATTTTATTATCTCCATAAATGTAATCTATGGAATTTTAAAGGATTTTGGGATGGACAAATCAAATGAAGTTTCTACTCTATTTTAGTGATTAAAAAGGCTTGTAAATATGAACCTAGAAAAAGACTCTAGTGAGAAATGATGTCAGAAGAATATTTTAAGTATACCTATCTTATACCCCAAATTCATAACATTTTTATTTTGTGACTTTATGGGCTAGGTGTCGAATTTATCTCAAACCAGCGAAAATGTTGAAAACCAAAATGATTATGAGATCCATAAAAGGAATGAAATCTTATGGTTTTTTATACCAAAGAAATATTTATATGATGGTTCATGGGTATCGAGATGCTGATTTTGGGGGAGATTGGAATGATATAATGACAACCTCAGGGGGAACATTTTTCATGGGTGAATATTTTGTGTGTTTTCATTATAAGAAATAAAGTTTTTTTATCTTTGAGAATTACTAAATATTAATAGGTTGCATATAGTCAGTTTTGTACTAAAAGATTATGGATGATAGTTTATCTGGATGATTTGAAAGTATAAGTTTGAAAACCATTGAAGAAAAAATGTGATAATCACAGTGATATTTATCTTTCAAAAAATAATTTCCAACATTTATGATAAAAATATATTTATATAATTACTCACAATATAAAATATAAATTTTTTGGGAGATGTTATATTGGATTATATCTAAAAAATTGAAATTGTAAATAATTCTTCAAAATCCATTCTGAAAGAATTATTTTTCCAATTAAGGCTACAACTTCATGTTCAAATTCATCCAATTACTTAATAAATCCCTTATGTAAGTAACCTATCCATTTCTTGGATTATGCTGACAATGGGGGAGAATGAAAAAAAGATCATAATTTGTTAGAATCATTACATATAATTTATAAAGTAACATGAAGCTGTTTTTATCATAAAAATGGGGTGAGAAAATAAAATTTTAGGGGAAAAGATAAAAGTGAGTGTGAGTTTTAAAGGCATAAAATTTACATGGAATTTTTTTTCATATATACCTAGGAATGTTATGAGTCTGCAGTTTCTGACGGTGCTTGATTCCGAGGCCCAGTGTTCCCGGAATCAATTTTTGATGTTTTGTTCGGGTACGTTCAGTAAACCTACGAGCATGATTTTTTAACTTTTGAACCAGAGCTCGGTATTGAAATCCAAGGGCACCTTGATCTCGCAGCATCAGTGATTTCTTTGTGAGGCCTTCACCATAGTTACTTTCTAACGAAAACGGAAGATAGATTTTGGGGTTTTTAATGAAATTAAATAAAAATAAGTGTGTAACTCATTTTTAATTCATGGTGATTAAAGCCTCCAAGAAGAGGTTAATGGTGGGGTCCACCCATACATAACCTCCCTTTGGATGATAATTAACGTGGGGACCACATGAGAGTTAACCCCCTTGTAAATCACCATAATGTGGGGGAAACCCTTGAACTTCCCCCACTAATTAAATTTTTCAACCCACTCAATGAATTAATTGAACACTCTCTTTTAATTAATTCATATTGAATTATTTTTTAATTATTTTGGACAAAAATTAAATAAAGGGTTAGGTTAAAACATTATTTTTGTTGGCATGTTCTTTTTGGTTGGAGCTTTGAAGAACCCTTGGAGAACTTCATCCTCTCCAACGAAGAATGCGAAGAACGCCATCTTCAACATCATCACCTCCGAAAACTTCCGACACACGAGATTCAGTATTGGGAGTGAGTGACGAATGCAATGAATGACGATTCGACCCCCGCCTTTTTCCGTGACTTTGTCAACGTTCATTGAATCGAGGTAGGGGTTTGAGTTTTAATCTCCGTTATTCATTGTTCAAATTGCAGATTGAGAATTTCCTTTTGTTTATCATCATAATGTGGTGGGTATGGGCCGCACGAACATGGCCCGAACCCCCCTCTATTTATATTCTCTTGATGGAGACAGTGGCGAGGCAACGATGCTGCCGGAGGAACGGGCTGTAGTTCACGGGCCGCAGTGATACATGTGGTGACCGACAACGAACCGGTCGTGAGAAGAACCCGCGGCCCAAGGGCCGCTAGGTAACCGGAAGAGCACGGTGCCGTCGCGCCGCGCGGAGGATCATGCCATGGGAAAGAGGACCATGGTTGTGCGGGAGGGGCGCGGTGTCGTTGCGACGAACTGGAGGAAGAATATGTCGCCATGAAGGCCGCGGCGGTCGGACGAGATGGGCACGACGCCGTCGCGCCGCGCTGGAGAGGAACCACGGCCAAAGGTCACAGCAGAAGGAGGAGGGCGGCCGGATGGGCCGGCTTCTGGAAAGCGCTCCACAAGACATGACACTTCGGGTCCCGAGGTTTACCGAACAGGTGCCTAGCGCCGGTTCCTTGGTAATCCAGGGGGCGTAGCCCCCCCCCCCCCCCCCATCATAGCCCACCTGGCCCTACGGGCCGGCCTGCCCGGCCGCATGGGCCGACCGGCCAGGCCACACCGGCCGGCCGGCCAAGCCACACGGGCCTCCCAACCCGGTCGTGCCGCCCCCTCGTGCAGGGTCGCCACCAGGCCAGGCTGCCCCATCGGGCCGGGTCGGACCCGCGGACCGGGTCAGACCCATGTCTGGACCAGTTTAACCTGAAATCACATTTTCATCCATATAATGGGCTACGGGTGTCTGATCGATGAACCGTCTACGGTGACAGAAGGCTTAGAGCAGGACGGTTCTTTTGGAATACCCCAGTTGAGGTTTTGATGTAGTTGGTGTATGAACAGGTTGGTTTGAACCTAAAAACCAACTGGGCCTCTGGAACAGAAATGCCAATAACTCATAGACCATGAGTCTGATTGACACTCTGTCTATCACGCTGGGTTCCTTATGATGAGACAGAAATAAGAGATACATCAACTCAAGACAAAATCGTAGTTGATGTATCGACACTTGGCTCGAGGAGAGGACCCTCCCATAATCGAGCGTGCTATGTGCGATAACATTATGGCTGGTTGTGACTGAGATGATAGGATCTGACATGGACCTACTACTGTACCAGGATCCTCCATGGGTTTGATAGTGATGAATTCTCTTCAAGGATCCTCTGTGGGTTCGAATACAATGACTTCTGTATCGAGATCCTCCTTGGGTTCAACAATGATAAATTTTGTACCGGGATCGTCTGTGGGTTCGACAACACTGATTCTATTCCAGGATCCTACGTGGGTTCGATAGAGGAGATGATTCAGTAGCTACATCTAATCATCTCTACCCCTATTCATGAGTTTTATACCTATGTGCGCTGAGTCTTTACTTTCAGTTGTTATCATCAATATGATTGAAATTAATTCCTTTGTGGAATGGGTTGTGCTTGGGCTCGAGTGTTGGAGCTGGACTGTGATCGGTAACTTAGGTATATGTATGGGAATATACCTATTTAGGGATGGATGATACATCAGGACTATCTCTTACTACTGTGGTTTTTTCATAGTGAATTCTGGGAGACCTTTGGGGGTCTGAGGGACCACTACTGATTATTGTTATACTCACCCTCGCACGGTATTCGCCTACACCTTGTTGTGTTCTGTGCAGAAGAAGTTCAGTAGTGATCGAGGCTAAGGGTGACGGATGGGAATCATCTCGGAGCTGGACTAGATGGGACGTACCTCAGAGAAGCTTTGATCAAGATCTGTACCTAACTTTCAGGTAGAATTCCCCAGTGGTAGATCCAGGACCTGTTTTCCCTTTTTACTTTTACTTGTATTTGTTGTTCAGTTGGGTTTGTATACTGGCCAACAAACTTTCACCACATCTTTATTTTCTATATTCGTACATGTTTCTTCTACTGATTGTGTTCAGACTATGTGTGTCACATGTTTAAAGGCAATTACTTACATTTTTATCGAGGATTCGCCATTGGTGCTAGTCACCCGCCCCTGGCCAATGGAAGGCAGGCATGGGGTAGTCACGACATGGGCCCTGAGGACGGGTCGTGATAAATTGGTATCAATGGAGTTGGTTATACCACAGAACATGGACTCTGATTCTTTTAATAGAAATAGTGTTAAGTGTTTTGGGTGTGGTTATTAGCTTAGGAAAATCGGTGTTGGTGTGGCGGCCGTTGTATCTCTGACTTCGGATTTCCGACTTACTGCTCAAAAACACTGATTGAGTGCGTTTCTCCATTGAAAATATTTCTTTGTGATTAATTTGTGTCAGATAACCAGGTATAATGATTTGACCGTAGTGCACATGTTTCTTTTCAGGATGGCCCCACGTAGGCAGCCATCTAGGGTTCTGGGTTTTGCACGAGATGGTAGCCTACCGAGCGACGAGGCCTCAGTGCAGGGCCCCATCACAGTGGAGGTACCAGCAGAACCATTACACGCCGGGCCACCGATACCACAAGCTCTAGCAGCAAGGATTTCATGACATGCATTTCATGATTTATAGTGCCAGAGTCCACCTAGGTTCAGGGGAGAGACGGACCAACATGCAGCTGAGGATTGGCTTCTGGTTGTTGTGAGAATTTTCAGATTGGTAGGGACACCGGCCGACCTCATGGAGATCCTTCCCGCGAGTATCCTGCATACAGAAGCTGGTAGATGGTAGATCCTGATGATCTAGGTGCATGAAGAGCTGAAACATCTATGGACAGACTTCGAGAGCCAGTTCTGGGTGGAGTTTGTTCCAGCCACCCTTTGTGTGGTGCAGAAACATGAGTTGTTTCATCTACATCAGGGTAGCATGACAGTATCACAGTACTCAGTGAGGTTCACCGACCTCTCATACTACTCCATAGATATAGTACATGACCCATTCATCAGGGCCCAGACCGTCGAGTAGGGACATAGTCATGAGATCAGGGCTTCAATAATCTCCCTCATCATCCCAACACAGGCGGGGGTTCTACAGCGACCCCTTCTTGTGGAGAGTTTTCTTGCTGAGCAGTCACTAGCAGCGAGACCCACCATAGGGAGACATGTAGCAGAGTATTTATTAGACGTTAGTAGACTGATGTCGTAGAGGTCCAAGTGGACCAGAGCATCAGGTGGGCGACCCCAGGATACAGGTTCGGTTGTTCAGTGCACACGGGACTTATCCATTCATACGAGGAGCAGGCAGTGCTTTCTGTGCAGTAGGCAAGGTCACATGGCTCAGGACTGCCCAACCCACTATGTAGATGAGTAGTATACAGTAGAGGGACATCCCTGGTAGAGGCAGAGGTTCATCCGTGGTGGTCCGCCAAGAGTAGGCGGACGTGGCAGAGGAGCTGGCCGAGCTGCAGGCGGTGGATGACGTTTTGACATCCTACCACCACCACCACCAGGAGGTCCACCCCAAACATAGGGAGATGGAGGAAAGAGGCAGGCTCAGCTCTATACAGTCAAGGCCTACGACCACGGAACACCTGATATGATTCTAGGTACTATCTATGTCTACTCCACCATTACTGCAGTACTTGTAGATACATGCGTGAGTCATTCTTTTATTACCGCGACCCTTGTTCAGAGCTCGGAGATTCTGACGGAGCCATTGGCTCGATCCTTATGGATAGAAACTCTTATGGGAGCAGACTCGATGATTACGCACTGGTTCTGGTAGTATGATCTTACTTTAGTAGGTGAGAGCTTTAGCTAGGATATCCTCGTAGTGGCATCGAGGCTTTACAATGTCATCTTAGTTATGGACTGGTTATCCACGGTTCATGCTCTGATTGAATTCATTAGGCGGAATGTGTGGTGTGTTTGCAAGGATGGGATGAGGTTTACCTTCATTGGCATGAAGAGATCCTTTTCAGTGTAGGATAGACATACCTAGAAGAAGCCGCAGTCAATCACACATTAGTTTTCTAGCCTCATTCTCGTAGCTGTTGTTTTGCAGAGTCCGATTTTTCCTGTAGTGGGGGACCAGTACGTTTATGTTTTCCCGGACAATGTTCTCGGACTACCTCCTCATATAGAGGTGAACTTATACATTGAACTATACCCTATGATGACACTGATATATACTCAATCATATCGGATGGCTCCTGCTCAGCTTCGCAAGCTTCTGGTACAATTGGAGGACTTGCGGGGGAAGGGATTTATCTGACCTAGTGTTTCACCCTGGGCATCCCTAGTTTTGTTCACCAAGAAGGTGGATAGGAGCTTGTGTCCGTGTGTTGATTATCGTCTCCTGAACTAGTTGACTGTGATGAACAAGTACCCACTCCTGAGGATTGACAACCTCTTTGATCAGCTGAAGGGAGCCCGTTGGTTCTCGAAGATAGATATTTGATCGGGCTATCACCAGCTCAGAGTACGGAATGAGGATGTGTAGAAGACGGCCTTCAGATGCCGGTATAGCCACTACGAGTTCTTGGTTATGCCATTTGGTGTAACCATAACACCACCAGTGTTCATGGGACTCATGAATAGGATCTTTTAGCCATACCATGATTGCTTTTTTGGTAGTCTTCATCGATTACATTCAGATCTACTCAGCTACTGAGAAGGAGAATGCCACCAATTTGTGGGTAGTACTACACACAAACCGAGAGTAAAAACTTTATGGTAATCTTTCGAAGGGCCTGTTTTGGATTATATAGGTTAAGTTTTTTTGTGACATGTCATCTCCGAGGCTAGAGTTGTAGTGGATCCAGCAAAGATCGACAGAGAACTTTCTTGGGAGCCACCCTAGAGTGTGACAGAGGTGTGAAGTTTTCTAGGACAGGATTGGTACTATCGGAGATTCGTTACGGACTTATACAGAGTTTCATCACCACTATTAGCCATAAAAAAGAAGGGGAAACCCTTCGTGGGGTCAGAGAGATGCCAACATATTTTCCAGGAGCAGAGGAAGAGGCTGACTAGTGAACCCATCATGAGGCTTCCAGAGGAGGGAGATGGGTACATTGTCTATTTAGACGCATCAGGGACCAGACATGGGTGTGTATTGATGATGGAGCGATCAGTAATCACTTATGGTTCTCGGAAATTGAGACAGCACCAGTAGAACTATGCGACCCATGACCTGGAATCAGCAGTAGTGGTCTTCGCCCTGAAGATGTGGCAACACTATCTGATGGGCGAGCGTTTTACAGTCTACTCTGACTACTAGAGTTTCATTTATATCTTCTAACAGAAGGACCTGATCCTGAGATAGCGTTGTTGGATTGAGTTCCTCCAGGACCATGAATTCGAGATAGTGTATACTCCTATGAAGGGGAACTTTGTAGCAGATTCTCTTAGTAAGAAATCAGGCATTCAGCTGCTAAGAGAGGCGACAAAGCAGCTGGACATGTTGTCGTTATCCTTTTTGGATCCGGATGGAGCGGCCTTTATTTAGTCTCTCACAGTCACTCTTCCACTTCTTTAGAGAGTCAAAGAGGCACTGCATGGTGATGCTAACTACGAGCCTCGACATGCAATGATATCTATAGGGCAGTAACCTGATGGATTTATTATTGGTGAGAAGCACGTCATTCTTTCTAGAGGACGTTATATGGTACCAGTAGCACTTCAGGAGGAAGTGTTGAGGGAGTTCCATATATCTCCTCAAGCAGTACATCCAGGTGTGGAGAAGATGTATTAGGACCTCCGACTATAGCACTGGTGGCTAGGTATGAAGAAGGTAGTAGCAGAGTTTGTCTCACGATGTCTAACTTGTCAGCAACTGAAGGCATAGCACCAAGATCCAGCAGGGTTAGATCATCCCTTAGAGGTCCTATAGTTGAAGTGGGATGGGATATCCAAAGATTTTGTGACGGGACATACACGTACATCTAGAGGACTTGAATCTATCTGGGTGATTATCGACTGACTCACCAAGTCGGCCCACTTCCTACCAAACATAGGGTAGGGTTCAGTAAAGAGCATGGAATGCCTCTATGTGCGGGTGATCTTACAACTTCATTGTGTTACATTTACGATCATCTCTGATAGAGATGTTCATTTCACTTCCCGGTTAAGGAAGGGGTTTCAGGAGGCTTTCGGGACACAACTTTACATTAGCACTGCCTTCCATCCTCAGACGGATGGTCAGACTGAGAGGACCATTCAGAATCTCATGGACATGCTCCGTGCATGCGTCCTCGACTTCAGTCGCAGTTGAGCGGATCACTTACCCTTGGTAGTGTTTTTGTATAACAACATATACCACTCCACCATCATAATGTCGCCTTTCAAGGGAATATACAACCGACCTTGCTGATCACCTCTGTGCTGGACTTACCAAGGGGGGTCCGCACTTATGGGACCAGAGATAGTGCAGGCTACGACGAAGAAGGTGCAGATCATCCAGGAGTGAATGAAGACTACACAGAGCATGCATAAGTCCTATGCTGACAGGAGATAGATACCTCTGGAGGTTGAGGATGACGACCATGTCTTTCTATGGGTCTCACCTCGACGAGATCTACAGAGATTTGGTTGATGCAGCAAGTTATCGTCATGATTCATTGAACCTTTACATGTCCTCAGTAGAGTACGCGAGGTGACTTACCTCTTAGCTCTTCCACCTCATTTGCACCGACTGCACGACGTCTTTCACGTATCTCAGTTGAGGTGATACATCCAAGACCCTTCCCCCTCATCAACCATGGAGAGTTGGACATTGACGATTGGGCGACATTCATGGAGGTTCTAGTGGAGATTGAGGATCGACAAGAGAGGGTCATGCGTGGATGGTCGATACCTCTGGTGCACATTCATTGGCAACATGGAATCCTCCAGGAAGGCACATGAGAGCGGGAGGCCTAAATACGTGCTCAGTACCCCCATTTTTTCCCTTAGATCGAGCTGTAGCTTATGAGGATGTAAAACCCTTGAGTGGGGAGAATGTAAAGACCTGGAATTTATGTGGATAAATTTTTTCTTAAATAAATGGACATTTTATGAGTCCAAAGTTTCTGACAGCACTAGATTGGGAGGCCCGGTGTGCTCGGAATCAATTTTAGAAGTTTTGTTCGCTTACATTCAGTAAACGTATGAGTGGGATTTTATAACTATTGAACCGTTGCTTGAAATTGAAATCTTAGGGCACCATTGATCTCACAGCATCGATGATTTCTTAGTGATACCTTCATTATAGTGGCTTTATATTGAGAATTTAAGTTAGATTTTGGGGTTTTTAATGAAATTAAATAAAAATAAGTGAGTTGCTTATTTTAATTTCGTAGTGGTTAAAGCCTCCTAGAGGAGGTTAGTGGTGGGACCCACCAGAACATAGCCTCCCTTTGGAGGATAATTAACATGGGGACCACACGAGATTTAACCCCCATATAAATCTCCATAAAGTGGGGGCAGCTGTTGAACATCCCCCACTAATTAAATTTTCCAACCCACTCAAGGAATTAATTGAACTCTCTATTTTAATTAATTCATTTTGAATTCTTTTGAATTTATTTGGTCATATAATTATATAATGTGTGATATTAACCCATTATTTTTGTTGGCACATTATTTTTGGGTGGGGATTTGGAGAACCCATGGAGAACTTCATCCTATCCATTGAAGAACGCGAAGAATTCCATCTATGAATTCGTCACCTCAAAACACTTCCAACACATGAGCATTAGTATTGGGAGTGAGTAATGAACGCTGAGAACTACGAATAGACACTTGTATTTTTCCGCGAATTCATCAACGTTCATCGAATCGAGGTACGAGTTTGAGTTTTACTCTACGTTCTTCGTTGTTAAAATTGTGGATTGAGAATTTCCTTATGTTTATTATCATAACGCAGAGTGTGCGGGCCACATGAAAATTTCCGGACCCCCTACATTTATCTTCTCTTGATAGAGACGGTGGTGACGCAATGGCCCCACCAGAGGATCGGGCCGCAGCCTACAGGCCACAACGGTACGCATGGCTACTGAAAATGAGCCAGCCACGAGAAGAACATGTGGAGCAGGGGCCACCAGGTCGCCAGAGGAGCGCGGCGTAGTCGCACCGCATGGAGGATCGGGACGTGGCCAAGCGGGCCATGGCGGTGCCGAAGTGGCACTATGCTATCACACTGCGCCAGAGGAAGAATTCATAGGAATGAAGGCTACAATGGTCTGATGGGATGGGCGTGGGGCCACCGTGCCGCACCGGAGAGGAACCACGAAGAAATGCAATGACGGACGGAGGAGGAAGGCTGACCGAGCCGGCCATAGGCATGCGCTCCACAAGGCGGGACCCGTCGTGTCCCCTGGTTCACCGAACAGGCGCCTCACGCCAGTTTCGTTGGAAACTGGGGGCACGGAACCCCCCCCCCCCCCACCATGGATGGCCTGGCCTTGTGGGCCGTCCGATCAGGCCACACGGGCCACCCATCCAGGCCACGCGGGTAAGCCGGCCACACCACGCTAGTTGGGCCGCCCCCCCGGGTCGGGCCGCCACCAAGCCAGGATGCCGTTGTGGGATAAGATGCCCCCTCGGGGCAAGCCGGGCCACCCCAATGGGTCAGGTCGGACCCGCGGACCGGGTCCGACCCCTGTCCAGACCTGTTTAACCCAAAATCACTTTTTTGACCGTATCTTGGGCTACGGGTGTCCGATCGACGAACCATCTTTGGAGACAAAAGACATAGAGCAGTACTATTCTTTTTTACATTCCCCACTTGAGGATTGGATGTAGTTGGGGTATGGATAGGTTGGTTTGAAAGTAAAAACCAACTGGGCCCCTGGAAAGGAAATGCCAATAGATCACTGACTGTGTGTCCGATTGACACAGAGTCTGTCGCTTTGGGTTCCTTATAATGAGTCAGAACTACGAGATACATAAAATTAAGACTTTATGGTATTTTATGTGTCCACACTTGGATTGAGGAGTGGAACCTCCCAGAATCAAGCGTGTTATGTGCGAGAACCTAATGTTTGGCTGTGACAGAGATGATAGGATCTTACGTGGACCTACTTCTATACCAGGATCCTATGTGGGTTTGACATCGATTACATCTATACCAGGATCCTTCGTGGGTTCGACATTGATGGATTTTATACCAGGAACCTCCAGGGGTTTTACAACGATGACTTTTGTACAGGGATCCTCTATAGGTTCGATAGCGTTGATACTGTTCCAGGATCCTACATGGGATAGACAGAGGAGATGATTCAGTGGCTACATGTAATCATCTCTACCCCTCTTCTTGAGTTTTCTACCTATGTGAGTTGAGTCTGGGCTTTCAGTTTTTATCATCAAGATGATTGAATTTAATTCCTTTTGTGGAATGGGTTGTTCTTTGGCTCGAGGGTTAGATCCATACTCTGATTGGTAACTTAGGTATATGTACGGTCATATAAGTTTGTAGGGATGGTTGATACTTTGTTATTGTATCTTACTAATGTGGTTTATCCTTAGTGGATTCTGGGAGACCTTTGGGGGTCTCGGGGTCCCCTACTGAGTATTGTTATACTCACCCTTGCACGGGCTTTGCCTACAACTTGTTGCGTTCTTTGCAGATGACAATCAGTAGTGATCGAGGATGAGGGTGACATACGAGAGGTTTCTTGGATCTGGACTTGAGGGATGTACCGCATGGAAGAGTTGACCGATATCTATACCAACCCTTCAGGTATGATTCCCCAGTGGACGATCTAAGAGGTGTTTTCCATTTTTTACTTGTGCTTGTACTTATTGTTCAGTTGGGTTTGAATACTGGCCCACATACTTTCAGAACACCATTCATTTCTATATTAGTAGTTGTTTATTCTACTACTTGTGTTGAGACTGTGTGTGTTATAGGATTAAAGGAAATTCCTTCCCTTTTTATCGGGGATTCACCTTAGGTTCTAGTCGCTGGCCTCTGGCCTCTACAAGGCGGGCTTGGGGTAATCATGACATGATCCCCAATGACGGGTCGTGACATGAGATAATATTTTCATTGATGAAAAACGTTCTTACCGTCATGTGATGTAATTTAATAAAAACAATAATTTTTTTACTTGTGTGGGGTCAAGATACTCTCTTTTGAGAAAGGCTATATTTTGATAAAATTCAAAAAAACATGATTCGTTTACAAAAGTAGAGTTTTTGAAAACATTTTTCAAGGATTAAAATTTTTTTAACAAGGGATGCCAAGAATAACAAAAGGGGATATTGAATAACTAGTGTGATAAATTGTTTTAACAATATTTCCTATTTGTTAAAAACATAGCATTTTATAAAAGAATGCCTTTCTAATTCGATAATTAGACTCAATCCATCATAATATAATTTTGAGAATGTTGAATGTCAAAAACAAAATATTATGCCATAGAGAAATTTTTGTACTTTAGAACACTATTTTTCGAGAACTTATTATTGAACATAGGTTTCTGTATTGAGTAACACTAATAGGAGAATAATTCACAATGATAAATTTATTTATTAGATTATTAATTTGATTCAAATATATCACCATAGACATTAATCAAAGTCAAATTTTGTTATAATTTCATATGTTTATTTTATAAGAAGTTTTATTGTTGTAAATAAATTTTGGGAAAAATTTGCAAAGTCAGTAGTTAGATTGTTTAATTTTTTTTAAAATTATGTTGATGGTTTTCTACTCATTATGATTTCACAATTCATGAATAATATCATAATAAAATATTTTGATTAAATGTTGGATCCTTAATGATTGTATTAGTTTATAATAATTACAATGTATTCCAATGAGTAATAGTGGGGGAGTTTTGGAAGACTTCAATGTTATTGAGTAAAGTTGTAATCCAATAAACTCGATTATAATGAGTAATCCATTATAACGAGGATTCAATAATTATGGAGTACTGATCAAAGAATGAATCATTATGATGGAAGAATAATGCTAATGTTTGAAAAATTTCAATGGTTCTAAGAGGAGTGAAAATTTAATACTTTCAAATGTAATGGGAAAATACACATAATAGAAAATTTCATCATTATGAGGATTCCATCCGAAAAATACTAAAAAGGAATGTAAATTTGATTGTAATGATAAGGGAATGAAATTTATTTCATAATGATTAATTAAAGAATGTGAAATCGTCATTATCTATGCATGAATGTAGACTGTAATGAGCCGAGAATAAAATGATGATCAAATTGAGATGAGAATGAATGGAAAATGTTAATGATATGAGAGAGAAAAGAATATTTTTAATAATTGAGAAATAAACACATTTCGTAGTGAGATGAGATAGAAATATAGGTCATAATGACTTGAAAAAGATACATTGTATTGAAGCGGAGGAAGATACATCATATTGAAGATGAGAAAATATTGAGGCTAAAGAAGTTACATATAACTGAAGAAATCATTTAAATTCCAAGAAGTATAATTATGATGAACACTCAAAAATAATATTATAGATGTTTTTTAATGAGTTGAAGATGTAAAACATGAAATTCAGTTTAGAATAAATCTAAAAAAATATTCGGATTGAATAATTAAATGATGAATTTTTAATGTGAATGATGTTGGAGTTTTGAAATACAAGGAATCAAATAATGTTTTAGGGTTTCCCACTCATTATTTTCCAAGGATCCAATAATGAATTTCTCAGATCATTCATTCATTATAACATTTTCATAATATGAAAATGAGAAGTACAGAAAATTTAATGTGAATATACCTTCAAGAATGAGATGTCATACTAAAATTACATACATAAATAATTTTTTATCAAGATGGGAGAATCATACTGAGTCTATCATATTTATTCAATCAGACTGAAGAGGATCATATTGATAATTATATTATGCTTTTAGTTTTCTAAATTGATAATTATATCACTATATTGGGAAAATAATATTATATAGATTGGGTTGAGAAATATAATATTGTGGTTTTGAGAAGAGTTTGAAAAGTTTAGATAGAGTAAGGTAGAATTATATTCACTAATTCATATTGAGAAAATCATACCCAGTACAATTGGACAGAGGATTCAGATTTACAAATTGTAGACTAGTTTCAGAAAATATATTTTTTGTTTGTTTGGATAATATTTTAAGAAACATTGTATACTAATAAGAGTTAGTATAATATTTCCTAATAGAAGATAAAATATCTCTACTGGGAGTTATCACAAGTTGTATTCACAAATTCGTAATAGTTAATTTCAATAGTCACATAAGATCGGATTTGGTAAGGATGTAAGTTCTCACAATGAGGTAGAACCTTGTAAATCATGTTTTCATTACATTATTTTCATCTTTTATATGAAAAAGTATTTATAAATGGGTCATAAAGAAATAAAACTTAACTGGATACATGGTTTATGTTTCTAAATTATTTAAAATTATAAAAATAAACTACTTATTCAACCACCATTCTTAGATGTTATTTAATGCTTCGAAACATCAATTCATTTTTAAGATGTGATTTTCAATGAATAAAACTTCAAGTTGAAATCCATTAATAATATAGAACAATTTTTACTTAAAAATCCAGTCTAATATTTTATAATGCAATACAATAGAATTTTATGAAATTATTGTTCATTTAATTAAACATTTTTATATTTTTCATTTCACAAAACATTTTATTCAATTTTGTAATATTTATGTGCTACATTTTTATTTCAATATGAAATTTTTTGTAATCTTGTTCTACATGAAACACATATATTATCTTGTGGTATATGAAACTCTATTTTTTTCTTCTCATACATACAATACAAGAACACTTGCATAACTTCCATTACATAAAAAATAATGTTTCTGCTGAAATAATGTATACAATAAATATAATTTTGAATATATTATTAATGAAACCTCATATCAATTGGAATATAAGTTATGAATAGTATTATGAAAATTGTGAAAATATTTGTTACACGTGTAATTAAAATGAATTGTTTGGTCTTTAATTTGTCTGAAATAAATGCATGAAGTAGTTGAGATTTATAAATTCATTTTCATGGAAAAAATATTTCTTTGTAAAAATTTTTTTTTATCGAAATAAATTAGAAAACCCTCTTCTATTTAATTTTTCCAATAATAGTTATATATAATATATTAAATCAAAATTTTTGATATTATTTTAATTTATTTTATATGTATAATATAATAATAAATATAATTTTTTAATAAAAGGATATATTTTTCTAAAATGTAATTTTAATGCCATTGAGTAGAGTACCAATTTTTAATATGATATTTAAAACTATTATAATACTTATTTATAAAAATAAAATTGATTTTTTAAGAGGAATATCAATTTTTTTTGAATTATTGTTATTTTTCTGTGAAGATTAGAATATTGATGAAGAATGTAAAACATAATTTTTTTTTCAATACATCTTTTTGTCATTATTGTTTATATAGTAAAATTATATTCTAGTTTGGTTTAAAATTTTAATTTTATATATTTTATATAAATTAATCCATTTTAAGTAATCATAATTAATTTTACATTGAAATTTTATAACAATACATTTCAACTTGTTGAACATTTTTAATTTAAAAGCCATATTTGTCGTCCCATCTACGGGATTAAATATGAATTAATTTCAACCATTAATTTTATTTTAATTGTAAAAAATTTATTCTATTTTTTTATTCTTAAAAATATATAATTTCTAGTATAAAAACTATTTTTTAAAAAAATCATTTGGGAACGTAAATAAAAATAATTAAAATGATTAAGGGTAAAATTAGTTTAATTTGGGCATAACCATACACTGAATAAAGACATGATCTAGAAGCATGTAAAAATACATTATATAGACATATATAGATTCCTTCATCCCTTTTATTTACATAATAAAATTATTGTATCCACTTGTCATACGAAAAACCGGGGTGGAATTTCCTTTAAAATATTTCACAAGAATTGCACTCCTTCTCCACTATAAAAAGGCATACACCCCTACCAATTAATCACATATCTAAATACATTTTTATTTTAAATAAATTATTAAAATTATAATAGAACATACTTTTAATATTTATATAATTATCCATTTGGGTTTAATCTAATTAAGGAATCAATTTGGTATAAACAAAGATGAGTTACCCAAAGAAGTTGTAACATCCTTCCTCAGGATCCTTTTTTTTATTTTCATTATCCATCACCTAGAATAAATTTATTCATTTAATATAAAACATAAAATATCCTAGATATACTAATATGTTATAACTATATGTTTTCAATATTCACTTATACTCAGTTACATCCAATGTTTAATAGACTTTTTTATTCTTTTGTATGGAAAACTACTGCTCCACGAAATGATTTTGTTCATTTTTCCTTAACCACCCATCATTAAAATGAATTATTATGGAAACTATATTCCTATATCATATATGCAAAATTTATTATGTCATTATGATTCTATAATTTTTATGTAAAACATACCTACATGATTCCAATTATGTATAAATACGATAACTTCATTTGTTGAATTGTGGACTAATGCCTCCTCAAATTTATGTGATTCGGTCAAACATTAAATTGAATGTAAAAAAATGTTTTTATTGAATTAATATAATATATAATATAAAATAATTATAATGTAGTCATTATATATATAAATATATTTCATTTAAATTCTTCACACTCTTACGACAATAAAATGGAAATTGTGTTCATGCATACGTACGAACTACAATCTCCATGAACACTGTCTTCCATTTCATAAATCTATATTTTAGATATTATTATAAATATTTATATTGTGAGTAAATTTTATGTTTATATTATTTCTAACATTATTTAATAAATTAAATCATGATCTATGTTTTATTACAAAAAATAACTAGTCAAAACATATATGAAAAACAACATGAATATTACATTAAACATAATGTTAACACAAAATTGCTAAAAATGAGTATTTAAGGGTCATAATATAATTATATATAATATTTTATTAAATCGCCTATTTCAATAATATATTTATAATAATCAAATATTTATTATACATGTGGCCTGAACGTGTACAAAGAAAGATAAGGATTAATGTAAGGGAATTTCATCAGACATTTTATTTTTTTAAAATATGTTCCTTATTCTAAACTAATTTTTTTGTGTCTGTATACTACTTTTGTATGTATTCAACAATTATTATAAATTAATTTATTTGTATATAGTTTTCCATTTTATATCTGTATTTCATGGGGTTTAAGTTTCAAAATATGCGAAATTGGTATAGTAATTTTGTCTCACTATTCTATATTTGAGACACATGACACGTTTTGTACCAATATTTTTCAATGAGTTCTAAATAATTAATGATATATCATTAATATACTATTATTTGTGATATTTTATGGATCATTTAATTATATTCTATCAATTTTTTCACAATTAAATTATTCTAAAGTGCTAAAAGTTTATTGAAACAATCTCATCATTTATCGAGATTATATATGATTATTCCCATAGTGATAAAATCACATGGTCCTTATCTCATGAAATTCCATTATTTATCTTACTATATTTTTCATCCTGTTATATCCAAAAAAATGGAACCATTATTCTATTCATTGCTACTTGATAAAATTTAAAAACTATTGTTATGAAAATTAAACATTATTTCTCCTTTCACAAGGAAGTCCATGATCTATCAAAACCATTTTTTTTAAAAATAGATAAAAATAAATTTTAAAAATATCCTATAAATTTTTAAATTATTTATTAACCATTTCATACATTTTAAAAAAATCATTATTAATTTAATCTTTTTATCATATTCCCATCAATTGAAATTTTAAAACATATATGCTGAAAAGAAATGTTAAGAATTTGTGTATTTATTTACTATCATGGGAATAAATCATATGAATATTTATTTTCATGTTTTCAGGATTTATTTTATTAAAAAAAATTATATTCCTAATATTTTAAAAATCCTTTTTTAAAAAATAACTTTTTGGAATAAAAATGTTTTCAATAATGATTTATTAATAATATTTCTATTAAATTTTTTTAAAGATTCCATTAAATGATTTAATATATATTATTACATAAAAATGTATTTATATATGTTCTATCCTTAAAATGTTTTTTCATTGATTTCAATATTTCATTATAAGATTCCATAATTATTTTAATTAAAAATAGTTTTAATGAGCCATTATGTTATAAAGATTGTTTTAAAATAGTCGATGTTATTTTCCTCTAGAAATGTTTTAAATAAAATGTCCATGCATTATTTATAAATATTTTATTTTTCAAATGGATTTAAAAATTTTATTTACAACCAAAGGACATTTAACATAAGAATGTTTCTAAGTTATATTTCAAAATGTATCTCCATCTATGATATTACCCTCTATTATAGTTTTTGATTTATTCAGTAAATGGTCCAATAATACAATTAATATTATTTATTCCTTTGTTTAAATTTTAATAACAATATGTATATGAAACCATTTAATATTTCATGGGTTATAGTATTTTGACGCCCACTTCTTTTAATAGGTTTTTTGTTGATGAATTTATTATAAAACCTATCACCATTCCATAGGTTATGATGTGATAAAATTTTAATGATACCCAATGCATTTCATAGGGTAATATGTGATTTTCATGAAACCAATCTATTTTTTGGGTTAGGGTTGGATGCGTTTTTTTATCTTGTTGAACATGTATGAAATATTTTATTATTTGATGAGTGGGAACTATATCTCATTCAAATTAATTAGTTAACGAATTATAACTCATGAGATTATGATTGGATTCAAAATATCAACCATGATACACTATCAATGATGGGGAAACCCAATCCACTATGGGATAATTGTGAAACTAGATCCACTCTGGGAAGATGAGGAAACCTAATCCAAAATTGGGTAATAGGGAAACCCAATCAATTATGGGATTATTGGGAATCCCAATCCACTATGAAAATATGGGGAAACAAGAACCATTAATAGGAAATGAATAAAACTAGGGAAGATGGTGTGTCCCTCCAAGTTGGTGTAGTCCCCATAAACAACCCAGGTATATTTTAGAAATAATCCATTACTTATAGGGAATATAATTAAATGATTATGTTTCTTCCGCAATTCAATGAATTAATCATATGTTAGGATTTTATTGAATATCCAATTTTATTCCACCATGATTCATGTCTTATAGAGGACAATTATTTATTCCTTGACCCATTAATATGATCTTTGATATGTAGTGTATGATCTTATAATGTTATGCTCATGTTTTCTAGCCCTTTTGTCCATAACAATGCCTATGGATCTCCCATGTTTACGCTTATTGATCATTTCACCTCAACCCTTTTTTTTTCTATTCCCCATGTTATAAAGATTTGTATTATGTATGATGTTTATAAGAAGGGATTTAATCATGAGGAACATAATGGGGATAATGTAGATCACTTATGTACTAGTTGTTATGTTTCCATTTTTTCTAATGGAACTAAACAAATATGGTCAATGGGAAGCTGTTTGTGCGAAGAATTAAGTATTATAAAAAATTATGTCTGCATAATTTATGAAAATAAAGGGACTATATGTCAATACATAGGAAAGGTGGATATTCATTCCTGATATCATCAACTCAATGTGAATAAAATTGATATTCAAAAGACAAAATTTTGTACATGGTTTGGGCAAAATGAGTTTATTATGATGCCCTTAGAACATAATAATTCTACTAAAATTATCAGGGATATGATGAATAAAGTCTTTAGACACAACCTTCAAATTTTTATAATAGTTTTTCCCAATTATATTATCATATACTTCTAGGGAATGGTGTAATATAAAGAAATTATAGGGAAATAGATAATGATATTAATCTTGGATAAATCATATTCCATGATGAAAAGTTTTTCCTCTTGGTTCAATTATATCAAATTAATGGTACATGTGAATGTGGAGTATATTCGATAAACCCATTAAAAAAAATGGCAACCAAGGAATGTACCATAACCAATAGAGTCCCATAATTGTTCTGTTTTTCATTGATTAAAAGTGAAGTTACAACATTTTCTAAGATATCATTAATGATTGTCTATCTTGGTAACGATTTTGATATGGAAAAGGGCTAAAATATTTCAAGATTTAAGAATTCGGGGAATGAATTAAGGAGATAAACACTACTCAAAATGGACCTATACCTATGGTTTTCCGAAAACCATGGGTATATGCATTTTTTGATATCCTATGCCCATGGTTTCCCCAAACCGTGGGCATAGGCTACCCAATACCCACATTTTTCTCCAAACCGTGGGTATAGGGTATCTGAAAATGCATATACACAAGGTTTGATCACAACCATGGTGTTAGGGTGCTCTATTCCCATGGTTTTCCCATAACCATTGGTATAGTCATCGAATAAAAAAATCAGTACCCCTGGTTTTGACAAACTATGGGGATATGTTTCCTTCGTGTGTGCGAGAAATTTATTTTTTCCATGGGAATAAAAAAAATTGGCCGGAGTTCTAAACCCACCTTTTATTATTCTATACCCACGGATTAAATAAATATATTTAATAATATATATAGACATACATATATGCAGTGATGGGGTAGGGTTAAGGACACTCTTGAACAGAGAAGTGGTCGCGAGCTTGAATCCCCCGGGCTTCTATTTTGTAAAATATGATATACCCACGATTTCCAAATAGTGGGTATAGCATAAATGAATGTAGGACTATAAAATTTTGATCTAAATACACATAAATTAAAGTATATTACACAATTACTAGAATAATGGGCAGTACATACAACATTCAAAGGATATGGTGACAAATATAGCATGAATCTCATGGGAATGAAAAGTGAGATAAAAACCCCTTACTCGTTGTAATCAATCAATTCATATGAACAATAGATAATAAGAAACAAAAGAATCATATAATACCATGAATATAAATAGAATAGTGATAATATATATCATATGGAAGTACACAATACACCATATGCAATAAATAATTTGCGAACAATGGAAATCTCACAGAATTAAAAGTGAGATAAGAAATCCCCTTACCTCAAGTCCGACTTGTCTTGTTCGTTTCTTTATATTCATGAATAATAAACTATGGTAAATTTATAATTTATTAAGTAAATAATTTAATGTTTATTATTCAATTCATATCACATATTATCATGTTATAATAATTACTTAATTATGTGAGTTCATATCATACGTTTTGTCGATGTTCGGTACACGAGTCAACAATGAACTTGTTTGAACAGAATTGTCCATGTAGTTATATGTACATCATCTCTAGAATGGTTTTCATGATGTATATATCATATTTATCCATCATATATGTATTTAATAATATTCCAGAACATTTGGAGATAAAAAGAAAATGCACCATTCATGGATACGGTAGGCCGTACGTACGCATGAACGCTACTTTATTTTTTTTATATTAAAGGAATTTAAACTAAATGAGGCATATATATATAGATTATAATTACACTATAATAATATATATTTTATATAGGTAATATAAGTTCATTAATTACAATATTTATAAATTCCATGTTTGGAATGATCGTGTCACATCACATGAGGGGGCAGTAGTCCACACTTCCTCAGATGAAATTATCGCAATTCCACAACATGAAAATCATAAAGATGTGATTTTAAAACAAAATTTAGAAGAATATAGAAAAAATAAATACCATATATATCATATATAAATATAGTTCCATAATAATGTCCACCATGAGAGGTGCTAAAATAATATTAAACAATCATTCTTTCGTGAGGAAGTAATTCACCACCCACAGAAATAGTATGTTTTTTAACCATTAGACGGGGGTGTGTGTAAGTGTAGGTAGAATATTTATAATAAAAAAATCCTATTATATTGAGGAAAATGGTCTTTTTATGAGATCAAATAATAAGAAGATAGTGGTGAGTGAAAAAGGAAAATAAAAGAACAAAACTCGAGAGAATACATTACCTCTAAATCAGGTAACTCATTTTCATTTGAGCCAAAGGATTCCTTGAAATGAAATATTCTCAATGTGAGGCTTATATGAGTGAGAGAGGGATTTGGGGAGACAATATGAGTATATGTTGTAAGAGCCAAGGGCTTTAGAGGTGTGGGTAAGGGGGTAGAGCTGGGGGCCTTTTATAAGAGTGAGGGGGGTCACTTTTTTAATTTCTTGAAATGTTACTTTACTATAAATTTATTTTTGGATTTTAAAGGTCCCACAATGATATATTTTGTTGATAAGGTGATATGTGTTAAACTTACACCCATACAATTGGTTTTAGACAAGTGTATATCTATCATTTTACCTTATGTTTTCATTTTATTTAAATCGTTCATTAATGAGGTAATCACTGCATCATCATGGTGTCATAAATAAATTTATTTTTTTAATATATTTAAATAAAAAAAAATACCATGATTTAGGAAATATTTTTATCTTTACAATGAATATTTATAGTCTAAGATATTATTTCTGAAATCAAAATTAAAATTGTTTTACTTAGGATATACAAACCTTTGTTATATTTCTCTTATTTTTAAAAAAAATTTCATAAATGTCACTATTACACCCATGTGACTCCATGGGCCCTCATGTTCGGTAAAAAGCTTCCCATGGTCGTCCATGACTAAAAATATATGATTTGGACACATTTTGGTGTCTTTTTTGTATTATTATAATATTATTTTATTACCCTTAACTACCCGATTACTAACTAATAAAGATAATTAAAGATAATTACCGTCATTACTATTCATAATTTCCAAAAAAAAGAGAGTCTTAATTACATAATTTTAAACTACTGATTAAAATATGGAATCCATTTTACCAAATTAAAATCACAGAAATTACAGTCATTAATTTAAAAATAATTCTCGTTGTCACAACCAAAGATGGGTTTTTAAGGAGTAAAATTTATCAAAAGATTGACTTTTTTTACATTCAATTGAAAAGTGAAATTACTTAAAATGAAAAACATTGAATTAGGTGATAAAACTATAATTCAATTAAACTTTAAAACTAACTAAAATCACAATCTAACTATATAATAAAATTAGATTAAAATGTAGTTTTGAAGTAAAATGCAATATTTTTCACTATTCATTAAAAATAAACATTTGTCAGAAAAATACAAAAAAATTATCAAAAGTATATTTGATAATAAAATTAAAAAATTATGTCCATTTTAAAAAATTAAAAACATATAAGTTGGAATATTTAATTTTAAAATTAATTCCCGCTGTCAAAACAAATAGCGTGTTTTTATGAAACAATATCTATCAAGAGATTGACACTTGTTTATGTCAAATTTCAAAGTGAAATTAATTTCAATGACCTCCATTGGATTAAATGGTAAAGATATATTTTAACTACACTTTAAAATGAATTAAAAAGATAATCCAATCATATAAATAAAATAGATTTAAAGGTGGTTTTGAATTAAAATACAGCATTTTCACTATTCATTAAAAAAATGAACTTTATCTGAAAAATAACAAAAATTTACACAAAGTAAATGTTGATGTCCCGATTCCAAAGAAGGATTTTATTTTTTCATATATAAATTATAAAATTGAAAAAAATTATTTTTGAAAATAGTTCTCCATCGAAAGAAAGTTAATCGACCTTTTAAAGAATATTTGAATATTTATTCTTAAAATTGGATTCATTTTAATTTTAAGCCTATATCATTTATTGAGTAATTGTTAAAATATTTAACAAACATATATAATCATTTTGTAGTTAGTTCTATTCATTCCCTCCATTACAACTGCTAGGCATTAACTAACATTTAAAATAATATTATTATATTATAAGTGTGCAACATAAGATTTCAAAGAAACTCATTGTTGCGTATTGGGTACGCCATCGAACATAGCATTCCATTTAAATTAATATTAACATTTTATTCACAAATATTAATAAATATGAAAATTTCATATTATTTATTTACTTGGGATGTTACATCCTTCCCCGCTTTTGGGAATTGCGTCCTCACATTTTTAAAATTGGGCTTGGAAACTTCATTGAAACGAAATTGGAAAAGGAGTAAATTAAACTATCAATTTAAATGAAATAAAAGTACAAAGGTCACCTGAGACAATAGAAACTAGGATTCCATGAAAAAATGGATATTAAGTAGAAAAAAACCATCATGTTCTGATGGAGAGTGATAGAAAATATGTCTAGGAGAATGTTATCCACCATAAATTCACAAACTTGTGATGGGTTAACGGAATTTGATTCCCCAGTAGGAAAAGTTAACAGAAAATGTTTATATTTTAAGTTACTTCTCATTGAGTAATTAATTTATGAGATTAACTAAAACATAAGTAAACATACATACTTCTCTTGTAGACATTCATCTCTTAGTAGATTTCTTACAAAAATTCATATTTTCTCCAAAGGATGAGTATTTAGGATGACTTGTTAACATTAAGAGCACTATAATCAAATTCTTAAAAATCACATAATCCAAAAAAGATAAACTATATATTTCCCATGTCTTTATACCTTAACCAAAAACTAAATTGTTAGTACAAGATCAAAAAATCCCCAAAAGGACAATACTTTATAAAAAGAAATACTAAACACAATCTCCAAAATTCAACAAAAAGAACCCAAGGTTCAAGAAAGACCATTAAATAAATAGCTATCCACAAAATTCTTCAAATTAATCCAAACTAATATTGAAACCAAAATCTCTAAAGGATTTAATCACATTGTCTTCCAAGGTAAATCTAAACATTTATCTCCATATAACATTAGTTACTCTTAAAGTCTCATACTAAAAAGTAATTAACCTAATCACATATCCTCCATGATAGTTTAATCATTTCCCAAAAATCATCTTATTCCTAATTCATAAGATCATCTAAATAAAAATAATTAGTCATACTAATCATGTACTTTACGTAGTCTAGTGGTAGGTGAAAAATACCAGTCACACTTTGATTGTGGGTTCGATTCCTGCATCTTCGTCCGACACAATGGGTTGCCACAGAGTTTGTGTGTTGTCCATTTTTAAAAACTACATAATTTTATAACATTCCCAAAAAGATATAAATTCATCAAAAATAACCATAACATAATTTGACCCCAAAAGTTATCTAATAACTTTCATTTTACATCCCAAAATGTATTAACCGATAATTGACTCAAATTCAAGGATCATATTAACCCAAATGAATCTTTATAACTATATCCAAAAAAGTAAAGTTAATTATTCCTTGAATAAAATTTTCATATATCAAACATCAAGGATACAAATACTATAAAAAGTATTCTAATGTAATCCCATCATTAAAGGAGTCTTAATACTTTTATGCATTTCACCATCCTCAAATCTACCATAACTCTTGAATCCCATATATGTTGACTTCTTACTCATTCAACAATCTTCATGATCCATTAAGCATTCCTTTCCTACTTATTCTGAAATAATTCTTTCCTACATACAAAATCATAAATCATATCCTAGGATTCAACAATAGGAAAATATATGTTAACGAATAATCCATACATATCATTGGTCATTGTCAGTTTCTTCATTCTCAATCAGAATGGAATTAGGTATTGGTAAAAAAAATATTTGTTTGATCTTCGTGATACCATTCCCGAAACTTATTTGTAGGACATTTGTTTTCCTAATGACCATGCACACATCATTTAAATCATTCAATTGATCCTTTAGAAAGAACATCTTTCCCTTTCCAAGAGTTAACTAGATGCCTCATTTTTCCATGATAGGTTCTTGCTTTATGACCTTCATTTCCACATCTATAGCCTATTTCTGTCACTTTGAAACATTTTCATATGTGTTTCTTTCCACATCTTTGACACATAGGTTTTTGAACATTATTACCTTTATGATTATTACCAGAACTTCCTTAGGGATTTATTTCTCACATATATGATGCCTTATAAAAATCACTAAGGTTCAGGTCATCAAACATGACTACAGATTGTTGGTGGAGAATAACCACAAGAGTTCTCATTGAAGCTCCCATATCATTCAGTTTCTCGTTTAGTTAACCATCATAATTTTCATCACATCCACTGTTACTTTGGTTCCTTCTAGATCCAGCCATTTAGTAAAAACAAAAAGGAAAGTGTTAGTATATCAATAAAATCTTCATATAATATCTTCTGTGGAGGGTAAATAATAATATATACTTATTGGTGTTATCTTAAACTCATTCACTATATAAAAAATAACTATGCCTCTTTCTAAATTCTTAACCATTATAGTATTGTCACTTGTGCTTAAAGAATACCCAAACCTCCAATGTTATCTAAACCATCCTCTGATACCATCTATAAGGACCTAGCCTTAAAACATTAGATTATCATAAATTAAATGAATAATTCAAATTGAGAATCTTTTTAGGTTTAGTGTTTTAGAGAATTAGGACATAACTATTACATCTCAATGATTACAAAGTTAACACATCTACTTAGTTTCCAATTTTTCACAAAATAAAAACTCTTTAACAAAATAGTATGTCTAGTGCCATGTTTTAGACTAAATGAGATTTCCTTGATCCCATCCTTGACCCTATTCCACTTTATGTCCTATGACAAACATTTCAAAAACCTACGACGAGCATAAAACGCTCAGTACAGGATTTAAAAATACTGTAAGTAAACATTAGTCCATGAATACATAAGAATCAATAAAATCATACTTTACTCAAAAAACATATGCACTTTAACATACCTCATGAAATCATATGATTTATGGATAACAAATAGAAATCATTAGATATAATGGTAACTTGAGGCATTCAAAACATTCTTACGTAGGGAGTAACCCTCATGGTTACATTTGGAATACCCATCATAGTATATTCCCTAAATCTCTTTGGAGAAACCTTAGTGTTTAACTACTTTTGTGTTACCCAATGCATTGGAGAGCTATCTCGAGCTCACCCGCAATAGGTTTATCACATAACCACCCATATACGTAACAATTCCCAATAACTATAACATATTCATAACACATAAAACATTCATAAAGGAAATATAACATTTACAAATTGCAATCACAATATATATTTTCAATATATTGACATAATCAATGTTTTATCAATAAATTTTCAAAACCATTTAAAACATTTAATAAAGAGATTTTTGAATCAAAGTGTCCCATATAACTTTGAAGATTTTAATGAAATTAATATTTTAAAATAGTAATATCCATATAAATAAATCTATGAAACCATTTTGAAACATGGACATTAATAAGAAATATTTAGAAGATTAAATCATTAAGATGATATTTTAGATAAGGAGTTCTTAACAAATAGGAGATGCTTCAATAAAAATAATTGAGGAATAACATTTAATAAAAACTTTATAATATCATGAAAATAAATTTATTCATGATATAATATGCCAAACGAATGTATACACACCATATCAATGTGAATAGGTGCATATCAACAATAAAGTCTAAATGGAATGTAAATTGAGTCGAAATCCCTTATAAATACGGTATCCTATGATTAATGATAAATCTATTACATAATTATGTGTGAAACATAAGAATACACCCAATATAATTGGATATTATGTTTGAAACAATATTAGGTAATTCACACATATTAATAGGATTAAATATTCAAGATGTACAAGTTTATCACAAATAATTGAAATTGGGTTAAGAAGTTCCCAAATAAATTTGACAGCCTAACGACGTCACTCTAAAATTACAAAATTGAGTTGATGAGAGAGAAAATGGTATCTCATCACTTGGATGTAAAATATAAATAAATAAGGATATAGAAGAACATATCCCCAAAAAAGAAGATCTGAATTAAATGACATAACAAAAAGAATCCTTTTATAAATAGGAGGGTGAATGGTTCTCTTACCGATTTGATAACTTATGAAACATACACCTCAAGAAAGAAGGACCATAAAATTTTGATATAGATACCCATAAAATAAATTATATTACCCAAATAGTAGAATAACTGTAATTACATTCACCACTCAAAGGAGATGGTGACAAAAATTGCACGAATCTCACTAAAATAAAAAGCGAGATAAACACCCCTTACTATTTGTAATCAATCGAGTCGTATGACCGAAAGATAATAAGAAACAAAGGAATCACCGAATACCAGGAATATAAATATATTAATGATGATATATATCTAATGGATGTACACAATACAACACATTCAATAAATAATTGGCGAATAATTGAAATCTCACGAAATTAAAAGTGAGATAAGAAATCCCCTTACCTCATGTCCGACTTGTCTTTTTCATTTCCATATATTCCTTAATAATAAACATTGGTTAATTTATAATATATTAAGGAAATCTATTAAATTTTATTATTCAATTCATATCACATATTATCATGTTATTATAATTAGTTAATTATTTGAATTCATATCATACATTTTGTCGATGTTCGGTACATGAGTCAACAATGAACTTATTTGAAGAGATATGCCAACCTTGTTATAATTACATCATCTCTTGAATGAATTTCATGATTTAAATATCATATATATCCATTATATATATATTTTATAATATTCCATAACATTTGGAGATAAAAAATGAAATGTACCGTTCATGGAGACGGTAGGCTGTACGTACGCATGAACGCTACTTTCATTTCTTTGTCATATTAAAGGAATTAAAATTAAATGATATATATATATATTTTAATTATAGTATAATAATATATATTTTATATAGGTAACATATGTTCATTAATTACATTCTTTATAAATTCCATGTTTGGCATGAACAAATCACATCACTTGAGGAGGCGGTAGTCCACACTTAGATGAAATTATCGTAGTTCCACAACATGAAAAGCATAATTATGTAACATAAAAAAACTCACAAGAATATAGAAAATATAAATACCATATATATCATATATAAATATAGTTCCATAATAATTTCCCCCATGAGATGTGTTAAAAAAAGATTGAACAATCATTGTTTTGTGAGGCAGTAATTCACCACCCATAGAAACTGTATCTTCCTTAACCATTAGATGGGGGTGTGTGTATCTGTAGGTAGAATATTTATCATAAAAAAATCCTTGTATATTTAGGATACTGGTGTTATTATGGGATCTAATAATAAGAAGATAGTGGTGAGTGAATAAGGAAAAAAAAGAATAAAACTCGAGAGAAGACATTACCTCTAAATCAGGTAAGTCTTTTTTATATGAGCCAAAGGCTTCATTGGAAATACTTCTACCCATAGTGAGGCTTCTAGGAGTGATAGAGGGAAGTGAAGATATAATATTATTAGAGGTTGGATGAGCCAAGGGGTTGAGAGGTGTGGGTAAGGGGGTTGATGTGGGGGACATTTATAAGAAGGAGGAGGGTCACTATTGGAAAGTATTGAAATGTTACTTTATTATAAAGTGATATTTGCATTTTAAAGGTCCCAAAATGATATATCTTGAGGATAATGTGATAAGGGTTCTAAATACACCCATACAATAGGTTTTAGACAAATTTATGTCTGATATTTTACCTTATCATTTCATTTTAATTAAATCGTTCATTAATGAGGTAATCACTACATCGCCATTATGTCATAAATAAATTTATTTATATAATGTGTAAAAACTATAAATAAATACCACAATGTAGGAAATCATTTAATATTTATAATGACTATTTAAATTCTAAGAGATCATTTATGTAAATAGTATTAATATTGTTTTACTTATGATATACAAACCATTGCTATATTTTTTTTTTTAAAAATAATGTCATAAATGTCACTATTATACACATGTGACTCCACGAGCCCTCGTGTTCAGTGAAAAGATTCCCATGGCCTGACATGACCCAAAAAAGCTTATTTGGACACATTTTGGGCTCATTTTATATTATTATGATATTATTTTATTACCCTTAACTACCTGATTACTAATTAATCACGGTAATTAATGACAATTAATGTCGTTACTATTCATAATGCCTAAAAACAAAAGAATCATAATTACATAATTTTGACATAATTATTCCAAATATGGAATCTTTTTTTCCAAATTCCAATCACAGAAATTGATGTAATTAATTAAAAAAATAATTCTCGTGGTCACAACCAAAGACGGGTTTTTATGAAGTAAAATTTATCAAAAGATTGACTTGTTTTTACATCCAATTGAAAAGTGAAATTACTTCCAATGAAAATAATTTTATTAAGTGGTAAAAAAATAATTCAATACACTTTGAAACCAATTAATAGGACAATTTAACTATATAATTATATTAGATGAAAAAGCAGTTTTGAAGTAAAATGCAGAATTTTTCACTATTCATAAAAAATGAACATTTGTCAGAAAAGTACCAAAAATTTATGCAAAGGAAATTTGATATTCCAAATTAAAAAATGATTTCCATTTAAAAAAATTAAAAAAAAGAAACTCCATTAATTAATTTTATAATTAATTTCACTGTCAAATCAAATAGTGGGTTTTTGAGAAACAATATTTATCAAAAGATTGACACTTGTTTATATCAATTTCAAAGTAAAATTAATTTCAATGACCACCATTGGATTAAATGGTAAAAATATATTTTAACTAATATTTAAAACAAATAAAAAAGATAATCTATCCAAATAGATAAATTAGATTAAAAGGAGGTTTTGAATTAAAATACAGCATTTCCACTATTCATTAAAAAATAAACTTTATCGGAAAAATAACAATTATTTACAAAAAGTAAATTTTGATATCCCAATTATAAAAAAGGTTTTTATTTTTTCAAATATAAGATATAAAATTGAAAAATAGTAGTTATAAAAAGGGTTCTCCATCAAAAGGTGGTTAATCGACCTTTTAAATAATATTAGAATATTTATTTTAAAATTGTATTCATTCGCATTTTTAGCCTCTATCAATTATTGGGTAATTGTTAAAATATTTAATAAACATATATAATAATTTTTTAGTTGGTTATGTTCATTCCTTCCATTACAATGTCTAGGAATTAACTACCTTTTAAAATACTATTATTATATTATTACTGTGCAACATATGATTTCAAAGAAATTGCTATTGTATATTGGGTACACCATCGAACATAGCATTCCATTTAATTTAAAATTAAAATTTTATTCACAAATATTAATAAATATGAAAATGTAATATTCTTTGTTTACCTGGGATGTTATATATAAAGTGGTATCATATTATTTTTCATCGATTATGACTTATGTGTTGAAATGAAATGAAACCCCACTAAATCATATAATCTTCACAATTTATTTAATACTACTTATAAAAAATGATCATATCACCTAGATTGATCAATAATCCTTCCATTTAATGTTTCTCATTAAATGAACAAAAAATAATATAGAATAATGAATAAATAAATATATTAATTATTTAGAAAATCACGGACATTGTTGGAGAACTAGTTGTTAGAAGAAAACATGGACTTTTGTATGTCATTTTTTCTGTAATATAGTTATCTACATAAAACATATTCATCATAATACTAAATATACTACAATATAATATCAACATTAAATCAAAAAATATTTCATTTCTAAATGATTTATATAATCACTAAAAATTATATGTTAAACAATTTCTCAAATGGTAAATTCACATCTTACGCATTTTAATAACACTTTTTAAATACATTATTCCATTTAAGACATATTTCTTCCAAAGGACACAAATATCTATTTCAAACCCTCCTAAACTCTATTCTCCCAATTTACAAACAAAAGAATTATAAAAATAAATAAAATATTTATGATGTTAATTTTCATCCGTCATTGACAATAATAACGTATGAAAATATGTGATATGTGATGAAGGAAATGTTCCCTTTCTATATAATGAATAATTTTATTCATAAAACATCAACCTATGATTATTTAATTTTTCATTTGATAGAGGTTCCATGAACACATCATAAATATTCTCCATCATCTGAACTAAATAAAATTTTAACAAAATCATATCAACTCTCTAATTGAATGGGTAATAAATAATAATAATTTTTATTGGCCTTTAGTGTTGAAGTAGTTTTCCTTAATTTTTAATAGAAAATATATTGTCAAATATAGAATATAAATGGAATCATCAGTTCAAAATTTAATTATTATATCAAATATTTTATTTGTACTCTGTGTATAGAAAATCATGTGGAAGAAACATAGTTATCTTCAACATTACTCATGGTGGATAAATTATTTTTATTTTAATGATAATAAATAACATTTCCTCAATGAATTAATGTTCCCTAGATGTTTTTCATATATATAAAACATTTACATATCAATATGTATCTTATTTACCAATCATATAATTCTTATATTATAAATAGTTTATCAATCTATAGTTTTATATTTCTTTTCATGCATATAATTATTTTTTTAATATAAAAGTAATGAGACACCTTTGGTGTACATTGATAAAAATAACAATGAAATATGACATATAAAATATGATTCCTTTAAACTACCAAGTATTGTAGAATAATAAATATTTTCATGAAATGAATTTTATAAAAATCGATCAAATTTTTATTATTTGAATGATTAGTTCCTCATAAAATTACTATAGAAACAATAATTAACTCCTCTATTCATAACTTGTTTGAAATTTCATTAGATAATTCACTTTGTATTGAAAGAATATGTTATGTTATAAAAAATATTCACTCAATTATATTTTTCTTGTAACCATTAATGGATATTGTGAAATTATTTTCAATTTCCTGGGAAACATTATCCAAAACAATGTCATAATTTCTAGAAAATAATATTTTTCATAAAAAAATTAAAAATACATTTTTATCATTCTAAATATGTGGATTGATGTAAAATTTTACATTTATATATTCTATATTACTCTAAAATGAATCAAGAGGCAAAACATTGATAAAGGGTATTTTTGACACATATATATATACTACATTAAATTTTAATACAAATCAGATATTCTTTATGTTGTAAATCACCAGGTTTTTAATTAAACACATAATCATCCAATTTCCCATTGAGGAACTATTACTTTATATCAAATTAAAAAATTATTTATTTAGTATCTTGTATAATTTTTTTGAAATATTATAATGGTTACATGTATTAAAACTAATGAAAAAGTCCCAGGGATGTCAACATCTTCAACCGGAGTATAATACTTACCTACCAATCTAGATTTAATTTAAAAAAATTCCTTTTTTCATTCATATTGATTAAGAAAACCAACTTGGATTCAATAATTTTATTCAAGTTGGGATTTGGTACCAACTATAATGTATCAATATTTTCACATATATCCAAATACTTGTTTTGTTCATTAAAAATGACTATAGTTTCATTTCTTTAAAAAAATCAATTAGCCTAACTTGACAGAATATTAAGATATGAGATACCTTTTTCAAGTATTATATTGTTTCAATATATTATACATTATATCAAATTATATTTTTATCTTAAACATTATTTCCTAATATTAAATTATTTAAACCATATTGTTATTTCAGACATTAATTTAATTAATCATCTTCATAAAACAGATCTTCTTCATAATTTAATCCATTTAATGAAAAAAAATTGTTTCGAATAAAATTATTTTCAAGTTCAAATTTTTATATGTGTGATTAATTAGAGCGAGAATGGGCGTATCCATGATCATTTAATTTTTTGTTTTATTATGTAAGAAAAAACCTTCACCTCTGATTATTTATTATGAAATCTTCTAAAAATCAATCCATAACAACTACATGAAGGAATGTATATTCCAGGATCACTACTCATTAAGAGTAGTCACTTGTTTTTTTTGTATTTTTATAAAATATAAAACTACAAAAATGAAATTAAACATTACTTTTTTGTTTAAAGGAAGAAAGGGATATCCATTGGTTTTGGGTGCATTGTATTCAACCGATAGAGCTAATTATACAAACACAGAAAAAATATGAAGTATTTTTTTATAGAAACTGAATGCCAAATCAATAAAAGTATATTATTGTTAGTAAAATTTATTATTATTATTTATAAAAATTTTATTTCTTTCATGTTATATTACAACTTTAATTTATTTCACACCTCCAAGAAAGAATATATACTGAGGATAATGTGTTATAGTTTTTCTATTCAATCCTATAGAATGTACCAACAGTCTAACGAAACTAATTCCAATAATATATTCATATGATCACATATGTTCGACTAATATCTGAATTCAAATTGATCTTCACTTTGTAATGTTCATCTGATTACTCCCAATATGTTTATCAGACTTTGTGATCACACAATTAATAAAATACTAACAGATTGGAAAATTCGATTGGTATTATTCAAACTGATGTATCGTTACACAATTATATTCATAGTCTCTTTAGATATTAATAACAACCTCCATCTAAAAAAATTAAAAAAAATGTACTCTATGAAACAACCCATATCATATAGTATTCTATTTTTTAAATTTGTGGGAGGTGGCTGAAAAAAAATTCAATCATCTAACAAAATTTTTTCAGTGGGATTCCTAGAAAACCCTTCCATTAATTTCATTCAGTCCTCATACTAGAGAGTATCTTTCTTTAATAAACAATTTCTAATATCATTAAACCTTACATGAGTCCCACTTTCAACTTTATTCAATCATAACACATATCTAAAATTAAAATAACATAAAACATCATTAGAATTCTAAAATAAACAATCCTTTAAAGAATCCTCATATTATATATCTTTAGCAGAAATTTATAATGAATTTTGAATATTCTACACATTACATATTAATAATGTTATTATTTATAATGGAAATCAATATAAATTTCTTATAAATCATTATATAAATATATAGGTGCCCTTTATTAGAATATTCCTCTATAAGATTGTTTTCATGATAAACTTTTAACTCGTTGAATTTATTTCGAAAGCCTTTATATCATGAAAATTATGTTAAATATTTCCATCAATGAAACTATACATAATGTTCTAATTAATCACATAACAATATATTTACAAGTCTTTAGGAGAGATTTTTTTTGTAAAAAGAAATCATTCTTCTATATGATGATCATATGGGTGTTTTTTCAAAATAATAAAAACCCTTTCCCTATCACATAATCATTATAAATTTTATTATTTTGGAGAAAATGTTTTAATTAGATGATAAATATACTTCCCATTAACCACAACTTATTAAAATGAATAGTGACTTCTATTTGAAACATAATTGAACATCCTCTAATCAAAGAGTCATCATTTGGTATGTGTAATGAAAATTCATACCACAACAAAATCAAATAATTATAGACCACAAACTTTAAGTCATGAAATATTAACATATTGTATTTTGAAATTAAGAAGAATTACATATTTTAGTATCATTAGTTTAGTGAATCTGATAATAAAATTCTCCATAAAAATTGCCAAAATATTCCTCAATATCCCCTTTAGAACTAAACTAGTATCATCAAAACATATAGTTATTATGATTTTTGGTACATTGTAAAGATGAATAAATTTATTGATTTATATTATTGAACATATTTGTTCAATAAACCGATGATCAATTTAAGCATTCATGGGACCACTCTAGATGATCCCATGAGACCAATGGAATCTTTTTTTTCTTCTTAATCTAATATTGTGGAGACACCAATCATTATTTAAAAACCATTTTGGGAAAGTTCAAAAATTTATAGGTGATTTGTGTTCAAAAAATTGAATAATTTTTTACATGGAATGGATAAATAAAATACTCAATACATCTTTATTATTTCATAATGATCCTTACTAATATCTTCTTACCTCAAGAATACCTCTAAATAAAGTAATTAAGATAATATCCAAAGGTGTATTTTGTAGCCTTACAAGTATAATAATACTCTAAAACAATTAATATAATCAATAAATTATATGATATTAAGATGATAACTATTTTTAGTAAATAAGAATTACTGAATAAAAAACCAATATTTCCTTAAGTAGTGACTTACGAAACATTATATAACCTACATCCATTTCCACAACCTCTCTAGAAATTATTACATCATTTATTAGTAAACATATTCCATTAAAAATATCTTATATTATATTTTAATAGAGGGTGAATGTATTCCCATTACCAACTACTACATCTGATATTTTTCTTTTAGAAATGGTTTAGTTAAAATATCAACAACATTATCCATTAAAATAAAAGATTTTATGATTAGATAATTTATTTCAAAATTAAATTTGTTTATGTGATATTGAATATCAATTCATTTTTTCAAGAATGTTATATAAGATTCATCATGATATTTATAACCCTTTGATTATCATAACCTGAGTGAAGGTGACAAAGTATGTAAGCCAATAAATCATCTAGTTGTATATTTATCCATATCCACTTTACTACGTATAAAATTACTACTATAGAACCATCGTCTCATTATATATAATAACTACACTTTTTTGTTTTATTAAATCTAATGAATTTTTCATCTATAAAGAGAACCATACAATATGGGTATTTTCAATTATCTTAACATCATGAAAAAAATCATATCTATTATCTAGTAGATCAATAATTCCAATAATGTGATATTTCATTGCAAAATTATCTTTTAATTTCATATATCTATGAATAATGTTTCCAGAAATATGATAGGATTCTTTAAGATCACTTTCATAATGAGAATAAAGTGTTTCAGCAAACACATAATTACCCCTTGAAATTAATATATATAATATACTCTTAGAGAAACATAAAAAAACTGTAGGAACAAATATCATTCCTTTACCATTATTCACTAATTTAATTCCATATATATCATTGATGGAACTAGTTTGGAATCATTAATGACAAATTTTATTTAGGTTCCACAATATACATCACTTAGAATATGTAAACTTACATCTTCTATTGAGAGAATATATTTGATTTCTCTTAGTATGGTCATTTCAAATTGAACTCCCATCTCATTATTAACCCTTTTACATACTTCTTCATCATTCCATGTGAATATTATTTAATTTACAGAATAATTACCACTAATGGATACCAATTTATTTTATTTTATCTATATTAATTTCATCAAAACATTCATTATTAAATTTCAACTTATATAACAATGTATCAAATTTGGAATTCTAAAATATCAGACCCCTTACATCCCATGAATTTACTATATGAATTTTCCCGAATAAAATTCATCTGGAACTACCAAAAAACCACATAGTTGTTAAATAATAACCTATTTATCATACACGCTATTAGGAAATGTTTAGTCAACAACCTTACGATTTAGTATGAATCGTCATTATAAAACAATATAATGCAATATTCTTATATTCTAAACACATTATTATAGTTAAATGAACTCATATAAATCCATATGGTCTATTTGGGAACTACCATTTAAAAAACTTCATTTCTTATTTTTGAACAATTAACCATTATAAATCAAAAAATTTCTAAATACCCATTTCTAAAAATTACAAATCTTATTTTTTTAAAATGTTAAACAATATAATCCTTTTCAATTTTATCTAACTCTTCAACCATTATAAAAATCTATTCCTATGTTACAAATTAATCCTCTCCATCTCTATGATAACATTATGAATATAAATAATATTATAAAACAATGCATGAAATTATTATTCTCAGAATCTTTTTTCTTTGACGTTGTCCTCCAATTGATTCATTAGAATCGAATTGGAAGAAAATTTCCCCTATCACATTATAATTCCTATTAATTATATTTACTTTTAATTGATTATTGTTTATCAATTTGATTTGAAACATTATTCTACTATTCATATTTAATATCACAATCTTCCTTTACTATCATATATATAATTGATTGAGAGTCATTCATCACATAGTGACTTATAACTTTCACAGATTAAGAGCTTCCAGTAATTCCCTTTTCAATATTATAGAACTTGAATCCTCTAAAAATTTTAGGATATCCAAGAATGAAACTATAACAATCCTCGAAAAATATTCCCGTGATGTTCTCCATTTATAATGACAATAAATAGCATATCAAATATTGTTATATATTTCAATATGGGGTAATCACTTTAGAAAAAGAACAAACAAAGATATATTTTTGAATATCCTATATAAGATTATATTATAAATGAGATATGTTTTTCAAAAACTATGCCTCTAATGGAATCATGAATTACAATGTTTAATTAACATCATTCATGTCATCTCAACCAGAAATATATTTCCCCTTTAGAAGATTCATTTTTATTATTTCTTATATGTGTGATATATTCTCGATGAATGAAATATTTTTCAATGATAATATTTAATGGATCATTGTGATTATTATCAAAAACTATAACTTTGAATTTTTCTTTATGGTGTAACAATATTCAATTTTAGAACTTCTATTTGTACTTTTAATTTTATTATTCCCTATGATTTATGTTTCAAAAAAATAATACGTGTAATGTTAGTAAAATCATCATTAATAGAAATAAATTCATATATCAATTTACTAATATCTATCTTATAGAATTATATATATCATAGTTTACAAGAACAAATAGAAGAGTTTAAAGCATAAAAATATTTCTATGAAATTATTTATTAATCATCTCATTCATACATATCAAAAACAAGAATATCATCTTACATATATTTTATGAATATCATAGATACATTCAATCATTGAAATCCATTTTATATACCTTTTCCACAAATGTATGAGCCTCTAATTCCCTAAAAAAATTTCATTCTTTCATAATAAAGTAGCATGAACTCTGTGATTCTCCAAGAAGAAATAATTTTTAATTGGATTGTTTTCCGCACAATCCAACTAACTCATATTATTATATTAAAAAAACTATATCTGGTTAATTAATCCTTAAATCATTAATCATAGTTGTGGGAAAAAATCAAAAAATATTTTTCAAATCCATCAACAAATAAATCAGTCATGGATTACAATTTTACATTTCCAATGGTAGAATATCAATTTACAATTTTTTAAGTTACTAATCTTTTAAATAACCTATTTCCCATATTTTTAATTATTTATATTCTTCAAAAAAATAAAATATCTTGTCAAACACTACAGACACCCACTATCCAAAATAAAGGTTGTTCTCCTATGATAGATTTAATAGTATTTTCAATAACCCAGGCATATTCCATTACATTTTCTTCCACCAACTGAAATTATTAAAAAAATTATATCAAAATTAATATGATATAAAAATAAAAAGACATAATTTTTTATTATTTCTTGTATCAAAACATGCATTAAAAATAGTTTCTAGAGGATGAAATCTATTTTCAGTTTTCAAAAATTATCTTGTTGGTTGACTTATTTTATCCCCTTGACACCCCATAAAACTCAACCTCCAATTCCTCATGGAAAAATTGCAGTGCTAATGATATAACATTATATTTTTTACAATATTTCAAAATCCTAAGAAATACTATTTGTATCAATATATTGAATAAATTCATTTATAATTTTTCATCATCCTAGAATTTTTAACTATATTCATCTTTTTGTTACTATCTACAATGGAACTATCTTGTGTACCACTCCTTTGGTAACCTGGTGAAATTATCATTTTATATTTTCATTTTTATCCCAAATAGTATAATCCAATCTCATATAAGTGTTATATTCATCCATAAAAATTTAAAATTTTAGTATTTTGAACATTATTTTTTTGATATATATATGGTTCTTTTAACATTGATATTTCTTATGAAAAAAATCACCAATATTATTAACCACTAAGGTGGATTTTTTATCCTTATAATGTTTTAATTTATTTTATCATTAAAAACCTTTTTAAATGATTTTTTGAAGAACTTTATTAATCCTTAATAGCCAAAATTAATTTATTTGATAATACAAAATCCTTTCAACTTCAACATTTTTTTATAGTTGATGTTCAATATCTTTTCTTCCACATGTAATGTATTCATATCATCAATATAATATAAAAACATAAATATTTTTCTATTAAATTATTCTTGACTATCAAATGGAAGATCCTGTTTGTTTAAGTTATTATTTTCCCTTTCATGCCTTAAAATATTTTCATGACTTATATCAAATCCCTCTTATGCGTAAAGTAAAATTAACATTATCCTAACACATGCATGGTTTTTATACATTCATTAATAGTAAACATCTCAACATTTAATTTTTCAATTAGAATTTTAAAGTGGTATAATGACTAGAGTTTTTAGCTTTCACTTAATAATTATAAATTTTCTCATATTTTTATATGATGTTTCGCTTTTTATATTTGTATTACTGTTTTTCAAATCATTTTGAAATCGAATTTTATTTTTTTAAATCATGTTGATATATATTCACAACATCGTATCCTCTTCATCATTATCTTCATAAAATTATAGTCATAGAGACATTGTATAAAAATATCATATAGCTCCATAACAAAAGAACATCAGTTGTATCCAACCATTCTACATCATTATACAACATTTCATAATTTTAAAATAACACATAAATTCCTATAAATTTTAATTAACCTCATATCTAGTGTCAGGGTGACAATATAATTCATTAACTATGAAAAAATTATATTTAATTATGGCCATGAAATATATTTATTGATAATCATTCACATTCTCTATGATATCTTATTCGCTTTTCATGTCATATGTGATAGGAATTCAAACTTTTTCATCATGTGACAAAGTATCAATATATTTTTTGTTATTATGAAACCTTATTATAATATTTATCAATATGTGTGGATAAAATAATTTCAACAATATTTTGAATTTCCAATATCTCGTAATGCCATATAATGATTCTTATAGTGTCACTAGCACAAGTAATGGTGCCACAAATAGTCTCATCATCACGAATATTAAGATAATAAAACATCAATATCTAGGTTGTTATCATATAATACATGTGTTTTTATTTAATGCATAAATTTTCTATGAATATTCCATTATTCATTAACCCTCAATAATTTAATTTTATATAATAATATCACTTTTAGGGAGTTATGAATATATTTAATTTTTTTACTCTTCCATTATTCACCAAATTCTTATAATATATAGCAGTTAATGATACACCATAAGTATGAAACATGAAACAAAGGTAGAATAAAAAAAATTATAGATAATGAATTAAAGTTATAATAAAAATCTATCACCCCTAATATGATAAATCATTCCATTGAAGATTGGAATCCCATTTCTATTTAAGGAGTTATCTATATCAATGGAACATTTTAATTTCATCAACCTTAACAAAATAATATACCAAGGGAATCTTCTGTATGATACTGATGAAATGACCAATCATGAATTTCATGATCACTGGGAGGGGGAGTAGTTGAAACAGTGATCATATATATATATATATATATATATATATATATATATTACTATAATAAACAACCCTCACCTCTTAATATTTAGTGTCGACTGTATCAGAATAAATTGAAACCAAAAAAATAACATAAAAACAAGTATTAAAATGGTTAAGTATTCCAAAAAAGTAATTTGTTCATATCATGGTTTATAAATAATTTAAAACCACAAAACTATTTAAAAACAACACATTAGGTGGTTATAATATGTTTTGGATATCCATAGACTTATATATCAAATTAATAAATGGATAATTCATGTGATCAATGAACTGATAAATTAAATAGAAATATTTTAATATAATTGATTAAATACATTAGTATACTGATTTGAAATGTTTTCAATGTACTAATTGAAAATAATCCCACTATCTCTAATTCCTTATTCTTTTACATCATTAATTTCTAACATACTATAAATGAATAAAATCTCATCAGTGTCATTTCAAAAATGATAATCTAAAATAATAATTTAACTAGTGCCCTATATCTAATAAAATCTAATTAGATTACATGCTAATGTGACCACCTCTATTAGAATAATCATTAATGTTTTATTGGTAACTACTTCATATGGTTCATATGATTCATCTTTAACACTTCCATCAAATCATTGGTTTACACAATCTATGTAATACAAACATTTAAGAAAACATTATTATTACACCTCAAAATGATGAAACATCTCATTATTTTGGTGATTGTATCTTCACATATTCACTAATTCACCAATGTATAACAAAAAATGTAGTAAACTACTTGATGCACCATCCATCTGTATATAGGAATAATATCATTGATATTTTAGAGATTTCTAGGAAAATAAAACTATAACACCCCTCTTCACCTTTTGAAAATCCCACATAGTGTATTTATTAAATTAAACGTATTAATATATACTAAAATTTGTTACCATTCCTTAATATTCTATATCAAATTTATTGAATCCTTCCTGAATCTCAGTGAAAATTTTCCTTAATAATTTCTTTTATTTTAGTTTCAATGATTATATTCCATCGACATTATTGAAACATTGTTTGCCAAGAAATTCATCAAAACACATTGTATCATTAAAAAATTTATAATATAAATTAATAAAATTCCAATTTGTAGTACTTCATGAAATTTTACAAAATTATTAAACTCTATAAATAGATTTTGAAAAATTTTTAGGAACAATATAACAACCAGTTTTTATAGCCTTCCCCAATCTTATATGCCGAATTATAAACCATTTCCTATTTAATTTTCTTTTATACCATTATATAGTGTTATTAATTTAATTTTATTATAAAATTACTCTTTATATTTATATAGATAGATATATAAGAAACATATTTACAAGTCCATTTGATAGAAATTTTATATATGATAGGATATTTATATTTTACAATGATGCATAATTTTTTTATAGGGCTCACAACCATTTCTCTATCTAGTGAACAATACAATATTGGTTCTTCTTGTAAACTTTATCCATTTAGATACTAATTATTGGTTTGATATAACTCAATAGAATACAATTCTCTATAACATGGGTTAGATACTTCTACAAACATCATTTGATTTGAAAAATAAAAAATAACACTCCCATTAAATGGATTTCAACCACTAAAATTCATCTTTATAAACCTAAACAAGTAAATGTTGAATATTAATAAAATAATAACTTAATAATAACATTGATTCACCTGTTTAAATGATTATAAATTCAAAAAAATTCACAAAACACTACTACATTGAACATTATACCATCAATCATAAGTCTCCACATTTAGACAAAATGATATATCACGATGATATACAATTGTAATGATGTTTTGTATATTAATAACTACAAATATTCACCAAATTTACATTAATAGAAAACTATATATTATAGAACTGTGATTATTGAAAATATTCATCACCATACTCAAGGAAATCACATCAAACCGAAGGAGTCTATGCATTTTACTCAGTTGACTATCCTAAACCCATTAGACTTATTTTGATAATGTTTTTAGGAATTATAAAAAATATAAAATTGATTTTTTATTCTCACTAATATTATGTGTTTTATATTTAATAAAAAAATGAATAGTTCTGATATTTATTTTAATCCATAATAATTCTATCTATCATATAATAATGTCAATATAAAATCAAATAAGCATTGTCCCATAATTTACATTCATTACTTTTGAAACAGGATTCATTATGAGTGCTTACATTATTTTTGTCTTTCATCACCTTCTCAACCATAAAATAATCATTATATCATGTCTATTTTTGGTAACAATGATATTCTCTTTCATTTAGAGTATAACATTTGAAAATGACATTAACAACTATTTTTTTCAAATTTTCATATATTTAAAAGAAAAAAAATCATAATAAAGTGGTTGCTAAAATAATTTCAATACATCAACAATGTGAGTTTATTTTAATAAATAGAACATGAAAATATATCATAATATATATTCTAGATGTTTTTATGATTTTTCTCATCAAATAAGGCGACTCAACATTAATTTTTGACAATAAAAACACATATAATCAAAATTAAATTTCCAATTAAATAAGAGAATAATTATTATTTTCTAATTTCCAAATAAGGGTTAAAAAAACCAAAAAAAAAGGTTTGTCCCATAAAAACATAATGTAGGTCAAAACTGTGAACCTATAATTCAAACAACAATCCACATTATGTCAGAAATAATTAAAAAATATTTTTTTCATTATTATATTTCATTATAACATAAAAATTATTTTCACTATTTTCACACTAAAAAAATATTATTATAAATATTAAAACATCTTCAATTCCTATTTTACCCCATTTTCATTTTGGTTTGTTCATTCCATGGTTAAACTCACAGTTTCATCAATTCATAAAATAAACTCTAAAATATTTAGTTTAATTCAATACAAAATCCATCAATGCTTCTAGATGGTTGATTTTTTATATTCATATATTGTATAAAATTTTAAAACATATATATATATATATATGATATATAGTCCATTATTTATTATTTTTAGTGCTAATTAAATCTCAAATTCATCATTTTTATTAATGTCATGATGAAATTCCAAATGATTTTTCATTATTAACTTTTATAGTTATAATTTCTTAATTAAAAATAACATGAAAACTAAATATCATCATGTTCATTACATTTATAGCTTCATTGAAACATTGATATGAAATTATTGTTTTTAAATTTTGTGAAAATAATTATCTTCTATTTAATTGATACTGTAGTTTTTGCATCTTTCATGATATATTCATATAGAATATCCATGATAATTCTTATTATTCATCACCGACTACATAAATTCCGGACATGATATAATTTATATCAAAATGTAATAATCCTCTATACATTATTTATTTTAATCAATTTCTTCCATAAAAAAATTATTTCATCTTTTCACATTTATGAACACAAGATACATCATGTTATCAAACATTAATTCATGTTAAAATTAGAATTGGAACAACTAGATTGTTCATGAAAAGTATCATTATTCATTAAATTTTATTAATATTTGGATTTAAAATAGATTTTTTTCTCTTTACTCCCATTCATCAAGATAGGAAAATATTTTATCATTTTAGAATAATAATCCACTATGAAAATTATCTAGATAAATATTCAAAATAATTATTTCTTCTATCAATATAAATTTACAATCATATTTTTCATTTATAATATATAAAAATTATTATTAATGTTATTTTTGTTTTTACTTTTACCCATATACCCATATTGTGGTAACCACATCATTCAACCTTGTGATAAAAATATAAATTATTTTTTCCTCATGCAAATAAATATCACCGTGAACATATCTCAAAAACTATGATCTGGTGTAATTATGTTTATTAAATCCATTATTTATATTACATTACATCGGGATTATTTATTTATTGATCATGGATCTATTTATTATTAAAAAAACATCTTAATATAGATGAAAAAAGAGTATTTTTTTTATGAAAAACATTCAATATTTTCTATTATCAATTTATTTGATAAAATACCATTATCCATTGGAGAAAACCAAGAAATTTTAATATCATATACATTAGAAAACAATATAAACCATGTAGGTAATAAAATTTTATTATCATAATTAATTTATTTTATAACTAAATTGAAAAATATGGTTGATATATATTGATTTATTCTTTTCCATGACATAAGAAATAAATTTAGTGAGAAACAGTTCATAAATAGTGAAATTATTCACAAAAATCAATCAAAAAATGTAATATGTGTCGATCAATACAATAATAAACCATATAAAATGAAACCAATTATATTATTATGGACACTCATTATGACTAAGTGAATGATGATTACAATTTCATTATAATTCTAATGGTAAACAACCATTTCCACTGGATATTCTGATTTTAGATCACATTCTGACATTAACACATGAATGGAAAATATGATTTATTATTTTTTCATATCAATTTGAGAAGGATATTGCATGTAATATTCTATGTTTGATTGAGATCATTAGAACCAATTTTTTTAACATGTAGGTATGGAAACAATGTTATAATTTTCATACCCTAATACATTATAACATGTAAATACAATATTTATTACTATTATATTATAATGTTAATGAATATTATTTTAATAAAAAGAAATTCCACCAAAATAAACATAATTTGATAATTAATAGATGAGTTTCCTCTTCATATTCGACAACTGGGTATGAAAAAACTTCATATTAATTTTACATAAATAATGGAATATAAATATCAATTCTAAAAACCAATTTCTAAGAATAATTATTGATAATTATGTTGTCACCCTATAGAATATTCTAAAAACAAACTATGTTTGACCCTAATTAATTTTTCTAGTGCCAGGATTGGATTTCATACACTTGGTATGAATATAAAATAATGATTAAAATTTTTTCCCAAATAATATATTTAATATAGAGAAGAATCATTTACCATTGAGGATAAATTGATGACAAATGTATCACTAATATTTGGTAAAAAAAGTTAATAATATGTCACCTCTATAAAACTAATGGAAGAAAAGACACCTCTTATTAATTAAGGTATCACCAAACTAACAAGATGAAACACAATAATATCCCATCACAAGTAGCAAATATACAAAATTATCCTAACTAGGGTGGATAATACCTCACCAATATAGCAAACCATGAGTGTACAATGCCTAAAAAAGTTCACCCCTCTTTTTGGTGAATATATAATTGTTATAGAATTATAAGATTATGATGTAATACTAAAATTAATCTCTATATAGAAATGGATACATGGATAATAAGGATTTTTTAGATGATATATATCTAAAAAGTGTTCCTAGGAGGATGAGTCGCCAATCGTATATCATATATAGAATGACGGTATAACACTGACATGAATACTTATTTGGAAAATTCAATTCCCTCGAAAATTTTAATTTTTTAAAAAATTAACATATTAATTAATTTATTTTGGTAGTTTACCAAAATTACATATTTTTAGGGTTGTTGTGGTAGCACATATATTCCAATTTGAGGATGATAGTGTACAACTATTTCAGAAGAAAATATTAATGAGATTTCATAATAAATTTATTACTCGAATAGTTTCCACCAAATTAGGAAAGGTGGAATATATGCCCAATAATTTTCATATCAAGGATGGTCGAAACATGGTATTCATAAATATTACATCAGATTAAATAACTATTCATATTCTCACCAAAAAATCAAATAGCTATAAAAAATACGTTTAGTAACATAGTCGATTAGGTACATAGTAATCAAATTTAAAAATAAATCATATATTTCCCTCCAGAAAATATTTCTTATTTTATACCAATCTAGAAATATTATACATAAAATACCTCAATATATATTAGTTAATGAAATCATAAAGAAATGAGATCTCAAATTATTAATAAGATGTGAGAATATGTGATGTTAAACAAATTTTAGATGTAAGCCTATGATTAATATTTTTATACTATATGATAACCAATATACATTTACTATACATAATGAAACCATATAGAAAAACACATGGGTCATAAATAATAAATGATACAATAATGATCTTTATATAAAATTATAATATTTGAATCAGAATTCGAAATCAATATAAAATTATAATAAGAAATAGAAACATATCATTTTAATGTGAAAAAATTGAGAAGTTAACCACATATAGAATCAGTAAATATAATTTTCTATATCAAGGAACATTGTGAATTCCATCATCAATTATTGGAAAATGAATAATAAAAATATGCATTTGGTTCACTTTCCATTCAAATAAACATAGTTGATAGAGTCACATATATGATATGGTTTTCCCTCCATTCACATAATGTAGTGCAGATAGTGAAAATGTGGAATGAGTTCACTACCCAGTCCCCTATTTGTATTATATGAGATTTTAAGTTATATTGACCGTATTATATATATAAATTATTTTGTTATAACTCTTCACATAAATAATTACCATAAATATGTCTTCCTATTAGAACAAAACCATTCTTAAACCGGTCAATGTAAAATACACCTTTTCGAATGAAGTGGGTTTCATGTAAAATGTAATAAGACATGTTTAAGAGACACCAAGATATAGAATGTGGATTCTATAATTGGATATAATTATTAATGAGGTATATGAAATGTTAATTTACAATGAAATAGATGAAAATAAATTTATATGAGTTTTATAAAATTACCTTAAAAATGAATACAAAATAAAAGTTACATTTTTATAAAGATTATTTTAATAATATATATTTTTATAAAAACAACACCATTATAAATATAATGATATATTAAATAAAAATTAAAATTTATAAATATTAAATGTTTTAATTTAATCTACATAATGAAAAATGGAAATCCACTAGATTAATAATCTATGAAAGTTTTTTAAAAAGTAGTACTTTTGTATGTAAATAAAAAATAACAAGGTAATAGAAAATTATAATTAGAATTCATAGATTATTGGATAATAGAAATCTAAAATAATATTAATGACATGTATTTATTGAAAAAGGATTAAATAATAAAATAATGATATAATGTTGGATTAACTTACTGGAAACATTTCTGTTCATTTATTAATAAATTAGGTGTTAAATTAGAATAATATATGTATACCCCATAAAAAATACCACATAGTAAAATAAATTAATTTTTTATTTATATAATATATTCAATTTAAATGGATATAATTTGAGATATAAATAATATAAATTTAAATTTTTTTTGTTAAAAAAATTCAACATTTACTTTAGATGTCCACGAAGATTATTTTACCCGAATGATAATAAATAAAAATTTATGACCATTTATTTTAATGTCATATTCAAATATATTAACTTTTCTATTCATATATTAAATAATTATATACATATATACTTGTTTTTTATTATTCATTTAACTTCTCAAGTGTTAATAATTTTCATTACTTTTATCAATTTTTGAACTGGAAATATCCATACCAATTATATGATAATCAGATTGACATTACATAATTATTTTTATCTGGGGAATAATTATGATTCTGTGATATAAACAATTACATGTTCATTTTATGGATGATATAGTTATGGTTTATGATAATATACATTGTGATGAGTATAATTTAGGTAATTTACTAATAATACCAAATATATAATTTGGGAAACATCTATTCCTTGTCACCATTTTGAGAAAAAAACTTATTCTATAACATATAACATCATAAAATCATTTTTAATATTTTGGTACTCATACATGATGAATACAATGGTGTTGTTATTTCATTGTAAAAATTTTCAAAGAACTAACTAAATCAAAAACATGTTATAACAATGAAAGTGTTTGTCAGTAGTGTTATATAATGAAAATATCAAGTTGATAGTTCAATGGTTATGTGAATAAAAAATTATTATTATGTAAAATTATATTAAGAGATAGTATTTATTAGATGTAAAATGAAATATATTAAAAACAACAATATTTTTATTTTGAGAATTTCTCTATTTCGAAAAAATAGTTCCCCAAGTTTGACAGATTTATTCTACATTACAAAAAATTGAATGATATAGAAAGATTAATAAAGATTCATTATAATAAAATTATTAAGGTATTTATTATTGAAATGTAGAAAAAGAGTATATTCATAGTGGTAGAGGTGGTTTCCTTTTATAGATGACTTTTTAAGGACATGTTTCAAAATACTGATTCCCAATGGTGTTATGTTGTTATTTTTCATAGAAATTGAATCCACATTGAAAAAAACAATATGGGTTGTGAATATCATCATTATATATATATATTAATAGAAATATTATTGTGTTTATCTCAAAATATAAAAACCTGACCTCATTTAACCATAAGCATGATTACAAAATTATAACGAAAGTAAATTATTTTTATTCCAAAAATTTAAATTCACATCATTTTATAATTTGGATTTAGTGAGTCTAAATTTGAATTTGTTGGTATTAATTTAACGTCCAAATATGTTAATATTTTTCCTTAAATTGAATATATCAATTAAGATCTAAATTGTTTTAATAAAAAATTATTTATAAAAATTAACTGATCTATATACGATTTCATAAAAATTACTTCATAAATTAGAGTTAATAAATTAATATATCTCATAAAACATTAAATATAATTATAACCAACATTTAAATGTGACCAATTTAATTAATTAATATTATAATACACCATAATTAATTTCGTTTCCAAAAAATATATCACTTGTTAATATAAAATAATTATTAATTTATTCAATTAAAAATATAATTTTCTTCAGACCAAATATATTCTGTAAATAAATTTTGTAATGTTATTTTATTGAATTTTATTAAAATATATTTTTAATTAAATAATTATAATTATAATATATAATAAATAAAAAATATATTTTAATGTATTGTTATTTAATTAATCATTTTACTATTTTTCATTATTGAATTAATTATTATATTAGAATTATATTGTGTTAATATTAAAATTATTTCACAAATTCAATTTTCATATATGAGATAATTATATTAAATAGTTATATATCCCAATACAATTTGACTTGCAAGAAAATCACCAATGAATATATATATATATATATATATAACTACAATTTTACAATCAAATTCATATCTCTAAAAGATTTTAAAAGTGGTTCATATTATTATCTAATTTATTACCCAAGAAAATGCGTCATATTTATATGATTTTTAATTTTCTTTATGGATACAATTGGAATTATGGGCTTCAAGGATGATATTGGTGACTATAATTTCAACTTTTTATTATTTTTATTTAATTATAAGATTATTTCATTAGTTTTTAGCTGGTTATGTTCTATTTAGTTACCTTTAAATAAATTTAATTTCGAATTTAAAAATAAATAATAACTGAAAAAATGATATTCTCATTTTAGTTCATTGTTTTTTGAATGGAAATTTTAATTAATTCAATGTGAAATAAAAATTAAATTCTTATTGGGATACATTATACACCTATTTATATAGTTTGACTATCAATATTTCATTACTCTAATTAATAAATTAGATATATATTATCTCATTACAACATTGAGATCCTATATGGTTTCCTCATGATTATAATTCCATATTTGAACCTTAAAAGTATTAGTGGACCTACTACAAAGATAATTATTTCCATGATCTAGTATTTTTACGTTCTTCTACACATAAGAGTGATCATAATCCAAATATACTACAATGATGTCTAGTGCCTTTGAGGGGTTATGTATTTACTTCCTCTAATTGTATATATTGATCACATCAGTCCTTTGAAAATTGTACGGTGGAAGTGAAAAATGATAGGATTCCACCCAAACATGCAAGAGGACTTCAATGAGGATATTGTATCTAAGTCAAAACATTTATTTTTTCAAGATTCATAGATCGATCAAACATGGGGATAAATGATGTAATACCACTTCTAAATCATCATATCTATTATCAGATATATTATTATAAGAATAGTTCAATTTTTAATATTAATTTTATATATCACTGGTTAGTATGAATATTCCTTAGCATTTCATGAGAGTTATGACATCATGGTTGTTTACACTATCTATCATCATCCCAAAATTTTAGAGGTGTGTACATATCCTAATCAATTCCTTCATATGGATCCACTTGAATAATAATGTGACAAATACTATAATATGATAACAATTTATGTAGCTGGTGTTGATTCCAACCTACATTAAAATCCCTAGATCATGATATAAAAATATCTATCATGGTTTGATGCATAATTATACGTTGAAAATCATCTTGAGGATTGTATGATTTTTTAGATATAGTTTAAGTATCTTACTTGTTTTGAAAACATATCACAATCATTGAGGTAGATATCAATTTAGGATTAGCTAAAATTAAGAGTGGAAATACAAATAGTCTTTCAACATAATTTATCTACATAATAAACAAATTATCGATAGATAGATAATCTAAAATGTGTAGAAATTGAATCAAATTTTTAAGAAGATAAAATATAAAAAAATTTAATTACTGAATTTATGTTCTAATTGTAACACATTTATATTTTGTGGATATTTATATTTGTAAAAAAAATTATTTCATTGAAATTATTCTTTACCCCAACCACCATATCAGTGATATATATTTAAAATATTATTATCTAAAGTGATACATATCTTTATGTTATAGGATTCATGGGTGGGAATTTGACTAACAATATAATGATACATATTTTCATAAATATGTATACAATTTATTCATTAATAATAAATTGTTTTTAAAAAAATTTATATCATTTTAACCATAAAATAGGTTATTTTGTAAAAATGAACTTCCATGTGCATAACTTGGTTTTATTAACAGTGTTATCAAATTTATATTTATGAATGTGTTAAATAAAAATATTAATATTTTTTATTATATTAAATACATCATCATTCATCTTACATTTTTTACGTATCATGTAATGGAGTTAAACCCAATATTTTTATTATTATGAATTTAACATAAAATATGTAGTTTTTTTTGTTATTCACATTTATTTTGAAATGAAACATTGTTCAATATAAAAAAAGAGCCTTATAAAATTTCTTTCATAATTGGAACACAATATTAGGATTATCTAACATGAATTACTTAATAGTTGGTACAAATTAATAATAAAATTGTAAAACTTTGTTACCATGATTATGGTATGTATGCGTTTATCGGTGGTTAACCAATGAGGTAAGGTTAAAAGTATCACAAAAAATAAATATCCAATTTTATTATTAATTATAATTTTATCATATCATTATTATCTTTGAATCAATGGAATTTTAGATGAACTTCAATTTATTAAGATAATAATATATCATAATATTTTGAGAATATCAAAGTGTATCCTCCGCTAACTTATAAAAAGGAAATAGTTATCCTCCCTTCATCATAACTCTTAAGACAAATATATAGACCAATACTATCACATATCATTTCATGAAATGTCTATTAGTGTCACATAGAACTTATTTTATCAAAAAACCCATCCTGGATTAAGGATTAAGCCAAATAAGGATTCCCAATGAAGAATTATATCTCTAAACCAATAAAATATATTATATTTTTACTTTGATATGCCCATAAGCCAATTCTTTCAATAAAAGGGATTAATTTATTATCATGAATATACTGTGTTTTTATAAAAATTATTTTTCAATTTTATTCCACCTCATTCTAATCTACTGGGAAATGAAATTATCACCTGTGTGTACATTTTGAAACTGTCTCCACATAAAAATATGATTCAATTTAAATCAATGTATTTACTTATTGATGATTATGATACATTTTACTCCTTTATATGATATTTAGGAATTAATAATACTTCCATAGTAGTAATATTTTGTCTATTTTCTTATTGATCCATATGTTAGATAATCATAACATCGTTCTCGTGTATGTGTGTACTATGACATCTGCAAAGAGATGAAATTTTATTCACTTCATTATTATATAGGATATAATATAGATTTATATAATGAATATAAATGATATATATTATATAATAAATATATTATATATTGTAATTATTATTTATATTTCTTTAATTCAATGTATCAAAATGTGGAATCATCGTTCATGTGTGTGTGGAGAACATTCTTCATTAATTGAGGTAATTATTTTATCATCATGGATTTATATGAGTTATAATTAAGTGTATATCATGAAGAAATGTGATAATTATTTCATAATTAATAATATTTATAAGATCTATCTAGAACCAATGGCTAGTTACTAAAACTATCTCACCGAATCATTAATTAAAAATTTAATACTTTGTAATACACCAAAATTCAATGTTTTTTTAAATTAAGTGGGATTATTTGGAGACCTAGAACTAAGACGTCATGTGATTCTGAGGCCCATAGTGCTTGGAATTATCCATTGAATAGTGTTATGTTTTAAATAGAGTGCATGAGTAGTTTTCCTAAAAAAGTGGAATAACTCTTCAATGGGTGCCCCGATAAGAAATCTGAGGGCACCATTCTGGTCAAGAAGGTGGGGTCACACAAGGTGTGACTTATGTTTATTTGGTGCAGGCCTCCACTGAGAAATCCCTAAAATGGATTAAATTTAAATAAAATAATTAAACAAAATTATTTATCATTAAAATCATTATAACTCATTAACAGTGAATAAAATTAAAAATCTGATACCAACAATGAACTCATGAGGGTGTAATTTTTTTAGGAAGATCCAAACAATTCCTGGCACAGGTCAACATTAGAAAGTATTTTTTGGCCATAAAAAAATAATTAATGAAATTTATTTTATTTTCAATTCCTTATAACTCATAAACCGGAACTCAAATTGTAAATCTGATAGTTCCATTTAGTTTGTAAAGGTATTATTCACATTTGGAGGAGACTAACATCATTCGGTGTGGACCGACTATGAATGTTTGTTTTAGGACATAACCTTGAATAAAAGAAAATAAATAAAATTTATTTTATTTACGAATCCTCAAAACACACAATTGTGAACTGAAATTTGATATTTCAGACCACCATTGTGTTTTAATGAGACATTCACCTTATGAAGGACATAACCACGACCGACATGAGTTTAGGGAAAAATATAATTTTTGGATATTTTATAAAAAAAATAATATAGTGTAAAAATATATTTTAATTGTTTTCCTCATCGCTGAGAAGTGGAAATTCAGTGTTGTTGTGCAGTGACGAGGATATGATGAATCTAATAAATAAACCTTAGTAACGAGTCAGCGTAACAAATTTGCAACACAAGATAATAGAAATTTTATTGCTTGTTTCATTAATTAATATCCTAATAAGTAATACAAGACTATTGGAATATCCTATAATCTCTCAAAGGATTTGGTAGGTGGAAATGATGAATGATGAATGAAAACCCCTCTGATAATGAATTTCCGCACCTTGGACAATGAAGAAGATACCCATAGAGAGTTGATTCAGAACTAGAGATCAACAGATGACAACGAACATTCATCTTCAAGAAATATTCTTACCCGGGTAGGGGTTTATCTTTTTGGGAATTCAAATTCTGCGTTCTTCTATATAAAACAATGAATGTGGATCAACCCACGAACTAGTTGATCCACATGCTGCTAATTCTTGCAGGAGGATATTTTGTCTCCATGATTTCAATTAGGTTATTTGTTGATAACACCTTAATATTTTAATCCCATGTTACAAAAACACTAACTCAAAGGAATCAAAAGGAAATGAACAAGGCTACAATTCATCAGTATTTGGGCATTCTTTTTTTCATTATGACCTCACATCTTAATCAAAGGTAGAGAACCATGAGGCTGTAGGAGGGAAGACAGCGACCTGAGATGTTCAGAGGTAGAGAATGTTTGAAAAAAGGACACAAAGCGAACCCTGTGGTCCATGGAAAATAACACGGGTAGACAGCAGAGTTGGCTGCGGGTGGGTAGTGGCATTCCATGATGAAACACTGAGGCGAAGGCCACAGAAGTATATGTATATGGTGGTACAGTAGGGTCAACTCACATATAAGTAGTCATATAGCAGAGATAGATGCATCCCATGGTGTGCACTGGAATGCGGTCCAATAGGGACCACATGTGGGTTAGGGGGAAACTGGTCCCATCCAGCATGTGGAAGAACAATATGAATGCCTCCTAGAATCCGGGAGGGAAGAAAGATAGCCCGACCTGTGGGAAAGGTCAGATTTGGACTAGGGTTGGAACCTGGTTGGGTTGGGTCATTTCGACAGGGTCAGAACCGAACTAGAACCGACATGCCCATCTTCCGAAAATTGTTCATAACATTCAAAAAATATACCATGTGGATGAGCTTTTGGTGTAGTTAGAACCCTTGAAAGGATTAGGTACTTTTTAAATGATCTAATAAGTCTTTCATGGATGTTGAAATTCTATGAATTGCTTGAGTAGTGGATTCTCCTAGATTGAACCACAAAATGTGCTAGAATCCAATAACATGATGAGAACTAAAGAATGATAATGAGTTTTTATATGTGAACCTACAATCCTCAATGATATGCAACACAATTTGGAATAGATACAAGAGGCTTTGTGTTAAAAAGATACAAGAATCTCTATGTGAACCAGTTATAAGAGACCATTTCCGTACAGGCTATAAGCGTCCCTCTGTGGACTAGCTTTAAGCGTACCTATGTGGAACAACTATGATAGCCTATGAGGGGAGAGACTATGTGTGACCCATCAGACCCATGATGGGGAGTAGCTCGTTGTGACCAAACAGACCCATGGTACTTATCTGGAATCAGTACCTCAATAGTCGAAGGTGTTCAGTGTTACATCTGATAGTCCCTCATTCAATACATTATATTATACCATCGTGCGCTAATAGTTCATTTTACATAAATTATTATGTGGTTATATATATGAGAATATGTCATTAGTTCAATATAAGAGCATTCCTTAGTGGTTCAACAAATGAGTGGACCATAGTGGTCTCGGAGTTAAGTAGACCAAAGTGTCTCCCAAGGTACGGGTACCACAAAAACAAAAGATGATTCAACTCTATGACTAATAAATCCGAATTTATATATTTTGAGTTATACATGGGGTGAGTTGTCTTTTCTTTCTAGTTTTTCTATGTGGTCTTTGCATTTAGGTCAATTCATTGTTGTGTGTGGTCCCTACAAAGTATTGTGTTACACACCAATACATGGGCTTCAGCCACATGTGTTGTGTCCCATGCTAGTGATAGATGCTTCGATGATGACCTTGGTGGTCCAGAACTAGGTGGATCGTATTGAGACAGGATGGATAAGTGTACATATATGACTTCAAGCCTCTACCCTTCACCTACCCTTCAGGTATGGTCTCGATAGGATTAATCTTAGATTTTTTACCTTCATGTGTGGTTTTGGACTTCTATTCTAGCCTATTTTACATTTTGTTTGTACTATAATCTATGTTGCTTTATCTATGATAGTATTGGTTTACATTGTGATTTATTTTCTCAGTTTCAGATTTTTTTGTGTGTATTGGTTTTTTGGAAAATTCCTTCCCTTTCTGGGTATGCCTTCTCGGTGCTCATCACCAGACCCTAGCCAATGGTAGGCAGTCTTGGAGTATTAATGGAATAGGTCCAGGGGATATGTACTGAAATTTTGTTTTATAAGAGGTATTTTGTACTAGAATAACGAAGAGTCCATATATTTTTAAATGGGGAAACAATGTTATGTGTTTTGGGTTGATATTTCATGTCATGGAGTCCAGTGAAGTGTGACGGTGAACATATAAATACATAAAGACCCTGAATTCTTATATCTGACTCAGTACATGAAAAATTTGTTATCATGCGTCTTTGAATGATCTTTCATGATCGTTCTGAGTCAAGGTCATCTCACCTCGTACAATCTATTAATTGTGAGTCATCTTGATACCCTTGAGGATGGCTCCACACAGATAGCGAGCCTGGATCCTATTGTGTGACCACGAGGCTGGTCCACATTGTGATGAGGCTTCGTTACATGACCTCTTATTGGTTTGGTACATTCAGGGAGTGTAACAATGATTCCACCACATATAGGTCTGCAGTTACAACTGGCGTTACCTGTAGTGGATACACATAGGCTCATTTCCCTGAATGAGTTTCTGTGACATAGGCCCCTCAGGTTCTGAGGTGAGACCAACTCAAAGGCATCTATGGGAGGACATGAGGTAGGGACCATGTTTTCCATTTAGTCAGGGCACCATTGACCAGATGGATGTCCTAGATGAGAGCCTTCTACATGTCTCAGTAGGGTGATAATGGTGTTTTGATTACCTGATATTACAATGAGGTGACTTTTTAATATACATGACATGATAAACATTCTCTCAGAATGTCTTATTTCCTTAATAACTTAGGGCTATGCATGCACATGATCTTATAATGCTTTGGAAATACAACATGTCAGTAGATGAGTATTCATCGATGTATGCCATTCATTCTAGGTACCCTATAAATACGACACGAGCAGTGCATCAGGGCTCAGAACTCCGAGTGAGATGTGTTTTGTGATATCAGAGACATAAATATTATTTATTTCATTTCTACACGTGCTAGAGTTCTAGAGAGTAAATTTTTTTGGAATGTTCTTCAGATGAGAGGATACATCCATTGGATGTCAGTAGTGGGAAAGTAGAAAAATGAAGTCAGTCATATAGACTAGGATGTATTGGATGTTTCGAGAAGAAGTCCCAGGACATGTGATCTATTGATCTGGGATAATAGTGTGATCTAATTCAAACTAGATATATAAAATTTATTTCAGGATATGACATGGTACATCTCACTGGAGTTTTTCCAGCCCATCGTGCTGATAGTGAAATTGTAGATGGGCCATCATGGTAGAGACAGTGATAGAAAAAGATAAATATGAAGGGAGGAATATTTGGTAGAGGAGTTGGGAGAGTAGTATGAGTTTCTATACATTTTGAAATTTTACAACCACTACCCCATTGTGGTACACACTGGGCTCATGGAGCAGGACGACATTGGAAGGGGTAGCTATATGCGGCCATCGATACCCACTTGGTTGTGGATGTTTTGAGTTTTATATTCCTTGTAGTAGTGATGGAGTACATGGATGTATTACCAAAAGATGTTTCCAGGATTACCTCCCCCCAAGGATATGGACATCTACGTAATTCTACACCATAACATTTAACAAATATCAACATCAATATATTGGATTGATTTCATAGTGCTTCGTGACCTAAGGTTTTAGGTGGGAGACATACAGAGGAAGGGTTTAGTAATCCATATTGTTTGAGGTCATGTGTGGATTACCATTCCCATAAACCAAAAGGATGCAGAGAATGAGTACCCAATACCAAAGGGAATATGAAATCAATTTATCAGTTGAAAGGTGTGGCATTTTTTGGGGTCAAATGGTGCCAGTTGGATTTTAAACAGTTAAGTCAGTGTTTGATTTGCGCCCAGAACATATGTTTGCAGTGATAGTCTTTGCACTCAAGATGTGAAGTCAATACCTTATGGGAGAATGATTAGTTTTCTACTCTGACCACTAGAGTCTCAAGAATATCTTTTCTCAAAATTATTTGAATATAGCACCACAAAATTGGAAAGAGTTCTTCCAGAACCATGGCATCAAAGTATTCTATACTACTGGAAATGGGAACGTAATGGTAGATCATATATATAAGATATCAAGTTAACATATTCTGAACAAGGCCTAAATGTAGTTGTCCTCTATTGAAAAATCCATAATGGATAGAGAGGAGACATAATTTTTTTAAATGATGGTACTTACCCTTCCACTATTACAACAAGTCATAGAGGTGAAACTTGAATATACTAGCTGTGAGACAACATGTGTCCAAATTTCCATCTAGCATTCCCCTAATAAACATTCCAAAATGTAGGGAGCATGTCATCTTATTCAAGGGACACACCATAGTACTAGTGTAATTGTTTTATGAGGTGTAGAGGGTGTTCCATATATCCCCTTTTATAGTATATCCAAGTGTGGTGAAGATGTACCAGGACCTCTGATGTCAGTACTAGTGTGTTAGGATGATGAATGAAGTGGAAGAGTTTATCTAGAAATGCCTTATTTTTCATCAAGTGACTACTAAGCACCATGTTCTATCAGGATTGAAACAACCCCTCAAGGTACTAGAGTAGAAGTGGGATGTGATATCGATAGACTTTTGAACAGGCATTCCATGTACGTCTAGGGGAAACAATACCCTATGGGTGATCATATACTAACAAACTATGTCATTCCACTTCCTACCCATTCATGAAAAGAGTTCAGTGGGGATATTTGATCAACTATTTGTAGAAGATACAGTTAGACTCCATAGAGCTGCATTTAAAATAGTCTCAGTTCATGATGGGTGATTTTCATCTCAATCGTGTAAGGGATTACAGGTGTAATTTGGGACTCATCAAAACATGAGAGAAACATTTCACCCATAGGAAGATTGTTAGAAGGAGAAGTCAATGAAGACCTTGGAAGACATGGGTTTTTCATGCATTCTTTATTTTGGTTGTAGTTGGGGGGACCAACTACCGCTGGTGGAGTTTATGTACAACAACAGCCACCAATCCACCATCTAAATGGAACTCTTTGAGGCATTTGTATAGATGGGCATGAAGGTCACCATTTTTCTGGAAGAACCTAGGGGAGTCATCCATCATGGATTTGAAGATGGTACTTCCTACAACTAAGAAGGTACATTACATCCGATAGTAAATGAATATTAAACAAAGCTGAAATATTTCATATGATAATAGGAGATAGAGACTATATGAGTTCTATTATGGGGACCATGTATTCGTACATGCCTCTCCATAATGAGGGATATAGAGATTTGGCTTGGGCCGCATGTTATTTATGTGGTTTATCAGGCCTTTCCTGATATTGCATAGCGTGGGTGAGGTGGTGTACCACATGGCTCTACCGCATCCATTAGTGACGGTGCACGATGTCTTCCAAGTATCCCATTTGAGGAGAAATGTTCATGGCCCTTTTCACATCATCAAATATGATAAGGTGGATATTGAAGACAATGTGACATTCCAAGAGTACTAAGTGGACATGGAGTATCGACATGAGAGGATTTTTTCATAGATGTGCGATACCTCTAGTGAATGTTTGTTGGCAGTACGAGACTCAATATGAGGACACATGGGTTAGGGAGGCACAAATCTATGGCCAGTACCCCATAATTGTATAAGTATCCCATGTTTTGGATTACGAGGACATAAATCCATATAAAAGTGTAATGTAATACCATATAATCCCATGATTTTTTTTCCAAATTAAATGTGATTACTTCGAGACTAAGGGCTGAGACGATGTGTTGTTCCGATGCCCGGAGTTCCTAGAATGGTCTATCAGAAAATGTTATTTTGTAAATAGCGTACATGAGAAGTTTTCATAAATAAGTGTAATAACTATTAAACCATTCCCAAGATCATAAATTTGAGTTCACAGTTACAGTAATGATGATAGGTTTACCCTATCAGTTACTTAATTTGAGTTATTGGAGGACACAAGTGACAAAACCTGAAAATGGAATAACTATAAAAAAATTATTTATTAAAATTATTTATTTCCCAAATCCTTATAACTCATGAATGGTGACTCAGATTGAAAATATGTGACCACCATTGATCTTAGGAGGGAAATCCTTACTTTCGAAAAGCCTAATACTTGCCAGTGTGGGTTAAGATAGGAAATTAGTTTCTGGACATAAATAAACTATAAAAAATTTTATTTCATTTTAAAATCTGTCTAACTCATAAAAAATAAACACATATTAGAAATCTAATAGTATCATTGAGTTTGTGATGGTTTTCTTTCTTTAGGTGCTGCTTAACATTGACCGACATTAGCTGACTATAAATGGTGGATTTTGGGATCTAACCTTTAATAAAATAATTTAAATAAATGTTATTTTATTTTAGAATAATCATTACTCAAAAATAGTAACTCGGAATAAAAATCTGAGACCACCATTTAGATTTTAATGAGATTTTCTCCATATGTAGGAGATAACCTCGATCAACATAGGTCAGGGGAAAATGTTAATTTTTGAAATTCTCCGAAGGAAAAAATAACATAAAATGATATTTTTTTTGTTTTCTTCATCGTTGAGTAGTGGTACATTTGTGATACAATGCAGCAATGAGGAAATGATAAATCTCATTAATGAGTCAGCATAATTATGATACAACGCAGCATAATAGAAACAATGATCTGGGTTTCATAGATTAATAGTGTAACAAGCAATGAAGGATTGTTGGAAAAATCCTGGAATTTCTCTAAGGAATTGGTGGTTAGAGTCGACAAACAATGAGAGACATCCTCAAAAATGATGAATGCCAGTGAATCGAATGACAGTGAAGATATCCTTGGAGAGAGGATTTGAAAATCGAGATAGAAGGTTTATGACAAATGATCTCCCTCTGCAATCATTTTTCAGAGGTAATGATTTATATTTCTGAGAATTTTAATGCTTCATTATTCTTTCCGAAATAATGAATGCGGAAAAACTGATGAACATTTTGATCTTCGGGTCACTCATTCATGAGTGAGGGTGTTTTATCTCAGAGATTTCATTAGGGTTATTTGTTGATAGAACCATAATCTCCTCTTCACATGATTAAAAATCACTAACGCGGAAGAATGAGGCTGACACAACCAAGTCCCTGATGATTCTGTATTTGGAAGTTCTTATGATCTTTTAGGCCACACATCTGAATTAGCAGCAAGGAATTCTCAATGATGTATAATGGAATATGGCATGCTGAGAAGTATGGGGATATCGAATGTTCGAGAAACGGACCACCAAAATAGACCTGATGGTTCTCAGAAGATACCGTAGGTGGCGTGCTATGGGCTCAAATAGGTGGAGGCTGTAGCTAGCTGGGGCTGCTATAGTGTAGTAGGGGCATTCAGAATGCAGGTCACTGTATAGAGAAGATTTATGTGGCCAGCTTCTATGGGTCTTGTTGTGCACCGGCATGCGATCCAGTGGGAACCACATGCGGGATTGGGGGTGGACTGCCTCAGCCGAAAATGTTGTGGCCCAACCCAAATTCCATCTCATGTCCACGAAGGGGGAGAAATGTCCAAGATCACACAGGAGGCCTGACCCATGGACGAGTAGGCTTGACACATGGCCTAGTGGGCCAGGTTAGTTCTAGACCATGTTAGACCCGGTTTTGGTTGGTCCGACTGGGTTAGACTAGACCCAAACCCTACCTTCTCCTTTTAGGAAAATATTCATAACATTCGAACCCTAAACCTGATTGATGAGCTGTTTGTAGTGTTGGAACCCTAGATATGAGGTTATTCATTTGACATGATCTAACGACTCTTTCATAAAAGTTTATATTTGATGAATGGATTCTCCTAGAATCAAGCGCACAACATGCAAGAATCCAACAACTGGTTGAAACAAGAAGACTGCTAACAAGTTGGTCTAAGTGACACTATAGGACTGGATGATATGCGGCAATGTGTGGACCAAAAACTAGTGGATCTATGTCAAAAATATATATGTGGATTAGTGTGAACAAGATATAAGTGGCCCTGTGTGGAATTTCTATATGAGGGCCTGTGTGGGCCATCAATAAGTACCCCTGTGAGGATAAACTATGATGGCCTTTGTGGGGAGTGGCTTTGTGTGACCCAACAGACCCACGATACACATCATGGACAATTACCTCATTAGTCCAAGGTATTTAGAGTTACAAATGATATTATATCATTCCATACATTATATTATAAATGTTTGAGATAACAGTACCTTTTCGATACATTCTTTTGTTGTTTTGTATACGACCGTACCTTAATGGTTCCACATATGAGCATAACACAATGGTTCAAAAAATGCAATGAACTCATTGTTCCAATAGATTATAAGAACATAGTGTCTCATCAGGGATGAGTCCCTCTGATGTAGAAGATTATTCGTATCTTTGACTAAATAATTTAACTATCTATATACTAATTTATTCATGGTGTGACCTGTCTTTTCATTGTGGTTTTTTATAGTAATTCCATCGTGGCTTGGGATCCATATGGAGTATTTTGATACTCACCACTAGAACAGTTTTCCCTAAACATGTCGTTTCCCGTTCAAGTGATCAACGCTTCTACATTGACCTTAGTGGTCAGGGACAAGGAAGTTCTCATTGAGATGAGATAGACTGGTATACTTAAACGGCTACGGATAGCTTCCCTTCACCCACCCTTCAGTTAGGGTCTCAAGAGTAGAGACCGTGGAAGATGTACATTCCATTGCGGTTTTGGGATTTTGTTCTCTCAAGTTTTACATTCATATTGTATCGTACTCCCTCTAGTTGTCTTATAGAGAATTTTTATTTTCATTGTGTTCACTTTTCTAATTTAGAGTTTTGTGCATGTGTACAAGTTAAAAGAAGAATTCGTTCCCTTTTAGGATATGACATATAAGTTCTAGTCTCCAACCCCTGGCATATGGAAGGACTGATTGGGGTAGTCATGGCACAGACCCGGGGGGGGGGGGGGGTCATGACATATATTTCAATGAAATGATCATTTTAATGTCGAAATATATAATAAAAGGATAATTTTCAATTATAAATGAGTGATATATAGTATGTTATACATTAATTTAATTATTCAACATATATAATAAATATGTATATATTATATTATATATTTTAAATGTAAGACAATATTTGATGTATGTAGATTCTTAACTAAATTTACATTAATTGGGTTATTCTTTTGATTCATTGAAAATATTACCCCATGAATGACTATGGGAAATTTTATGATTTTATTATTTTCCATATCCAATTTATTCTGTAGTTTTATAATTGTTAAATATAATCATCTCAATGATAAATCATAATGTTATTGATACACTAATTTAAATGGATCTTCATTTAAATATCTTATTTTGATAGATGGTTGATTTTATACACTAATTATTATTTATTAGGTGTCTACAATTACACCATTTTAAACATATATCATTGATCAATCAAGAATTATATTATATAAAATTTATATTTTGAATTATTCCCTACATGGTACATGGAATCGATTGTTACCAAAATGGAAATGGTTTCTCATCTCACATTTATTTCTGGGATTCATATTACATATTCACCACTTGTATGTTTTTTGGTTTGTACAAATCCCATGAATGAAATGTATGACTCCTATCATTGAAATTAATGGAAATTAAAAATCCATAAAATATTTTTATGAAAATTTTATTTTCAGATTACCTATGTGTTAATAGGTTTACGTTTTACTATAACTTAGTTATGGGATTACCAGTGGTAACATTCAATAGAAATTATATATATATATATTTAAAACATATTTATTTTCCTATCATATATATTAATTAAATATTTTCTATTTATTACTAATATTTTCTGCTCTATGATAGTTAAAATGTGCGACCAAATGTTTTTAATGAAATAATGAACTTATTTCCTCTTAGTTCAATGAAAATTTTATTACAAGTCCATATTCATAAAAATGTGTTATAAAGGTTCTTATCTATAATATAAATTTCTAAATTATGTATTCTCATTAAATTTTAATATATTTAAAAATATTATAATGGAATTTATATAAATATTTTTTGAAAAGGATATATTTTACTTTTTGTAAAAGTGTAAATAAAATATTTTCTTTTAATCTATATAGCCTGAAAAAATATTTCTGGCTTCATTAAAGTTCATTAATTTAAAATGTTCATTATAGTTTTCCCATATTATTTTTATTGAATAGTATTTTATTAATAATATTGTAATTTATAGTTATAATGAATTGAAATTTTCTCTATATACTCAAAAAAGGATTGAATGATCTTCTGAGGGTAATTTTTAGAAATGTCAGCATAATTTAAATATTACAATTCTTTAATTTGTTTTTAAAATTAGGAAACCATCGACATAAATTTTATTGAAGGATAATGACGACGAATATTTTAAGTATTATTTTATAGAACTCATTTATTTTCGACAAATTAATTATCTAATAATGAAACCACTATGAAACGAATTAAAATTCAAAATTTTGTGCATTGATTCAATGCAAAATGGAATATAAAACAAATTTACATTATAGGTTATATTATATAATGATGTTATAAATGTGTTAGGATAATCTGGAACACATATGAATTGTTTTCATAAAAAGATAGGTGGTCCTGAAATTACATACCCATCCAATGCATTGGTTAAAGATGTATATCATATCAGATAATATGGACTGGAATTGTCTGTAAACCTAGGTCAGTAAGGATTAATTTCAAATTAGAGAAAAATTAGAGTGAACCATAACTAAAATTATTATGAAATGGAGAGTGAATTAAATCTCCCACAATAGTCTTGAAATGTTCATTGGGTTATGAAAATTTTGTCCATTCTTATGTGGACATCAAAATTTTATATATTATTTTTTGTATTTTTTTATCTTGTAACATGGTTTATTTTTTATATTTATGTACTCATTTTCCTTGTAATGTTTTTTAAAAGTTAGTATTCCATGATTATTGATAATAATAAAAATTAACTAATTAGGATTGATTATTTTATGTTTTAATCATGTTTAAAATACTGTATTCTTTTCATGTGATAACGTATGATAAATTTTTTAACCCTAATATTTATCCATACAGTGAATTTGAAGTCATTCTTTCTTATGTAGACTTTCATGAGAAAATGATGAATTCTTTTATATATGGTATGTATAACAAGTATTCTATTTTTGAAGAAATTTATAGAAGATGTTTATTATCTATCAAGTATATATTTATTAATTTAGTAGTCCATATTGATGTAAACCCATTATGATTCTATGGAATGTATTAATGTAAAATATAATGAATAGTTATCTAAAAAGATTAAATACCAATATATTATATTCTATAGTTTCTAAATGCAGTATCATAAATATGTTATGTTTTATGGAGATTACGATTATATTACAATCATTAAAACCATGGTAAATGTCTATGTAGATCATTTCATAATGTATTTTTAATTTAGACAATGTATAGGTTTCATTGAAAATACATCCTCATATAGACATTAGAAATTATAATAGTCTATTTTATAGATGCACCTAGTGGTAAAAACATGGATATGGGTGAATTGGTTATTAAAACAATCATATCTGCTGTATTATGAGTAGTCCTTATACTATATATCATGGTAGAAACTCATGAAGTAGAGGCCTATAAAAATTCACAATTTCATTGTGAACCGTTAAAATAAATTTGAATTGATAATGATTAAAAAATTCCAAGGATAAACCTACAGTTTCATATATCATAAAACATATTAAAAATTTTATATTCCATTAATGATAATTATTTTTTTTATTAAAAAAATATGATATTTGACTCTCCCCTGAAAATTTTTTGTTTCAAAAAAGAGATGAAAATAAAATTATGATGTTGAGAATGTTATAAGAAAACTAAATTATTTAATTATTCTATTTTATAATTGTCCTATGAAATCATTTTTGACTGGAAAAAACTATTGAAAAGTTTATCCATATCATCATTTATTAGAGTATGTCTTGAATTTAAAAACTCTTAACTATATGATGATTTTATTTCACATATAATGATTTTCTCTATTAGAGTTTTTTAATATTATTCCCTTTTATAATATTATTATTATTTCATTATAGTATATTGATTTATTTTATAGAAATTTTAATACATCACTACATAAATACAATATAAATGACAATAATATGAAATTAACATTTTATTTTCTGAGAAAATATATGATCATTGTTTTGTTCGAAAATAAAAAATAAATTTCCATTGAATTTTCACATATTTTACGTGCCATACATATTGACATAAAACCCTGAAGGCATATATATTATAATTTTTTATGAATAATTTATACATATCCCCAATAAACATGATAGATAACAGTATGGTTTTAGTTTACAAGGAAATTTGTTTTGTAATTAACTTATTTATGTAAAATTTTTATCTTCATAAAATTAATTATTTACATAACTTACCAATACAAACTCATAATAAATAGAATCATTATTAAAAAAACATGTGAGAGATTAAAATAATATGAAGGGTGAACATAGAAACCTTGATATGTTGTATATGTAGATATCCTTCAATGATTATAGGTGCGAATAATAATATAATTTCGGTATGATAAATTTATCATAACATATTGTGATAATAATCAATCAGTTGAATATACTTAATAATAAATCATAGAATAATTAAATATCCTAAAAGATTTAAAAATACATAAGTGTGTGGAATAATGATTTATTAATCATTATAAATGAGATCATAACATAAGCCTAATACATAAGTTTTTATTATACACAATAGAAATGAGAGTAACTTCATTGGTCGAGGTTCACTCCAAGTAATATAATTGTGGGAAAATTAATATAGTTAAATGAATTACAATTAAGTTTATAAATTAATTTATAAGTAAATTCCATTTATTTAATTACACAAACTCATAGATGTTTATTTACATTTTCATCTTGTAAGGTATTTACAACATTATCCTCAGTATCATAGGAGTTTAAGGCCTACATAACTGAAGGAAAACTGGTAATATATTTCAATACATATATATTCATGCTACAATATCTTAAAAATTTCACCATATAATCATATAATAACTCAAGTAATGTGAATATGATTCATTAAATGTTTATAATATCATCATAGAATATCCAGTTATAATGAAATAGAAATAAAAAAAGATTCACCATAACATAACTATACCATTAAAATGAAATGTGTTGTATAGAATCATGCTTAAATGATCATAATAATAATATTTTTAGTTCATAAGATCACATCCCTATTTATGGATAATAGTCCTTGTTGTACATTGAAAGAGTTAAAAAAATATATTAAAATCAATAATCAAACATTTACTTGAATATAAGAAAAGGTATCCTTTTTATTAATAATAATATTTCTCAAAATTTATATAATTTTAAGAAATTAATTTTTAAGAAAATAAATAAATAATGATTTAAGTTAAAATTAAATTTAGAGAATAATATTTAAATATGGGGAGTCAACTCCTGTAGTGTACATCCATATAAAACATTCCATTTATATTTTGGTAAAAAATAAAAAATCCCTTTTTTGAAAACTATTTTATCGATATCGTTTAAAACCATTGAAAATAATTTAAATTTAAATACAAATAAAATTTTAATGTCATATAAATTAATGGTAATAAAATTCATAAAACACTTTTTAATATGAAGTATTAGAATTAAAAAACACATCTTCAAAAGAGGAAAATGTAGGTATTTTCTTAAAAATAATATATCAATCATTTTCAGGCTAAATGGAGAAAAATGGTAATAATAAATAAAAAATTGTTATATTACTAAGATAATATAGAAATATATTCTATAAAAATTATTTGATCTATAAAATTTACCTCAACAAATATTTAGCATAGAAAATCCCCAAATGAAATGAGATTTTAATATAAACCCTTATTGTTATTACCATTAGGTAATTATTTTGTCTATTTTATAGTTTATGTTATCTTGGAGTGAATCCATGGATTTCATAGGTGTTGAGGGAAAAAATCAGGTTTTTAAGAGATATAACAAAGTTCATTTTTATCATATGTTCTTTAAAAAATGTTTAATAACCATGAACGCAATGTTCTAGTTTTTTACAATGTATTTTCATATAATTTCTACACTGTCTTTCAAATTGTGTAATTCCCCATAAAAAATTAAATCATATTTTATGTGGATAGTGGTACATGGATGTTTGGAATGCAGTTTCCCTAATAGTGTGGCTGAACTATGCAACCATGTATATCTCATTAGTGGTTTTATTTTCACCAAAACACTACTATTGTGGTCTTCTGGTGTTGGGGAATATTTTTATTCCACCACATATATAGTCTCTCTAACTTTTCCTTAGGGATAATTAATTTAAATATAAGCGTATTTGGACATGGAATCATGGTGTTCCAGTTGATATAATTAAATTTCTCATTGTTTTCCCCCTCTTTCATTTATCATTATTTCTTACACAATTTTTTAGGATATATAGAACACAATGGGTTATGTTTTCAAAATATGGGGTTTTCAATTATTTTTATAAATAAATTTAATCTATATAATGCATTTTAGACTTAGTTTAAGATCTTCTTAGTGGTATTATTTAAGGGATATGATATTTTGAACAAATTATAGGTAGATGTCTCAAATTAAAGGAATTTTCCATATAATGGTCATAAATTTGTAGTCACATTTTAATTGTGGTGACTATATTACCATTTATATGATTAATTTTTGGGGTGTATATCATATTTGAAAAACCTCATATATAGTGAAGAAATTTTTTTAAATGTGGGGGTTTTGAAATGGGTGTGTCTTGAATATGTATTAAGCATTTGATAAGATGATGAAAATTAAATTTTTTTATTTGAAATTTATTTATGAGTGGTTTGAGAAATTATTTTACCTTTTCATTGTTGTTTTGTTATTTTGGGATTGTGTTTTTATGAAATGAAATATGTTATAGCTTGATTGATATGAGATATTTATATTAATGATTCATCTTGTTGTTTCACAAGGAATGAAAAGAGAATGACTGAGAGGTTTGTTCAGTGGACTATGTGAGACATCGAAGGAGGATTATTAAATCTTCAATTTTTTTACAATGTAATGATTTATCCTTTAGCTAGGAAGTCCATGTGATCCTCCATATTGGGTTCAATGAGACCATATGATCTCTTTGAGTGGTCTTTGGGATGAATTTGTGAGCTTCAATTGTTTATCTAGATATTAAAATTTCTTACTCAATCATGGAAGGATTTATGGTAAAGCCCTTAGTTTCACAATACTCATACCATATTGGTGTACATGATTTATTAATTTTTTTTTCATTTTTCTAATGATATTTATTATACCCATTTTTTAATTTTACGTCTATACTGTTATATGTTTTTCCTATTTAGGATAACCATTAGTTGTACTTTATTGATATATTGAGAATATTTATCCTTATGGACTTTTATATTTATTCAATACAATTGTGGATGTTGTTTGGAAATCCATTTTTTTATTTTGATATACATAATCAAATTTTTTATCAAGGATTATATTTTAATGGGATTTTTTCAAATTTGTTTTATTTTGAAAATATTCTCAACATATTTTATTGGTTGCATGGTCAAAAGACATAAATATTTTAATGGTGGCATTCAAATAGTATTAATCCCTTAAACACCACATGGGTTAAATTTTTAAATGTTATATATAACTTTTTTTATAACATAGGATGGGTAAATGGTACAATGTAACATTAAGGATATTCATGATTATTGAGATACATTGTAATATTTAGGAGATTTGGCCTTAAAGTGAATGTATTATGTTGAGTAATTTATTCTATTTTTTAGAAATTGGTATATTTATTGTCCTTGTTTGAATTAGTACAATTTTCTGCATTTTCTTTTGAGATTACATGTATATATTTGGTAATGTTCTCCAATGTATGTTATTTATTCATTGATTATAGTTTACCCATTCCTATGATAATGAATATAAAACTATTATAATGGAAATCCAATTTTTTGGAATTTTCAGTTACATTTAAAATTGGAGAAAACATTCCCATGTACTAGTTGTTTTTTTCAGATGATTGTTTCCAGTATGTGAAAATAATGATTCTTTATTCATAAAATGTATTGGTATAGTTCAAACGATGAGTTGGATTAGCCACAATTGGATCTCTAAATAGATTTATTTTAGGATGTACCTTGGGAGAGTGGGTTAGATTTTATGATAGACCGTCAGAGCTCAAGAGCTCAGAATTAGGGAGTGCTTTTCCAACTCTTCACCATATCAGACCTAAAGATTACATGGTTTTTTTTTGAGATTCCGGTTATGTTTTGAACAAATTTTTTGTTTTTTTATTATATTAATACTATATTTTTGTGGTTATTTCCTATGACACCAATGTTGGTGGTATTATTATGGTACTTTCTTGTGTCTATGATGCATTTTTCTAATTATGATTGTGATTTGTGTCTTGTTGAAAATTCCTCATAAGAGGCCATCATCTAGGAGTATAGAGGGTATTGTGGAGAGTACCCCACATGATAATAGTCATGTTTATTTAGAAATGGCTGTTTTAGTTATTTTTTTTCCAACTAACCCATCGTTAAATTGGGTGGTATTGAGAATAAATAATCCATAGAACACAATCAAGTTTTTAAAATATAGAATCACCTAGAGTTTCATTACGATAGGGGTCTGAATGAGATTGAGTAGTTAAAGGATCACATAGAGTGGTTATTTGTTTTAATGAAAAAACCCCTATGACATATATGGTATTATATTCCTTTCATGATATATAATTACTAGGTAGAATGTTTTGGGAGTCGATGGTGTTGATGTGGAACCATTTATATGTCATTTAGGTCACATTCAAGTTATCGTTTAATCATATTTTCTACCTAGGAACACTAAAAATATAAAAGGACTGCATGTTTTTTATGTTCGATCAGGGTGATCATTTAATGACAATATGAATTACTAGATTCATCAGTTCATCAATTTATCTCTTTACCCACTTAAGTTATTATTTCATGGAGTAGCATTTTGAGATGTTCATTAGGCTAGATATTTGGACTATGCTAATTATTCAATGTAAATTGCCATATTAAGAGGTGGTTGATAAGTATGTAATGGAAAAAAAATATTTACCTCTGATTCCCATTCTCAGTGGTGTTCCTTCTATGGGTTGGAGGTTGACTTTTTTCAGACATAAGGGGGAGTGGGATGAGTCTCAAAGAGTTATTTTAATGACTGTCTTGATGTATTAGGATTAATCATATCTGTAACCAATAGTGAAATATAATTTTTTTATACATTTTAAATAAGGAAGGATAAATTAGGATATATATCCCAAATACTCATAGTGTTATCCATTAGTGTTGTTGTTTATGGAATATGATCCACTTTATACAATTGACATAGAGTGGGAGTGATGTAAGATTGAATTTTTTAAAAGGTTTAAAGGTATTGTAAGAGGATTCCATGGATAGGGAATCATGTTTTCATGGTATGGGTAATTCATACTAGTGGAAAATACTCAAATTTGGCTAATACAAAGATTATGAATGAAATAAATGTCATACTAGAAGACTCAAATTCTTAGTTATCCACTATGTAAGGTATGTTGTTTAATGATTATTTTATCTAATAAATTTTTTTCTACACCAGTTCGTCCCATAAATTATTTATATATATTGAATTATTCCATTTGAATATGGTAATATTTGATTACTTATGTCTTCTATTTTCTATAAATTGTTGGATACAAAACGGTTCATGGTTTTATGTTCCTTGAGTTACATGCAGTGGTAGCTGGCTTGGAGGTATCTTGGGACATTCTATATTTTGAAATAGACATGTTCAAACTCATTACCAAATTGGTTTGGTTTTTCATGGTTAGGTTATAGTTGGTAGTTATCAATATTGATTTATATTCTGTACTCTATAAAATAACATTGTTTTCAATAAGGGTGACTGGGATTAGTATTTTTTGAGGGATGGACTAATTTTGTCATAGATATGGTTGATCTCATGGTTATGAACATTGTTGTTTATTGAATCTGTCAAAAGAGTTCTTTGGGTCAGAATACAATGGTCATATACCGGTACCCTGATGTGTTTCTATAGTAAATATTAGGATTTCATCCTTAGATATAGGATGATTTTCTATAAATCTAAAGCATATGTTTATCCTAATTTCTCTACTATATAATCTTATGGAACTATCTAAGATGAAGGAACTAAATTCATATCCTAATTTCCCTACCATATGTTTATCCTAATTTCCGTGAATTGTTTATTTTTCAAGATTGTTTTATGGTGCACAATGGTTTTAAAAGATGAAGAAAAAATTGTAGTCTAATCGGTTGATGTTTTAGAAACGGTATTTTCTAAAGATCACATTTTTATATAATTATATTAATTTTTAGTACTCTATTACACCTTTTGATCATACTAATGCTATATATGTTTTTAATGTAATAAATGAAGAGAATATTCCACTTTTCTTTTGAATCATTATAGGTTGATTTTATAGAATAGATATTTTATTATTCAATGATGTAAGAGGATTATGATGAATATTTGAATCTTGATTTTTAGTGTTTTGAGATAGAAAAATCTATATACCAAGATTCACACTTTAATTTTTATTGATTAATAATGTTATGTTAATATTAAAATTTATTTAAAAGGTATGAGTTTCACTTTATCCAACGGATGTACATGTAGTCATATTTTGGGAGAATCCCTAGAACATGTTCCAGATCCTATGTATTCTATTTTTCTAGTCTGATATTGTAGTCATTTTTCACATGTCTTCACAATGGTAAATTTTATCTTCAACTAATTGACTGTGGAAGGGGAAAATAATCATTGATATTAGAAGTGAAAGAGTTCTTTTGAGAAGTCGTAGACTTGATTTACATTTCCTCCTATTTTGATTCAAAATATAACTCGGAGAAGTTATATAGGGTAATTTAATTCATCTTATGTGTGTTGAGATTATGTGCTAATCCTTAATGGCAATGTAGTGGAACAAAAATCAATTTAATCTATTCCAATATTATAATAATTTTCCCAGTTGTGGCCTCTATATATGAGTTTTAATGAATGCACTGGTGTTATGGAAACATCACCTCATTGGGGTAATTTTTTAATTTTTTTTCATAAGATCCTTAAGAATATTATCAAAAAGGGGAAACTAATTATTAAAAATAGAATATGTGTTTAGTACCTTTAATATTTTTATTTTATATTATAAATACACTGGTAATGGTTAATTTGGTCACTGAATCATTGAACAAGAGGATTCATATGTAGGTAGTTTGAGAAGAATTGGATGAGTGGGGCGAAATATATTTTTAACATAATCTGAGACATGATGTGAATAATGGTGGGGATGGTAGGTATTCATGTCCATTATGTAGATAACCCCAAATCTCATATATCATGTGAGGAATAAAAGGTATTATACAATGTGATCTATCATAATATAAGTTATTTAATTTTTGGGGAGGCAATGAGTGATTTCTCACAGTATTCTAATAGATCAATTCTATTTTAGAACTAAATGGTTGTTTATTTAGGATAGATGAATGGGCTTATTCTCGAGGAATTACATTATAGTCAGTCATTTCAACATAGGGATACCCAAATGTTCTATATTTTGAGATCCTAGTTTTCATGTCCAGAGATAAGAAATATTATGGATGATTGTGTTTTTATATTCATGGCCTTATAGTGGGTCAATGATGAGAATCATAGACCAAAATAGATATTTTAACCTATTTAAAAGCCAGTGAAGATGTGGTTTGAGATACATATGGATTTTTTGATCATGATACCTTATAATCCATGTATAAAAGATCCCAAAGGGTTGATTTTTTACTATCTAAAAAAGTAATCCTTTTATTACCCATCAGCAATTGATGAAGAGTGAGTGCCATATATGCACATATATTATAGATTTTATTCCCCTTCTTGGTGTTCTATTGGCGATAGTATCAAACTGTGATTTCCATTTTACATTAATATATGGAAAGGTACAGTATTAGGCTTTGTCACCATGTTTATTTTTATCACATCATACCACTTATTGAGGGATATCTAGTCTGACCAGAGAATCTAGTGTTTGGGGGGGGTGTTGGGAGACATATGTCAGATTTAGTGCATTCATGGGAATTCCCCATGAGATTTTATGTGTTATTATATGACAAATATTATAATTAATCAATTAGTATGGTCTTATTTGAGGTTTTACAGGGTTAGTCATGTTGATCCCTAAAGTGCTAGGCGAGGTGGGGGATCATCCTTTTTTAGCATTGTCAAAGAGATGATTGAGATATTATATAATATTCAAAAATATTTTATGATAGCACAAATTATATACAATATATATTTATATTTTCATTACAATTAATTCTTGTTTCATGTTAGTGATTATGTTTTTCAATAGTTATTAGTTATGTTGGGTCCCTAACACTTATGAAATAAGTGGAAAATATTGTGATGATATTTCAAGTAACTTCATGTTGTGCATTGTCCTGGGAATGTAGTTAGACAACGGGATATTCCCCTTGTTTGAACATAATAAATTTAATCATTAGTGTTTTCGATCTAAAGAGATTACATAAAGACACATATAATGTGTTAGAGTGGGACTATTTTAAATTATATTATGATACTACCATTGTGGGTGATATAGTTTGTGTTGTGGTTATTCAAGATATGTTTCCTTCTGAGATTATGATCACATGGTCATGTGTTCACTAGATATATAGAATAGATACACATGAGTAATACAAGATAGATGGTTGGATAAGCAAGATGCGTCCCAAATAATTTTATTCCAGATAATCTACAGGCCATTATGTAGCATATAAGTGTCATTATGTGTAGTTTTTGACATTCAATGGAATAATTAAATGTATATCTGTTAGAAGTATATGTATTTTATTTTTATATTTGATTTCATTGTTTCATGGGTTAAAAAATGATAATTTTTATATGATATAGAATAGTAAATAGTTTGAGAAAATTTGTATAAACTTTGAGGAATCCATGCAAGGGGAGGTTCTATTATTGATAGTGTAGTTTCACTTGGTTTGAGAATGATCTGTAAAAACATAAAACCCCTCAAAATATTGAATTCCAAGTTATTTATATTGTGGTTCCACATGACTGGATGAAAATATTTCAAACTACGATGTCAAACCATGTGAAACCAAAAAACTTATTAATATTTATTATTTTACAAAAATACATACATATAGTTCTTATTGTTTTAGGTCTTATTTTCCTCCCCCATGCATTTATCACCCCCACCATGACTACGAAACCTATCCATCTACTTATTGGTGTATATAATATTGGAATCAAGAAGATATTTAAGGTATATTGATTTATCATTGATTTCATCTTACTCTTCCACTTGTTGACATTTTTTCATAAATTTTTGTGTAGTTTTTTGAAAATCGCGGTGTGTGTTTTCTAAATATAGTGTTTTTAATGGAGTTTTTGTTTGGTATATTTCTTCTCAAGTTCAAGATTCATCTTTCTACATCATTCGGGTGGTATTATTCAAAGAGTGATATGGTTTAGACAAAATCTAATGAATTTGTCTCTATTTATTGGTGATTTCCTTAGTATAAACATAAATTTCTGTTCAACTTTTTTAATTAATTTTTAATATAAATTATTTATTCGGGTGGTTTATCCCATGTTTAATATGTTTTTATGATTAGATTGATAATTATATGGTATATTGTTGGGGGTTCTCATATTGATGTGTCTTATATAACCATCATGTGTTTGTTGAAGTGGTTCAAATCATCTTTTTTATTTTAGATATATTTCTAAAGTATTTCATAAAATTATTTTACCCTTTAATGTGTGTTTTATTAACAAGGAATTTTTTTATGAATTTTTTAATGTTATACAATTATTGATATAGGAAATTCATTATTATTTGTTTTCATGGAGTAACACATGGGTAATCGAGGGTATGAATGACAGGATTGTTCTATTGACCATGTGAACCTTCATTAGAAGGATAATACGAGCCTCTATTTTTTTTACAATTGACCAAGTCAGACTTTGGGAAGGTTGTTTTTATGATATTCTATGTTGTATTTCTGGAGACCATGAGTGTTCATAGGGTTGGGATATGTTAAAAATATTAGAGGTTACATTACTTATCTATCTATAATACTTGTTATTTCAAAAAATATTGGCTTTATGGTTAGTTCCCTATGTTTACATTTCCTGTTGTGGATTTTTTACATGTTTTTTTTATTTTATTATTTCCTTTTTTATTTAATTATATATATTATTCTCGTTTTCCATGATCAATTTATATGGGTACATTATGATGATTTTTTCAATCGAATTTATTATACCTGTTTTATTATGATGAGAATATTTTTCTTGTATCCATTATTATTAATTTTATCCACATTTAAAAATTATTTTTAAAAACCATAACGTGATTTTAAAAAACAAATCCAAATGGGGATTCATGTATTATTTCGAATGGTATTTTTACAACGTGGATTAGTTTTGAAAATGATTTCAAACATGTTTGTTAGTCTAATAGGTAAAATCCATAAAAAGGTTCAGGTTGAAAAGCTTCTAGGATTCATGCCTAACACCATTCATGGACCGATTGGGTAGTTTTCAGATTTTTAGGACACTAGTAGAAGGCACCATGTACTTGGGTGTCCCTTATGGGTTACTATTGTGAAATTATGTGTGGAGGAGATATCATCTCACATGTATGGACACACATGGTGTGGTTTTTACAATCTTTCAATCCTTATTTTGTTGTACATGGGATATAAATAAAGTTTTATGTACTTATATTTTGGTGTTTTTTTAGATACCATGTATATTTTGGGTTATTTCATTCATTTTATTTGATGAATGCCTTTATTTAGGGTATACACTATCATGTGTTGTTTACTCTCATATTTTTTCAATTGTTGTCCAATTTTTAGGGATGGTTATTTACCTAGTACATTTGATAAAACCATTTTATACTTCTATTTTGGAATACCTAGTGTCTATCAATAGCTCATTGAAATCAAGAATGAGCCTCAAAAATTTTAAATGGCTTGCTCTGGTGATGTTATGGGTCATCCTGAGTTAGTTTATCAAAAATAACTTGTTCGTAACATTGGAATCCTAACAGAAATGATTTAAATAAAATAAAAAAAAGAATTAAATACAATGAGTTTAAATAAATACATTATAATACATTTTTAAGGGGTAGTACATACGCCTCATTAAAAAATATAGGTGTAAACCACATAATATATACAAAAAGATGACTTGATATGACAAAACCTTCAAACATGGGAAAATTAATTTAATATTAACTTGAATGAAATATAATGAATTATACCAATAAATTCATGGAATTAAAATGTATACATCATATAACATGTTAATGTGGGCATATGTACACCTTATAATATTGAATAGGGGTATAACTTCAATATTGTCTCAATAGAAAAATACTAAGAATAGAATCATTAAAAACATAATTTCACTAAAGTGGGAATTTATCATATTTGGGATTATTTGAGAATGTTTTAAATCCAATTAAAACCTGAGAAAATACATGATATCATAATCATAGGTCATTTCCCAGATATTGATTAAATAATATAGTCAATGAAGTGGATGTATAACCCAATGAATACAAATTTTGTTAAAAAACCCACTATTTCAATCACCATCTTGTGTCATCTAAATTAAAATATTTTGTATTATATATATATATCCTTAAAATATTCATAAATCATAGAATATTATTCATTTTTTATAAATTCCAATTATCCAATCTTTAATAATTATGCATTAAAATGGGAATTCATATTAAAACTGTACTATTATCCATGCATGTTTCAGTCCAATGGTTATATTAATTAAATTTTTTTTTGGTTTTATAATATATAGAATCGTAATAATCACAAAATTATAGTATATATTCATCGTATGCAATTTTATCACAATTCAATTAATGTTTAGATGAAAAATTAATTGTACCAACTGATAAAGTTTGTATTTCTTATGTAATTGTGTGTGATCTCTCCACTTTTCACTGGATAGAATGAATTAAAGGAAGATAATATTTCACAATTAATGATTTTTATTAAATAATAAATAATGTATAAAATGATTTTATAAATCCGTATTACTATACATGTGAAGGTTCAATAAAAAAATAAATAACATTTCATAGTGAAATTTGTAGTCCACTCATACGCATGAGCGGCGTCATCGATTTACAAAGGATGGGGATCTAATAAGATTGAAAATATATTAAAATTAAATAATAACAATTATATCATAATTATAAACTATAAACATGAATTATATCATATCAAAAAAACTGGAATGATTATGAAGGAATACATATCACACCCCTCCATGGAGGTTGTAGTCTATATATACGCTCGAGGGATACGTTCATTAGAAATTTTTTTAGAACGAAGCTAAAAAATAGTTTTATAAAAGTCATAATAATACATAATTATATTAATCATACTTTGTATACTAATAATTTTGGATATAATTCATTTATAATAAATAAATATATTGAGAAAACATTGAATGAATCGGGTCTGATAATTCTATCTTATATGATAGACATATCTTGGCAAACATTTAATGACATCAGTGAATTTTATTATAGGAAGATATGAAGGTATGATAGGATTGTAATAACGTTGAAATTAAAATTGGTTAGTTTGTTGATAATAAATAGGTCTCAATAATTTTGAATAATGTATATGAAAATGCTTCTTTTTATACGTGTTTGAATATAGGAACATGGAATTACTAAAATGATTCTAAATATAATGAATGTATTTATTAGTTATAAAGTTTCAAAATAGAAACAAATTATAGTAAAAATATTCTAATCTATAAATAGTATGAACCATTAATGTTTATAAATGTTTTGGTGCCATTTTTTACATTATCTTTTGGATAAACCCATCTCATAAACCATTTTTAGCCTAACCACATCAACAAATTTAATATCATTCTGTAATTGTAAATTTTATTATAAGTTGACTCATTGATTATTATTTGTTTATAAATGAATATTCATTCCATTTACCATTCCACTTATCCCCATGATTTTTTTTTCATTTATTTAATTCATACAATAATAAATTATGTAAATAAAAATATGATATAATTGAATTTTTAATGGCTATAAATTTAATTTCTCATCAATGAAACTGAAAAATAAGTAACAATATAATATAGAAAATATTTATATATTTATAATTTTTATTTACATATTAAATTCTTGGAGTATTATAATTCATACAATATATATTAGTATATTTTAAAAATAATTTAACATTTTTTTAACAACTTCTTCATTAATTTAATCAGGATAGTGTAAGAATTTAAGGTAATTATATCATAAATAAAAATTTAAAATAAATTAATATCCCAAAAAAATGTACTAATATTATGATAATTATTTATAATTTTTTATGAGTTCATTTTATCCCAATTAAAATATATAATAGATATTAAATGAAATATTGTGTCATTTGTTAATTTTAAAATCATAAAAAATATAAATTTCATTATCCATTTTTTCTATTAAACATAATATATTTAATACGTAAAATTATATTCAACAATTATAAACATACAATGAATTAAATTATTGGTTTTGGTATATTTTTAGACCTTATTATAAATTTTTTAACATGTTTTACCTATACCTTGATGGAATGTATTTTCAATAGATAATAATCATAATAACATAAAATAAAAGAAACATATTTAAAAAATATCAATAGTTTGATTAAAAATATTGAATATAATCATTAATATTTAAATTATAAAATTATATATAATAATTTTTTATTTAAAAACAGAAATCAAAATTAAAATAAGTTTTTGAAAAATATTTTCTTAATCAAAAAATTATAATTTTTTTTAAAAAACATTAATCTTGAATTAATTATATTTAATTAAATTATAACTAATTAATAGATATGTAAGATAATTTAGGATACAATTAAAATGATTATTGGACTTTACATTGGTGTATTTAGTTAATAAATTTACAGTTTAATATAAATCACTATTATTCATTATCTACCAAAAAAAATTTATATAAAAATCCAAAAAAATCACCATTATATAAAATTAATATTATGATATATAAATTCAAATTAATTTACTCAATTAAAAATTCTAAATATGGATTAATTTATTTCTATTATATTCTAAGAAATAAAATGAAAACCAACATTGAAGGACATAAATGTTTTAGGAAGAAATATATTTTCAAAAAATTTGTACTTATTTATTATGAACAATTCAATAACATTGAACTAATTATATATATATATATATTTAATAATATTTTAAATAACATTCAAACATGAAAATTTGACATTCAGATTATAATATATATCATATTGTTTTACGATCTCTATTACATGTCAAACAAGTAATCAAACAAATATATTTTATTTAAATAGAAAATTATTCTAATATATTACTTTGTCAAATTCTACACCCCAAAAAATTTCCATTCTAATTTATATTTTCGTAGAATAGATTTATTATTTCGTGAAATATAAATGAAATATTATATATATTCTAGCACACTAACTAATTTCATGTCATTAATAGGAATGTAAATATATAATTTTTTTGAATTTATATAACCTAATATGAATCATAATAATTTTCATGGGTTCCAAAAAATATTATTTGATAGATGATCTATACATTCCAAATATGACTTTATATATTTCCCTTCCCCTAAATTATGATTTATAAATCTTATATCATCAGTTTTGAGAAAATAGATAATATACATACATTATTTCTTTACATTTCATAAGAACATTTTAGCCTAAAAGATATGATTCCATGAATTTAAACAAATATATCATGTATCATTCAATTACATAAAAAATTAGGATTATTTTTTCAATTTATAAATTACTAAAATTAACATTCAATGGATTATAACATGAATAAAATAATAACATGTCATTCCTTTTGTCTTTACATATTTACAAAAAAGCTTATCACATGTTGTTAAATAAGGATAGATCATCATATAATGAGATATAAAATAGATCATTAAAACCACAATAATAATACTAAATTTAAAACAGAAAACATTTATGTGATTTTTAACCTTTATAATTTTATAAAATATGTTTGAAGAAAATTACAAAACAAATTATTGAATTTATCAAATATTATTTCCAAGATCATCCTTAAAATTTCCCCCCAAACAACATAACATTCCTCATAATGTCAAATACAAAAATAATGAAATCTAGGATCAAATATTCCCATAATATATGGTGATTATATCCAAAAATAACATCAACAAATATAATTCCACAATAAAATCATATATTCTTCACGAAATTAACCCAATATTCTTTCCTCAAACTAAATATGCTTCAATCACATAATATTCCCTATTACAGTTTAATTATTTTATATTATTTTAAATAACGTAGTCAATAAAATCAAATTACAATTTTGTCATTACATATATGAAAGGAATATGTTAAAAATGTGAATAAAAATTTATCCCAATTAGATGAATTACCTCATTAGAAATGATCATATTACCTCTAACGATTGTCAATAACATTGAATTATCTACATAAAATATAAATTAATTATTTCTTAGATGACATTTATAATAAAGTCTATAGTAACCCAATGTATTTTATTCTCATAAATGTTTCCAAAATTTCATTGACCATCCAAAACTCCAACTGCATAAATGCTAAATTTTGGCATATATTCATATAATAATATAGTCAATCATTGAATTTTTACCCCATGAAATTATTTTTCAATATCAATGCCTCATTTCATTGGATTTCATAGTTCATATCTAATGAATTTTCATTTCTCAAGAAAATGAAAAGTGCCAATAATATATAACATTGGATTATCTAAATTTTTGTAAAATCATAGAACAACTCATTAAAAGAATATTATGAATGAATAGATACCAAATACATCCATTCAGAGTTGTTTCCCTAGATTTATTAATGCGACATCTTCACCATCAGTTTAGTAACCTTACAGCTTTGGATTTATCCACAAATCCATACTTATTTATTTAAAATAACTAATTCTATACATCTATACATAGGCTTATCCCAAGTAGTGAAACTAGTGTTTTATAATATTAGTATTAATGTTTTACTAATCATTCATTGATAATAACTATAGGTACCAAACCCTAATATACACAGTTATTTAATATTAATAATGAATATTAAATATTTATCCTAAATTACAATTCCTAGAAACTATAAAGTTTTGTATACATGGAAACAAGAATTAAAACACTCCTGTTTTATAAAAACCTCCGTGATCTCAAAGTGAAAAATTGAAAAATGATTCCCATATGTATTCATTACTCCTGTTTTCCTTCTTCATAATCTTAGATAATATTTTATTATAATAATGTGTTACCAAAGATTCTCAATAAGGTTAAACAGATTAAATATTAACCAAATATCAACACCATGCACAATATAATGATAATTGTATGAAAACATAAACAAAAGATATTATAACCATACCCAATTGGTCAAATCTAATTTATCATAAATCATGTTATTAATATTTCTCATAATAAAAGTCCAATCAAAAAAGTGTAAAGAATAAAAATTAATCAGTAATTTTATATATAATATATAATAAGAATAATACATATGTATATGGAATATTGATAAGAATTTTAATTCACTTATATAATTATAGTTCACTCCCAAAAAAAACATTGTGATCAATTCCCCTTAAAATAATTTCATACGCTATAATTTCTAAAATTCAATTAATATTAGTATCTATATATTAAATTATGTCCTCAATTATTATTTTTTTAACTTCATCTCATGTTTAAAGAGTATCATATCAATTTTCATTACCCATGTCTTTGAAGGGATATATTATATTATTCCGCCTATAATACAATGGAAAGAATATGTATTTGTAACATAATATAAATAAATCATCATATCATTATATTATAAAATGAGAAAAGAATACATGTTTAATAAAAAAAATTAATCATTTCACCATAGTATAACACATGGAAAAGAATTGAATTTCATAAAATTTTCAATGTAGAATAATTAACCCTTGGGGATGAATGAGTTACATAGAATCAACACATTTTTATAATCATTAAAATTTATTTAGAAATGAAAGAGGTATCATATCATAAGTTTATATCCCTAATGAATCATAAAAATTTATCAATATTGATTTTATTAGAGAAATATTCCTTTTAAAGAACATTAATAAAATTCAATGGTGAAATGAAAATGTTTATCATTTTTTTTGAAAAAAAATCTGTGATTATTGAGAAAACCATTTTATTTGAAAATCCCCATGGAAATTTTTAATTTAAAGGTCAATGAAAGGAAAGAAAATGATTCTGGGTAAACCTATTAATTCCATATAAATTAACAATATTTCATTAACACATTTAAAAAATGTATTTCTAGGAATATATATATATATATATTACATTTTTAAACATATTAAATCGATTTAAAAGTATTGAAAAAATTTGTTTCATATAAATAATATATATATATATATGAAACTTTATAAATTTTTTAACATCATCTACATCAAGGAAAATTTTCACTTACCAATAAGGAAATAAGATCACCGTTTATTAAAAAAAATATCATAATCATTATAAGTACCAATGATGGAAAATTCTACATATACATAAATATTGAAGAAATAATAGAAGTTTGAGCTTATAAATGGGGTTTAATATATGATAACCATAAAAGATCACCCAATGAAAATATTTCGTAGGTATTCTTGAAATGAAGTGACATTTTATTATAAAAAATTACCACTTTACATAATTTTGAGTCATATCCCACATAATAGAAATATATTAAGATAATAATTTAAACAAAAAAACTATAATAATAATAGATATATGAGATTTCAATAGGGTTGTAGATACAACCAATAAATAATGGTAGGTCTAAAACATAATATTTGTCCCATATAAGACGTTTTGAGATTATAAAACTTTTCACATGGTATCATTCAGGAAAAGTAAACATTGATATAATAATAAACATTGTATAATTAAATACTTTTAAATAAGTAGTATCCGTGAAGAAACATTTCAAATTAGATTTATTAACACCACATAAGAATAAATTATATCATAAAAACAAACGTTCACAATTGAAAAGTATTGATGTGAAGAATCATATGAATATTACAACAAATTTATTAGAGATATTTATTGAGGTGATTCGGTGTAGCAACTTAAAACGACATAAATAATGTTGTAATAATTTATAATATTACAATTGATAATTTTACACAAAACTATTTCAAACAATAGATGGGGTTTTTGATGTTAAATCCCATTGAATGAATGTATTGTTTAAAAAACCATTAAGCATTGTATCCTCTTACATTATAACCGTTAAAATATATTTCAAGAAAAATATATATTTATTAAAATGAAATTTAGTAAAAAATTATTAAATAAATTGTTACTAATCATTCATTTATAATTTCTAATTATAATTTCATTATTAATTATACATTAAAATTGACATTCGGTTTAAAACTGGTCTATTCTCCATTGATGTTTTAGTTCAATGGTTCATGATCATGCACCATGGTCATGGTTTTATCGTATCTAGAATCATAAATAAGAAATAAGTATGATATTTAATAACCACATAAACACTGGTAATCATTTGTATAAAATGTAGAAAAAAATGAACTATATCACATTTTAGAAAAGGTAGTTAGTATGCGCTGACAAGTGATGCTTCCATTTTATGATTGATGGAATAAATTTTGAAAAATAATAATTTTTCATTCAGTGATAATTTTAATAATATAAATTTAATATATATTATTTTAATATTTCATTTTTACTATCCATGTAAAGATTAATTGAAAATAAAATTACATCGCTGTATGGATGTTGTAGTCCGCCCACACACACGAGCAACATCAATGATTTCTAAAATATTGAAATGTAAAAAGTTAGATATTATATTCTAATTAAATATTAAGAAATTATTTCATAAATATAAAATATAAACACTATATCAATCATAATAGAATACAAGGAAATATTATGATGAAATAGGAATAAAATCTCTATATGTAGGTGGTATTCCACACATATTCCCAAGCAGTGTATTCAATCTCCATAGACTTTTTAGGAAGTAAAAAATTGTATTACCAAATTAATTATCTAATCTTATTATATTTATGATAGTTTAATAACCATGTTATGATAGATTCAATATATTTATATGATGTATAATAAAATACATGATTTGAATTCATCGGGTATGATAATTACATCTTTATTAAGAGATATCATTTGGATTGAACCATAAGGGTTCATATGATGATTTTCATAAAAGAACATAAAGTCTAGAATTTTTGATTGAAATCAAGTAATGTATTATTGAAGTTTATAGTTGATATAGAGTTAAAAAACATTATGAATAATGGAGGGTAGGATGATTCATTTTGTATGCGAGGAAAAAGGAATATTTGGAATTACATAAAATATTTAAATATAAATAATTTATTTCTCAAAATTAATAAGTCCAAATGGAAATTTATATTAACAAAATCAATTTATGGTCATTCTATCATTAGTCAATAAATGTTTTATTGTCATTAGTGGAATTTTAAACCACATTACATTGATTAAACCATTCATTAACCTTTATTTACATTAATTGTATTATTTGGTCCATATATTCCATATTCAATCATTTTCCATTGAACCTGTCCTCTTGAATATCTTTTGTATTGTTTAAATATTTTTAAAATAATATTATAAAATATATAATATCAGAAAATTCATTATTTGGACATTTCATTTAATTTTAATTTAGTGACAATAATTAACAAAATGGAATTTAATAACAAAAAATTTAAAATATTAAATATGTTATAGTGTCCTATAAAATTAATTAAATAATACTATTCACAAAAGTAATATTATATTTATTATTTATAAAAACAATTATTCTAACCTTCATTATACTTGTAAAAGAACTCTATCATCATTTCATAATCATTTTTTGTATTTATATCATGAATAAAAACAAAAAAAATTAATATCAACTAAAATTTATTAAAATTATAGAAAAAATAGATAATAAATGATAATATCACTTTTTTCCAGAGAAAGTATATTATTACTAATAAATGCATTTGATTAATATTTTGTTATTTTCATAAATTGAAATATTTTAGCTGTATCAATGAAATATTACATAAAAATATCACGTATTAAATTTTCAGATGGTTATATACAAATAATTTTTATAAAGTTAAAAAATAAAATCTTTTGGTTTCCTTTGATACTATATCAATATTTTTAACCATGTTTCATCAATTTCAAACATAAAAATGGTACGCATATTTTTAATTATTAATTTTCATAATAGAAAAAATGATAAAAATACAATATTTTAGAATCGTGATTCAAAATAAGAAGATTATTATTAAGTATTCATTTTCTATAATATAGAAAATAAAATAAATTTATATTTTATGAAACACAAAAAATCGGTTTTTAGAAAACAATTTCTTATGGAAATAAAATATTATTCAAAATTCTTATATAATGATGATTCATATGTAAATAATGTTATCATATCATATTTAAGGAGTTTAATGTGAAATTTAGAAAAAATTATAAACTTGATGAAATATTTAATTTTATATTTTAATGAAAAAATAAGAGCTTTATAAAAAAAATTTATTTTTCAACAATCAGTAAATAATAAAAATTCACTTAAAAATTACAAAAACATATCCATTTGATAATATTTATAAAATAATTCCAAAAAGAAAGTATTATTCCTCAAATTAAATTTATAAAAAGGTAATAAATTATTTAGAATTTACCAAAAAATATAATAAATATTAGTTCCTCAGTGAAAATTTTCTTTAGTTAACTTGACTATAATAATAAGAGGGTACTTATTAATTATCCATTAATGATTAAATTATATTTAATATATAAATATACCGATATCTCATAAATTGGATAATCCCATTCAAACCTTTTAATTTAATAATTTATTCATAATTTATCAATTTTCCACTTAATCACGGCGTTGCATGTTATGAAATTTATCAGATTCCTACAATTTATTTAAAGAGATATATATTCTAAATTTAATGTGTGTTACAATATTACCTCTTTATGGGTGATATTTACATCAAAACATTTTGGTTAAACTCAATAATGATTGTATACCTATTTCTCAGCATTATTCATATATATATCCTCAAGACGTACCTAGTCATCACCCAAACCACATTTTATGATTTCAATAAAAACACGTATATAGTGATACAAAGATTTCATCATCTCAAAATGATATATCTCTATTAAGATGTTTAAATTGATGAAGAAAAATTAGAGAATCGTGATAATTGATTGATACATCATATTACATAACAATATGGGGAACCTTCTCTTTTTGATAAAATGAAAGATGATTCAATTTAAAATTAAAATGGTTATTTTGAAAATAATAGCATCTTAATCAATATTATGTATTCACTAACACATATTCGATACATGATTCATCTACTATGCAAGCCTCTCTAATCTTCCATGATTACACTTATTTCAATATAATGGTAATTCATGGTCATAAAGGTGGATATAAACAAGAAAACTGGTAGTATAATGTATAGTTAACGTTTGGATGGTCTCCGGGTGGATTTTTGATAGGTGGGGAGCAAATAAACTTTTTCAGAGGGTTCACTATAATGATATTTACATTGTAGGAAGAGGTGTTGAGAGATTTCCAATCATCCTGTTTGGCGGTACATCCTAGAGTTGAAAAGATGTAGTAGGACCTCAAATGTTTATACTAATGGCTAGGGATGAATAAATTAGTGGCTGAGTTCATTTCATAATTCCTCACTAGTCAGCAATGGTGGGCCAATCATCAGGTTTAAACAGGCATGAACTAACCACTCCATGTACCGGTGTGGAAATGGTATGGTATATTAATGGACTTTGTCATGGGGTTAACACATACAGCCAGGGCCCACTACTATATCTAAGAGATTGTTGACTAACTCACCAAGTCAGCTCACATCCTACCCATCCAGGATTAGGGAACGGTAGTGGGATTGAGATGCCTCTACGTCCTAGAGATATAGTGTCTTCACGTGGTTCCTTTGAAGATTTTCATAGATCGTGACACTCACATTACATCCTATCATTGTAAGGGATTGCATAAGGCATTCAGGATGAAACTGTGCTTTATCAAAAATAATTTATCCCAAAAGGATGGTAAGAAAGAGGGGACAATACAGAACATAGTGAAAAATCTGTGTGCTGGCATACCAGATTTTGGTCATAGTTGGGAGGACCCCCTACTACTAGTGGAGTATTTATAAAAATCATCTATCACTTTATCATTTGCATGACACAGTTGAAGCATTGTTTGAGAGACCCTGTAGTTCAACCCTATGCTAGACAGACATAGTGGAGTCGACACTAATTGGTCCTGGTATTTTATGGGCTACCACGAAGAAGGTAATGATCATCCAATAGCGGATTAGGACTCACAAAGCTTGAAGAAGTATTATAAAGACAAGAGATAATGATAATTGGAGTTTGAAGAAGGAGATCATGTATTCCTTTGGGTCTCACCCCATAGATGAATACATAATTTGGTCGGGGAAGCAATCTATCTATGATGTTCAGTAGACCTTTTCTTATATTTAGTATGGTGGGAAAGGTGGTTTGACCCATTTCTCTTCTCCACATATACATTGGATGCATGATGTTTTCCATGTATCGTATCTGAGGAGGTTCATGCATGATCAATCACACCTCATCGACTTGGGCGAGTTAGAAATTTTTGACGGACCGATGTTTGCTGAGTTCCTGGTGGAGATAGAGGATTGGAATGAACTATTCCAATGTGGGTGTTCAATTCTTCTGTTGTTTGTTTTGTGGCAGAACAGGAATTTCTAGGAGATCACATGGGAGCAGGAGGCTCAGATTATTGATCAGTACCTTGATCTCTTTGACTTGTTTTTATTTTGTCTTTTTGGGACATAAATCCCTATGGGTGGAAAGATTTAATGTATTTAAAATTCAATGTATTTTCTTAAATAATATTGAATTATTTTGAGACCACACGCTTTGACAGCATGTGATTCCCATACCCAGTGAGCCCAGGATGGAATTTTGAACATTGTATAATATGCTTAAGTAAACTTGTGAGCACATATTTCTAACTTTTGAACGAGTGCTCAAATTGAAAATATGAGTGAACCATTGAATTTAGAATTCATGAATTCTATTACAAAGAACATTTCTTCAGCTATAAAATTCTAATAAAAAATATTATTTATTTTACTTTTCGAACAATAGTAAACTAACATTAAAAATTTATTCTATTTTCTTTTCTCATATGTTGAGCGGAAGATGACGATGCTGTAGTGAAACGTTGATGATCATTAATGTTTTTCATTAATGTCTCATTAAATCAATGTGTAACAACAAATTAATGACATGTAATAGTGACTTTGTTTCATAAATTAAACTTCATAATGACACGATTTTGCAACATAACAGAAATGATGTGACATATTTTCCATTATTTTTTGGTTAAAGCATGGGTGGAATAATGAAATTGAGCATCAAGGATTCTACGACGTTCCTCTGACGAAATTTCTCTGCAATGAATAATGAAAACCAATGATGAACATCAAACATCTTTGATTCACCTCAAATAATGGAGCCAAAGTTGATGAATGATGTTGAAATCTTGAAAACTACTGGACGAAACATTGTGGCATCAAACGTAAAAGAGGTAAGGATTATTTATTTTTAAAGGTCTTCCCCGTTCCAATTTTTTTCAATAAACAATGAACATAGATCAACCCACCAATAGAGTGATCTTCAGATCACGTGTCCTTGTAGGATGGTACCATTATTTCATATTTCTCTATCCGATATTCAAATATCACTTGTCATGATTGAACTAAAACCCCGTAGGATCTTTTCTTTCTCTAAACCTCTAATGTGGTCAGTGAATTTCGACACATGCATGGCCTGAGCCACTCCTCCATGTGCTTTCATTGTGGCCTCACTATCATTGTGTAAGAAAGATGATTATGGGGACAATAGAAGTGAATAATATGTTCCTTAGAGAGCGTAGGTGCAGGCGACACGATTAATGGACCACTAGGTGGCGTCGGGTTGTTCACCAACCTATATGTCGTAGTGCTGGTAGCATCCTCCATAGGAAGAGGGGGAATCAGGCTCTTTGGCACACTGACGTGGAAGGGGTCTGTGACTAGATGGACACTGTGGCATAGGGGAGACATGATGCTCGCTGGGCACTACGTGGAGGGACGACCCACATCTGGGTTGTTCGGGCAGCTGGTGACCCCTGGTCCCTCGACCATAGTCAGAGTGCCCCGTGCGTTTTCATGGTAGCTAAGCCTAGGCGTGGTAGTCGACTGTGTCCAAGCAGGACGGTGCACGACTGACCACCCATGAAGCTTGGCTCTGGGATGGCAGGTCATGCCCCCAACCATTGCGACAGTCCTACACTGGATGGCCGAACCAGTGGGCTTGAGGGTCAGACCTACATAGGTCATCTGAAACCACACCCATCAGGCTGGACCCATGCCGGTATGGCAGTCCCTGAACCGTTGGGATGGGCTGGACCAAACTGGGTGAATTGAGGAATGTGTAGGCTGTACCCTCAGCCATACCAGGCCAGTTCCAATGAGGCCCATTAGGCCTGGCCCACTTTCCAGGACAGACTGGACTGACCCAGACATGAACTAGGTTATGTCTAATCGCTAATATTTAAACCAAGGTATTTGGGACCCCAGGGACGGGTTGGTCAGATCAGTATGATATGGTCCGACCGGTCACAGATGCAACCAAACATTGTTTCCTAAAACATCGATATTTTAAAAAATGTGTGTCCTATTGATGATCTATTTTCAGCATTGGAATCCCCTCGACAAGGCGGATATTTGGAATTACCGGAAGAGACCATCGTCGAGGTTAAGATATGATGAATTTCATGAGGAGATTTTCTCCCAGGTGCACAACATATGGAACACTATGGTTGAATGATACATAAATACTGCTGACTATCGACTCTGTGTGAATTGATGCTGGCCCAGAGGGATGCGACTCTATGTGACATTGCAGGCCCCCGGTGGGGAGAGGCAATGCATAACCCAAAAGTCCAACGATACTCAAAATGGGGAGTATCATAGTATGCACATGGTATGAAGCATCTTTGTGTGACCTGGAAGGCCCATGATGGGGAGCATCTTTGTGTTACCCAACCTACCCATAGTTTTCAACATGGATGATTACCTCTACATTCCAGGGTTAGTGCGAAGCGGATTCTATGTAACCTGGAAGGACCACTATATTCAAAAGGGGAGTTTTTCTCCCATAACAAATATGTTTTTTTAATGTTACTTATTATTCTTCTAACACTACCCTAAATGTATACATGGTGTGATTTTTCTTCTACGTCATGATTTTTTAAAATTGTTTTGTAGTATTTCTTGTTTATTTTGGGGGTCCCTACTGAGTGTCACTTTACTCACCCCTACACAGGTGCTGGCCACTCATGTCGTGTACTGTGCATGATATCAGCATTTCAGCAGAGTCTTTGGTGGGCCAAGACCCATAGATTCTCTGGGAGACGTGGTCTACAGACACTATGAAGGTGGACTTGGTTTCCTAGGACCAGGTAGGACCCAATAGGACAATGCAGACAAGACATACTACTTCAGATTCCCATAGATACACTAAACTTATCATCGAGAGGGGTTTTATGTAGATTACCATCATAGTTCCATATATACTATCCATTTTTCTGTTCTTTTGATGGGTTTGTATTCCACACCACTTCTGTTACTTTTACTTGTATTCATCTTTGTTTTAGTGAACTTTGTTTTTTTAGTGTGTGGTACTTGGTTTGTCATATGTGTGTGTCTACATACTCAAGAAAATTCACCCCACATGTTAGTTGTGGCCTTTGAAACTATTCAAGTTCCCCTGGCCTTTAAGAGGGGGGATTTGGGTAATTACGACACATGCCCCAAGGGACGAGTCATTACATTGTGAATTATATATTGTATTAAGATCGTAGTTCATTATTATATATTCTTATTTTGTTTTTTATGAAATGAAGAGATTTTCTAGATTATTAATAGTGGGATAAAATGAATAGAGATATCAAAGATTCAATATTTCAATGTTTTTTAAATCATAAATTATACGATTAAAGAAAGAAGACTATATCATTTTTACAACAATTAATCATAATCAAAGGGATATATGAATATATTTCTGGGTATTTCACTGTCGGAATGCACAAAATATTTAATTTTCATAATGATATTTTGTTTATAGTCGATCAATATATGATATCAGTGCATTTAAATAAGAATAGGTAATATTTCTTTCATGAAAAACTATAATGGCTATTAATTAACTTAGTGGTCATGTCATAAAGAGTACCACATTTTATGGTATCCTCTTGAGATGTCAGGTTTACCAGGATTTTTGGAAGATGTCATTAACAATATTTCAATAAAAAATTGAACTTTATCAGTGTATTTCATCCTCAAATCGATAGTTAGATTGAGTTGAATATTCACACCATAGATGATATTCTAAGAACATGTTCAATATATTTCAAATTATATTTGGATAAAAACATTCTTTTTTTAAAATTTTATTATAATTACATACTTCTATACAGAATTTATATATCTCCATATGAATCCTTGTATGGTATTATGCACAGAAAAAACATTGTGAGATAGAGTAAAGACTTGAAAATTTCAAGGAATTTTTTTCATGATTCTTTTGAATTTTATGAGTCTACAGTTTTGGACGACACCTGATTCTGAGACCCGGTGTTCCCAGAATCTTTTGCTGATGTTTTGTTCGGGTATGTTTTGTAAACGTACATTTGGGTTTTTCTATCTTTTGAACGGGTCCTTTGAATTGAAATTTGAGGGCACCGTTGATCTCACAGCGCTGGTTGTCTCTTAAGAAGACTTTCACCTCGACGACGGTTGATCGGGTATAACTGTTGTTTTTTGGGTATCATGTGGAATAATAAAATAAAATCAGTAACAACATTTTTTATTTTAGTTGAACCCACACCATGTGGTAATGTTAGATAAAATCTCCACATGGGGGTTGGTGGTTGGACTGCCACACCCTAACCTCCCATGGGGGGATGATTGGGGTGTGGTCCACCCGAGCAGCATGACCTTCCTGCGAGAGGTTATGACATGGGGTCCACATGGGGCTTAACACCCCATTTAATGGGAGGGGAGGAATCCTCTTAACACTCCCTAATTAATGAGGGAGAGCCTCTTGGTTACTAACTCCTCTCTTAATGGAGGAGGATAAAACCTCCTCAAAACCCCCCAATTAATGGAAGAAAACTCCATGACCCTCTTCTTGTTAATTATGTGGGGACCACCTAGGCCTCTAAACCCCTCAAAACTCCCCAATTAATTATGCCAATCTTGTGAAATTAATTTGTTGGAACATCTCCACTTTGGAATTTCAAATATTTGTGCCAACGTGAACTTAATTAAGGGGGGACCACATAATTAACTCATGCCATCTGACAGAATATATTAAAATCTATTATTTAAGAATATTTTTTTATTTTTAGTTGAGAGATTGGGAGAATAGAATTCTCCAAAGAAGAAGGCGAAGACGCCGATGATGAAAAAATCCTCCTCGACTTCTTCCTCTTAACCACCTTTTGATGTGGGATCTCTTCAATGACCCTTCATCCTTCCTCTTCGTCATCAATGGACAGACGAATGAACTCAAAAGTTGAAGCATATGAAGAATGATGTCAACATAATCTCCCCCCGTGACGAATGAATACCCGTCGATTAAAAATGTAGGGGTGTGTTTTATGTTGTTTAACACTTAATCATCTCTCGTTAAATCAACTTCTTGAGCCGATTTCTATCATTCTAACGTGGTGGGTTCAGGACAAATTAACATGGCCCGACCCCTCTACAACATTTATGGTTTCAAAACCATGGATCGACAGAAACATGATAGCGACATGTTAATGTGGAGAAGGCAACGAAGATGACGAATCGAGGTCGCGCTTCCAACAAACTCCGCGAACCGTGCTGCCAGCCATGTGGTGCCTGACCAGCCTACACGCACGTTGACTGGCACTCACCCCGGCCAAAACTGTGGCCACGGCAGCCGCCGGCCCCCTTCCCCTGCGGCCCGTGCAATTCCGCCGCGCCCTGCTCCTGCTCGGCGCCCTGGCCACCTGCTCGGCGCCTGCACAGCACCCAGGCCACCTGCCCAGTGCCCCCTTATGCCTAGGTCGCCTTCCTGGTGCGCTGCCAGTGCCTTCCCGGCACCGAGGCCACCTGCTGAGCACCCCCCGGCGCCTGCCCGGCGTCCTGGCCGCCTGCCCCGTGCCCCCATCGCCCATCGCCCAGGCTGGCTACCCAGTGCACCCCACACCCTTCTTGGAACACCTGCGGCCTTCTCACACCCCACGCGGCCCGATGTTGGCCTCTCGCACCGAGCATCCCAAGCTGGACCCCTCGCTGTGCTGACCGAGTCTGCCACTGGCCTTCAGGCCGAGTCACCCATGTGGCGAATTCCGCCCGAATTGTCCAGGCAGTTCACTTGGTTGGGCCCAGAAAACTGGGCCGAATTGAGCAGACTGAACCTCCCAATGGGCAGGGTCATACCCAGCAAGTCTGACTGGGTCGACCCAGACTAGGTCGACCCAAACTGGGTGGGGCTGAGTTGGTCCGACCGAGTTGGACCGGACCCGAGCCCACTAATGACCCACTGCTCCTTTCTCCATATCTTTGGCACTAGATGTCCGTTTGACGAACCGTCAGCAGCACTGGTAGTCTCATTGAGAAGAGGTCCCTTCAAAAATACCCTATCAGAGTTCAGGGTATAGTTGAGATACAATCTGGTTGGTTTGTACACAAAACCAATTGGGCCCCATTGGTAAAAAGGCTGATAACTCACAGACCGGGCGTCTGCTTGACGTGATGTCTATTGCATTGAGACCTTTATATTATGTAAGAACATTGAGATACTCCTTCATGGGACTTCATGACACTTGGAGTATCGTATTGTAGCTTGTAGATTGGAACCTCCCGGAGACGGGTTAGAAGGCTATAGAGACCTAGTAGTTGGCTTAGACCTGACGACTACTTGTCTGATTCGTTTCGGAGTGAATTGACTAGCCCAGTGGGGAGCACTACTATGTAAGGCGGCATACCCATGGCGGAGTAGTGCTACTGTGTGATGTGCCAGACCTGTAGTACATGATAGGAGGAGTACCTCTGTATGCTATTAGGGGGAGCGCTACTATGTGAGGCGGCAAACCCATGGTGGGGAGTGCTACTGTGTGTGGCGGCAGACCCGTAGTACTCGATAGTAGGAGTACCTCAGTAGTATAATGTTATTGAGTAGTACCTCTGAGTCTTGATAGGACTACCATGCTCGACAGAGGAGGAGTTCTCTAACAACCATGGTTTCATTAATGAAAAATCCTTGTTTGAGATGAGGTAAGGACCTTTGCGTTTTTCTTAATAATTGAGATGGGTTACATGATAACATAAGTATATGTATGGGAATATACCTAAGTATTGGTTATCCATTTAATTATATGATTTTTGGTTCATCCTTGTATGATTTTGTGAGACCTTGAGGGTCTTGGGGTCCCTACTAAGTATCATTATACTCACCCCTGCACGAGCTATGCCCGCACTATGTTTGGTTGGATGCAGATGACAGACAACATTGACGGAGGTCGAGAGCGAGGCAGGACTGGACTATACTCGGAGGTGGACTAATAGGCAAGACGGATCATGTAGCAGACAGTTAGACCTGGAGTACTGAGGTGGACATCTGTACCTACCCTTCAGGTAGGAATCCCGGACGATGATCCCGGAGTTGCTTCTACGTATTAGCTATTGCCCCTTTCATTCAGTTGTACTTGCTTTCAGTTGTACTTTCTTGTTGGTCTTGTATTCTAGCCCCCTTTAATTTCAGTACACTTGTTAAACAGTTTTTACTTAATGTTATCTTCTTCTTTTACTCTGGTTGTGTGAGTTTACATTTTATAAAGGCAATGTCTTCCCAGTTTTACGGGGATACGCCTTTGGTGCTAGTCGCCTGCCATTGGCCTATGAAGGTGGGCTTGGGGTAGTCACGATGTGGCCCCTAGGGGACAAGTCATGACAAATTGGTATCAGAGGTCCTGTTCTACTATAGAACATAGGACTCTGATCTTTCTTTTTTATGGAGAAATAGTGTTAAGGGTACTGAGTGTGGTTCTCCGTTCAGGGAGTTCAATGTTGGTGCGGCGGCCGACATATCCATACACGAGGACCCTAAATTTTGATTTCTGACTCAGTGAATGAAGACACTGATTGCATGTGTGTGTTTTCAAAAGTTTTTCTTCAAGTCAGCTCAGCCAGGTCATCTCCCCAGGTATAACCTTTTGACCGTGTCACATCTTTTCAATATTCCTCCACACAGACATCTAGTTAGAGTTTCGAGAGAGTACATGATAACGGCCCGCTGAGCGACGAGGCTCCGATGCAGGGCCATATTACTAGGTTGGAACCTTCGAGAGGTATAATAGCAACACCACCACCTATTGGGAAGTAGTTACCACTAGCTGCACTGGTGAACTATGCATGCCGACTGATCATTTTGCATGAGTTACAGTAGCTTATTCCCCAAGGTTACGAGGCGAGATAGAATCCCAGGCAGAATTGGACTGGATGTAGGTGATTACTAGATTTTTCGGCCTAGTTGAGACACTAGTAGAGTAGATGGTGATCATAGCAACATGTCTTTTTCAGTGAGTGACCATGGTGATGGTCCGCATAGGGATGATGCTTCGGTACATTGAATGTTTCCCGAGAGAGTACCTACGAGTATTGTGCCAGCTATATCACTGGTCGTTGGTCAATAGTCACAATTGGAGATATCAATAGATGACACCTGTAGGTTTAGTGCCTTATATTTGTTTCAGCATCAGACGCCCCTCAGGTTCTGAGGCGAGCTCGACTCAGAGGCGGATGAGGAATAGTATAAGGTGGTGGCTGAAAGTTCTCTAGAGCTTATACAGCTTCGTTAGGATGACATGTCAGTAGCTGAGTATTCATTGAGGTGTACCAATCATTTCCGGTACTCGATAAATACGTTACGATCAGTGCTTTGGGGCTTAGAATACCGAGTGAGGGGTTTTTAAGGAAATCTGAGCCATCACTATTCCTCTATGAATTCCTACTTATGTTAGGGTTCTAGAGGGATCCATTGTGGTTAAATATACTATGAATTAATAGATACAAGAAGAGAATGTTAACTATGGGAAGGCATGAAACTGGTGCCAGTCTCAGAGTCTTGGGAGTGCAAGATGTTTTGAGAAGATGATGTGACATGGATAAATGAATCTATAGGACAATAGACGTGGAAGCATAGCTAGGAGAGTAGCATGAGGTGGTGTATATTTCGACATGTTAATCCACCCCCCTTTTTGTGGACCCAGCAGGCTCAGGGAACTGGAGGACAGGGGAATGGAGTAGCTGCATGCGGTCAAGGAATGAGACCCAAGGGCTCTAGAAATGATTTGAGGTATGGTCAGTGTCTACTACTAGCTGCCATATCAATAGAAATAGGGACCAAACATTCCTTCCTTCCACGAATCTTGGCCCAGACCTAGATTTTCTAGTTAAACCGTTGACTTGACCCTTACATCTAGAGATACCTTTATGAGGAGACTCGATAATCACACTTACGCCGACAGTGTGATCTGACACTTGAGGTGAGAGTTTCAGCTGGAACCACTTGGTGGTTGCATCGAGGCCTTATGACATTAGTTTGTTTATAGACTGGCCAACCATAGTTCATACACATATTGACTGTATTAGGAAAAAAAGTTGTGGTCTATCTACAACGTTGGGATGAGGTTTTCCTTGGTCAGTGAAAAGGAAACCCAGTCAACGTAGGTTAAACTCATTTATAAAACGGTGCAACCGATCACTAATGAGTTGGCCAGACATACCTTTGTTTCAAACTTATCCAAAGTTACAGCACCACTATAATCCTTGATGAGGTAGGTTCAACCCTTCGTGAGGTCGGAGAGATGCCTATAGATATTCCAGGTGTTGAGGCAAAGGATGACTAGTGCCCCCATCTTGAGGCTTCCAGAGGAGGGTGTAGGGTACGTAGTCTACTAAAATGCATCAGGGACCAAACATGGGTGTGTCCTGATGCAGAAATGAGATGTGATCGCGTATGGTTCTCAGCAGTTGAGACAGCATGAGCAGAACAATGCTACCCATGACCCGGAGTTAGCCGTAGTGGTCTTTTCATTGAGGATGTGGTGGCACTATCTTATGGGAGGACATTCTACAATGTACTCTGATAAAAAAAAGTCTCAGGTATATTTTCTCTCAGATGGACATGAACCTGAGACAGTGGTGATGGCTTGAGTCCCTCCAAGACTATGACTTCAAGATAGTCTATTCTCTTGGAATGGGGAACATAGTAGTAGATGCGCTCACCAGGAGATCAGGCATTCAGCTGCAAGGAGAGGTGACCTAGCAGCTGGCTGTGTTGTAGATATCCTTTGTGGATAGGGATGGAACAACCTATCTACAGTCTCTTTTAGTCACTCTCCAATTTCTTCAGTGAGTCCGGGAGGTGTTTCTTGGGGACGCTGACTGCAAGACGCGACGTCCTCAGATATCAACAAGGCCAGTGCCTGATGGATTTTTTGAAGGTGGGGTGTACACCATCCCCTTCAGGGAATGTACCATAGTACCAGTTGCACTTCAGGAGGAAGTGTTGAGGGAGTTCCACACTTCCCCTCTAGCGATACATCCAAGAGTGGCGAAGTTGTACCAGGACCTTCGACGGCAGCACTGGTGGTTAGGTATGAAGAAGGCAATAGCGTATTTTGTCTCACGGTGCCTCACTTGTCAGCATGTGAAGGCAGAGCACCAGGTACCAGCAAGATTGGTTCATCCCTTAGAGGTCCTAGAATGGAAGTGGGATGGGATTTCCATGGACTTCATGAAGGGTCTCCCTTGTACATCTAGGAGTCACGACTCGATATGGGTGATAATTGACCGACAAACCAAGTCGACCCACTTCCAACCAATCAGAGAGTAGGGCTCCGTAGAGAGCTTGGGATGCCTCTATGTGTAGGAGATTGTGCAGCTACATGGAGTACCATCTTCTATTGTCTCCGATTGTGACACACACTTTACTTCCCAACTATGGAAGGGGTTACATGAAGCTTTCGGGACACATCATTTCTTGAGCACCGCCTTCCATACACAAACTGATGGTTAGACCGAGAGGACCATCCAAACCCTCAAGGACATGCTCTGTGAATGTGTCCTCGACTTTGGTTGCAGTTGGGAGGATCAATTACCCTTGGTGATGTTTTCATACAACAACAGCTATCACTCCACCATCGGGATGGCCCCTTATGAGGAACTATATGACCGACCTTGCAGATTGCTACAGTGCTGGAAAGACCTAGGAGAGTCATCACTATTGGGACCAGAGATGGTATAAGCTACCACAGAGAAGGTGCAGACCATCCAGGAGCGGATGAAGACAACACAGAGCAGACAAAAGTCCTATGTTGATATGAGACAAATACCACTAGAGTTCGAGTATGGTGACCATTTCTTCCTATAGGTCTCACCTTGATGAGGTCTGCTGAGATTTTGCCAAGGCGGCAAGTTATCTCTACGTTTCATCGGGTCGTTCCAGGTCCACAGCAGAGTAGGCGAGGTGGATTACCGTCTGGCCGTTCCACCTTAGTTGCATCGGGAGCAAAACATCTTCCACATATATCACCTAAAAAGATACGTGCACGACCCGTCCCACATCATGTACCATAGGGAGTTGGACATTCATAACGGGGCCACTTTCGTGGAGGTCCCAGTAGAGATTAAGGATTGACAGGAGCGGGTCCTACGTGGACGGTTGAATCCTATGGTGTGTGTTCGTTGGAAGCACGAGAACCTCTAGAAGAGAACATGGGAGCGGGAGGCTCAATTGTGTGCTCAGTACCCCTTTTTTGTTTCCCTAGATTGAGTTGTAACTTTACGGGGATGTAAATCCCTGAGGTGGGGGTAATGTAAAGACTCAGAAATTTCAAGAAATTTTTTTTCATAATTATTTGGAATTTTATGAGTCTGTAGTTTATGATGGCACCTGATTCTGAGGACCGGTGTGCTAGAATCATTTTTTGAAGTTTTTTTTGGGTACGTTGAGTAAACGTATGTGTGAGTTTTTCTATATTTTGAACAGGTGCACGGAATTGAAATCCGAGTGCACCGTTGATCTCGTAGTGCCTGTTTTCTATTAAGATCGCTTTCACCTTGATGCCAGTTGATCGGGTATGAGAGTTTGTTTTTGAGTTTCATGTTGATTAATAAAATAAAATAAGTAACAACTTATTTTATTTTTGTTGAACCCAAGCCATGTGGTAATGTAAGCTAAATTCTCAATATGGGGGTTGGTGGTGGGACTACCATACCCTAACCTCCCATGGGGGGTGATTGGGGTGGGGACCACCCGAGCAGCTTAACCTCCCACGAGAGGTTATGACGTGGAGCCCACATGGGGATTAACCCCCCATTTAATGGGAGGGGAGGAAACCTCTCAACTCTCCCTCATTAATGTGGAAGATCCTCTTGGTCAGTAACTCCTCTCTTAATGGAGGAGTATATAACCTCCTCAAAACCCCCCAATTAATGGAAGAAAACTCCTTGACCCACTTCTTGTAAATTATGTGGGGACCACCCGGTCCTCTAAACCCCTAAAAACTCCCTAATTAATTATTCCAATCTTGTTGAATTAATTTGGTGGAGCCTCTCCACTTTTTAATTTAGCATATTTGTGCCAACGTGAACATAATTAAGTGGGGCCCACTTAATTAATTCACACCATCTGACAAAATAGATTAAAATCTATTATTTTGGAACATTTTTCTATTTTTAGTTGAGATCTTGGGAGAATAGTATTCTCCAATGAATAATGCGAAGATGCGGGCAACGAAAAATTCTTCCTCGGCTTCTTCCTCGGAACCCCCTTCAGACGTGGGATCTCTTCGACGACCCTTCTTCCTTCCTCTTCATCGTCAACGTACCATCACTTGAACTTGGAAGTGGAAGCGTACATCGAACAACATCAACATCATCTTCACCAACAACGAATGAACGAACATCGATTAAAAAGGCAAGGGTGTGTTTTATGTTGTTTAATGATCAATCGTATCTCGTTATATCAACTTCTTGAGCCGCTTGTTATCGTTCTAACATGGTGGGTTCGGTCCGAATATACACGACCCGACCTCTCCGCAAATTCAATACTTTCGTAACCTTTGATTGACTGCGATGTGGAAACAACATGGAAATGTGGCGATGACGATGAAGATGGTGAATAGAGGTTGCGCTTCCCGCGACCTCTGTGAACCACGCTGCCGGCCGCGCGACGCTCAACTAGCCTACCCGCGTGATTCCTGGGGTGCGCTCCTGCCGAAAACTCGGCCAGCCCGACCGCTGGCACACTGCCTGCGCTCCCCACATGCTTCCGGTGTTCCCTATGCCAAGTCGGAACCCGGTCCCCCTGCCCAGTGCCCCCGGTTCCCCGACCGCTGGCTCGGCGCCCCGAGCCACCTGCCCGACATCCCTGAACACCCCGCGCCCTTCCAGGCACACTCGCTATCTAGTCGTGCCCCGGGCAGCCCGACTTTGGCCTCTCAGGCCGAGCCTACCGAGCCAGGCCACTCGCTGTGCCACCCGAGCCTATCACTGGCCTTCGGGCCGAGTTTCCCACGTGGAGACTTCGGCCCGAATTGTCCACACAGTCCGCTGGGCTAAGCCCAACAAACTGGGATGAACTGAGCAAACTGAACCACCCAACGGGCCGGGTCAGACCCATCTAGTCTGACCGGGTCGACCCAGATCGGGACAACCCACACTGGGTTGGGCCGAGTCGGTCTGACCAGGTCAGACCGGACCCAGGCTCACTAATGACCCATTGCTTAATTGGCCATATCTTTTGCACCGGACGTCCGTTTGACGAACCGTCATGGTCGCTAGTTATCTCATTGAGAAACATTCCACTCCTAAATACCGCATGGGAGTTCTGGGTATAGTTGAGATAAATTCGGTTTGGTTCGTACACGAAACCAACTGGACCCCAAGGGAAAAAATGCTAATAACTCATAGACCGGGTGTCCGATTGACGTTCCATCTATTGCGTTGAGACCCATATGATGTGGTGGGCCTTTGAGATAATTCTTCATGGTAATTTGATACACATGGAGTATCATCTTGTAGCTTGTGTAGTGGACCCTCCCAGAGTCGAGCGGGCAGACTACAGAGACCTAGTAGCTACCTGAGACCTGATGACTGCTTGTCCGATTCGTTTCAGAGTGACTTGACTAACCTAGTGGAGAGAGAAACTGTCTGAGGTGGCATACCCAATGTACTCAAAAGGAGGAGTACCACTGTAGGCTATTAGAGGGAGCGCTGCTGTGTGAGGCGGCAGACCCATGGCGGGGAGCACTACTATGTGAGGCAGTAGACCTACGGTACTCGATTGGAGGGGTACCTCAGTAGTCTATGGTTAGTGAGTATCACCTTGGTGTTGCGACAAGACTACTGTGATCGACATAGGAGGTGTTCTCTAGAAGAAGTGGTTTTGTAAATGAAAAATCCTGGATTGAGATGAGTCAATAACCTTTGCGTTTTCCTCATGATTGAGATGGGTTACTTGAAAAGTTAGGTATATTTATGGACATATACATAAGTATTGCTTATCCGTTGAATTTTATGCTTTGTGGTTCATCCTGGTTAGATATTGTGATACCTTGAGGGTCTTGGGGTTCTTACTGAGTATCTTTACACTCACCCACGCACGTGCTCTTCCCGCACTACGTTGCGTTGGATGAAAACAACAGAACACATTGACAGAGGTTGAGGGCGACCCAGGACTTGACGATACCCGATGGTGGACTACTCAGCGAGATAGTACACAGAGCAGACCGTTAGATGTGGAGTGATAAGGTAGGCATCTATACCTACCCTTCAGTTAGGAATCTCTTATGACGATCCTGGAGCTACTTCTACGTTTTAGCTGTTTCCCCTTTCATTCATTTGTACTTGATTTCAGTTGTACTTTCCTGTTGGGATTGTATTCTAGCCCCCATTACTTTTAGTACTTTTGTTATACAGTTTTTTACTTAGTGTTTTTTCTTCCTCTTGTACTTTGGTTGTCTGAGTTTATATTTTATTAAGGAAATGTCGTCCCAGTATTTGGGGATTACGCATTTGGTGCTAGTCTCCAGACCCTAGCCTATAGAAGGCGGGCTCGGGGTAGTCATGATGCGGGCCCCTGGGGACAGGTCGTGATAGATGGAGTCGGAGATTTTATATTATTTGGAAAAAATAAAACCACAAATATGGTAAATAATATTGTGGTTATTCAATACCATATAATTATAAATCAGAGTCAACAGAAAACATATGATGAAATTTAATGTATGCTTTGGAGTTCATAGTTTTTAAAAACATATTGTTATGAATATATTAATTGAATATGTCATTGAGATCTGAAATAAATGGAAACTATATCCATATATAGATATCCACATAAATTTGTTGAAAATATTGATTTGGATTCATATCATTTGGAACTTTCAGCAAATATATCTAAACAACTAGATGTATTCCATGTATCTTTTTGAAGGATGAACATAAATGATTCTTCACATGTAATAAACACCATGGTCATACGATTGGAGAATTATCACTCATTGGTAGACCAACAATTTGATATTATAGATAGAAGATATTATTTTATTAAAAATAACACCACCCATGGGGTTAATGTTTTATGAACAAACCATAGAATTTATGATTCAATGAGTGAACATAAAATTTGGAAAAGGAAGAATATTATTATATTGCTCACATTCTAGTTATAGAGGTTTGGGGAGTAAATTATTGTAATTTTGGTTGAATAAAAAACCTCAATAAATTTTGGTATATTTATCTTCAAGTAAAAATAATTTCATCAACCTAATTGTTTACAGGAAACTACGAGTTAAAATGAACTATGCCACACTAAAAAAATATTTTTACATTAGGTGATAGTCATTTCCCAATAATTGTATTGGAAGTTATAAGAAGTAATAAATAAATCATGATATTTTTTAATTTATAAATTCATTAAATTTATTCTTTGTTTTCTAATTGGAACAAATTACAATAAATTATTTGAAAAAAAATTATATTTTTCTAAAAATGAATTATATGTGTCCAATGTGTTTTTAAAATAGAAAAAAATATAATATCAAATTATGAATAATTTTTTCTAATATTTTTCTAATTTGTTCTATTATATGTTTTAAAATCAACCTAATTAGTTTTAAATGGAATTATATAAACTAAACACAAATTTTCAAATTACAATTGCATTTCACTAAAAAAATCATTTTCAATTTTTACTATTTACTGAAAAATTAATTTGTAAAAATTATAGAATATAAATAATTAATTTTTGACTCGAAAATTTTTATCATATTACTTAATATAATTTAATTTTATCACTCTAATTTTTTGTTATAATAAATACGAAAAATAGAAAAAAAAATTCCCTGGTTAAGGTAATAACTATTTCACTAGTGGATACTTAACTATGATATATTATTTATATTTAAAAAAAATATATTTTTATTAGATGTTATTATTTGAAACATATCATCCTTAGGTTCAAAAAATAGAATTTTTGGTGCCACATGTATTTTCTAAGACATTAATATATGTGAATGTTTTGGAAAATTCAAAGTGTTTCTCCTCCCTCTCAAATAAAAGCAGACCACTAATTATCTCATTATCTTACATCATAATCCATATATCATGAAATATAAACATAATAATTAATTTTTAATATATCTCCATATATCATATTGGTCTTAGTTTGATCATTATAATATCAATTCATGGAATAAGGTATGATTCAAAACATTTTTCTCACTGAATGTGGATAAAACATTACTGAGTGCATACAATATTATTTCCCTGCACACCTTATCTATTAAATGTATATCCATAATAACGTGAATAAAAATATTTAATATATATACTAATATTTTATTATAACTATGGTTGAATAATTTTCTTCCTCCTTTTCCACAAATGGAAAATGAACTTTTCACACTTGTGTACATGTGGAATACTACCTCCATGTGTTATATGATTCATTTAATATCTCCTTGTTTCATGGTTTATCATTTTAACAGATTTAATTTCTATATATAATATTTATTAAATTTTTAAATATATTTAATTAGTTCATATTATCTAGTTTTTTTCCATTATATCTATTGGAAATCGATAATCTCAATCATACAAACATGTACACTACCACCTCCACAAAAGATGTGGTACTTTTTCATTTCAATGTTAAATTGATGGTTATAATGGAGAAAATAATTATTATATATTATATATATATTATAAAAAATATATAAATTAATTTATATTATTTATTTACAATTATTAATTTGATAAAAATAAAAATTGGAAACATCACTCGTATGTATGTACAGGCTGTCGTCTCTATAAAGAGGTGTAATTAATTTTTCATCACCAATTTATATGAATAATTTTGAAAGAAAATGTGACACATAAATATGATATGAATTTCATTATTATGGTTTTGGTGTTTTTGAAGCCAAGAAAATAGTGAATTATTTATTACCATTGTTTTGTAACATATATAAAATGAGGAGCTATTTGCACCTAAATTTTTATTTTAATGATGGAATTGTAATAAATATATAACATAAATTTTTAAAGGAATTATAAGTATGATATTATTTATGAATATGGTTATATAATATTTTTAAAAATATATATAATTATTATATTTTATATTTTAACATTTATAAAGAAACATGGGACGTGAGGTAATAATTATTTAAACAAAATTTATATTCATTGGGTTATAATACTACATCATGTAATATATTTTTCCATGATTATATATAAAATTACCTCTGACTATATTATATAGTATTTCATTATTCTTAATGTTGATCTTATATATTTATAAATAATATAGTAAATATTTAGTTCTCGCTTCAGTGATATTATTTTTAATTCCCTCTTCATCTTAGTGATGTTTTTTCTGGCATGTTTCATATTATACCCAAATTTATATTAATGAGATGTAATGACCTAATCCCAATTATCAATTAGATAATGATGGAATTATTCCATTGTAATAATATATATTTAATGCCATCCTTAATGACTAAAATGATTACTAGGGATAAGAAACTGGATACCCAAATGATACCAAAATAAAATTTGAATAAAAAAATTAAAACTTTTATTTAGAATAACATTATTACATATATTGTATCCTTTCATATCAATCATAATAATATTTAGGGTATATCAAGGAAGGGAACCAAAAATTGGTGTTCTCAAATTCTCTTTGATGTTTCAATACAATAGAAGATCTCATTAATAAATAATGAGTTATTAATAAGGAATGAAAAATATGGAAAGGTAAATATTTGAACACTCATACTATTTAAAAAATAGAATTTAACATGATTTGAAAAGTTAAGTAATTGAAAATGAATTCTATTGAAGAAATAAATAGTCTTTTATTATTGGATAATAGAAAATAATTATAGAATGGAAAGTATCGGAAAACAAATTCCATTAATCATTAAATGTTTATGGAATGAATCCTAATATATTATTTTTGGGAAATGATAATTGAAAATAAAAATTTAACAGTGAAAAAAAGGAAATTCTTATATATCGAGTGTAATGCCTGATCGGAACATGATACTATTTCCACTAAAACCACTCACACTATGGCTTAGAACATACAAGTTGAAACCATATTTAAATAATGATAACCAACTGATTCATCCAATGAAAATAAAAATGCATCGAGGGGACAAAAATAACATGTCCCTGACCTATGTGTTTCATTTATAAATCATTCCACATATATCTAATTATCAATTTAACTCATAATTATATATACTTATAACAATGTATCCTTATTGTTTAAATAATACCTATAGATTAATATTTTCCATTTCAATCAAGTAACATTCAATATTAGACACTGTAGATATCAATGAGATATTTTTAATGAAATAAAATTTTTTATGATAAATGTTATATATATTTTGGGGAAATTTAATTTCCAATAGATGGTGAATAATTCAAGTTAAAAAATTACTAGTATAATTAATCTATGATGTCTATATAAAAACTATCATTGGTATAAATTATTATAAATCATCCCTAGGATGTTTATGCATGATATCAACAAAAATTCATTATTGGAGGAATAAATGGGTTTTTAAATTAATTAATTTAAATACTATAAACGTCATTAATATTTTTACTCATGAAAATATAAATTTCATGTTGAATTGTTTGAAAATATTTACTAAAAAACTTAAAAAGTTACTTTAAAAACGATCCTTGTAAATTTTAAATGGATGAATCAATGAATATATGAACATCAAAGAATTTAATTCCACATATTCCATAAATGTTAATAACATCATTCCTTTTCATAATAAATAATTCTAGTTGTTTGTATTCTTAAAAAATGACAAAACTTTTCCATCGATAAGATTTTTAAATGAGTAAAAATGGTTAATTTTTTTTAATAATTCATTTGTACAAGGATATAAAAATTTTCAATTTTTTTCAATAAGAATTTTTTTTGAAGGAATTATATTTTTCACCAATGGGGTAAATGAAATCATATTTTATTTTATTTTTTTTATAAATTTGTTAAAGTAATATATAATGGAAAATAGTTAAATTAATTGAAAAAATCATTAATAAAAATGGGAGAATAATATGAAAGTGTTTATTAAAAATTGATCAAATAATTGTCTTCAAAATAAATTCATGAATAAATAATCTTGATAAGAATGATATTGTAATGAACCAAACCAATAATCCGAATGTTGAAGTCCGATGTAATATAAGAATTTATTAATTCTATCAACATTGAAACCAAATAAAAAAGATTATATACCACATAATATAACCAAAATTTATTACACAAATAGTATTATAATAACAAGGATAAAAAATAAGTAATATAACCTCATGAAAAAATTGTGTTATGAAAACATTTACCTAATGATAACTTTAATCTAAAATCCACTTAAATAAAATAATTAAAATTTAATATTAAAATTCAATGAAAAATTAATTATTCATGATATTACATGCCAATGTGGAATTATATAGACCTTATACATGAATTTATGGGAATAATATTACTATATTCTATAATAAAATGAAATTTAAATGAAATCCCTTACTTTAAACTTCTTTTACATATAACTTTATTTAAACCTATGTATAGTGTTTTTAAACAAGTAAATAACATGATAAATAATAATATTAATGTTTATAATGTCATTTTTATCTTTTTATGACAACTCATCACCCATTCAACAATAATATTTCATTGTTTTGATTGTTTTTAGAGTTAGTTGTCTTGTATATCATTTATGTTTAGACCTAAAATATATTGTTAATGAAAATATTATATAGTCAAATTTTCTCAAGAATATTATAAAATGCATATTGGTCGGGTTTATGTACCAATTAATATTTTCAAACAAATCATGAATGTTTTATATGAATAATTAATGACATTACAATCTTGTAGATGATAGATTATATAAATGCTTCGGTAACATTCCAGTTATTAATGATCATTATGGAAAAGAGTAGTAATGTTATACCTATCCAGAATTATAATAATATCATATATCTATTATAATATACTTATAAATATATATTTATTCAATGAGGTGTGTTAATGTAAAGGGTGTCACATCACTACGTGGATGTGGTAGTCGAAACATACATTAACAACAATATCATATTACAATGAGTTAAAGGGGATGAAATAAAGTGGTATATTTTATTTTTGAATAATGACATATATTACATTTATTTAATTTTTATATTATTTATGTAAAATATAATAATTATCAATATCCTTATCACTGTCCCCGATAAGATCTAGGGATTGACAAATCCCATCTCTTTGTGAGGCATAGTCTATTGTACAAACTAGAGATAATATTTTATCTCATTTGAAGTAGAAGCTATATATATATAAATGATAAAGTGAATCTATATGAATAATATTTTTTTAAATAACATATAAACAATTTATTAAAATAATCATACCCAGACATGAGTGGTGGAGATTCAAAAATGAACATGATCGGTTCAGGAGGTGGTAGTCGGCCATATACATAGATGATTATTTCATACCACATTTGATGCCAGTGTACGATGCTTTAGGTCATGAAATTATTATAAAAAATATTTGTATATGTAATATACTGAAGTTATTATATAAACATGGTTATGAAAAAATTATCCTAGTGGGGAAATAAAAAATATGATGGTCTGTTGTATAACATTACCACTTATTCAGGAACACTTAATAGTGGATCATGATATCATATGATTATTTTATTTATTCCAAAAATAATTCTTATTGGAAGAGTGGAGGGAATTTTTTTTTCTTATTTGGGTTGTTCATGGAATATTCAATGTGTCTTTTTTGTTTTATAGTGGACATGATAGGGGGAGTCCATTCATTGGTGGGGGAGTGGTCATACACTATTTTTTTAAAGAATCAATTGGTGGAACGTTTTTCATGTGTCACTTGGGTCCAAAATGGATCATTTTCAAACCATGTATATGTTTCATTCTATATATTATATTAAAATAATTGTTTACAACTATTATAGGTCATTTATAACATTTTAATTCTATTTACAACCCCTAGTAAACCCATTATTACATTTTCTATAATAATATTTTTTTATATTTTAAGTTTTAATTATGGTAAAACATCTCATTGAAAAGCATAGAAATTAGAAATTATTGTTATTCTAAAAATGAATTCCATTATTCCAAATTAAAAACACATTATTGGGAAATTTTAATTTAATATTAATCCCATATACATAACATGAAAGCATGTTTCAAAAGAAATGTTTTTCAAAAGCATACATTTTTTTAAACGAAAATTCAATTTGAAAATGAATATGATAAAATAATGAATATTAATTCATATAAAATTTATATGATGTTATATGAAAACCTATATAATGTAAAATTATAAATTATAAATTATTTAAATGAAAATGATGTTTTAAAATAAAATTCATTATTTTGACTATTAATAATAAAGATGAATATTCCGAGTTAAATCCCAAAGGATAACACTATATTAATTTTGATATCCAAATTTAGATAAATATTTATATTTTCAACAAAAATTATATTAAATTTAAAATTTTAATTTTATATTTTTTATGAAATGCGTTACTAATCTATCTTTTATAAAAATAATATTTTTTCAGAAAATATTACATTTTCATTAAAATGATTCTTATTTTAATTCTTATCAATCGATAACTAAAAAAATGTATAAATTATACATATTCATAATTTATTGAATCGTATTCATATGCACTGACATAATATCTATTTTTAATTAATATATTAAATAAAAATAAAATTATTATATTTATATTTGGTAAAAATCTATCTTGCTTGTAACACAGGATATCAGAAAAAACTAGGTGTTTTGTATAATAAAATATAAAATTATTATTGGGTTTAATGAATGATATTTAAAAAATTAAGTATATTTAAAAATAAAAATATCTTATATTATGGGAATGTATCATTTCCTTCTAATGTTAGTGCTGCGTTTCACACATGTTATCGAATATGACGTCATTATTTTAGAAGTTATTGGTGTTGCATTCTCCCCACATTGAATAAATAGTGTTATAAACATTTGTATTTGATCTATATAGTACATGTTTTGATATTTTAAAATTTTATTTCAAAAAAAATTACAATATAAAATGGTTAATATAAAATCATCATAATAATAATTGAAAATTGAAGTTCAATTGTCATAAGAAATAACTATGTCTCTATGTACGAGAATATTGTTGGAAAGTGACGATGTGTACATAGAAGATATTTATAAATAATTAGACATATTTATTGAGTTCATTGAACATAATTAATTAATAATCAAGGAAATTCTAAGGACCTCAAAACCATAAATATGTGATTATTTAATATATGTTATGATTAAAAATATATGTAGGCAATAAAAAACATTTTCTTTATATTATATTTACTAATGTTGAGAAATAATTTTTTTAACTTCAAATAAAATGAAATATAAAAAAATGATAGATTTATATTTCATAATTTCAATTTCATCCACTGGTTATGATTAGATAAATTTCATATTTATCACTTACACAAAGAAATGAATATCCAAAAAAATATTTTATTCCTAAATCACAAGAATTCAATTATAACGGATCAAAAGATCCATAAGACAATAAAAAGTCTTTTTTTCCATCATAAATTATGTACCAAAAATAGTATAGAAATAAAATGATATAAAATAAAATAAAATAATCATTAAAATTAACCCCACGAGTTTATAAATAAAATATTATTAAAAAACTGTAATTCAAAAAAAATATCATTTTAAATAGGACATCAATGAGGCTACTGGTAGGCTTGAAACCCTTATCATCCTACAATAATGTCTTAAAACCAGAGACCATTCCATATGTGGTGATTTTCACCCAAAATTAGGGTTTTATCATTTAAAAACTATATTTGTACTATTAATATAACATTAACACAACAATATATTAGGCAGCCATTAAATAAAACTGTTCATTAAACTTTATTTTAACTAAGTATTTCAATACATGTTATATTCTATTATGTCTAATAATATTATTTTACTATTATTACAATGTAATTAGTGATCAAAACAAATTTAATGGGTTTTAATACCTTTAAACATTTTCGTATAAATTAAAAAGATGTTATTCGGAAAATAACATCTCCCACCAAAAAAATATTCTTGCCATAAATTTCTCCAAAATATTTTTTAATCATGGAATATTACTATTAAATAAACCCAAAAAAGTTGTGTATAATAATTTTAACATATAATCAACATTAAACACATTTACCCATGATAGTATCAATAAATTATTATGTCAATAAACGGAAGATATTCATTTAAAATTTAACACAATCCATAATCTATTCTTGATTCTTATTCCAAAATATATTTGGAAAGAGTACTTCTAAAATTTAATTCACCAATCCCAATACTCAAATAATTCATCCATAAAATTTTAAACTAGGTCCTTTCATGGTATGAGGATTAATAATATTGAGAGGGAATTAACATAGATAATACCCAGGTTTACCAAATTTAAGAGAATGATTATAAACTGACCCCTATGATGAGATATTTTTACATCCATCATACCTTTTCTTTTGGATCATTGATTCATTATTTTAAACCCCATTTATGTGTAAATCATTTCCCAAATTTTTAGACACTATAGTTTCAATCAATGAAAATATTTTCTTATCATTGGTCATTCATTTTCATCATTTATTAAAATCCCTTATAATGATTTTCAATTAAAATGTTATTTATCCTAAGAATATCACCCATGAGTGTCAAACGAGGTGCAATGTATGGCCCAATATCATATACAATGTGTGATTTTGTGATAAAGAATGCATGATGTTTTGAGATATTACCCCATTGTATATCTGGGTCAAAAATTGTCTACTTGTATCTGGATAGTAATATATTTAAAATATTAAGTAAACAACTTATACACTGTGAAGGCATTATAATTTAATTATATACTAAAACTTAAAGTATATCGTAGGGTTTTCTTCCCTAATTTATGTTATAAAAAATAATGTTCACATGGTTTCTACTAAACATTATATGATACCGAATATAGTGACCCCAACTCCTATATCGTGGAGCTTATATCTTTTTAATTATCACACGATAAATGAAAATACATTCGAACGAACTGAATTATTTATTATTCTTTGTAAACTAGATACATACATGAATACAAAATTATATTATTATACCAAAATTATGGCATAATTTTTTTGAATCAATATATACCACAAGGTGAATCCTTCTATAATAGTCATAGTAAAATTTATTGAATCATGGGGGAATGGAAAATAAAATAATAATAAGATTAAATGATCAGTAAAGTTTATGTACAATAGAAGAAACCATGAATAATTGAATCATCTTCAATACAGAATGTTAAATATTGAAATATAAATATTTAAACAGACATACCATTTAAGTAATTAACTTGAGTAATAAATGAAGGGAAAATAACTAATATTTCATAGCCATTAGTCAATATACTAGTAATCATAAATTGAAAAAGACAAATATATATAAGAAGTTAAATAACTAATGAAACATTTCAGTAATCTATAATTTAAAATTATATTTTTTAATAGATAATATCATTTAGAGAATTTTATCGATAATAATAAATGATCATTTGATGAAGGAAATGATTATATATCAGATTTCATGTTTCCCAGACACATTATAACTTCATAATCATGTTATTTTAAAATAATGTTTCGAATATACTTAGGGATGATCAATTTTACTGAGGTTTTCTAACTAAATCATCCCATCATACTATTGTTACATCGAGGGGCAAGCAATATCCATTACCATAAATTTATATTAGATGTCCAAATAATTCATCGTATATAAGAAAATATTTTATTCCTTAAAAATATGACATTTCATAATATATCCTTATTCTTCCAGGAATACATGTTTATCAATATTTCGAAACATAATAAAATAAAAGTCAATGTAAAGAACTAATATTGAAATCATATATTTGTTATGAAATAAACATATACATATTAAATAATTTGTATATTTAGGTGAAATTTAATGTCCAATCATATGGTAATATACCTAGGGATGAATATAAATAATAGAATGCATCATGTAATTGAATTTCATTACTATCCTTCATAAAACTAATCAAAAACCATCCAGATGATTAATACTTATGATATAAATATAAAACAACTAGAGTTATAACAATAAATATTTCAATTGGTGAATATAAATACCATAAAAATAACTTTACAAATTTGTTGATGAAAAATAACCTTTTAATATTGAATTGCTTTTGAAAATAAATGTCTTTGAAAATAAACCTTTGAAAAAAACCCATAGAAATATCCTTCAAATTCTCAAAACAATGATTTAATGAAATGATTTTCACAATGTAAGGTAATTCCTTACAATATAAGAAATTAAAAATGTATATTTATTTTTCTATTACAAAAAATCATGTAAAGTACTATGTATTGAAAACTAAAAGAATATTCTATTCAAAAATATACGTAAATTGCAAAAATGTGAAAAAATTTCATTATAAAATTATTTTAAAATTTTTATTTCAATTTTAGAATATATTATAATATTGTATTTTGAAGAAAATAAATTTTTGACTGAAGAGAAAAATGAAGACATATTTTTTATAAAGTATTTTTAAATTATTTTAAGTAAAAAATATTTTAAAAACTAAACGATTAACTAATAATTAAAAGAATAAAAAGCGTGGATAAAATTAAATTGTACATTAAACCATGATGAAAAAATTCCATTTAGTTTAAGATTAATATTAATCTATCTCAATTAGAATGATACAGTGAAATAAGCCATTAAAATCATCATAATACTGAAATGAGAATTAATCAATGAATATATTATGTATGTAAACCATAAATACACATAAAAAAGAGGAAATAAATCATTAGTTAATATAAATTCATCACACATGTAATCATATAATATCAAGGATAATGATGTTGTGATATAACTCAATTAAATGAAATTGAATTATGAATTTCATTAAAACATGATAACTTTGAATTCAAATACACATAGATTAGATATTTAAAATTCCAACATAAAACAACTTGAAGAATTAATTATTTGTGATATTAAATATTAATGGATCAATTTATAGTCCATATAAAATTATTTCAGATTATAACATTACAATATTCTTCAATGAAATTAAATTCAGTAAAAATCCCATACCTTACATATTCTTTTGGTTTTAAATTAATTAACATCATGTGTAAGGACTCGTTTATTTATAATGGATTTAGAATAAAATAAATCATTGCTAGTCATTAACTGACATACCCAATATTCCATATGATAACAATAAATGCCAAAGGGTTTCAAATATATGGGGGGATGATTTACCGATTAATAACTAAATGAAAAACTAAAAACCAGAATCAAATAGATCACTATATAATGGATGAATAAAATTAAGATAACAATAATAAAATAATCACATCAAACTGAACCAAAGTGGGAGACCCCATAAAACCAAACAAGTATCAATGTAAACAGAGTAATACCACTAAAGACTCCAAGAAGCCCACAAGACTCCGTGGACTCGATGATCCATGATCCACAATCCACAAACAACCCAAGTATCCAGAGATAGTGTGAAAAACGTGTGATAATCTACCTTTTACCATGACCCAGAAGATAAAATATTACTAACACCAATGTGACAAATATGTTGTGAGTATAAAACTCAATAGGTTTTACCAATGACTTCCCAACTCACACCCCTATGATTGAATGGTTTTCAAAATTTATATAAAATGATTTATATAATTAATAATGAAATAAAATTATGACATAATGTAAATAAGTTCCAAAATCATTTATTACCAAATGAGAAAAGGAGAAATTGAAACCAATTATCCCACAAAATTATTTTTTCCAGAAAAATAACTAAACAAACTATAAACACATTTTCTCAATATTTTTTTGGCATATACAAACCATTCCACTCATCCAGACAAACAACTTTTTATGTAACATAGATCTCCCTATATTCACCAGTGGTGATTCATCAATTTCTTAATCCATCGGTAGTGAACCAATTAACTGAGGAGATCTCTGACCCTTATCTATCCCGTTAAATGACAAGGGAGACCCAAACCCTTATCTAGCCTGTATACACCCTTTTACATGGGAGATTCCAATCCCATATCCACCCTGTTAATAATGGATGAGACCCCTAACATTTATCCAACTTTGAATCCCATGAACACACAAAAACATCATGTCAAAAACCAATAATTTTGAACAAATTAAAACAATTTCAGAAAAACTATTCTTTTATTGAAGTCCATTAATCAAACCAATTCAAACAAACCGTTTAATTTCAATTAAAAATTCATTTTCAATAAAAATCTCTTTTAATTGATAATCGAAGAATAAACCAACTTTGAACAACCATATAACTTCAATAAAAAATAACTGTTTTTTGTTAAAAACACGTTTGAGAATCCATGTTCCCTAATTCAAAAAAAATTATTATTTTAAAATAATTTTTTTAAAATCAAGAACAAAATCACATTTATTAAAAACCTAATTTTCATGATTTTCCAACTATTCCAAACCATCATAAAGGAGTGTTTCCAGTGATTTATAAACAAAAAAATAACAAAAAATTAAAAATTTGATATTTAATTTTAAATTATTCCAATTAGTTATACTAATTGGAGTTGAGAGAGAAGACACATACCTCAATTGTTTTTGAAAAAAAAAACAACAACGGACGAAGGACCCTCTACAAACCAGAATGATTCCCCATAAAAAATGGCCTTAGATCCCTTGTCTTATTATAACCAAGGTAAAATATTGTCATATTTTGAAATCCCCCATATTTAATAAATCGTTAATAAGAATATATTTGAGAATGAAAGAGAAGTGCGCAGAAGTAAATCTATTTAGATCTAATGAAACATGGTAAGAATGAAGAAGTACACAACATAACACAAGAATCGAGTTTGAAAACACAAATAGAGGTATTTGGATTGGTTCTAAAATGCATTAGAGTGTTTCCCCAAACTTCAATGGAGAGAAATATCAAATTAGATTCATTTATCATCAAAATGAAAAACTCAGTGCAAAACATGTATGATTTTAAAAAATAGGATCTTACGTTTTCTTTACGCTTGATTAGACTGAACGTTTGGGAATAATATGTGCTAAGAGTGCATTTTTCACTGTCCCAAAACATCAAGTTTGAATGGTTTATCCTTCAAAATACGCAATGTTTGGAGAAATGTGTATAGACTGTGCACCTCTCATTTGGCCCAAAAACCATCATAAATGTTCACAAAAATCTCTCATCCTCTACCCATACACATTAAAAACATATAAATCTTAAAGTAAGAGTTGCATAATAGAAAATGGGTGTACAAAATAAGAGATCATGGTTTGAAAATATTATTAACTTATTAAATTATCATATTAATATTTATACAATCATATATAATCTTTTTATAATATTGTTTTACCCGTTCATTAGTATCCATTCATTATTTTCATTGTTATGGGTGTTAGTTTCCTTCGTTTCTCATGAATGCTTCACCATTATTGATCTTTTTTGTCCACATTTTCTATACTTTTATAATATCAATAATAATAATCATGAAATTTTGTTTATATTTATACAAAAAAAATCTTTTAAATGTTTTAATTATTGATGGTTTGGAAAAATTAAGTACTTTACGATAATGAAGCTGATAGGTTATATGTATACATGAGTTACATTTAAAATTTTTGAATGATCATTATGGAAATTAATTATGTAATATATTTCCTTTATTTAATCATCCTAATATCATATATACCATATTATATAATTATATATATAATCTATATGTTTTGGTGCTGAAAAAAGTGTCACATATCTTTGTAATGGTTGTAGTCTATGAGTAAAGAAATAATGTAATCATCATTAAATGAGTGTGATATAAATAAAATAAAAGATATTTTAGATCCATAAATAAGGATTTTTTTCACGAATATCATTATAAAATCTTTTATATCACAATAAATAATTATCACTTTCTTTTTCACATTCCATGAGAAGAGTATGTGAAGGACGAATAACATCACTTTGTGAGGTGGAAGTATTTTGTGCACACAAACAGTGTTACCATATCTCTTATATAAAGGAAGTTAAACCTCTAAATATGATATATAGAATATATATAGGTTATATATCATATATATACCAAATATCTATCATCATACCCATCATTGAAAGGAGGAATGGGAAAAAATAATTGCATTGGTTTTTGAGGTGTATGTCCACATACTAAGGAACAATAATTCTATAACCCATTTCATTAAATTGGTCATGGTTTTATTTAAATAATTAATATAACAGATTCCACATATATGGGTGATATTTAGTTAATTATATTATCATTCCTTAATAAATAATTAAATGATGTGGACAAACAAGTAAATTAAATATTCTCATTGAAGAACATGACATCATCATTGGGTATCCTCCAATTGTTTTCACTTCATTATTAAAATGACTACTTTATTGAAAACAGTAGTTGTATATGTTGTGTATAGGGATGTTGTGAAGTGATTTGGAAAGTTTTTTTTTCCAATTTTATTGTAATAAATGTGTGAATTTGAGAGTAGCCATGAATTTAATTTTTCAGATGGGTCCAAGAAGAACCATTATATAACCTTATAAGATTTATGGTCTAAATTTATATATTTTAATTCATTTATTAAGGGCTATAGGTCATAATTACCCTTAACATTTTAGTTTAACTGCTGGAAGAATTATTTTTACGTTAACTAGAGTAATTAATTTTCACTGTTTTCACTATTCATTTTGCTAAAAATTATAAATTATTTTTTTAATAATGAATAAATTTTAGAAAATAAAACTATTAAAGGTGAAAATATTTAATTTAAAATTACTCATCTAGACATGATAACAAAGATGGGTTTTTATGTGAATATGATAATAAATTTACAGTGATTTTATATCAAAATAAAATTATAAAATGATTAAAATTACCAATATTGTATTACTATATATAAAACTAATATTATTTTACTTTAAGATATATTCAGGATATCGATTATTTTTATACATAATTTAAACAAAAATTTATTATTAAATTAAAATTATATTTTTAAATATTAATAAAAAATAAATCTTCTTAGAATGATCATATGAATTCCCCCAAAAAAATATTCATATCTAAATAAAAATATTCTTTTCATACAAGGTCTTAAAATTATGAAAAATTTATTTTTAATTTATCCGTGGAATCTGTGATTAATCCATCTTTTTGAAAAACATAGTTTTTTAATGAAATCATTTATTAAATGATTCATATATTATTACTAATAAGTAGGTAAATAATAATAATTTATAAAATATACATTTTTATATGTTTTTAATTCCTATTTATACCATCAAATTTTATGACTATATTATATCCATTGTAATAAATATTATTATTATTATATTATTATTATTTGGTAAAACATGATCTTCCATGAAACGCATGCTATCGAAAAATGCATTGATGTCTGAAAAAATATAAATAATGTGTTTATTGTAATGAATGATGCATTAGATATTGAATTTCGGTGAAAAAAATACCGTACAACATCTAACTGGTAAATTCCCTTCTACATTTAGTATTTCATGTCATACATGTTATAAAATATAATTTACTTTTAAAAAATATATATTTCATTTACATGCGGTGTATAAACTACCAATTTGACATGTTATTTAATGGTGCCTTATTAATATATAGTATTTTATATTTATAGTATAAATAATTTATTTTTTTGGATTTCTATTTGAAAGATACAAATATTGTAATATATTATCATTTCAATTGAATATATATTATACATATTTCATATTCACAACTTATTTCTTTTTTATGAAATTATATACAACCTAAATATGTAAATTTTGATGCATCTAATGAAAATTATATGGATTTATATATCCTTATAATGTTATTTATTTAAGGGTATTTTTATTTAGAGATTATCATGGCGATAAGGGGATTCAAATATATTTTCATTTTTTATAGGGATTTTATATGATACATTTCCATTGTGAGATATTTTATGGATATTTTAAATTAAATATCATTTATTTTATTACACTCTTGTTAAATTTTGGAATTTAATGTATTTTTATAGTTTCCATATATTTTATAATTCAATGGATAGATAAAATATTCTTGTGGATTACTTGAATAAATATTCTCATTATTAACAAAACTTTTCTCCCACATTAATACTCTTCATTATTGTTTTATAAAAGTTCATAGATATAAATTTAATGGATAAAAATGACAATTTTGACTATCATTGATATATTTTACAATGAATTAAAAATTAAAACGAAGAAATGTTATATAAAAAATTATTTTTTGAATTTTAAAACTGCTTAAAGTGATTGTATTATTTTAACATATATGGTATGAATTTATTATCACAACATAATTATCATTAATTAAATTCAATATTTTGTTAAAATTTTCATTGTGAAATTGATATTTAAAAAATATCAATATTCATGGTATATTAACATAAACATTTATCATAATAAATGGAATTTTCTAATTATTTTTATTAATGGTTAGAAATAAATTATTATGGAAAATTTCTATATATGTCAACATATTTTAGAATTTGTTTTGCTTCACTAGGAATATGATCATATAATATAATCCAATTATATTATGTTGATCAACAATGAAGATTCTCAATTAATAATTATTCTTTGATAAATACTTATTTAACTCAGGTAAATTATTTTATGATGATCCCTTTATGATACCCATTTCTTTTAAATGGAATATACTATGATTATATAATGTAATTTTTAATAAAATTGTTTGGTTCATAAATATATTGATATAATTATATATTGAATTTTTTATGATATTATAGAAATCGTATTTATTGTTTTCATTATGTTATCAGTGGATTAGAAATTTTATAACCCTCAATATAATTGGCTAAATAATGATATATCATAAAATAATAAGAACTAGAATGTAGATTGAATCATTTTAATTATGGGACTCTTTCCAAAAAGTTAATAATTTGATTGATCCTGGATAATGAATATGATGGTATATGGAGTGCTCCTAATCCACTATGATAATGTTATTAGTGAAACATGGTTAATGAAATTATATTATATAATTATGTATATTCTTCAAACTTATATCATATTATTTTGATATGTTGTACTTGATCATTGACAATCATTTTTTATTCTAAACAATTATTAATGATGTAATTTGTTTAATGAAAATTCAATATTTATTTATTTTTTATAATTTATATTTAATGGATAATGTATTATTATTGTATAATCTAATAATGTTTTATTACCCTTATTCTTATCATATGATAACATGTTAAAATTTATTGATATCTCTTATTTTTACCCTTAACATAATCTCCTCTTTTCATTTTTGTGGTTTCATTTCCACAGGATTGGATATACTATTCTATGATGGGTATCTATATGAATTTTATTAATGATAAGAAAATTATGAAATATATTTAATATTTGTTATAGAATAAGATAATTATCTATCAAAACTCAAAACAATCTGAAACGTTTTGGTTTTTTGGAATTAATTAATTTTAATTACAATGAATATTTACCTAAAAATGAAATATTAATGCAATAAATTATCATGTTTCCTCACATAAAAAGGAATATAAAATTTTAATGGTGTTTTCCTCACCTTTTAATATACTAATGGGAAATTTTTACATTACAAATATAATATATTATCAATCTATAACAACTTTTTTGAAAACCATGAATTATCATATATACATTACAATCTTCATATTCATGTTGTATCATTAGAAATTTCCATTAAAATATCCATACATATTTTTTTTTCTATGAAGGTCAAGGGAATGATGAGTTATGTGAATTATCCAATAAATCATTACTAGATTCCTCTAATGAAGGAATATTAATTCATTTGAAAAATCATATAGTTCAAACAATTTAAATGATTAAATAAAAAATATTGATCTTTATTATCAGATGGATTGATTGTTGAACCATGATCTAAGGAAAACATGGGTTTCTCACATGAATTTTGTTTCTCAATACCATATATTACTAATTGATGTGAATATGATCCTTTTCAATCATCATCATGTGTAATGATTCATAAAATATCATTCTCATACTATCCTTTATAATTTTTTCTAACTCATGATTTTGATATATTAAGGTGTCAGGGCCCTTTATCAGTATAATCCATATTTTTATTGACATGATCAACACCTTTTGTGTGAAAAAAACATTATTCTTTGGTGGTAATTTTTTATTTTACACTATTCCCTATAGAAATAATTCATCCATGACTATAATGAAAAAATTAATATTTTAATATCCAAATCATTCTTTGATTATTTTCATATCAAGAAACAATAATTTAATTTAATAACGAGCTATAAGAATTAATTTTTTCATGAGTGCACATAAGAAATACATCATTCATGAAATATTCTTTATGCCAAAAAATTATCCAATAAACTAAAGTGATACTAGAAGTGAAGTATAAGGACCCGGCCTTAATCATTACATAATCATAAATTAAATGAATAATTCAAATTGAGGATCTTTTTAGGTTTAGATTTTTATAGAATTAGGCTATAATACTTAAATTACATCTCAAATATTACAAGGTAGACACTTCTACTCAGTTTCAATTTTTTTCATAAAATAAAGTACTCTTGAGAAAAATAGTCATGTCTAGTCCCATGTATTAGTCAACATGACTTTTCATTGATCCCATCCATGACCCTATTCATCTTTATGTCCTGTGAAAAACATTTAAAAACATGGGATGATCCTAAAAAGCTCAGTAAGGGTTACAAATCAAAGAATGAAAACATTAGTCCATCCATGCATACATAACATAACCCCTTTAACATACCACATGAAATCATATGATTTATCAATAACACATAGAAAACATAAATCATAAAGGAATATTGGGGCATCCATATGATATCTTCATTGTATCTATCATAGCTATGTTGGGAATTACTTTTGGAATACCCATCACAGTATATTCCCAAAGTCTCATTGTAGAAACATTCATGTTTACCTCTCTCACATTACCCAATTCATTGGAGAGCTATCTCGAGCTCTCCTGCCCAAGGATTATCATGGAACCACCCATCTACGAAACAATGCCCAATAACAATAACATATTCGAAACACATAAAATAAACTTAAAGGAAAGATACAATTTACACATTTCAATCACAATATATAATTTAAATATATCAACATAAAACAACCATTATCAAAAACATTTTCAATACAAAAATACGTAAAATAGTATATGGTATTTATTTTTCTTTTCAAAACATTACAACATGTTAAGGAAGCCAAATATCAAATAATAAATGTGGTGGTAGAAATATTATTGTCACCATGTACATTAGAAGAAACATTATTTTTTTTCATTTATTAAATCAAATTGTAGAAAAAGATTACCTTCTTATGAAATGAATTGTCGATGGTGTTTATACAGCATAAAAAATAAAGTCATGTATTGAATTAAAATATGCCTCAATGACATGAGATTGAGACGAAGTCACTTACCTCATGTCTGATTTGACTCATTCGTTATTTAATATCCTTATTAATATACTAGAGTTAATTTATACTTTCTTAATAACCTTTTTCAAGTTTATTATTCATTTTATATCGCTTCTAACTATGTTATTAACATTATGTAATCATTTATGTTAATAATGGTCGTTTGTCGATATTCTCTACATGAGTCAAAAATGGACCTCTTTTAATTACAAGTTGATCATGTGGTTAGAAGTTAAATATATACAGAATGATAATCATGATTTACATATTATATATATCATATATATCTAGTATATAAAATTATTTATAATAGTATATAACATCTGGTGGTATGAAATGAAATGCACCGTTCATGGAGACGGTAAGCCGTACGTACGCATGAACGCTACTTTAATTTCTATTTATCTTTTTAATTGAATTAAGACATAATGATACATAGGTATATTGTAATTCCATTATAATATCAAATATAAAATTTTTAACTCTATCCTTTATATAACCCACATATGGCATTAACGAGTCATAACACTTTGAGGGGGCAGTAGTCCTCACTTCCTCAAATGAAATTATCGCATTTACCAATAATGGAAATGATAATGGTATGCTATAATTGGAAAATACAGAAACATAAAGAAATCATAAACATAAAATATATCATATATAAATAATGTTCTATCTTAATGGACACAATGAGAGGCGGTAGGAGATAATTGAACAATCATCTTCTTATGAGGCGTTAGTTATCCATCCATAGAAATAATATGTTTTTTCCCAATAGATAGAGGTGTGTGTAAGTGTAGTTTGAATAATCTTCATAAAAACATCCTTTTATATTTAGGATACTGATTATTTAATAAAATAAAAGAATAAAAAGAGGTTAGGAGTTGGAGAATTGAAATAAAATAAATGAACTTAAGTGAAATTGTTACATTTAATTTGGTAAACATCGTTTGGTTTGAATCAAAATGACTTCTTGAAGTTCCTTATGCTTATTTTATGGCTTCTAGGTGGAAGATATAGATCTTTATAACTTATTTGGACTAGGTTTGGAAGATCCAAGGTGCTTGAGTGGTGTGAGTAATGGGATAGAATTGGTGTCCTTTCATAGGGGGCTATTTAGGAAGGTGTGAAAATATTATTATATTTTGTAATGATTTTCTATTTATAAAAGTCCAAAACTTATTAAAGTAGAAGATAATATTTCTCACGGTCAAAATAAAATCATCCAATAATAATTGTATAGGTTTTAGATATTATTTTAATCATTATAATTTTCTTTATTTAAATAATTTATTAATGAGGTAAACACTGCATAATTATTGTGTCATAAATAATTTTATTTATTTGATCTCTCAAGATTATAAAAATATACAATGATGTAGGAAATATTTTTATGTTTCCAATTAATATTTATAGTCAAAATGATAACTTATATAACCCCTTGTAAAAATTAATTTACTAAAAAATATTTGTTTATATTATATTTCAATCTACATTATGTAAATTAAAATAATGTGTCATTATCACTCTAAAGTGGCTCCATGGGGTCCCAAAATAGACCCAATGATGACTATGGTCATCCACTACCCACCCAATAAGTTTTTGACAAGTGTTAAGGTAATTTTGTATTATTAGGATATTCTTTTTACCTTGAATTACTCTATTTACCTTTAACCGCTGTAAATAAAAGTCAAAATTTACTATTCATCAAAAATTATTTTCATCTTATTGAACCAAATTTGTCTTTATAATAACAACCATGTAAGTAGATTTTTTTAAATTCAATTCACATATGTGGTAAAATTTCATTTAATTGAAAATTATGGTTTTAATCTACTACTTAGTGGTTACATTATTCATAAAAAATTTATGTTTATATGAATACTACCAAAAATTCATCATAAGCTATATATGATATTTCTAATTAAAAATTGATGTCTATTTACCATATTGAAAACATATAATTTTGATTAATTAATATAAAATTTATTCTTATTGTCGAAACAAAAAGCGTGTTTTTTGGAAATATTAACTATAAAAAGGTTGACACTTGTTTATGTCCAATTTCAATGTGACATGAATTCAAATGATGAAAATTGGATTAAATTTAAAAAACATAATCTAATTACACTTAAAACCCAATTAATAAAATAATCAAAACATATAATTAAATTATATTAAAAGACTGTATTGAATTAAAATACAATATCATTCATTATTCATCAAAAAATGAATTTTATAAAAAAATACAAATAATTTAACAAATGTGAATCATGATATCTCAATTCTGAAGAAGAATTTTATTTTTTCAAAAAAACCTATAAATGTGACCGAACCTAGATTTAAATAGGGTTCTCCCTCAAAAGGCACTAAATCAACCTTTTAAATAATATTAGAGTATTTATGATTTAAATTAGTTTAATTCACATTTTAAGCCTCTAAAATTTATTGGATAAATGTAAAAATAGTTAACAAACATGTATAATCATATATTATTATGTTCTATTCATTCCAGCCAATAAAACACCAAGAATTTAACTACATTTAAAATTATTTTATTATATTATTAGTATGCAATGTAAGATTTCTAAGAAACATATTGTTGCGTATCAGGTATGCCATCGAGAATATGAACCCCTTTATAGTAAAATTATTGTTTAATTCACAAATATGAATAATTATGGAAATGTATTTTCTCTTTATTTACATGGGATGTTACATCCTTCCCACCTTTTGGAAATTGTTTCCTCCCAATTTTATTCATTTGTCAAATAAATGGGGGTATTTATCCCCCATGGAATTTTTAGATTCCCATGTTGCCTCTTCAATCATATGGTTTTTCCATAAAACTGTTACATAGTGAATTACCTTATTATGCAACAGTTTCTCTTTTCGATCAAGAATAAGGACTTGTTGTTCCTAGTAAGAGAGATTTTCTTCCAACTGAACTACCTCTAGACATAAAACATGAGATGGATCTAGCATATATTTTTTAAACCCTGAATCATATAAAACATTTCTACCTGGGATAAACTTGGAGAAAAAGCCACTCTGTTAGAAACTAATCCAACTTTGTCTAGAATTTCATATGGTCCAATGAACCTCAGACTCAGCTTTCCTTTCCTACCGAAATGGATCACACTTTTCATGGGAGAAACCTTTAAAGAGATATGATCACCTACCTCAAAAGTAAGATCCTTCTTCCGATTATCTGCATAACTTTTTAGCCTGCTTTGAGATGTTCTCATGTGCTTCTGAATAAACTATACTTTTTCTACAATCTCATCAACCAATTCTAGTCCCATCAAATTCTTTTCACCGACTTGATTCCAAATTGCTGGAGTTCAACCCTGATTTCCATATAATGCATCCAATGGATCCATCTGTATACTAGAATGAAAATTGTTATTATTAGAAAATTCAACCAAAGAATGAAATTGGTCCCAAATTCCCTGGTAATCCATCGAACAAGTACATAACATATCCTCCAAATTATAAATTTTTCGTTCCAACTACCCATCTGATTGCGGATAAAAAATTGTACTAAAATTTAATTAAGTACCCAATGACTTCTGAAGGCCTTTCCAAAACTTATAAGTAAACCTGGGATCACTATTATATACAATTGAGAGGGAAACACCATGCAACATGACTATCTCTTTAACATTAAACCAAGAAAGTTGATCTAGTGATAACGCATATTTAATAGGAATGAAATGAGATGATTTATTCTACCGATCAACAATAACCCAGATTGCATTATTTCTTCAAGATGTATTCATTAATATAAAATTGAAGTCCATAAATATATTTTCCCACTTCCACTATGGCACCGGTAAAGACTGAAGCATCCCTTTTGGTAACTGCCACTCTGCTTTAGCCTGCTCACAAGTCAAACACTTCAAAGTAAAATCAGCAATATCTCATTTCATTTTAGATCACCTGTAATACTCTCAAAATCTCTGTTCATCTTAGTACTGTCAGGATAATCTGAAAATAGAGAACTATGATCTTCATATAAGAACTCATTCTTCAATACTGAATCACAAGCCACACATAATCTCTTCCAAAACCTCAATACATAGTCCTTATTAATTTCAAATTCAGGTAGCATACCCTTCTGAACAAACTCTACTATTTTCTGCAACTCACTACATTTCTTCTACGGTTGCTTTATTCTGCCAGATAGAGATGATTTCACTGACTACTGAATCAAAATAGAAGAATTTCTTGCACCAACAATCTCTATGCCAATGATCAACAAATCAAAAACCAAAGGATCTCAGTCCAAACGTAGAATACTCAAGGTAACATCACTTTTTCAAATCAAAGCATCAACCACTTTATTTTCCTTTACTGGATGATAATGAATCAGTAGATAATAATCCTGGATTAATTCCATCAATATCATCTATCTCATGTTCAATTCATTCTAAGGGAATATATTATTCAAACATTTGTGGTCTGTATATATTTTACATTTTACTCCATAAATATTATGACTCCAAAATTTTAAATCAAAAACAACCGCAGATAATTCCATATCATGTGTTGGGTAATATAACTCATTAGTTTTAATATGACGTGAAGCATAGGCAATTACCAGATCATTCTATATAAAGACACAACAATGTATTTTCAATGAAGCATCACTATAAATAACAAACTTACCATTTATGGAAAGTAGTGCGAAAACTGGAGCATTCAACAATCTTCTTTTTAATTCCTTGAAACAATCATCACATTCTTTTGTTCAAATGAACCTAACACCTTTTCGAGTTAACATACTCATTGGACTAGATAACTGTGACAAATTCTCAACAATCCTTTAGTAATATCATGGAAAACTAATAAAACTACAAATATTTGTTATTTTTGTTGGTCTTCTCCATTATTCAACAATTTTTTTTCCATGATCAACATTTATGCCATTTTTTTGAAACAATGTGACCATGGAAAGAAATGTTTTGTAACTAATACTCAATGTTGATAAATTTTATAAATAGTTTTTTTTATTTTAGGTTTTGAAAAACATCACTTAAATGACTTTTATAATCCTTTTTTCTTTTATAATAATCCTAAATTTCATCAATGAACACAACCAAAATCTTATCCAAGAACTCATGGAAAATTCTATTCATAAGATCCATGAATACCGTAGTTGCATTGGTTATACCAAAAGGCATAACTCCAAATTACTAATGGCCATATATAGTATGAAACACAGTTTTCGGAATGACTACTTCCTTTACTTTAAACTGATAGTACCATGACCTCAAGTCAATCATCAAAAAACTAATGAGCTCCCTAGAGCTGATCAAACAAATCATCGATATGAGGCAAATGATACTTTTTCTTAACAATGATGTTATTCAATGCTCTATAATTAATTAAAAGTCTCATTGAACCATCTATCATTTTAACAAACTATACAGGAGCACCCCATGGTGATGTGCTTGGTCAAAAGAAACCATTATTTAATAACTCCTATAATTGATTCTTTAACTCTAAAAGTTCTATTTGAGCCATACGATATGGGGTTTTGAAATTGTCATAGCATCAAGAACTAAGTTAACAATAAATTCCACTTCTTAATCAGGTATTATACTAGGAAACTCATCAGGAAAATAATCATGGTACTCATTTACCACTAGAATATCCTAAATTTAAATAGTTCTTTTGTTTTCAACAATATGTGCAAGTTAACATTCATTTCAATCTTTTACTAGTTTCTTAACTTCCAGATATGTTATCAAAAGTAAGGTAGAAATCTTGACAAAAACTAAAAACAATATTGAAAAGAAACCAATTTTTCTCTACAGTCAATCATAGCTTGATAAAAATGAAGGAAACATATACTCAAAATGTCATCAAAATCTACTATAAAAGAAATAATAAGATTTGTAGGTAGATTATTTTCGCATGCAAGGGAAGAAAGGTTCTTATAATTTCATTTTGTTTCAACATTTCTTCCTAGTGTTCCTAACATTGTTCAAGATTCATATCATGATATGGAATTCCCAATTTACTAGAAAACATCCCAGAAATTGAATGAATTTATAGACCCTGAATCAAAAAACACATTGGCATAATCTAAACAATCAAATATTGTACCTAATAATACTTCATTTGATGTCCCATCATCTACTAATGTAGTTGAAAAGGACATCACTACCACATTCTACTTGTAGTCTTGTTGTTTTCCCTCATTTGAGTTCTTCATTGGACAGTCATTTGTATAATGACCCATTTCATTTCACTTAAAATATTTTACAGACTATAAATTAGATTTTGTCTAAGCATTACACTGCTCTTTTTCATTACAATTACGATACTTATGTCCCATTTTACCCCATCAGTAGCACTTACCAGAATTTAAAACATTCCCCATCATGATTTTTACCATAATTTTCACAATCTATAATCATAAGTTTCTTTCCATATGAATTTTTTGATGAGTTCTTCCCTTTCACCTGCCACATTGACCTCTTATTTTGTATTTTTTTTTCAAAGAACACATGATCATTGGCCAACTCCATTTCCACATTCTCTACACATCGATCAAATTTTATTTATAACTTTTAAACATAGGAGAAGATAATTCCATTCTATAAATTGCCTTTAATCCTTAGTAAAAATGGTTGATTTTACTATCAAGATCTCATATAAAATTTAGGGCATACCATGCTAGTCGAGGGAATTTTGCTTCCTATGTAGCCACAGATTCTTCCTCCTACCTCAATTAGATGAATTATTTTTCCACCCTAAGACCAACAATCTTGGGAAAATATTTCTAAAGAAACATACATTTGAATTAATCCAAAACAAGAGCATCAATCTCCTCACTATCCCTGGATTTTTCACCACCTTGTGGTTGATTTGGATGATCTCATGCATTGATTCCACCACCATTTATAGCCTATTTCAACTATTCCATCACTGCAACCAACTTTTTAGTTCTAATTCCAACCATCTCATGTTGCTGATTTGGAAGGATGTCTTCCTCCTGATATTGTCCCAACATAGCTACCCTGTTTCCTCTGTAGAAATCCATTCTGAACACATAAATATCTTAGGCGAAGCAACATAGTAATATGTAAATTCTATATCATTTCAATATTAACATAACCTAATTTATGGATATTAATTTAACAATACTTTAACTCTTAATGTTATCTAAACCGACATATGTTACCAACAATAAGGACCCGACCATAAACATTACATATTCTTTAATTAAACAATTAATTCACGTTGAGGTTATTTTATGGTTTAGAGTTTTATAGAATGAGGCCATAACTATTACATTACATCTCAAAAATTACAAGGTAGTCACTTCAACTAAGTTTCAATTTTTTTCATAATATAAAAAAATCTGGAAAAGAATAGTCATTTCTAGTCCCATGTTATATATACCATGACTTTTTATTGATCCCATCCTTGAACCTATTTAACTTTAGGTTCTTTGAAAAACATTTCAAAACATGGGATGAGCATAAAAATCTCAGTAGGGATTAGAAAACAAGGAAACAAAACATTAGTCCATCATTGAATACATAACATAATTTGTTCAAAATACCCCAATAAATCATAAGATTTATGAATAACACATAGAAAACATTAATCATAAATGAAACTTGGGGCCTCTATGTCATACTTACATTTTATCTATCACATCTACATAGAGAGTTAGATTTGGAATACCCATCACCATTATTACCTATATCTCTTAGGAGAAACATTCATGTTATATTCTATCACATTACACAATGCATTAGAGAGCTATCTCTGGCTCACCCACCCTATGATTATCATAGAACTACCAGTATATATAACAATTCTCAAGATCCATAACATATTCGTAACACATAAATCAACCATAATGGAATGATACCATTTCCGCATTTCAATCAAAATATATCATTTAAATATATTGATGTAACAAATCTATTATAAAAACCATTTTCAATACCAAAATGTGTAAATGAGTACATGATATTTATTTTCCTTTTAAAAACATCACAACTTATTACGGAATCCAAAGATCAAATAATACTCGCAGTGGAGGAAAGGACGTTTTCAACGCATACATTAAAAGAAACATTATTTTATTCCATTTAGAAAAATGCTTCGTAAAAGAAGATTACCTTTAAATGAAATGAAAATCCAGAGGTGTTTATATAGTGTATAAAAGGAAATTGTGTATTAAAACAAAATATGCCTCAAGGAAAGGAGATTGAGCTGAAGTCCCTTACCACTTGTCCGACTTGATCCATCCGTTCTTTAATCTCCGAAATAATAATCTTCTGTTAATTTCAAATTTCATAAGATAATTTCAAGTCTATTATTCCTTTTATATCACATATTTCCATTTTATTAACATTATGTAATAATTTATGTTAATAATGGTAGTTTTGTCAATATTTGGTAATTGAGTAAAAAATGGACTTCTTATAATTACATGTTGTTCATGTTGTCAAACGTTCATTATATCCGGAATTATATTAATGATTTAGATATAATCTTTATCTTATATATCTTGTATATACATGTACTTATAATAGTACATGACATTTGGAGGTAAGAAATGAAATGCACCGTTCATGGAGACGGTAAGCCATACGTTCACATGAACGCTACTTTCATCTCTATTTATTATTTTAAAGAAATTTAAAAATAATGATACATAGATATATTATAATTACAGTATAATATCATATATAATATCATTAACTCCTTTTTTTTACATCCCACATATGGAATTAACGAGTCATATCATTTTTAGGGGGCGGTAGTCCGCAATTCCTCAAATGGAATTATCGCGTTTACCTATAATGAAAACCAAAAAGGTATACAATAAATGATAAAATATAGAAGAATAAAGAAAAAATAAACATAATATATATCATATATAAATATAGTTCCATCTTAATGGCCACCAAGACAGGCGGTAGGAGATAATTGAACAATCATCATTTTGTGAGGCTTTAGTTTTCCATCCAGAGAAACAATATGTTCATTACCAACAAGATGGAGGTTTGTGTAAGTGTAGTCAGAATTTTTCTCATAACAACATCAAACTATATATAGGATACTGGATTTATTATAAAAGGAATCAGTAATAAGAGTTTAGGGGTTGGAGAAGTAAAATAATAGAAAATAATTTAAGAGAAACAATTACCTTTAATTCATTTAACTCTCTTTGGTTTGAATCAAGAGGACTTCTTGAAGTGCTTTCTGCCTAAGTTAAGTATTGTAGGTAGAATAAAATGATCATGATAGAATATTTGGGTAGGTTTTGGGGGTGCCAGGGGGATTTAGAGGAGTGAGGAATGGGTTAGAAGTGGTGTCCTTTGATAACGGGGAGGAGGGGCTCTTTAGTAAGGTGTGAAAATTTTATTTTATTATATAATATTTTCAGTTTATAAATGTCCAAAAATTATTAAAGTTGATGATAATAAGACTCATGGTCAAAATAAAATCATCCAATAATAATTGGACATGTTTTGGATATTATTTTAATATTTATAATTTTATTTTATTAAATCATTTATTAATGAGGTAATCTCGGCATCGTTATTTTGTCATAAATAATTTTATTTATTTGTTGTCTAATAATTATAAAAAAATACCATGATGTAGGAAATATTTTTATCTTTCCAATTAATATTAGTAGTTTAAAATATAACATATATATCCTTTTGTAAAAATTAATTTACTAAAAGATGTTTGTTTATGTCATTTTTTTAATTACTTATGTTAATTAAAATAAAGGGTCATTATCACTCTTATGTGACTCCATGGGGTCCCAAAATATATCGAAGGATTTCCAAGGTCGTTCATTACACATACAATATGGTTAGGACAATTATAAACATAAAATTATATTATTATGATATTCTTTTTACCTCGAATTTCCCTATTTACCTTTAATCGTGGTAAATAAAAGTCAAAAGTTACTATTCACCAAAAAAAATTATTCATCTTATTGATAAATATTTTAATTTATAATAACATCAATGTCTGTCAGATTTTAAAAATTCAATTCATAGAAGCGGTAAAATTTCATTTAAATGAAAAAGTTAGTTTTTAACTACTACTAATTAGTTTAACTATTCATCAAAAAGTTATGTTTTTTCAGAAGTCTACAAAAAATTCTGCCTAATCTATATTTTATATTTAAAATTCAAAAATGAAGTCTATTTTACGAAATTCAATACATAGATGTTGGATTAGTTAATTTAAATTTAATTCCCAATTTCAAAATAAAAAAACATGTTTTTATAAAATATTAACATTCAAAAGATTGACAGTTTTTAATATCCAATGTCGAAGTCTAATTAATTACAATGACAAACATTGTATTAAATTGTAAATATATATTATAATTACACTTTAAAACCAATTAAAAATATAATCAAAACATATAAATAAAATAGATTAAAAGGCAGTTTTGAATTAAAATACAGTATTGTTCACCAATAATCAAAAAATGAATTTTATCAGAAAAAATATAAAAAATTTACACTAATTAAATCGTGATGTTTCAATTCTGAAGAAGAATTTTATTTTGTCAAAAATAACATATAAAGGTGACCAAAACTGGATTTCATGTGGGGTTTCCCTCAAAAGGCGGTCAATCAATGTTTTAACGAATATTATAGTATTTATGAATAAAATTAGATTAATTCACATTTTAATCCTCTAAAATTTAATAGATAAATGTAAAAAACATTTAAAAACATATATAATCATATTTTAGTTAGTTCTATTCATTTACTCCAATACAACATCTAGGCGTTAAATACATTTAAATTAATATTATTTTATTGTTAGTATGCAACATAAGATTTCAAAAAACCCTTTTGTTGTGTATCGGGTATACCATAGAGCATATAAACCCCTTTAAAGTAAAACTAGTATTTATTTCACAAAAATGAATAATTATGAAAATGTATTATTTCTTTATTTACCTGGGATGTTAAATACAATGCTTAACAATCTCATTATAATAATGAAAATTTTATTAACATTCAACAATTGAAAAAAAAGACTCCCTTTTGAGTTAACATGGTTAGTGGATATGTAATCCATTATATATTTCATATAAGTACATATCATGTCTATCTAGTGTAATAAAAATAAATATATTTGTTATATTGGTAGATTTATTTCATTCCATAATTAAAAATTACTATGAAGGTTAAGAACCCCCACAATATTTCTTATATGGTTTCTTTGATAAAATCCATTTGGTTGATCTATGGTTAATCCATTAAATATATTTTTATATATGTAGAGAAAGTTGAATTTTTGTTGTAGATAATTATATTCTATATGTTTTTTTAAAGACTAAAAAGCTATTATTATGATATTTGAGCCTGTATTTGGGGTGTTGAAGGGATATCCATTGGTACATTCTGTTGATCGAGGGTAATTTACAATGTCTTATAATTCCTTGTCTATGACTGAAAAATATAAATGTCATAACATATATTAAATCTGAGGAACCCTATATGAATTTAATTATCTTAATAATATTAATTGGGTATTACTTTTCATATGGATGAAACCAAAATATTTATTAAATTATAAGATATTGGATCTACTGATAATGATTTATGGGAATCTCTTAAGACATTATGGATTTTCAAAAAAATTAAAATATTCTTATTCTGTATGAATATCTGTGTCACATTTAAGACATTGAGTTTATTGTAATGAACACTCTTTATAAAAATATATCACATATTAATATATTAATAATAATTAAATAATATAAATATCCACACCAAAATTTTATGTGTCGAATTCCATTGGAAAAATGACAACATAAACAACTAGTTCATAGGTGAACTATATCATATTACGATATGTTCTTCATAACTAGATGCATTAAAAAACATGTCATAAATAATGAATTTCATCCTAGATTTTGGATGAAATCATGGGAAATGGTAATATCAGATTCTCAGAAAGGGTAAACAATGTTGATATCAGATAATGTGGCAATAATAGTACAAGAACATGATAAATATATTAGATATGCATTTTTTTGATAATCATAGATTCTAAACAAGAGTAATGTAATAAATCAAGGTATATTATAAGACATCAATAATAATAGAAAAATAACATGATCTATGTGGATATAGCATTGGGATAATAACATTATTTATTACATACAAATCACCATAGAAATTATTATGTCAAGTATTCCAAAAAAGTAATTGATAACACATATGAATTAGGCTATACAACAATATAACTTTTACAGTATTGTGATGTCATTCTTTTTACCATTTATATATATTGAAATAAACTCAATATACCCTCTTTATAGAATTGGATGACCCCTGTGAAACATCTTTTACAAAATGGATATTCTCATATATACACTATTTCAATCTTAGGATAACATATCATATAGCCTCTCAATGCATTTATCATTAATCATTACCCATTTAATTATAGTACTATATAATTATGGGCCCACCCATCATAGTTCATTACAAAACCACCCTTCTATTGTTATAATGTAACCACCACCTTTGGTTATAACAGAATCATCAACATTGGTTATAAGAAATATGTCGTCCTTTGTATATATCAATATAACGCATCACATAATGAAGAATGTAATTATATCTATAAAAACATAATAAAACATTCAACATATCTTAACTCCTGAAATTAAAATGGTTTCCTAAACATTTATTCATAACATAACCCATGGAAATGAAACATTTTACATAAATATTAAATATTTTCATCATAGTATATCATGTAGAAATGTATCATGTTTCTTAAATAAATTATCACAATAATAATAAATTATCTATAGGTAAAATAAGGATGGTATCATTGGATCATATCCCATGTAATGTTTATATAACATCAAGGGATTAAACATAATATAGAAATTTTTTTTAATTATAACATGGATATTTTCATTAGGAATGTTACACTAAACTATTGAAAACACATATTTAAATTCTATAAATATCCAAATATTAATGAATATTTTTTCAGAATAACATTTTAGACAATTCAATGGAACATATAATCATTGAAAGGACATGAAAGCATAAAATAATGTTGATTATATACAAATTAAAGAAAATAATACTATTTTTTTTATAAAGTCAAAAGCTACTTCTTGAAAAAAAATCATTTCATATGATTTTTATATTGTAAAAAAACAATAGAAATTTATTTATAAAATGAATCAATAATTTTGAAATCATTCTCTATTTCATTTTTAGAAAACATGAACGTGGATGAAAATTCCATTTATTCCATATAGAGAAATAATTTTGATTTCTCATAGAAATGTTCCTTTTGACACATTAGTGCATGAAAAGTAAAAAATGACAAGTAAAAAATTTATTACCAAATTATTACAAATGGAGAATAAAATTCTTGTTTTTATTGATTAATAGATCATATAATCTTGTGATCACAACAATAATCATAACAATCTCTATATACAATGTGATTTTAATATAAAAAATTCAACACATTCATAAGATTTAAATCATAATAAAATATAAAAAATGAACCTTATTTTAATATTGAAATTATCATTAATTTCATATGAAAATTCTATAATAATTTACATATAGAATATCCACCACACATAAGACAAATAGGATGAATATAGATTGTGTCCCATATATGTAAATCAGTGATTAAAATAAATTACTTCATGTATCATCCTAATTTAGACACATTGAATCCACTTGTATAATAATTATAGTCATATTAAATATCCCTAACAAAATATATCAAATCATATATTATTATACAATGACCATTCATTAAATTTTTATTAATAATTTCATTGTTAAAATTATGTTTCTGATAACTACTTCTATGTTTTTCATGAATGTTTTTTTATTGGATTTTAAAATACATGACATTCACCATGGTAACACAAACTTTGAAGAATTATTAATAATAATAATATCATATTTATTCAATATATATGTATTTTTATTAATCCATAATATAACGAGATAAAAAAGGAATTACCTCATTCATGGAGGCAGTATGCCACACTTATACATTATCATTGTTCCCGATTTCACGGAAGATTTCAAAAAGGTAATATGAAGATTAATTAATATGTATAATGTCGTATATATATCATGGATATATTATATAATCAGTCAATCATTTATAATTTCATTAAGTTTCAAAATAGAAGGATAATTGATCGAAATCACTTCTTGGATGCAGTAGTCAACACATATTCATATACAACTTTTTGATTATCAAATAGATTGGTCGATAAAAAGATAGATGTGATTTTATAATATAAGGCGAATAAACATTTCATAAATATCATATATGAATATTAAATCCATAATTATTTTTTACAATGATAATAAGTGATTTAAATGAATTAAATTAGCTCGGGAGGTTGTAGTAGGCTTTATACACAATCAATAGTTTTTTCACCAATTTAATTGAAGTGGAAATTGGTTATTCTTAATAAATTAACATAATAACATTTAAATATATGAAATATAATGATGTTATAATTTCATAATATTTTATTAATATTTTTTAGGATCAATAATAGTAAATATTATAAAAATTCTTTCATAAAAACAATAATTCTCCTTCAGAAAACCTCATTGGGTTATCACCAAAATTAGTCATAAGAGGTCACATTAATCAAAATAATGCATCTAGAAATTGGGGATAAAAGTATCAAGGAGGCTTATATAGGGATTATTCAAACCAAAGGACATTGGGATTTTGAAAAGGGAGTGAAATGGTGTTCAATATTAGGAGTGGGGAAGAGGAAACACATAAAATTATGAAAAAAAAGATATAACAATGATTTTAACATTACAAAACAACAAAAAATAATTGATCATTCTCAAATGTAATATGGTATAATAAAAAATATTGTATTGTAATAGGATTTGTTAAAAAAAATAATTACATTTTGAACTATAATTTTTTTGTTTAATAACGATTAAAATCTTTTTAACCCCGACTATGTTAATTAATTATTACTATTTTTACTATTAATTACAGATAAAAACTAATAAGAACATATTAAATATTATTAATTATACTGATTTAAAAATAGAATTAATTTTTTCAATTAAATTTATGTAACATGTAGTATAAAATGTAAGATATAACTATTAAACCCGATGAAAGACTGTTTTTACAATGATTACATTTTTTACAAGTTCATAATGTTTATTATCCTAAATTAAGAAGAAATTGTTGAAATGAACAAAATTAGATTATATATGATATATTTTATATAATTTTACAATTAATTCAATACTGAAACAAAAATGAAATATTTTATTTTATAATAGAAATTGTAGTTTTTTAATAAATATCAGCATTTTCACCATTCAATAAAAAATTAAAATTTTCTTAAATATTCAAAAAAAAATTTACCATAACATAAAATTTATATTATTTTTACATGAAATGAAGTTAATTTTTTTGAAATATATTTTTTGTTAGTAGTTAAATTTAATTTTCTAATGTGATCACCAAAAGAAATCAAAATCAATATTTTGAGAAAAAATAAAATTATTAAGTATATATATATTTAAAATATATATACTTATTTATATATAAATTTTTTATCATATAACAAAATATAAATTTAACAAATTATTAACATTTATATAATAATATTTAATGAATAATAAATAATTGACTTTTTGAAATAATAATATAAATAGTATGTCCTGGAACGTTAATACTCAATGTTTCATACAAATCTATTTATCAATGAAATTAAATTTAATTTGAAAATTGTTTAAAAAAATATGTGGGGATGCATTATACACCCCATAAAATGAATTTAACCCTGTAAATTTTGACATTTTAATATAAGAAACTAATAATACTTCAATATTATCATATACTCGGTTGCCCAGGTAGCTTCTTGATGTTTTTAATGGTGCCCAGAAAATTTTACCAGGAGAGTGGACATTTTTTATAGAACATTATGTATGAGATCTAGAATATTATCATGTGATTAATCATATGATAATAAATTATCCATTGTTGTGTCCTCTTTATTCTTTAAATGTGAAGGATTAAGTATGTACTTTCTCATGAGATATTCATGGAACAAATCATGGTCTTGAGATATGTATATTGGGTGCGCAATGGTATATGAAAAATTCCCTATTATATATTGAGTATCTGAAGGGATAATTTATAGACGAAATAGATTTTATTTCATATAGAATCTCATAGCCATCCTGCATGTAGATAATTTTTCTAGAACACTCCCACCAAATTCACAGTCGATGGTAGGATGATAATTACGAGTATATTTTTTTCAACCATAGAAATATTTTGTGTATTATTGGATAGATCTAAAAATAAATTCTATTTTATAATCTAGCTCACATCGTAATATATTTCATTGAATGAATTCATCAATGTAAGTTATAATTATACACTTTTTTCCACAGAGGGTTTCTTATTGTGTTATATAATACTCGAGTGAAAAAATATTGTCATCAAAAAACATGGCAAGATGATATTATTTTATCCAAAACACCTTTGAAATACATATAATAAGGCCTCATCATATCTTATAGTGTTTGAAATACTCCCATTGAAAGACCATCAATTTAAGGATGATACACTATGATGAAACATAATTTGGTATCAAGAGCATGCATAATAAGTCACAAGGACATATAATTAAACCTCAAATCCTTTTAAAAAATTATAGAGTGTTGTACCCTATGATACGATGTGAATTATTTAATATAAATTATTTCATTTTGATCTAATCATAAATTTTATCAGACAATGATGATTTTCACTAACTTTTTATGGTAGTAAACTGAAATACATATAGTATTATTCCCATTCAGTGTTTTGAGGAGGTACATGACAAAATAAATAGTAATGTAATAATTTTTACAATACTAGAAATATGTGTTATACCAATTATTTCAAGAGGTATGATATTGATATATATGTAGACATATATGCCAATGGTTTTTCCAAACTATTTGTATAGGTAATTTTTGGTGACACCTATAACAAATTTTATCAAAATTCGTTGTTATAGGTGTGTATATATCCAAAAATACCAATAGAGTTTTCAATTCATCGGTAAAGGTAATTTTTTGGACACTGGTAAAAACAGTTTGGGAAAACCATTTCCATAGGCGGTACAATTATTTAAGAATAATGATAAAAATATTAACAAATAATTCAATTTTAATTTTATTATAAATGTGTATATATATATATATAATATCATATTACATTTCATAGATTTGCTGTAATGTCAATGAAATATAAGTGGGAGGATGTGGTAAATGTTGGAACCGATGGTTTTTTTCTTCAATGTAAGACATATAAAATAGATTGACAACATCGTTGGTAAATGTAATTTTCTTAGACAAAAATAACAACAATTTGGAAAATTCGATGGAATTGTTGGTTCCATTATATATGAATAATAATATTATTATTAATAATTTATTGAATTTCAATTATATATATATATTCCCTAGAAAATGTGTAGATATGATGTTTTGGGATAGTGTTAATGATTTTGGGTTATTAGAAGGATTTTTTGGATCAATACCTATCACTGGAATGTTTCCTCAATATAGTACCTATACCAATAGTTTGGTTAAACCATTTTTATTGGTTAATTTTCTAGACATAGATAATAATGATGTGGGTAAATCGTTCATATAAGAAGTACCATTATCGATACATAATAATAATAGTATTAATAACATATTCTATTCAAAAATATATACAATTGTTTATGTGAAAATATAATATTTCATAACATAGAGGTACTGTCATTACATAATTTATGTGAGGTTTCAGGATCAATACCCAATGCTAGATGGCTTTTAAAAAATATTCTTGAAACCAATGGTATGACCAAAATGTCAGTATTATAATTTTTATTGAATTTTCCTATACAAATAGTTCATAAAACATTTTTATTGGTGCTCTATTATTGTAGTTTTTTCAACTACTGGTATAGATATATGATGGATGATAATTATCCAACTTTTACATACCAGATTTCAATAATGGCCAGATTCCCTCCACTATTATATTAGATCATTGATCCCCATTACACTACTTTGAGGAACCCTACATCCAATGAAATGTATGTCTAAAATAAAATTTATATATCATGTTTGACTACATCATGCCCTAATCTTCCTATCTATCTGAATCCTTAACTCTTGGAAATGATTTTTTCACATTACTTGTAAATTAATCAATTTTTTTATTGTTATTATAAATCCATCAGTAAAATAACAATTCTAAAAATGAACACTCAATGAATTAGGGGTGCAACAAATGATCCATATTAGTGAGTATTGATTGTTGATTATTTTTCATGTTTTCCTCAATCCATTTTTATAGAATACCCCAAACATATAGAACTATGGAATATTTAACAAATGATATAAATTATAAAATATTAAAAGAAAAATGATCAATAAACCAATAAAATAATTTGTTGAATAATTGATTTCAATTCAAAATGTATTAATAAAATGGGGATTAAAATAAAATTGAAATAATACACACCTCCTTCTAGTATCATACACTAACAAATAATTTTTCCATTACATTGTCCTTAGGAATATCATGGAACACATTTGATCTAAAAATCCCATAGATAAATGTTTTCCAAACCATGAACCTATTGTCATTATTCATAAGCAATCTTCCAAGACCTCCTCAATTCACAATGGTTTTGTGGCTAACCATACAAACATTACATACAGAATTTAAATTAATATGATAATTCCAATCCATTAATAATAAAATTAGTAGTTTCAATTAATATGATTTTAAATACAACTATGACCAGTGTTGAAATAAACACCTAATTCTCCCAATGTATTTATCATGCCAACGTTAAAATTCGCATTGTCGTTATTTTAGAGGTCTCATATTTCATATTAAAATCATTGTTCTTGGGATATTCCTTTATTTTTTAAGAACCAATATTTTATAATATAATATATATAATATTTCAATTATATCGCTATAGAGCCCCGCCCCCTCAAGCCCAGTAATACAACACCGACTCTACTCCTAGCTCCATAAATATTCATTATAATATTCCAAGGTTTCATAATGAAAATATAGTTTCATTAAAAATTCGATAAATAAAAAAACATATAAACTGAATGGTAAAATACATTATATTTTATATTCATGTTATATATAACTTATTTAACAATAACATTAAATATTTATGTAAATTACAATTTATTAGTAACAATACCTAAGTGAAATTCATGATTACATGTTTCTAATCATCCGTTATAATAAATATTAAATTTACTAAAATCTATTCAACAATATCCCAAGTTAATGAATTCCATTTATTTGTTACAAAAATAATTTTAAAATCATTGAATTGTTCTCTAGAATGGTCCTAAATCATTAAAAATATATTCGAAAACAATTGGATGTCGATGGTTTAATTAGTATAAAAATTATTCTTTGAAAATATATATAATAGATATATGTTTTTTAATTATTATAATTATGTATAGTATTTATGAGACACAAAAAATTGTAATTTTGAGTTTTAATATAAAATATTTCATTAAATATATACTTTATAGATTCATTACAAGAGGATTTGTATTCATAAAAAAATAAATCAATTAAATATACGGGTCTTTAATATCCAATATAAAATAAGATATCATCGTTTTGTGAATAATGATACATTTATCATATTTTGAATGTTTAGTAACACATATCGAGGTATCCCAATCATACTGGTGACAGGAGGAATGGAGTTAATCAAATATTTGAGATCAAATTATAAAAGTATACATGTTTGAGAAAAATGACCCCCCAACTCAGGTGTTTGTACATGAACCACTTGGACTATCCAAAGTATCCAATTATTAACCCTCTCTTGTGTGTATATAAAACAAGAAATATATTTCCTCTAGAATATAATTACAATAACTTATATTGGAATATATTATAACCCTTTTCAAGGTCGTAATAAAAATTATCAAGTGGTCATTATGATACTTTTTTCTAATAACTTATTACTATATCAGCTATAAGGACAACCACAAATTGTTCAGGGTAATCTCTATAAAAACAATTCTTTAGTTCTATTGGTATATCATGGAACTTTGTATTTTTTTAATGGTATCACTATGAATTTATATAATATATATATTGTAATAATGTTTTACTTTGTTAAATAGTAATTTTGGATCTTTTATTAATGATATCTAAATAAAAGTTAATATTTGAGATGTATTATTCTCTTTTAATTCGAAAAAAATTGTCAATATAGAATATTGGATAGTTTTTCCTTCACATGATTTATTTATGTTCCTAATAATCAAATGATATTTGAATTTATCTATCCTTCTTCTTATCGATGTTAATTGGTTCACCACATCATGAAGAAAATTTGTTTATAATTATATTATATAGCTTACCATGGTTTTAATTATTTAATTATTAAAATTTAATCTAGGACATTCATATGGTGTCCTCTATATTTACTTATAACAATATATGAGTTCTACTTTTAACTCAACTCAGGATTTTCAAAAAAACATTTAAATTATTCTAGAAAAAATTATATATTCATGAAAATTTGAAATTTTTTGGAAAATTGAGTTTTCCCCCAACCATTTGAGCTCTACATCATATAGTTTTATGTTAAAATAACCATTAAAGGGATGTACCTTACACAATGAGTTAGTAGTTTGGATTCCATTGATAATCAAACTTTTTTTAAAATATGTATTTTTTTCTTTATCATGGAAATTAATATCATCATTATATATATAACAATTAAATTCCAAAAATACACTAGAATTAGACTTTAAAGAGAACAATAAAAATAAAAAAATAGAACAATCCCAAAATCCTCTACCTGGTATAATTAAAAAACATAATAAAAATTCATTTAAATAATAAATATTCATTTAAATAATAAATATTCTCATTATTAATTAAATATATATTTATAGGGGTGGTGAACTAATGATACTTGAAAAATTCGTAGAATAATTTTCTTAGAGGTATCAACAATCATAAAAATAATGTGATTTTTTTGAGTTTATGATGAGTATATAATTATCTAATTCATTTTCATCACAATTTTTTGATATTTTGATTAAATTAGATTTCCCATCATTTTCAATTAGAGGTTTTTTATTTGAATTTTCATCCTTATACCTTTGGAATATTGTTTTTTTCATTAATTTTTTTATTTCATAAAATTAATGTTTGATTTCTGGGTGGTCCACTATGTTGATATTTATTCCAATAAAATTAATATTATTTCGTCTTTATACCCCATATTAATTCATTTAATTAATCGAATTATCTTCCAATAATGAAAATATATCTATGGTATTGAGATATTTAACAATATTTTTCATTAAAATCTCATCATATATAAATATATATTTTAATTCCTATATGGTTATTAGAAATTGATTTTCAATCATTTATCATTTTCCATTCAATTAATCAAAATGCATGAATTATGGGAGTCTCATATTTCAATACACACTATCAAACCATGTAGTGCCTCTTCATTCATATTATTATCCAAGATATTATTTTTTAATCTAAATTAATCATTGATTTTTAATTTATGGTCTATAATAAAAATAACTGTCACCAATGCTTGTCTCAAGAATCATATATCTCGGGTTCTAATGGGTCAATCCCCTTTTACATTATCATAATGAATTGTATCCTCATTTTACAATGAATTTTTCATTAAGTGAATTTATATAATACTATATTATAAACCATTATACATATCATGTAATCTATTTCATCATCAAACATTATATTCCTAACCAGAGTAAAAAAATTATCATATTAACATTCAATTTCCCTAGAGTAAAAGAAAAATTTTTATATTGTAAGATATATTGAATTAAAAATATCATTTTTTATATTTATCCGTATTTGTGTGATTAATGGATTGGATGATCAATTAATTGATGGTTATTCCAATTTCATCAAGGAATCAATCTGGACATATTTCACTATTTGTGTATTTTATGTTATAAATGGTTTTTATCATTGTTAAACATTACAATGTATTGAAAAATACAATCACCAATATTTTGAAATCAATATCTAGTACCAATTTCATTCTTCATGGGTTAAAATTACATGGACTATCACACATCTTGTTATGTCAATTACTTATTTTTACTTTTATTAAATAAAATATAATTATGTTTTTAGAGTTTTGAAAAACAATCACAATATAAATATATCATATGATAAATTAATTAAATAATATGATTCCTATAATTATGACACAATCAGGTCAACCTCTAATATATTAGATTCAAATAATGACACTTTTATTTCAATTTTAAACACTTTTCTGTCTACATATGCCAATATATATTTTAGCACATAATTATTCATAACATAATACAAATAATTAACTATAACCCAAGGTGGTTAAAACTCAAATTACCCAACCATTGAATACATACATATTATATAGTATTTCATCAATATTCATAACATATAATAATTAATCACATGATTATAGAATATTGGATTATCGATTTTATATAATAGATAAATTGAAAACTCATTTTATAATAATTTTAATAATTTCACACAAATATTATACACACAAGATTCCATTGGTGGCATATAATACATATTATGCTTCTTCATATCATATATAATGGCATCATAATAATTGGGAGCCCAGGACGCTCAGTAAGGGTTGGTTATAATAAATATAAATAATGTAAAAGTTTTAATTATATGATCATTTGTGTATAATATCATAATCATGTTTCATGAAAATAAAAGATGTAAACTAAACCTATAATAACATAGATCATGTTGAATAATAATGTTATTTAAAAAACATAAGTGATATGAATCATAGGAATATTCAATCCTTTTAAATTTACAATAATCAATGGAAACAGAACATTGGAATGTGTCATTACATAAGAATTTATAACATTTATTTTTTACCATATATAATCAATGATAAAATATATTATTTATTGGTTCACTATCAAACCCATTATCAAATAGTATAAAAAATTCCATACCATTATTGATTGGGAACATTAACCATTCCAAAAATTGTATTGGAATAATTCCATTAGTGGATTTTGTTAAATCCCCACATGTTTAAATATTTTAGTCTAAGTCGCATTGATAGTGTGTGAATTGAAATGGAGTTTTACTAAATCAGTTAGCCAAAATATACATGTCACTATTTAATGCACTACTCTAAATAATTACATCATTTGAATGTGTGGTGTCAGGATGAATCTCTAGTGAGATATTTTATGATTTCATGACACGTTTTGAGTTGATGTCGTTTTGGAATCCTTTTATTTGTGTTTATATCAGATACACATATGGCTATTGAAGAACCCCTATGTAATATTTTATGGGATTTATTTTTTATTAACCATGTATGGGATTTGGGATGAATCCCTGAAAATTATTGATTTTAATTATAGGATTTCAAATTCTTATTAAATATGCTAGAATGATTTTTAATTGGGTTAATGCTATTGAAATATTTTATTATGAATTTTCATGATTTCATTCTGATGAAATATTTTTCTACTTTTATTTTCATGAGTTTAGGGGATTTTTATTATTTACTATAATTTTGGGTTTGATATTGATAAATCATTAAATAGTATTTATTATGAATTTTGAGTTATAGAATACGTAATTATTGGTTAATATATTCATTTAATGATTTAATATTTATTATAGCTGAAATATATTTACAAATTAATTTATATAAATTTGTAGCATCTTGTAATACATTATGAGAATCGTGTAAGACTATTCAATTTACCTAAAAATTGAATGATATTAAATTTTATAAGACAACTTGTGTCATTAATGAGTCCTTGAATTAATGTAAAACTTTTTTTGTTAGAGACAATAGTGTATAAGGATTTGTCATCCAGATGAAACATATGATGTTTTCACTTAGTAACATCTCATTGATTTAAATATTTTAGATTCTGTAAGACATAATGATGAAATATATCATTTCAAATAGAATGGTAGATATTTTATATTTCTATGTTATACATTAAATCTAGATGTTTGGTTTCGAAACGATGTATAACTCCCAATCAATGTATTTAAATTGAGAACACATCAAAAATTATAATTCATTAAATTTCAAAAAATTTAATATCTAAGGAAAATTTAATTATAATATGATAAATAATATTAATATTTTATTATTGTATCACAATTTATATTTCATTAATTATAAATAAATTGATTATGGTCTAAACATCCTTATATACAACATCACTGAACATCAATAAAAAAATGAGAACATTTTAATGCTAATATATTTTTAGTATATTAAAAAATTATTTCAAAATTGTTTGATTTGTGATTTTGTGATGATATTACAATAATATTGACACTTTTTAATGATTTTTTAGTCAGTATTATAAATATTTTTACATAGATAATTATCTTGTTGTTGAATATTTATTATGATGCATTTTCAAGTGTTGATATATAATTTTGTTGTGTTGGTTTTTATTTGTATATAGATATAAACAAGATTTGATTTTTGAATATTTCACTGTATAAGTATACCATGATGGGTTTTATGTAATTTTTAAATAATTCTATTTTCAAATTATTTTTTAATTTGGTCAAGAACAAAAAATTTCTTGATCAGATCATTTATTTATATCTAATGATGATATCAAAAATTATATAAATTTACAAAAGGTATAAATTAAACAAATATAGGAATATTCGATGATCATGGGATAACACCATTGAAGAATATGAATTTAGGAATTGTTAGATGATTTAATTACTATTCATGTAATTTTAATTTTATATATTATTGAGGTGGAAATTATTTTAGGACTAAATAAATTAATGAATATTTTATTTTCATTAAATATATAGAGAAATATAGAATGGTAATTTTCTGATTATGATTTTATTTAGTATCAAAATATATTTTGGAAAATAGAACATATGACCTAATATTATTAAAGATTAACAAAATTTTAATCACCGTAAGATTTGTTCAGATAGATTTTGAGAATAGACATGTTATTAATAATATAATTTGTTCCTATATGATCTGATATAGTCTTACTCAGTTTATTATTTACTCATAAATTATCAGATTTTAAATTACTAAAAATTTTGTGAATTATATATCATTAGAAAATTAAATTGAGTCAATATGAGGATTTATTACTATTTATGATGCACCTCAAATATAGTTTTTATATATCATTGATATTATGGTCTAATCTAGATATAAATTTTCCTATTATATATATATAATTTTCCATTAGGATAATAAAGGGAATCTTTGTGAAAGGAACAACCTTCCCACCCACAATAATTTATATTTAATTTTATATTGGATAACAATTAGTCAAGGATAAAATATTTATATATAATTGAGTAGTCTCATACACTTAGTCAAATATATGAAACAAATTCACTAGAGTTCACTTATATACTTATTTCTTCAGGAATGTTTCATTTTTATATAGAAATAGTTAGCTCATATCAAATTTCATGAGACTTTTTCAAGAAGAAGAAATTATATAATTTTGACCAAAATAATTCACCCAACCTCACCTTGCCCAATAAATTTTATCTACCTATCCCACAATGACTATTCCAATGATCAGACAATATAAAATCACTTTTTCTTACATTAAATTTTATTTATACTTTATATAGCCAATAATCATCCTTACGAAAATAGGGAAAAATTATCCATCGTAAAGGATCTTTGTACAAACCATAAATGATCTTTATGATAATATTTACCCTTATCATATAGTTTATTATCATATTTAATGAATAACACTAATTTTTCAACATATTATCTATATTTGTTATTCATAAAATCCATTAATAAGGAATGTGAATTTGTAGAGATAAATTATCTTACTATAAATTCATATAGATATTATCTTATATGAAAGGTTTTCATGGATAAATAATCACTTTTCCTCAGTTTTTAATGATACCCACAATGAATTTGAATCTAAGAAATATTGATTTCATTTTAGTTGATGATAGAAATCATAAATATATTTTATATTATGTTATAGGATGATCAGGTTGTTTTTATGTTCATAATAATAAATAAAAAAATTAATTTATACATATATCTTCTTATGAATGATTTTTGGTTCACTAAATAGTAAATTAAATGTATATATATAGAACTTATAAATGATCTCATTGAGTTATTTCATTAATTCCATGAATTTAATCAGGTTTATTCTATATTCAATCCTTCATTTTGTCATACTACAATGTATGAGTTCTATTAAATCTCAACACCATAAACTAGGTTAATATAAGGAATTTTTTTAATGCACCAATATATACTAGAATAAATAACATATCATCAAAATATAGTTCTTACATAATCATGAGTGTTAATAATTATTTTATTTAAGGTAACTACACAAATATGAAATGTAATACAAATATCAAGTCAATAGTCAATTTTCTTCAGGTTGATAATTAGGGGTTTTTTGAGGATACGAAATACGATGACTTTATATTTATAATTAATGTGCTATATTAATACCTATAAGTTCTATTTTTTAATGCTCATGAAATTAAACTAAAGGAAAAATATTAAAATTCCGAATTATCACATTCCCGTACACCACTATAAGATATATATATATATAATTTGTATGAAACTCTAATTACAATATGAGTTTTCCCAAAAAGAATATAAATATATTATCATAATATATTTATATTGATGATCTTATAAACAATTCCATATTTATAATTTTGGGGGTAATATGATTCATGTATAAATTTTTTAGTTTTTGATTGGAAGAAGATTGTACCTTTTAGTAGACCATCATCATCTAAAAAATTAGCATTAATGATTATAAAATAATTTTTTATTAAATTTATTTGGATTTTTTTGATGAAGATTGTATTCATTATCCATGGTCTTGTGAAAAGGACAATATAATTTCCATATATATAATATTATAAAAATTTAAATGTGTGTACATAAATATGTACAAGTTATTTTCACCCATTTCATAGTTGATCATCATTATATCCCATCAAATAAAATGTTATTAAAATACATATCTCAACATTGGATTAATTTTTATATTTCATTTATACTATTTCTTGTATTATTCATCCAATATTGTCAAAATATAGGAACATTAATTTTCATTCATACATGGTTAAGGTCATTTGTGATTCTATAAATATTTTCTTTTCGTGGTTCCCCTAAAAGCATCTTGATTAATGGGATCCTTAAATTTAAATTTCCTCATTTACATAACATTATTAATTACCACATAGATATTAGGTTATATTAATTCCAAATATTTTCCTAGTGGTACATTAATCCACTAAATAAATAATTTATTTTTCTTCCAGGTTCAATGATAATGTTATAATATAACATTAAAGCCTCATCAAGAGTAAATCATAGGTAGTATTGTATTTGTACATAATTTTATTAATATCATTGTATTTTATATTTCTATTAGCAGGGAAATAGTTTTCTTAAAATATCTTTTTAACACCTCTCTTTCAATAGTGTGTAGTTATCTCCCTTCCTCATATTTCTAACTAGAGTTACCCATTGATCTACATTACCTTCCAAATTATATTATGATAAATAATAAAATTTCTTCAATGTAAAATGGGTTTGGAAAATATATTTTTAGTTGTGTTTATCCATAGATCTATAATAATTTATATAGAATATCAACTAATGTAGGGTATTTCATTCCACATGATTTAATTAATGGATAATTATTCCTTACATAGAATGTTTAGAAGTATGAAATTATTCCTAATATATCCCATAATGTTACTATGTTTGTTTCTATATCAATATCATTTTGAAACCCAACTCATATACCGTTTCATTATTCATTTTATGTATCATTAAATTTTCCATATTACTTTTCATCTAATGAATTCTTCTTAATTCGAGCAATTGACTAAGATAAAAATGATTTTTCAACTATTTTGAAATAATAAAACCTTAACTAAATCCTATGATATGTATATTCATTAAAATATAGTATTTTATTATATAATTTTCACATCCACATCTATCATAATTCTTTCAACTAATGAAACTTCAAATTTATGTATAACACATTTTTCTATGTAGGTTGATTTATTTTTCATCCCATTTTTATTCATACTAAATAACCCAAAATTAATCATAAAAAAATATAAAATATATCATTTTATATGAACATTAGACAAATATAACACTAAATTAGATTACTAAAATATATTATTCTATTTTATTTAATGATTATATACACAATGAAATCATTTTATAGTATAGTCCATAAATATTCTTCCCACATGATCGTATCATGGACATATCTTGCATATAACTCTTCGAAATAAACATAGGAATACAGACATAAAAATAGGTTGTCTAAAAAACCAAGTAGGGGAAAAATCAAATAGATTGCTATTAATGAACGTAAATGATCAATATAGGATCATCTGGGTAGGAAAATTTAATTTTGTCACGTGAACATGACATTACAAATAAAATACATAATAAAACATTGATCTTACATCACAGATCATGAAATATGTAATTTTAACAAACATGTGACATGAAACATAGGGAAGTGGAATCTCTTAACATTATTGTAATCCATGGAAATAGAAAATAGTAATGTTTCATAACATAAAATTGTTTTATAACATCAAAATATCGAAATGTAATGTAGAATATATATAATAATAATAATTAAATAATTTATTTTTTCAATGATCACAAAAATATATATGTTTAAATTATTTATATAATCCAATAAAATTCAGGAATGGGTTTATTGGTCCTTCCCAAAAAAGTGTAATGTGTCCCAGGATTGATTGGGTACACATTCCATTTCTATAAATATGGTGCACTGACTCCAATATCTGATTGGGGTTACCACCCAAATCCATTAAAAATCTTATAAAGAGATATAAATAATATCAAAATTTATATTTGGGAAATTTATTTTAAATTACACACATAAAATAATGGTAAACAATACATATTGAGTCCAAAACCACATGAAAAAATTGCAAACATGAGTTCATAAAATATCATGTAAAAAAAGTAGTTTTCATAAATATATAAATAGAGAATTAATAATATTTTGTAGAGATAGGTTGTGCATGTTATCCATCGTAAAAAATTCAAATTGTGCCATATGAAATGATAGTGGATATTGATATAAATGAAAAATATTACATTAGTTAATATGAGAATTACATTCATAAATTTAATGAAATATAATTATTGTGTTTATAACATGCACATTAAAATTAAATGAATTTTAAAAAACCATATGATTTAAATAAGTGTTAAGAAAAAATATTTTATAACTCCATGAAAACATAGAATTGAGTATTTTCAATGAATTCCAAATTGAATTTACGAAGATTTACACTATCTTGAATATATTTAAAATTTCCCATTAAATATTTTTTATGTATAGTGGAATTCAATTACAATGAAATTATGATGTCATAGATGATGGAATAATTTAATCAATAAAGGGATATAAAATAAATTTTATTATATGAAAAATACCCTTGTCATAAAAGAAGATGTTATATCACCAATAGTTAAGACATTCCATTCATATAAATTGATTATCAAAGGGTTTTTAAATGGTATGAAATAATATAAACCATATATATAATCAAATTGAATAAATATTAAAAGATTTTTAGAGAGGTAAAAAATTCATCCAATGGATATCATGATAAAAAAATATTTATTTTAACATTATATTATAGAAACAAATAATTTCAACCTTACATAAACATAGTGCATTAAAATAATCTATAACAAAGATAACCTTATTATGAAATTATTTCATAAAATTAATCATATATATTAATATATCTAAACCCTAATTATATTAAATTAATACAAATTTAAGAGTACAATGTTTTTAAATCATTTTCTCATAGTAATTGGAATGTTTCATTCATGACATTTCATATAAATGTTAATCATCATTTGTTGATAAAAATAACTTTATTCCCGAATTATTCATGGTAGTTTTGTCATAATGTATAAATAATTTATATAGACAGATTTTCAATAATTAGATATTATTGGTTTGAATAATTATAACATAATTTATAATGTCTTTTATTTGTTAATTTCTAATAATAGATAGATTTTTTATAAAGAAAATAAATCTTCCCTCCATCATTACTAAATCATAATCATAATATAAATTAATCTTTAATATTAGATATTATAATTGATAATATCATAAAAAATTATTATACTAATGATCATTTTGGAATAAAAAAAATCATTATTGGTGGTTAATCTATCCCAAATTGTATCATGTCCTACTAATTAATTTTTAGATATGTGGATTTATATAGTGATAATAAAATTTGGAACAAAAATTGTCACATAAATAGTATATATCAATTATAGTGACTGACATTAACGATGTTTTTATATGGTATTTTAATTGTGGTTAAAATATAATAAAATGGATAATGTACTTGACAACAAATTTTTAATATAATTTTATAAGACTTCTTATGAGGAAATTATTTTTTATGCTGTATAATGGAAACCCATGATTAACAAGGGTTACGTACTGTTAATATTTTTATTAGGGCCATGTTTATGGGATGAGAGGGATTACCATTGTTATGTAAACGATGAATAGTAATTATGTATATGTAAGAATAAATATAAAATCAACATAAGGGTCATTTGAATGGCCGATTTCTCATATAATGTTAACCAAGAGTATCTATATACATTATAATGGTAACTCCTGGTTCTAAAGGTCATGTAAGGGAAATGATTGAATAAATAATCATTGATTGATGGATTATCTTGTTGTCTAAGAGTATATAGTTGTTTTAAAGGATATGTATGTGTAACCATTGGTGAATTAGTGTAAACCCCATGATTCTATGGGTCTTTAATCGTAATTTGATTTCACACCAATGAGGTTTCCTTATTTTATGAGAAACATTTTATAACATTTTTTTACACATCTTTATCATATAACCTCTACTGTCAAAAGAAGATGATAAAACTCATTTATATTAATTATTATGACATATTGGATGTTTTGGCATCCATTTCTAAATATTAAGAACTTTTATAATGGATAATCATTTGAAACTAAAAATAATTGATTTATATGTAATATTCTTATGAGGAATCCTTCCCATTTTCATTAGTAAAATACCTAAAAATTACAATCCTATAATTGTTTATATGATTTCATGTTTAGGAATTCTAAAATATTGGTTACAAAATATCTCTGATGACCTCTTAAACAAAACCAAATTCTAATTTCTTTTGTGGGGATGGAATAACAAATTGTTTCTACCCTTTTTTTGGGTAGGGTTTTTCAAATATTGAAAAACCCATATACATTTTCATCCTTATACAATCGTTCCATTGGTGAGAGTGAATCTATTTCGTACTTTTATTTATGAGATATTGAATAAACTTTTCTAAAATTATAATGTTCTATAAATTAACAATGTTCTATAATGATTTATTTTCATTAATTTATCTAAGTTTAATGTACACAGAGAAAACATTTATTTCATCTTCATATATTTTTCTATAAAAAAGAAATTATTAGTTAATTGTAGAAATTTAATAAAAACATTTGATATTTTTTATTAGAGATAAATAAGTTGTCCGATATAATGATTTTATTTATTAGTAAAACAAATAATGTAATTTTATCTAGGAATACATTGTGAGATGTATGATCTGATAAATAAGTTGAAATTATTTGATTAATAATTACATATAAAACATTTACATTGAAATCAAAATCCTTTAGGTAGAAAAATAATTACCATTAGTGTCTCTCATTTATACTTTTTTATTTTCTTAAAATTTTAAAATTTAAATGCCATGATGAATGTGCTTTTTTATTATAGGTCTAGGGTTTATGTATATCCCAATAAGCATTAGTATGATTCTTGATTAAATTATTATTATTTGTAGCCTTTTTAACAATGTTTTATTTTTCTCAAAAGTTCATTTTTAACAACTTCATTTTCATGATTATAAGGTTTCATTGTTTTATCATCCTTTTTATGTATGATACTAATACATTGGGGGGATCATTATGTTACTTAAAATATTATTTACATCATATCAAAATTATCCTTAAGAGTAGTGGTGAAAAATATATTTTATTATGGCGATTATAGAACTAAAAATAATGTGGTTGAATAATGATTCCAAATAATTTCTTCTTGTATGATACACTCGACTCTTAATGGATGAATAATTCCACATTAACTGATTCAAAGATTATCTTGAGGAGCATGAAATAAGTGATTCATAGGGAAATCACAGAAGCATGTATGAATGATGATTTTAGGATTCTCAGTGACTAGTTTACTAGAACTATAGAAATATTTCATTACTTATGGAATCTTCTTATATATCCTACCAACAAAGAGCCAAAGCATGAATGCTTAAGGGGGTTTTTGAATCTTGGTATTGGCATGGTTAATCATTATTTCCATGTATATAATTTATTGTTAACAAATATTATATTATTATCAAATATATCTATTATACTTGAGAAAATTTTTTATACATGAAATAGAATGGTCTTACTAGTTTTTATTACATACTCTTCTTGGGAATCCTAAGGCACAAATAGAAATCATGTATATTGAACTATGTAAATGTAAGGGGCATGGGATAGATGTAAAATAAGAAGAGGGGGACGCTTTTTGAATATTGATGATGAATATCTAGGAAATATTATATTTTATCTAATATTTTATTCACACATTACTATTATTGGTTTTCTTACCACACTAGGAGTAAAGTTATATTATTATTTTACATGTCGTCTATCATTTAGTTTTAAAATCATTTCTCTATAAATATATTTATAATATTATTTTTAGATTTGAGCATTACTAATATGACATTAAAATATTTTGTCAATCTCTCCACTAATAATGTTTAGGCCATTATTTTTAATTATAATCCAATTACATACATGTGGTATAGTGATTAACGAATTATGCCTCTATAGGAAGGAACTAGTGACACATATCCAAGATATTATTAATTTAATTGGTGTGTATTTTTATTTATTCATTATTTCTATCCTAGGAAAAGGTATAAATGTGAAAGGTAAAATGGTACATGGGTAGGGGAATTTCAATTTTCATGGCCAACTTGTGTGTAAAAGGCCTCTGATTTTCTATCGACTATATTTTAATTTATATATTATGATATTTGGGTGTCTCAATGAAAAATCACTAGGAACATAGGATCATATTATAAATATGTATATATATATATATATCCACAAATGAGTTTTTTAATTTGATATCATTTTGTGTAAAATCTATTTTTAATAAACATTTAAAAAGATGTAGAGAAATATGCCTATATTATATAGGATGTTTTGATTTTTATTTGTTGGAATTAATTTATTAACAAGGAATATGTTGCAATGTATATGTATATATAAAAATTAAATAATGACTATTATTTGAGGATATAAAACATTTTTGTTCTAAGAGGAATATGAATTGGTTTATGATTTGAATATTGCGTGAAATTTTTGACCCCATAGTCTGATTCCGTTCTCTATGAATGGAATCAAATTCGTTAGGCAATTTTCCCATTTTTGATAATTCCTACATGATATAGTCCTATGAGACTACATATGAATCTAGGATAGAATTATACAGTAATAGATTATATTATTTCACTACCATTGTACTTGTTAGATTATGTAATTGGGAATTCCCATAAACCTACTCTATGGGTTTGGAATTCAGAATGATCTAGCATGAATGCATTAAATTATTTCATTCTCTAGATATATGATCTCAGATATATAATAAAATTTTTAGGAACTCTGAAATTTTTAGGAATATTCATCTATAGAATTATGAATCCATCATTGGAATAAGAGGTCCATTATATGTAGAGAATGTGGATGAATCATTGAGGAAATCCTTAAAATCATAGATACATTAAATGGATTGATGGATATGCTAGTTTCATTAATGATTTTGGAGCTCCCCTTCAATTGCATTATTTTCATGTTTTTACAATAATGAATATGTTTTTTTGTTATCATTAGATTCATTTTCCCTCGATACACCATTGGGAACACTAGTGAACAATATTAATAGATTTACAAAGCATCCAATATTTATTGTCGGTTATGGACACTTATGGGAACTTATATCTCAAAAAATGTTGAGCATTGATATGATTCTTAGAATGAATTGTATGAAAAGATTCTAATCTCATGTTGATATCTTTAAAATATTGTTATCTTTGAATATTATGAAGGAATTGAGGTTCATCATAAAAAGTGTGTAGTACATAGTAGTAGGTAGTGTTTGTACACAATTGACTTGGATGGGAAAATTCCAATATAGTTTTAATGATTTTCAACTTCAGTAAAAACAATTATATCCCATTTACCTTTTGGAATCATTTTAAATATCTATCTATATGTATTTATGGATGGATTTATTGCACATTCCCCCAATAGACTGGTTGAGTGAGATGAATAACTCAAACAGAGTGAACCACACATTTAGATACCCCTTATAAAATTTATTCATCTGAGTTTACGGTAGATAAGGTATTACTCTAGGACATGAATCATAATGTATATATATATCCCCTTCAATTGCATTATTTTCATATTTTTACAATAATGAATATGTTTTTTTCTTATCATTAGATTCATTTTACCTCGATACACCATTGGGAACACTAGTGAACAATATTAATAGATTTACAAAGCATCCAATATTTATTGTCAGTTATGGACACTTATGGGAACTTATGTCTCAAAAAATGTTGAGCATTGATATTATTCTTAGAATGAATTGTATGAAAAGATTCTAATCTCATGTTGATATCTTTAAAATATTGTTATCTTTGAATATTATGAAGGAATTGAGGTTCATCATAAAAAGTGTGTAGTACATAGTAGTAGGTAGTGTTTGTACACAATTGACTTGGATGGGAAAATTCCAATATAGTTTTAATGATTTTCAACTTCAGTAAAAAAAATTATGTCCCATTTACCTTTTGGAATCATTTTAAATATCTATTTATATGTATTTATGGATGGATTTATTGCACATTCCCCTAATAGACTGGTTGAGTGAGATGAATAACTCAAATAGAGTGAACCACACATTTAGATACCCCTTATAAAATTTATTCATCTGAGTTTATGGTAGATAAGGTATTACTCTAGGACATGAATCATAATGGATATATTATTATGAATACTTAACCATGATTTTCACATTTCTTGTTCTCCCTGGAAGAGGAAGAAAATTTTTATCCATGGGTATAATACATAAATGTGAAAATTGTGATGGTGAAGTATATGATTCTTTTTCATTGGATCGATAGAATGATTGGTCAGTTTTGGGGAGTTTATGGTTATAAAATATCAATCATTGATCATGATATCACCATTTGTGGGATAAATAGTATTACATCCATAATGTGGTGTTTTAGTGTAAAATTTTTTATATGAGTACATGGTAGTATTCTTTAGATGGAATAATGATCATACACTATTCATGTCAATAATGAACAATATCACCCGAAATAACCTAACACAATTTTGATGGTGTTTAAAGTTGATATCATCATCTATCTACCACCCTATGAAACATTATTTAAAACAGGATATATTCATTAGTTTTCATCAAGAACATCAAATTTATTCCATGTGGTCGATATATAAAATTTTTACTCAAGAGTTGAAATTATTGTGATATATTAATAATGAAACCAAAATATTTTTAGACATGGATATGTTGTAGGTGATCAGGCCTTATACATATCCTCAGAATTTTTTCATGATCGTAATATTTCCCAATTTAAAAGGATACAATCAATTATTTATCCAAGACATTTATCATTTAATCTAACCAATGGTAGTGGTTTTTAATAATGGAGTGAAGACTCTATTATCAAACCAACATGAATATCTTGTACATTAGTTGATTATTATGTGAAATAAAACTCTAATACTAATCATTTCTGAGCTAAGTTGTCTGTAATGAAGAATATAGTGCTGGGAAGTGAGTGGTACTAATATTGAATAATTCCATTATTTTCTATGGATCTCAACTTTTATGACCCCATGATTGGAAATATCGTAAACATGGAAATGATATTGATGTCATGGTTCATGACTTGAAGTATTGAGGACAAAAATTAAATATCTAGTCAGTTATTCAGTACCAATAACAGAATATCCTCTAATATATCTACACATAGTAGGACATAAAATTTCTGTAGATTAATTGGGTTGAAATCATAATGATTATTAAAATAAAGAAAAATTATGCACCAGGTAATGGTATCATCATTTACAATAATATGATCCATAAAATAAAACTAACTGTGGATCTATTTTAATAAAAGTGGAATGAATAGTGTAACCAAATGAGTTTCTTATCATTATGGATGATAGACTCCTCTAAAGACTCTAAATAGATGAATAATACCCCATAAGTGAACACAAAAACTATTCTATACATAATATGTATAGGAATTGAATATAAACAAGTGTATTTTTTGATGAGGGAATGGATTTTAGTTGGTGGCAAGATTTCTATGTTTTTGTTGCATAGGGAAAATATAATGTTTTCTCGTGGGAGATTTGTAGTCCATACTTCAATTAGGGAAAAACTGATGAGATACTTCTATAACATTATTTGGTTGGTACATAATGGAGTTAGAAAAATATATATCATGGTTTAAAATTATAATTATAGTCGCCATGGTAAAGGTAGGGAATTTCTAGTTTGGCCTCTGGACTCCGTAGTCTCTATAAAATAATTGATTAGAACTAAATTCATAGATATTTTCTATTGAAAAATATTATTACATTATTATTGTTTTATTATTCTATGATAGAACATTGGATGTGGCTACTAGGGCCTCGGGCTATCATGGCAAAATATAGGTGATTATTTATTAGCTATCAAACGTTACCCACATCAAACAGATATGTGAGACAGACTATGTTGACAATCATGGAACATTCTACAAATGTGAGATTGTATTAATACATGGATTTATCTTGGGAAATGTTTCCTAGAAAGAGACATTATGTACTACATTGTTTTGAAATGTCATAGAGAAGGTCTTGGGGACTCTATTATGTCTAAGAAAAGTATATTATCCACATAAACATTGATTTTCCTTTCCAATGATCTATAAACAACATGATATGATTATTGGTCATATCCTATTATTTTTTGTTCATTTGTATGATCTCCAACCATTTTCCATGTTCTCAAAAAAAAACTAGTCACTTGACTACAATACTAATAATACATTTTGGGGCACATTATGGTCGAATATTTTATTCACATCTGTTTTGGAATAAGGCTATTATTGTTGCATTTTTTGGGGGCCTAGTTTGATAGAGGAGACCTCTTTAAAAGTGTACAAAATTAATAATAGGTTGATTATTTCACAGAGTAGGTAGATGTATTACACTGACCTCAAAAGGAGTACTTTGGGATTCACTACACAATACAATGTGTTATGAAACCCAATAATTTAATAAATTTTAATTAATGATTATCTACATAATGATATTCTATATTATACCACAAAATATCAAAAGTGTGACTGTCTATGAGAAATTTGGTAGATAAAAATAATAATAAATGGGTCATAATGACATAAAGATATACACTATATCATCCCCTTATATACTCTTCATTCTTACAAGACTTCTATTGAAAACATGGGGATGAAAATTATACTGTGGTCATTTATAAACACCAATAAGGGAAAAATAATGAAAAACACAAGTTGAAACTTGATGTGATACAAGATGAATATCAATATATATTAATAGGGATTATAATCATAATATAAAAAAATACATTAAATAACATCATAATATAGAGGAACCATATGAATATGGTGAAATTATAAAACATTAAATCCTAAACATAATTTATGGCTAAATTCTAATATTTTATAACATATTGGGTTATTTATAACCTCATATCATCCATACATGGAATATATTGAGAAAAAACTATACCCATGGTATTTGAGTGATATTTAATTGTATTCCCACCCATTTTTGTAATTGAAAAACTTTTATAAGTGTTCCACATAGATCACCCAAAATTAAGAGATCATTACGAAATTTTACCCCCTTACTAAATACTGCATATTAAATACATTAAAATAAAAAATAAGTGAAAGATATATTTGAATAGTAAATAACCTTGACTAGAAATGGATATGGGTATTAACTACTCATTCTAATGTCATGGAAAATCACATGATAATTTTGGAAGCATAATGTTCATATATAATTTCTTATTGAATGTTTGAACGAGAAAGAAACATGTATCTCATTACATGGTAATAATAAGGATAGTATGAGGTTTTTGTTTAATAAGTTTTCAAATAGGAAATTTTTAAATCAAAAGCAACTACATAAAGTAGGTGATTGAATAAAGAGGAGAATGAGACAATCCATTACCTAAATATGCTATATATATATATATATTCTTTGGAGGTTATTTTTTGAGAATTTGGAAATATTGTGAGGGATACAAAGAGTAAATGGTTGAATAAATTCATCCTATAATATTATTTAGTGAATATTACTGGAAGGTTAAGTGGGATTGTATATAAAAATAAAGGACAATTCATTGTCAATTTAAAAACATAGGTTTTGGACTATATATGTTAATGTTAAAAACGCTGAAAACCATCTCTTGTTTTCTAAATAATAGGAGTGGATTTTATTATTTAATAAGGCTACCAACCAATCAAGTATAAATATTTATCTTCAGGATGTGGAAGTGGGCCCTGTTTATAATGATCCAATTTTAAAACAAATAATTTTTTTTAGACTTCAATGAAGGATTATAATATTAATAATGTAGCATAAAAAATTATTTTTAGAGATAAAATTTTTTTCTCATGTGTTAATATTATTGATTATTTTATGTAAATATTTTTTTATTATTAGGTATTATTTCAAAATATATACTCACATCATGTTATTTTGTACTACAAAAAAATAATTTATCTAAATAATTTTAAAAATAATATATTTTGGGTTTTTTTTGTAATTTTTTCACAAATATCATTTATATTATCAATACAATTATTTAATTATAATAATTCACACTTTTAAATAAAAAATCCTCAATTATTGAAAAAATTGGAAATTTTTTACAATAACACTTTTCATCCCTTTAAAGAAATTATATTTTAAATCCTAAAATTATATTATCATTTATATTTTGTCACGAACCAGCCTGGGTACCCTGGTTACCCGATAACATATAGAGTCCTGACAATACCCAAAGGGAGTTCCTGATCCACATGGGTTGGGGACTAGCCCCTATGATATTATAACATAAAAGTGGGAAACATTTATTCCACAATAATGAGGAAGAAAAATAACAAAAAATCAGTATGAATATCAAAAGAAAACTCAATTGGGAGTAAGGTACAATAATAAAAAATTGCATAAATCTGACCTTCTGAAACACAAGTAATAAAACATGAAAACATCCCCAATGACCCTATGGACACAACTCACCAGGTCCAAATCTCAATAGCTGGATCCACCTCTAAGATATCTCTTCCCTTTTCATGAACCTAGAAGGATAAATACTACGAACACCTGAAGAAAAAATTAGGGTGTGAGGCAAATCCTAGTAGGATAGCACCAAATATTCTATAATAGTTTACAAAAAAATATTTTCAAAAGATATTATTTCAATTTAAAAAAATATTTTTGGTAAATAAAAATAATGTTTTTTTCAAAACAAGTTATACATTTTCTAAATGATAGAAGAAACTTTTAAAGAACATTAATTAGATTATAAAGATGGAATATTTCTCAAACAATGTCGTAAGTAAAAAACTATTTTAAAATATTAAATTTAAATTTAGTAGGAATGTAAATCTATTCAAACAAACATTGGCATTCATTTATATATCAAATATAAATAAAAAGCGAGATACATGGTCATATGCCAAAATGTATTATAGTATTAACCAATTATAGGATTTCTCACTCTCTATGTGAACTCAGAAAAATATGTATACACACGTCCCTATGACATTTCCCCAAAGATACTCTTCTCCAACCGATCTGGGATACGACCCTATAAATATATGTTTTAGAAAATTGTAATATGGGAATTTGTTTCCAAATAACTCACTATATACCTGTGTCTTGAATGTTCTCTTACATGATTTGTGAAATATTTTAAAACTACTCAAATTACGATCAATCTCATTGATCAATTTAAAAAATTCAAATTTATTTCCATTGGAAACCAAAATAGTTTTTATTAAAAGAAAATATTTTTTCACATGATAAAACCACTAGGTTTTTATAAATCATTTTAATCTATTCTCTTGTTTAAAATTAATTCAAAAACAATTCCTTCCTTTTCAAATTTCAGTTTTCATAATTAAATTCAACAATTTAATAGACAAAATTTAATCAAAATCAACCATTTATATTCAACAATTTAAATTAGATAATTTCAATAAACCCACCCCAATTCAATGGAATTAGTGGTTTTCTAAATATTCATTCCAAATACATTTCAAATTATCTTATTCATTGGAATTGAAATTTAACAAATAAATAGAAAGTAATATTTATCATTTGATTATAAATATTTATTTAAAATAAACCATACAAATAAAACATAACCTATTTTGATTATTGGAAGGGAACGACCAACATATTTTTTCTAATAATGACACTCTTAATGGAACCCGTCAATAAGAAAGAAGGTAAAGGAGGTTGTGAAACTCAACCGAGAAATATGATCCAACACCACACATAATAGAACAATCAATCCCTATATGATCAATTGAAAAACCAATAGGAGAGAAGGAGAGGCACAAGAAGAACAATAGAGAAGTGTTACCTGAGAATCACACCTCATATTAAATAAAGATCTAAAGCTGATCAGATCAACATGGAATGTGTGGTTCCTCTAAAATAACCTAGGAAGGGTCTAGTGTTTAGATCCAATAGGTATGGAATGAAAAATGAAGAGAATAACTGATGATTGTGCATTTTAAAACTGCATGCGGGTTGGGTCACATCGTGTACCCTAGGGCCATGACGTGAAGTCTACACTGGATATGTTACATTGAAAAACCAATATTTGTGGATTAAAAACTGACATATAAACCCTACATGATGTGTACCTGATCATGACATGATCTTCCAATTCATCACATGATCTCCAAGTCCAAGACATGAAGCCATCACGGAGTAAATGACACGTACTTTAGGTATATGTCGTATACATAAGATGTAGTTTATAGAAAACACAAAAAATTAAAATTAAAGGATTTTTAAATAAAATGTATCTTAGAAAAATTGAAAAATATTTCCAGATCAAGAAACTAGATGTTACAAACTCCCCCTCCCATAAAAAAAAAATTTCACTTTAAATCCAAGAAAGTAGCTTCCATTCCAATGATATGAGTCCACTTCTCTCTCATTAGTGCCTTTCATTACCATGTCTCGTTAATATCATAACCATTAATCCATAGTGCACCAACCAAAGGTATTATCCTCACTTAATGTACCTTGGTCTTAGAATAAATATTCTTAATCGATTGCTTAGTCAGTGATAAATCTCACTCGATCTCAAGATCATTCCCACTAAAAATAAGAGATGCATCAGATAGACATTTTTTTATATGCGATACATAGATCATGTTATGTATCGACAGTAGCTACGGTGGAAGTTCCAAACGATATGAAACTTTCCCCACCTTCCTAATAACATTTAATCGTCCCAAAAATTGAGGAGAAAACTTCCCTTGACTACAAAGTTGTCGATGACCCAGTTGGGGTGAAACCTTCAAGAACACATGATCACAACAAAATAATCCAATGGTAAACGAAGTAGATCTATAACAGACTTATATCGGATTTTTTCTTTCATCATATTTTGACACATCAACTGAAACTTTTTTGTCATCTCCTACACCAAGCTTGATCTATCCAAAGAACAATCACTGATCACTGAACAACACAAAAAAGATTTACAAGGTCATCTATACAAGGACTTTAAAGGTTTCATTCTAATAGAGGGATAAAAACTATTGTCATAAGAGAATTCAACCAGCCCCAATTGATTATCCCATGCCCCACTGAAGTTGAGGAAACTGGCATGAAGCATATCCTCCAAATCTGTATACCCTTTTCTGTTTGGCTATCCGATTGTGGATGTTCTGCCATTCTCACACAAACATAAGATCTCAGTGCCTCTTGAACGCCCCTCAAAAAGTATGATGTAAAATGAAGATCCCTATCATATACTATAGTAGATGTAACTCTGCTAATGTGAAAAATCTTTTTCACATATATATTTACATACTCCTCAAATTTTGTTATATCATGAATTTTAATATAGTGAGATGACATGGTTAGACTATCGATAAGAAACCATATTGAGTTCTTCATTCTCTAGGTACATGTTAACCAAAACACACTGTCCAAAGTGAACTCATCCCACATCCATGTTGGGAGAGGGTGTGGTGGATACAATCCTGATGGATCTTGATGCTTCACATTCACATAGCGTCATGTATAGGAATGTGTGAAAAACTCAAAAATGTATTTCCTCATTCCCCTCAGAAAAACTTTTGCCTCATTTCATAGAACAAATTTTTGGTTCCAAGGTGCACAACCCACTAAGTGCTATGACAATGTAACATCACAGCCTTCCTTGATGATAATGGAACAACAATGCGGTTCTAATAGGGTATAATAACCTCTTAGGAGAAAGACCATAGGGAAACTATATTCACTCCATAAAGTGATTCTCTAGTTCTATAATACTCAACATCAAGATGTTTTTCTTGGAGAATAATCTCGATAAGAATATTTTTCAACTTATTACTGGATATCGAAACATCATCCCCATCCTCTCAAACTCCAACATCCAATCATTCAAAGAGAGCTGTCAAATTCCACGGTTATAGAGATTCTTTCTTTTATTATGTTGGATGTTCCCTACTCAAAGCATCAGCAATGACATTCCCTTTCCCCAGGGTATAATAGATGTCAATGTCAGCAGTTTGTAGGTACTCCACCCAACACCTCTTTCAAAGATTCAAATATTTTTGAGAGAGTATATAACACAGGATTTCATTTTCTAGATACATCAAAACCCATTCAAAAAATAGTTAGAGCCACCAAATTTTACGAGTGTTTATCATAGAATAATGTTCTAGATTGTGGGTAGGATAACACATTTCATGTGTCCTATGTTAATGAGACCCATATGCTACAACATGATCACCCGACTTAAGAACGCATCCAAATATTGAACCTTGTATTTCACAAACAATTACATATCCTTACCTAGATTCTAGAAAATTCATCATCAACGCAGTAGTAAACAGATGTTTCAACTCATCCAAAGAGCCCTAAAATTTATCATCCCACACAAAATTCACTTCCTTTTGGGTAAATGATGAAATCAGTAAAGCTAACTTAGTGAATTCTTTCATGAACCTATGGTGATATCAAGCTAATCCAAAGAATCTTTGGATCATGTACATATTGTGTTGTTTCTCCCAGATCCTAGCAGCCTTCACCTTCTCAAGATTAACAGAAACACCCTGTTAAGACACCTAGTGTCCCACGAATTCAACTACCAAAATCTAGCAATCGGACTTTGAAATGCTAGTAGAAACACCTTGTCTTCATAGTAGGTTCATAACTGTTCTTATCTATTGCACAAGATCATCCTCAGGAATAGAGTGAACAATAATTTAATCCAAAAATACATCCACAATGTAATATTGATACTCGTATAAAATATCATTCATTAATTCCATAAAAACTAAAGGATCATTTGTTAGGACCAACGACATAACAAGGTACTCAATGTTCCTATACCTCCTCTGAAAGGAAGTTTTCTAAATTTCAGATTCTTTTATCCTCAATAGATGGTATCTAAATCGAAGGCTGAGCTTTGAAAAAAACTTCACCCCATTCAGCTGGTCAAATATTTCATCAATATATGGAGATATGTATTTTTTATCATAACTTGATAAGGATTTTGGTAATCAAATCATAAGAAAATAGAACCATATGCCTTCTTACATAGAGAACTGGCACAGGATAAGGTGACACACTTGGATGTATAAACCATTTCTTAAAAAGATCATCCAACTGAGACATCAGTTATTTCAGCACATCTGGTTCCATGTAGTAAGAGGGGATAGAGTTAGGTTGAGTACTAAGAATTTGGCCAATATATAACTCAACCTCTATCATCAGTGGTAGACCAGAGAAATATGAAGGGAACACATTGGAAAACATAGAGATATCTGGAAGAAGATCGCCGCTTATTGAATCTCACTCCAGGTCAAAATTAAACACCAATATCTCATTCCCCATGTATAGAAAACATGGTCTGGCTCTGCTCGACCATGGGTCTCATTCTCCTTGAAAATACAAGAGCAACCCCAAACAGTGTAGTAATGTTGACCTATAGAAGATAAAAAACAATTGGGACTATTTTTGGAAATGAGCCCTTCCATCCCAAAATGGCATCAAGAGATTTCATATAATGAACATGAAAACTAATAGAAAGCTCGATTTCTGATAGAGAGATGAAACATACAGGACTTCGGAGACACTGATCTCACTTCATACCAAGGGGAATAGTAATAACCATTGCACAAGATTTTTTCTTTATAAGAAGTTTAAGCATATTAATACTATGGGTTGAAATTAAAGAGTGATATGCAATGATATCAAATTGATTAGTCACTAATGATGAATAATTGGTAATTGAACCTCTCACATTTTCTTGACACGTGTATTCTTCCCCTAGATATTATTTAACAATGTGAAGAATCAAAATTGAATATTTACATGGATGGAACAATTTTGACTGTGATACCATTTATTTCCCAACAGTGATAAGAAGAGATTATAATTTTTATCTCTAGGAGGAGTAGATGAGTGATGGAAGAACCATTATAAGTGTCCATAACGTCCGTAGGGGCTATAGTTATTAGGTTCCTTAGTGAAAACCCTCCGATAATGCATTGTATTTCCACAATGGTATAAAGTCATTTATCATCCCCTTGTAGCTGTAGCTGGTCTAGAATGACTCTTCCATTATGAAATTCTATGAGTTTCCACACACTTCAATTTTTTGTTGAAGGAACTAACGATTACATTAGTAGATAATAAAACTCCAATCGTTCCCAACATTCCATCCATTTCCATCTAATCTATCATCGCCATATCGATCATATCAGTATTAGTGCAATGCATCAATAAGAAAACATGAGAACAAATATTTGAATGAAGTCCCAACACCAACTATAAAGCCATCATCCCCTCATTAGATAATATCATTGGTGAAATCTACACCAGCTCAAAAATGGTATTTTAATACTCGGTCACAATTTTGGTGGCCTTTTGATTCTTGAAAATCATAGAATCATTGGCCAAAAACATTGTCTCTTGACTAAACTAATTGTTGAATTGAACACAGAAGACATTACCATGTATGCCCTCATATTTATCAATAGTCACCATCATGTCCAACCAGCTCTTACTCAGTCCCTCCTAAATGAAGGTGGAACACTACACCCTTATCATTTGATTTGTATCAAAAAACTCAAATAGTAGTTTTATATTTTTCAACCATTTCTCTGTGTATTGAGGATTTTTGGGTCTTTAGATGTCTCATGGATTTTGGATAAGGAACTCTTGAGATTGATTTTGTAGAACATCCCCATTAGGATCCACATTTGGAGCCTGAGTGGGAACTTAAGGTGATGCCTTCCCAAAGCTTAGATAGTGTACCCAATCACCTTAACCAGATCAAGATCAACAATAGGATTTTCTTGCTTTAGTTTAGAAGCAGCCTTTTCAAATATAAAATTGACATGCCTTATCAGAGGTTTGATGCTTCACAACATCTGTAGATAAAAGAAGACATTATATTGACACCGAAACCATGTAAAAAGATATAATATTCTTAATTGAAGGGACAAACAAGATATGGATTTCAACATATCCAAATATCTATATAAAAATTACTAGAACAAAACAATGAGACATCGTTCCCAAACCACCCCATCTGACACAGGGTTCATCATGGTGAGAGCTGGTTGGAAACTCAATCACAACTACCTACTAGGTCTCGAAATGAAATTAAAAATGCATACTTACTCCATGAAAAATAAATATCAATTGCCTCCTTTGATACTAATTTGAATCAAACTATCCTAGGTACCCTAATAATCTAATAATTGTGCTAGTGATGATATAACCTGAAAGCGAATTCTCGATCCCTATAGGTTGGTGACTAGAAACTGGTATTGTATAACATACATTTGGGAAGAATTTTTTCTACATGAATATAGAAGCAAAAGAATAACAAATCATTATGAATATAAAAATAAAACACCAGAGGAATTATGGTACAAAAATCAACAAATAAATGTATAAAGCCATAGTACTGCAACCCGTGTACTAAAATAGGAAAACATCCCAACCCTATGTACCCAACTCACCAAGACCAAATCTAAATAGTTTCATCCAACTCCATGAGATCCCTCCCATTTTTAGAGCTTGGAAGAAGTATTTCTAAAAACACATTAAATAAAAACGTAGGTTGTAAGACTAAACATACTAAGATACCACCAATGATTTCATAACATATTCGAAATGTATATTTTCCCTGGAAATATTTTTAATTTTTAAAATAAAAAGTATTGGTAACTGAAATGAAGATTTTTGAAAAACTATTTATACATTTTCAAAATGATGGAAAACAATTATAATGAACAAGAATTAATATTCATTATATGGAGTATTTATAAAATAATGGCTTTGGTATATCATTTATATAAAATAGACTATATAAATTTAGTAGGCATGTAATGTTTTTCAAATAAATATATGTATAAATTTATATATAAAATATAAATAGACAGGCGAGAAAAATTGTCATCTACCAAAAAATACAATAGTATTGAATAGTTATAATATTTCACACTCTCTACATGAACTCAGAAAAAATTTATACTCATTTCCCTATGACAGTGGAAAAAGGAGACTTGTCACCGACCCATCAGGATTCTAACCCACATAATATATGTTTCTTAACATTGTAATCATATATATTGTATTATAATAACTCACTAACTAAATAAGGCTTACATGTGATCTTACATGATGGATGGACTATTTTATGACAGTTTAAAATATGATCAATCCAATTATTCCATTAAAGAATGCTAATTTCATTGCATTTATAAAATAATATATTATATTATAAAACAATCATTTTTATAATATTGAACCCCTCAGTTTCAATCAATCAATTTTTTCCATTCTCAAGTATGAAATTAATTAAAAACAAATTCCATCATTTTCACAAATCATTTTTCACAATTTTCTTCTACAATTTAATTGAAAACATTTCCATATAAATCCACTATTTAAATTCAACGATTTAAAAGAGACAATTCACATAATCACACCCCATTTTATTGTAATTGGGGGTTCTCCAAATATCTATTACAAAACCATTTCAAACCATCCTATTCAATGGAATTGGGTGTTAACAATGCAATTAAAAGAAATAATGATCATTTTATTTTAAATCAGCAATTTAAATAAACCAATAAAATCAATGTTAACCGATTTCGTATATTAGAACAAAGACACATACCTCTTTCCCATAGAATAAAACTCTCAATGGCATCCATCAACAAAAATCAGGGTAAAGGAGATCTTGAAACTCATTTTAGAATAAATATACCACAACATGTCGAATAGATCCAACAATTCCTAGATGATACATTGAAAACACATTAAGAGAGGAGTGAAACATGAAGAATATGGGAAAACCCTTTTCCAAGAATCTCACCACAGATGAAATGAATATCTAAAGCTGATATGATCAAACCAAAAGTGGGGGAACCACATAAAATTCCTTGGATGGGTCTAGGTTTAATATCTAAGAGGTCTGAAACTAAAAGGGAAAAGTAGAACTTTTGATCGTGCATTTTAAAACTGGATGCGGGTTAGGTCACGACGTGTACCCCAGGGTAATGTTGTATATTCCATGCTAAATATGCTTCAATGAAAACCTGTCAGCTCAGTTTAAAAACTGAAATTTAAACCCTACATAATGCGTACCTCGGGTACATCACATCTACCTAGACATGACATGATCTCCCAGTTCACTAAATGATCTCCCAATCCGCGACATGCAACTATCCCCATGTTCATGATTTCTACTTTAGGTTCACAACGTGTACCATTTCTACAATCTATAGTAAACCCAAAAAAATCAAATCAAAGGATTTTTAAATAAATTGAAACGTATAAAAAGTGTAAAGCATATTCGATCAAGGAAAGAGATGTAACATATTTAATATATCATTTTAATGATAATAATTCATTAGAATATAACTTCATTTAGAAAAATTTAAACCATAAAAAGCGTTCCTTTATTTACACTACATATCCAAAAAATAAAAATTATCTCTCATCGGATAAGATATTTAATTCTTACCAATAAAAATAATTTAACAATGTTAATATAATAATAATTTATAAATATAATCATTAATTTATATAAGAAATAAATAAATTCAAAATATTTAGTTCTAGATATATTTCCCTTTACTACACAGTGAATTCCCGATAGGTATTCTTTGAAATAAATATATTTTCATTATGTTTTTTATAAAACATTATATGGTACATGTTCATTGTGAGCTTGAACATCTTCTAGGTATGGGTTGTTACTTTTCACTTCATTTCCTATCATAATGTTGATACTGCAAACGTAGAAAACCAAAAAATATATTGACCCATAGTTGGATCATTCATGAAGAAGTGACTACGTTGTAGGGATAAATAATAGGATACAATATTATCCTTTATAACCCAAGCATCATTGAATCTTGATCATTTCTGATGAATTCTTGGACAACAGTGATAGCCCTTTTATTGGGACATATCTCCATCCGTTCATTTAGTTCCTCATCGTTGGAACCCTATGGTTCCAGATAGTCCAATTTCAGGCGGTACTTAGTATAAGAGGACACCCGTATTAAAGAAGAACCAATTGAATATACATTTGTAGGGAATATTGGTTAATGAGGAACCCAAATATACAATTTAACCTAATTTTGGGCACTTGTTGAGGCTGCGCGATGGTGTAGTGAGTTTGTGTGGTGGTACGTCGAAGATGCACGGTGGTCCTGTGATGGTGACATAGGTCATCGATAGGGCAAAAAATGACAGCGAAATTCCATTGTCAAAGAGGGACAGTGTAGGCGGGCCCATGATGGTGGAGGTCATGGGTAGGAATAAGAGGCCCTAACTTGAGGCCATGTTGGTTTTGGTAGGATGTGGTGGCTGTGGATGGACATGGATCAGAGGACATGTCGGTGGGATCCTACGACAACAGAGAGGATATGAGACCAAGCCTCGAAGGTAGGATGTACGCATGGAGCACGATATATAACTACATTGATTGGGGGAGCTTGTTGGCCATGTGGTTAGGCGACTTATTTCATCGCAGGGATGAGAACAAGGTGGGACACATTCATTGGAGCATGGTTGGCCCACACATCATGGTTGAGGATGGAGAACTAGGATTCTCCAATGGTCTAGGAAGATGTGGTCCAGCAGGCCTGGGTCCAACAAGTTATGGCCCAATGGCCCATTGTGCTAGGCTGGTTAATGACATCCCATATTGGCCAGGCCAGTTTGGGTCCGTCAGACCAAACTCGACCACCACTTTTTACTAAATTTAACAAAATATTTGAATGGTGTGTAAGTTTGATGAGTCTTTTGTTCCGTTGGGATCCTTGTGATTATATAGTTCATTTGAGATAGTCTATGTGGGTTTTTGTAGATGTTTCTTAATAACATAATAGCCTTAAATGTAAGTTCTCCTATAACAAGAATTCTACAAGAGGAATCCTACAACTTTCTATGACTATGTGATCGTGGTAAATATATGAAATGGGGGATACATGACCCATCGATTATTGGTGTTCCATTGACATTCCATATTCCATCGATAGTCCGCATCCCATCGACACTTCACACAACATCGATGATATGTGCACCATTGAATTCTCAGGTTCCATCATCGCTTTGGACCCCATCAATTCATTGTGATCAATAGACACACGGTGGGATAATGATTCTCAGTGTTTCATAGATGAACCATGATACATTGATGTTGTGTGCACCATCAATGCTTCATGCACATTCAACACTTCTAGTGTCATAGATATTGTGTGATCTTTGGACTCCAACAAAAAATCCTTCTCTTATTCCTTTTAGGTTTATACATGTGTGAGATAACTATATTTACTATAATTCGTGTTCTTCCTTCATGGTGTAATTCCTGCATTTCCATTGTGGTATAATTCATGTAATCAATAGTTTTTACCTTTTTTGTTTCAGGGTACATACTAAGTATTATATTACTCACCCCATCACAGGCAACCCATGCATGTGTTGTGTCTTCTATAGATGATCACAATATTTATGGATTCATTGGTGGACTGGGGTGATGTGCTACTTAGAGAAAGGCCCGGTATATGAGGTTTGTATTAGTGACTTCTGACACCTGTTTTTATACCGACCCTACATATAGGGTTTTCTAAAGATTAATTTCATGATCTTTTAGTTTTCTATTTGGATTGTCTTGTACTCTGACTCCATTTAATTACGTGTTTTTCCAAATTTCATTCTCTATTGATGGTATCTTAGTGGTATTCCAGATTTCCTACTTAGTGTTCTTACCTTTCATCATTCTGGGAATGGAGATGTTTTCATGTGTATAAGTAATTAGGAAAATAAATCCCATTTTTGGGAGATTTTTACATGGTGCTAGTTGACAACCCTTGGCCTATCATAGTCAATCTTTGTGTATTCACCGCACGGGCCCCTCTGGGACAGGTTGTGACAGAGTTATATCAGAGGTGGTCTGTTCTACCTAAATAACCAAGAGAATTTGAGATTAGTTTGGGGAAATAGTGTTATGTGTTTTAAGTTCATTGATCAGATCAGGAACACCATTATTATTGCCCAGCTGATCTATCCATACACTATTACTCTAAATCCTTCTTTTCAACTCAATACATGAAAACACTACTTGTTTAGAAAATAAATGGTAGAAGAAAAAAATAGTATTTATTGTGTTTTCATGTCCTTTGAGAATCTGAGTCAGCTCACAAGGTATATTCTATTGATTATGGTACATCGTGATCTATTTCAAAATGCCTCCATGTAGAAATCCATCTATGATTCTGATACGTTATCATTAGTATGATCTTCCAAGTGATTAGGAGTCAGTATCAAGACAAGTAATAGATATAGAAGCCCTCTGGTGGTGTACCAGTGTTACCACAACTTGGAGAGTAGCAGTTACTACCAGCATTACTAGTAGACGATGCAAAAAAGGTTGAATATGATAGATTATTTCCAGAGGCCACATCTCCCAGGTTCAGGGGTGTGATAGACCCTAGGAAGCTAAGGATTGGCTCAATGTGGTTATGTGTGTCTTCTTCCTAGTGAGGATGCCTCTTGACCAGATGGCATTCCTAGATGGAAGTCTTTTATAGGGATCAATGAAGAAATGTTAGAGCTTAGTGATCCATATACAAGATGAGAAGACTCACTCTTCAACATATGTAGATGGCCTCTTCCCAGAGGAGTTCATCCCAGGGACATTATGCTCTGTGCATATATTGGAGATACTATATCTAAAGAGGGGAAACCATATAATAGAGGACTACTCCATGGTATTTTTAGATGTTTCTCTCTACTCTCGGGATATGGTGTGAGACCAGTTTATCAGCATGCAAACCGTCATGCATGGGATAAACCAAAATATCAGGGCATCCATAATATACCATAGCCTCACAGAATTTTGTTGTTGTACAGGTGCAAGAACTACTAGTGGAGAGCTCTTTGGAGGAATGGATGCCTATTGTGGATGCTATCATATGGCACCCGGAAACTAACTCTTTGGAGGTGGGTAGAAAACAATAGACGTAGATAACTAAACAATTCATTAAATCTAGGGGTGACCCTAAGATATAGGATCAGTGGTTCAGGGATCCTAGTGTAGAGTAGGTCAGGTGAAGGCTTGTTTAGGTTACTTGTGCAGCGTTCGGGGACATATGGTTAGAGACTATCTGACCCATTATATTACCAATCAGGAGACATTCAAGGGACCACTAAGGCATAGCAGAAGGTGGGAATAAGATGGTCTGATTGATGGAGGATTAGGTAGTGGAGCTAGATGGGTAGTAATAGATGGGAAGAGGTTCGAGGTACTACCACCACCACCCACATGTGGTCCACCATTGACTCAGGGAAATGGAAGACATGGATATCACCAGCTTCATTCGATAGAGGTTTACAACCCCAGTTCTCTATAGATAATTAGAGGTATGATATCTATATTTTCCACCCGACCTATACATTTAAAAGAAACAGGTTCCATATACACTTTTCTCGCCCTGACCCTTGTTCGGGACTCAGAAATTATAGAGGGATTTATTAGTCAATCCCATCACATAGATAATTATCATGTGGAGATTATAAGTTCAATAACTAGTAAATAATGGGTTACACTACTCTAGGTTGTGGGAGTTTAGGTTCGAATATCCAGGTGGTAGAGTCAGGGAATGAGGATGTCATTCTTTGGACGGACTTGTTATCTGCATTACATTCCTTGATTGACTATTTTGGGCACAGAGATTGATTTTTTAGTACTAATGGGACATGGTTTTTGGTTTTTAGTTTAATGGAAACACATGAATAACATGACAGACATACACTTTTGAGGGTGAATCCGATTACAAAATCAGTAAACTTGTTGGGTGTTTCACCCTAGGGGCCCTTTTTTTCTTTTCCAAGAGGGTTGATGGGAGAATGAGATAATGTGTGTACACCTGGTTCCTAAAACAAGTGACTGTGAATAAAAATTATCCACTAATAATGAATTATTACATCATTTATAATCATAAGGGAGCGAGATGGTTCCCGATGTTATACCTATGATTAGTTTATCCCCAGCATCATGTACATAAAGAGGAAATTTTAACGACTTACAGAGGTCAGTACGACCACTGTGTGTACATGTTGATTTATTTCTTCTTAATGAAATTGTAATGGCCTGGACCCCTTCAGTCCATTACTTTGTGAAAATGTGGTTTTGGAGGTGTTACAGAAGGTCAAGGTGACTTGAAGTGCGTTTGGGTGGACATTTAAGGAAATATAAAGGGTCATTCCCACCACACAGGAGGTGCACGTTTTGTCAAACCATGAGGCAAAACCATGCGGGGTTGGTGTTGGAGGCAGTTGACTTCGCACGGGAGGCAAAAGGTTTGCATAAATCATGCGGCCAAACTGTGCAAGGCTAGTTTTGGAGATAGTGTCTAATGCATGGTTAGTGCACGGTTTATCTAACCATGCGACCTAACCGTGCGAGGAGTGTTTTAAGACGCAGATGCTAGCACCCAGTTAGCGGACGGGTTGGTAATCCATGCGTACTAACCGTGAAGGAACTTAAATTTAGATCCTAAAATTGTGGATCTAAACTCTTTTTCATCTAAATGGTTCATTTAAGCCTCTAAGCAGACTTAAATTGGGATTACCCTTCCTTGGAGGTAGAAGAACCTCTCCCAAGTGTTATAGAGGTGACTTGGATTCATCTCTTCATGAATCAGAGCTAGTTTCTCGAGGTATGTGATCCTTTTTGTTTGGTTTCTTAGATCTAACTAGATCTACTCCTACTATTCTAATGAGATCTTAGATCCACGCATGTTATGGGTAGATATAAGTGTGTGGATGTCGTTTATGATGAGATTTGGTCTTGGTTGAGATAGGAGAAGAGATCTAGGGATGATCCTTGGTGAATCAGCCCAGTCTTATTGGGTGTTCATCGACCGTTGTGGTTTACGTCAAAACTTTTGATGTAGGGGATTCATGGCTTCTCTAATTGTTTATGTGCAATCGTAGAGTCAGCATGATGTAGCCCTTTGGATCACAATGAAATTGACCTAATTAAATTATTGAACTGGATTAATAGAATTGGTTTGACTGCATGTTTTTTCTTTGTACCGTGATAATGGTTCACCTCTTGATTTACTAGATAGAGTGATATCTATGGCTTTCTTGTTATCATGTTTCTCTTGATGAAATTGATAATAAACGTAAATTTGAATTGATTATTAATTTACTAAAGATAAAGAGGCATGTAAATGAACTTGGTTGTTTTTGTTGTGGATGTTGTTCCAAATAGAGGTTAGTCAAATTTATGTAGATGTACGTGATAAAATTACTTGGTTGGTAAACCTGAAACCTGTTGGTGCTTGTTGTTTGAAGGCTAGAAGCCTTGTTAAAGGGGCAAGAGCCCAATTTGATGTGATGTTTGTTTTTCTTGCTGCTTGTTATGTGATGTGACCCTAGAAGGGTGTTGTGATATCTTGTGTTGTGATATGACCATCAGAGGGTGTTATGATATGTGGAGGCATGGATGCCTTTTTGTTGTGGCAGCGGATGATGCCTCGAGTGGTGAGATGCATCAGTTTATGCATGTGGGTGTTAGGGAGGACACGAGGTATGATGGAATGAGATGGATTTGGTTGTTGGACTCTTTGTTATTTGATTGAATGTTTATCTTCTTTACTTTTCCCCACTGCTCAAGGCATCTGGTCTTGCTTTTCCTTCTTCTGATAGAGGTGACGATGTGCGGGGTAGGACACATGCTCTATGTGACATTCTTCTCAAGGGAGGATGGTTCTATGCTCTTGCTATAGGTGGAAAAGACTTGACGGGTAGTACATCTACTCACTGTGTTGAGCCCCTTGTGTTTAGTTGCATAAGATGATTTTCTAGATTTCATGGGTATATGGGAAAGTAATTTATGTAATGAATGTTTGAATAAATGATGTTAACCCATGGGGTTGTAGTTTTTTGGAACTTAATGATGAGGATGATAACTTTTTAAGGGACAATGGTTTATGGATGTGATGTTAATGAATTTAAGGTGGTTTTTCTAGTGGTTATTTAATGTTGGAAGAATTAATTAACATACACTGAACCTGATAAATATGGAATTAAGTAATTTATTAAATTCCTTTAAATGGTTTTGTGCTTATAGGATATGTAGTATTAGAAGTGGAAGTCCGGAGTCTGAGTGACGTTAGCAACAGTTGTGTCTAAGACTAGGTTACACCCATAGGGTGGTTGTGAGTTATAATATATTCTGTACTTTTGTGATTCTATACGCTACTCCACCCTGGCAGTAAGGGAAAATGGCACATCGGGGATTTTGAGCCCTAGGGGGGTTGTTTTCCCCATCATTCTGATAAGAGGGTGAATGGATGAATACCCTCTTTGACCCCGCTCTCTTATCTTGGTAGATACTAGTTCCATTAGGCACACTGGTTAGTTTCCCCATATATGTGTGTAGAGGGCTGTAATGGCTTGAGGTATAATACCCTACGTATGAAACACATTATGTGGGATGTGGTGGCTCCCGTAAACTACATGGTTACTATGGTTGTGTCGATGGTGTGGTGCTTAGCCCAGGTGTCTGCGGGAAAGCCTTTGTGGTGCACGAGGTGCAGATTGTTGAGCTTCGCCCAGGTGTATACAGGTAAGCCTTTGGAAAGAGATGCACATGACATATGTCATTGAGGAAAAGCACCAATCCAGCGGGGAAGTAGTAGCGAGGTACCCTTGATATTATTTTCTATATGAAAAATTCTTATATGTGTTACTAGGTGAGATTAGCCAGGGTGAGTTTGGGAACATAGTATACCTACTTAGAGGATGAGTTAGTTTAACTATTGTTTACTATTCTTTAGCATGCTTTCTTTACTTTCACACGAGAGGCATCGGGGAGGATCCTACTAAGTATACTGTTATACTCACCCTATGTATATATATAAACTATTTTTTAGGTCACTTGAAGATGGTTTGAGATCAAGGTGGTTACTACTAGCTTGTGGTTGTAGGAGCAGTTCGTGCTTTTGGTTGCTGCCGTTTTACTTTCTTTTGGGTACTTGTAGTTTTCCCTTTCGGTTGTAGTACTTTTTCATGGAATTTCATATATTTACATGGGTTTCTTTTATATTTCAGTTCTGATTTGGAGTTGGTTAGTGTTTTTCATATCTCTCTCTTTCACATGTGTTCTCATAGAGGGTAATGCCACCCATTTGTGTGTTATTATACCCTCGGCACTGGTTTCCAACATGAGGCCTACTGGAGGCTGGAATCGGGGGTCATTATCTCCCTTTTCACATTTCCGGCCTAGGAGGGGTACACTTTGTGGGGAGGGGGTCATGACAGAGTGGTATCAAAGAGAGGTTGAGGGATAGGATGTATTTCTTACAGTAATACAACTTTGAAATATTGTATACACCTTGGAAAGGGAATGTTGGGGCTGATGCACTGAGCCTAAAGTCACGTAGGGAGGCTGTGCGTGAATCTGGTGATTCCTGGAGAGTAATGGAAGAACTATGATCATTACATCTTGATATGGGAGAAGTTGGGTGTAGAGGGTGTCTTAGTCAGATGAAGGTGCAGTAAAACCTGGTGCAGAAGGTAGGAGAGACCCAGTTGGGGGATCTTGTGGTGGAGGTCTGGAAAGACCAATTTGTTTGTGGTGAGGCCTCAGATTGTTGGTATGAGGATAATCAACACAGAGTGTTGTATCATGGAAGGATTTTTGTTCCCTTGGAGATGCGCGAGATAGTCCTCAGAGAGTTTCATGGTCCTTTTTTAGCGGAGCATCCTGGTGTGACAAAGATGTACCGATCCTTGAGGAGTCAGTTTTGGTGGCCTGGGCTGAGGAGTGCAGTTCCAGAGTTTGTGTCTCGATGTTTAGTCTTCCATAAGCTGATGTCTGAACACCATGTTCCTAGAGGTCTTCTCTAGCAATTAATGATTCCTCAGTGGAAATGGGAGGACATATCAATTGACATTGTTATTGGTTTACCTCAAGTGCCAGAAGGTTATGATTCTATTTGGGTGGTGGTGGATCTTTTAACAAAATCAGTCCACTTTATAGCAATCAAGTAGTCAAGAGCATTGGAATTATTGTATAGGCAGTATCTGGAGGAGGTGGTGAGACTTCATGGAGTCCCTAGGATGATCATTTCTGATCGAGATCCTCGTTTTACCTCCATGGTGTGGAGTGGTCTCCAACATGTTTTAGGTTCTTAGGTATGCCCTAGCACTGCTTTTCATCCTCAAAAGGATGGTCAGACAGAGTGAACCATCTAGACTCTTGAAGACTTGTTGCTCTCTTACGTTCTTGATTTTTGAGGTTCAAGGATAAGGCACTTACCCTTGGTGGAGTATTCCTACAATAATAGTTTCTACTCCACCATCGGTATGGTGATGTTGGAAGCCTTGTATTGCTAGCCTTGACGTTCTATGTTGTGCTGGACTAGGGTCGGAGAGTCAGCAATTCTCGGACCGAAACTAGTGAAGAATACAACAGAGATGGTTTAGGTGATTCGTGAGAGGATGAAGGCAGCACCAGATCATCAGAAATATTATGATGATCAAAGGAGGAGACCCATGGAGTTTAATGTTGGGGATCAGGTTTTTTTGAAGGTTACTACTCTTCATGGGCAGTGAAGGTTTAGTCGTGGGAGTAGTATTTCTCCCCAATATTTTGGGACATTAGAGGTGTTAGATTGTGTTGGAGTTGTGGTGTATCAATTAACACTTCCCCCTCAGATGAGTCAGATACATGATGTTTTCCATGTATCACAGCTACGTCGTTATATTCAGGATGACTCCCACATCATCGATTGGGGAGGGATCGATGTTGATGATGATGCCACATTTGAGGAGTGACCTATGGAGATTAAAGACCGTAAGGAGAAGGTGTTTCTCGGATGTTTCATCCCCTTAGTTCACATCTTATGGCGACACGGTGGCCTAGAGGAGAGTACCTAGGAACTTGAATAGCATATATGTGCTTAGTACCCAGAGATTTTTTTTTGTTTTACTCTTTCCATGTATCATTGTAGATGATGTGGTTATGAATCATTCATTTTATGAGATGGATCCCTTTTTTTGCTTTGGCGGCTTGTCCTTTTTTTAGAGGTATCTCGGTGGGTAGTTGTTCAGAACCTGTTTCATTATCTCTTTAGGTGGGTTTTGGATTCTTGAGGATGAGAATGTCTTGAGAGGTATCTGATGTAATGACTGGGACCTCTCCGGTTCATTCCTTTGTGAAAATGTGGTTGTAGAGGTGTTCTGGAAGGTCAAGGGTACTTGGAGTACATTTGGGTGGAATTTTAAAGAAAATCTAAACGGTTATGGCCATCACACAGGAGGCAAACGGTTTATCAAACCGTGCGGCCAAACCGTGCAGGGTTAGTATTAGAGGTAGTAGCTTTCTCATGGGAGGCACACTGTTTTCATAAACCGTGCGACCAAACCGTGCAAGGATAGTTTTGGAGGCAGTGGATAACGCACAGTTGGTGCATGGTTTGTCAAACCGTGTGGCCTAACCATGTGAAGAGTGTTTGAAGATGTAGAAGCTAGCGCACTGTTAGCGCATGGGTTGGTAAACCGTGCGGACTAACCGTGCATGCACTTAAATTTAGATACTAAAACTGTGGATCTGAAATCTTTTTCCTCTAAATGGTTCGTTTAAGCCTCTAAGAAGCCATAACATGGGATTACCCTTCCTTGGAGGTAGAAAAACCTATCCCAAGTATTTTGGAGGTGATCTGGAGGCTTCTCTTCGCGAATTGAAGCAGGTTTCTCGAGGTATGTGATCCTTTTTGTTTAGTTTCATAGATATACCTAGATCTAATCCTTGTCTTCTCTCGGGATCTTAGATCCACACCCATTATGGGTATATCTAAGTGTGTGGATGTCATTTATAGTGAGATTTGATTTGGTTGTGTTAGGAGAAGAAAACTTGGGAGGATACTTGGTGAATCAGCCCGGTCTTCTTGGGCGTTCTTTGACCATAGTGGTTTGTGTCAAAACTGTTGAGGTAGGGTATTTGTGGCTTATCCAAATTTTTATGTGTAATCGAAGAGTTAGAATGATTTATCCCTTTGGATCACAATGAAATTGACCTAATTAAATACCTGAACCAGATTAAATGAATTGGTTTGATTGCATGTTGTTGATTTTTACCATGATAACGGTTCGCCTCTTGATTTGCTAGATAGTGTGATATCTATACGTTGCTTGTTAGCATGTTACTCTTGATGAAATTGATAAAGAACGTAAAGCTATAATTAATTTATAATTTATTGGCTAAAGATAAAGATGCATGTAAATGAATCTGGTTGTTTTTGTTGTGGATGTTGTTCCAAATTTATGTTAATCAAATTGATGTTGATTTACGTGATTAACATAGTTTTTTGTTAAACCATATACCTATTGGTGCTTGTTGCTTGAAGTCTAGATGCCTTTTTAAAGGTCCAATAGCCCAGTTTGAGGTGATGTTTGTTTTTATGCTACTTATGATGTGTTGTGACCCTGGAGGGGTGTTGTGATATCTTGTGTTGTGATATGACCCTGGGAGGGTGTTGTGATAAGTGGATGCATGGAGGGCTTGTGTTTTTGGCAGCGGATGACCCCTTGAGTGGCATGATACATCATTTTATGCATGTGTGTGTCGGGGAGGACACCAGGGATGATGGAATGAGATGGATGTGGTTGTTGGATGCTTGGATATTTTATTGAATGTTTATCTTCTTTGTTTTTTCCCACTACTCAAGGCAGCTGGTTTTGCTTACCCTTATTCCGAAGGAGACAAAGACGTGTGGGGTATGCCACGTGCTTTCAGTGTCTAGATTCTCACGGGATGATGGGTCTACGCCCTTACTAGAGGTGGAAATGACTCGACGGGTAGTACATCTACTCACCGTGTGGAGCCCCTTGTGTTTAGTATCATAGGATTCATTTCTCTAGAATACCTGGGTATATGGGAAAGTAATTTCTGTAATGAATATTTTAATAAATGATGTTAACGAAGGGGGTTGGATTTTTTTAAAACTCAATGATGTGGTTGAGAACTTTTGAAGGGACAATAGTTCTTGGATGTGATGTTAATGAATTTAATGTGGTTTTTATCAGGGTTCATTAATGTTGGAAGAATTAATTAATGTACAGTGTAACTGATAAAAAGGTAATTAAGTAATCTATTAAAGCCCTTTAAATTGTTGTGTGCTTATAGGATACATAGTCTTAGAATTGGAATCCCGGAGTCCGAGAGACGTTAGCTGCAGTTGTGTCTAACACATGGTTACACCCATAGGGTCATTATGAGTTATAATATATCCTGTAATTTTTTTGTTTCTATACGCTACTCCACCCTACTAGTTAGGTAATCTGGAACCCCAGGGATTGTGAGCCCTGGGGGGGTGTGTTTTTTCCAATATTCTGATGGGAGGGTGAATGGCTAACTACCCCTTTGACCCCACTATCTTCTCTTGGTAGATACTAGTTCCATTAGGCACATCGGTTAGTTTCCCCATATAGGTGTTTAGAGGGTTGTAATGCCTTGGGGTTATTCACACACATTTATTCTGGATATAGTATACTATGGAATACTATAGGTCTAACATGTATAGAATGTGATGGCTTGAGGTTCCTTACTTGGCGTATGGGCTGAAATGGCATGAGGTATAATATCGAACGTATAATACACGTTATGCGGGCTGGGGTGGCTCCCAGAAACCACCTGGTCACTTTTGGTTGTGAGGACGGTGTAGTGCTTAGCCTCGGTGTCTGCGGGCAAGCCTTTGCGGTGCACATGGTGCAGATTGTGGAGCATAGCCTAGGTGTATAAGGGCATGCCTTTGGAGAGAGATGCACAAGACATATGTCATTAGGGAAAATAGACATACCAGTGAGGATGTAGTAGTAGGGAAACCTTGATATTCTTTTCTATATGATATATTCTTTTATGCGTTACTTGGTGTGAGTATCCAAGGTGAGGTTGGGAACATAGTATACCAGCTTAGGGGTTGAGTTAGTTTCACTGTTGTTTACTGTGCTTTAGCATGCTTTCATTACTTTTGCACGAGAGGCATTAGGGATTATCTTACTTAGTGTAACACCCCGAGCTTCCACGATACGCTTCTCATTCAATAATGCAATAGCTTGCATTGAACGCAACTTCAAGTTCTAAAACACCGCGACTAATCAAAGTAGCCGTTATGAATAGTAATAACCACTTTTTAAAATTATAGAAATTTTATATTTCAAAATGGAATTCATTTTTGTATTCGTAATATCGAAATTAGCCTATGTTGAATTTTTGGTATTTTTCTGAGAACTTCTAATTCTTTATGAATAGTGAAAAATACTTAAAAACAACTTTTTTAATCAAAATAATTTATACTGATAAATTATACTATTTAGTGGTTTTAAGTTATAATTAGAAAATATTTTTACCATTTTATCCAATGGTGGTCATTAGAATTAATTTAACATTGAAATTGGACATAAACAATTGCCAATCTTTTGATATAAATTGTTTCTTAAAAACACGCTATTTGTTGTGACAGCGGGAATTAATTATAAAATTAATTAATGCAACATATATGTTTGGAATTTTGTAAAATAGACATCATTTTTTAATTCGGAATATCAATTATATCTTAGGGTGAAATTTTGGCATTGTTCTGAAAAACTTCAATTTTTGATGAATAGTGAAACCACTAAGTGGTAGTTAAATAACTGATTTTTCGTTTAAATGAAATATTACCACTTCTGTGATTTGATTTTCAAAAATCCTACATACATGGTTATCATTAAGAAGTAAAATGTGGTTCAATGAGATTAAAATAATTTTTTGGTGAATAGTAACTTTTAAGTTCTTAATCGCGATTAGAGTTAATTAGTGTAGTTTAAGGTAAAAACAATGTTTTAATAATATGATATGAGCTTGAAACTTGTCCTACTCCTATTGGATGAGTCATGGCCGACCAAGAAAACCCATGGGTCAACTTGGGGACCCCATGGAGCCACTTTAGTTGGAAAATGACATAAATACCTTTTATTTAATGTTAAAGTAAAAAATGACACAAACATTAGTTGTTTTACTAAAACAGTTTTTATGTGGGGTTACACAAGTCCGAATTTTGATTATAAATATTCATTAGAAAGATAAAAATATTTCCTACATCATAGTAGTTTTTTTATAATTTTTAGACATTAAATAAATTATATTATTTATGACATCATTATGATGCAGCGATGACCTCATTATTTAACGATTTTAATAAAATTAAAAGATAATGTAAAATCCAAGGATTACAATTGTCCAAAGCCTATTGGATGAGAATATTTCGAACCCTTATCACCTTAGACTCGAATTATATAAGTGTGGGACCTTTAGAATCCGAAAAGCATTGTGAAATAATGTAACATTTCAATCATTCCAAAAGTGCCCCTCCTCTCCACTTATAAAAGGCCCCCACCTCTCCCACATCATTTACACTTTAAATCCATTTGGCTCGGCCAACCTCTGCCCAAATACTCTCCCAACATTCCTCCCTTACTCCTAGAAGCCTCACTTTGGGCAGAACTCTTCCCAAGGAAGCCTTTGGCTCAAATCAAAAAGAGTTACCCGATTTTGAGGTAATGTCTTCTCTAATTTTGTTTTGTTTTATTTTTCTTCTCCAACCCCCTAAACTCTTTTTATTCATTTCTTTTGTAACAAAACCAGTATCCTAAATATACTAGTATTTTGTTATAAGAAGTATTCTAGCTACACTTACACACACCTACATATAATGGTTAAAGAACATACGGTTTCTGTGGATGGCGAATTTCTGCCTCACGAAACGATGATTGTTCAACACTCATATAACACCTTCAAAGGTGGCCATTAAGATGTCACTACTTTTATATATGATATATAATATGTTTATGTTTTACTTATGCTTCTGTATTTCTCATTTATGGAATAAATTATGATTTCCATTGTGGGTAAAACGCGATAATTTCATTTTAGGAAGTGCGGACTACCGCCCCCTCAAAGTGATTTGAATCGTTAATGCCATATGTGGGATGTATAAAGGATGGATTAAATGGTATTATACACTATATTATACTGGAATTATATTATACATTTATATCATTATGATTTAGTTCCATTAAATATGAAATTGAAACGAAGGTAGCGTTCATGCGTACGTACGGCTTACCGTCTCCATGAACGGTGCATTTCATTTCTTAACTCTAAATGTTACGTATATACTGGATATATAAGATATATATGACATCTAAATCATGAATATAATTCTGGATATAATGGATATTCTACCACATGAACAACTTGTAATTATAAGATGTTTATTGTTGACTCAAGTACCAAAGATCGACAAAACGACCGTTATTAACTTAAATAATTACATAATGTTCATAACATTGTAATAAGTGATATAATAAGGATAATGAAATTGAAAATGGTTCTTAATAAGGTATATATTAACTCTAGTTTATTATTCAGGAGGTTAAAGAACGGTTGAGTCAAGTCAGACACGAGGTAAGGGAACTTCTTAACCCAACTTCCATTCTTTGGGTTAATCTCCTACTTTCAAATTATGTCATGATATTATTATGTCTTATTTTGTATTTTTACTTTCTTTATGTGTACCTATAGTGAATACACATAATATATCTATTTTATTTTAAAAATGATCTTTTTAAGGACTTCGTCTCAATCTCCTTTCATTGAGGCATATTTGGTTTTATACACAACTTTCTTTTATACGGTGTATAAACCCCTTTGACTTTTAAGTTTATTCAAAAGGAATATTTTTATACGAAGCATTTTACTAAACAAAAAAAAGGGAATGTTTTTCTTTCCGTACTTATGCGGCGACAATGACTTCTCCGCCGCCGTGAACATTATTTGTGTTTCGGCTTCCTTTACAAGCCATAGCTTTTTTTAAAAGAAAAATAAATACAATGTTTTAACTTTCTTTTATTTTGGTATTGAAAATGGTATTAAAAGCATTTTTTTATATCAATGTGTTGTATTGAAATCTTTTGATTGAAATGTGGAAATGTTATGTTTCCTTTATGCAAGTTTTATGTGATACGATTATGTTATGCTTTATGATATGTTTAAACCTATTCATATGAGGAATGCATTGGACTTAATAAGTGACGGGTGGAGCCCGCTATAGCTCCTCGATGCATCGGCAGGTCTCATGAGACAAACTAGTGTCTTGGCACGAGGCCTTGACAAAATCTTATTTGTGGTCTTGGCACGAGGCCTTGACTACGTGGTTATGATAGTATGGCATTATGCATTCCATCATTATGAAAGTGGTTATTGATATTGCATGTGATTATTCGACCAGTAGAATATCCATGTGAAGAAGTAAATGGCATTATCTCATTTTACTTTTGCCATATTATGTTGAAGTTCATGTTTAAAAGGCTTTTGTTTTAGTTATACATTTCCTTAAATGTTAATGTTTATTTAGGAAATCTTCCGCATTATTGTTATCCTTACTGAGCATCTGAGCTCACCCCTTTCAATGTTTTAATATTTTCCAGGATGTGAAGAAGTATTTTATGAATGACCTGCAGGGATAGTCAGAAGTGGATATGAGTGTGGACTATGGAGACATTGTTATTGTAGTTTTTCACTTTATGATGTAATGTAACGTTTACGAATGTATCTAGTGTTTCCAAGGCTACTAAACTAATCGGTCTTTCGGGACTTGATCTTTTGTGATCATGCCAATGTTACGAAGTAATGCACCGACTCTGGGTAGCTGGGGTCGGGGCGTTACAGTTGGTATCAGAGGCAGTTTAGTACTAACCTTGGAAGCTAGATTTAGATAAACTCTGATTAGAACACATAGCCCAAAGATAGACATTGAGGATTAGTATAGAAGAGTTTCCTAGAATTTTGTTATTGTAAGAGATTTTGTGAGTTTTCCGAGCAATACATCCATGTCTGGATACGAGCAGGTAGAGGCGGCTCTGGCACAGATGTACCTAGGGGTAAAACCCGAAAACACCGCTTTGAGCTAGACTCGAACGAGAACTGGTGCACGACAACGGGCCTTGCTGCACTCTTGGTTACGACACTCCTGGGGGATATGCTTAGGATAATTCTCATTTTATTTACAAACCACTATGAAGGGTTATGAGTATATACTTCCTCAAAGGAAACATTTCTTTTTATGATTATGGATTATATCCATAAATAGTTCAATTTATGTAAAGTATTTTACAAATATGGAATTATGTATTTTATTTCATAAACTAATCTAGTTTATGCAATTGTTTAGAAATGGCGCCTAGTGGAAGAAATGGAAACTGTAACAATGCACGCACTCCATGTAGGGATTTCCCTCCTGCTCAAGATAATTATAGTGGGGCTGGTGATGCAACTGGTGCCGATCAGCTAATCACCATACTGGGACAACTTACTCAGGTTATGAATAATAACCTTACTCGTATGGAGCACCCTGATCCACAACGTGGAGGATCAATGCTAGACCGTTTCATGAGGCAACAACCACCAACCTTCAATGGGGGTACAAATCCGTTAGTAGCTGAGCAATGGATAAACTCCTTAGAGAAAATATTCCATGCCTTGGGGAGTAGCGAAAGGGAGAAGGTTGTCATGGCAGTTTACCGCCTCACTGGAGATGCCGATCAGTGGTGGTCGCTGATTCAAAACACAAAGGAAGATGATGACGTATCGAATATGGAATGGAGGGAGTTCAAAGATCTGTTTTTAGAAAAATATTTTCCTTGTGACCATCGAGCAGATATGGAAAGGAAATTTCTGAGTTTGAGGCAGAAGGAGGATGAGAATGTCGCAAAGTATGAGGCTAACTTTACAAGGTTAGCGAGGCATGCTGCCGATTATATAAGTAACCCAAGGAGTAAGATTGATCGTTTCTTTGATGGGTTAAAACCATTTCTCCGTTGAGCTTTAGTATCAAAATCCTTCTCATCATACGAAGATATTGTCTCGTGTGCTATCAAGACAGAAAAGGAATTCTCTAAGTCTTATGACAACAAAGTAAAGCAAGAGAAGAAGAGAATGGTGGAACAAGAGACAGATAAAGGGAAAAAGGGAAAGAAGGATATTCCATTATGTGATAATTGTGGGAAGAATCACCCTGGTACTTGCCTAAAAGGAATGGGAGTTTGTTATAAATGTGGAGAAAAGGGTCACCAGGCTCGTGATTGCAAGGGAAAGAAAGATGCTATCAAAGTTGAATGCTACAATTGTAGAGAAATGGGTCATTATGCAAATGAATGTCCTAAGCGTCAGGGAAACTTACCTCAGAAAAGGCCAAGGGATCAAGGCCAATCTTATGCTGTGACTACAGTTGAAGCGGAATAATTATTTTATTTGTGTTTTTGGAATCAAGAACTAGATTATGGTTATAAGAATAATGTGATATATATAAGGATTGTACTACAGTACTTGTTGATTTCAGTAAGGTTTTAATATGATTAAGGTAATCATATTTTTAGTATGTGACAATAAGAGAAACTTTACTTTGTTTGGGGAATCTGATAAATTGATTTTGGAATTTAGAGACCTTTTAGAGAAAGTCTGGACGGAGGTATTTGGGATAACTATTAAGGTTGGAATTGATTAAGTTGAACTTTGGATAGTATTGTTTAAGGTTAAAAAATTTATGAAGATTATTTTTGGAATATTATGATACTATAGTTTTAGGAAAAGGACAACCTGCAGGGTGGGGCATAACCCGTCGCGTCGGACAAAGCTGGAGGAATCGAACCCACAATCATAGTGCGACAGGCCTTTATTTCCTACCACTAGCCTACATGAAGTCCCTGGTTATTACAATATAATTTTACTAATCTAAATGGTATGTGTTAACATTTGGAACCTTATACAATTAGGATAATAATAATATTTTTGAGTTCTATTATCTTTTTGAGTGAAAATGAGTTGAAGGTTGAAACACTAATTGTCAAGCATAAATATATATATACCTATCTCTTATTCAATGAATAAATTAATTCTTAAACTTTAGTAAGGGATATTAAAACAAAAAATGTGTTATCCTAATACCTTATGTCTTGTTGAACTGATGATATTTTAAATCAACATAGATTGAAGGCTTTGAGGCCCTCAATTTGACAGTTCATTTTGATTGATGAACTCAATCACTCCCTACAAATATTTACGTTTTTCCTCCAATTATATGTCTCTAATTGCCACCAATGTTCTCCTTGTCGAGATCATAATTTGGTGGTGACTTTCTTATTTCCATTTCCCTCTTATTAAGGCTAAATTTTATTAACCTTATTTCTGATGTGGGTTTTCCACAAAGGTATTTTCTATTTTCAACCTTTTATTTTCAAAGAAAAGTTTCAAATTGCGAGGACGCAATTTATTGAAGGAGGGGAGAATGTAACACCCCGAGCTTCCACGATACGCTTCTCATTCAATAATGCAATAGCTTGCATTGAACGCAACTTCGAGTTCTAAAACACCGCGACTAATCAAAGTAGCTGTTATGAATAGTAATAACCACTTATTAAAATTATAGAAATTTTATATTTCAAAATGGACTTCATTTTTGTATTCGTAATATCGAAATTAGCCTATGTTGAATTTTTGGTATTTTTCTGAGAACTTCTAATTCTTTATGAATAGTGAAAAATACTTAAAAACAACTTTTTTAATCAAAATAATTTATACTAATAAATTATACTATTTAGTGGTTTTAAGTTATAATTAGAAAATATTTTTACCATTTTATCCAATGGTGGTCATTAGAATTAATTTAACATTGAAATTGGACATAAACAATTGCCAATCTTTTGATATAAATTGTTTCTTAAAAACACGCTATTTGTTGTGACAACGGGAATTAATTATAAAATTAATTAATGCAACATATATGTTTGTAATTTTGTAAAATAGACATCATTTTTTAATTCGGAATATCAATTATAGCTTAGGGTGAAATTTTGGCATTGTTCTGAAAAACTTCAATTTTTGATGAATAGTGAAACCACTAAGTGGTAGTTAAATAACTGATTTTTCGTTTAAATGAAATATTACCACTTCTGTGATTTGATTTTCAAAAATCCTACATACATTGTTTTCATTAAGAAGTAAAATGTGGTTCAATGAGATGAAAATAATTTTTTGGTGAATAGTAACTTTTAAGTTCTTAATCGTGATTAGAGTTAATTAGTGTAGTTTAAGGTAAAAACAATGTTTTAATAATATGATATGAGCTTGACACTTGTCCTACTCCTATTGGATGAGTCATGGCCGACCAAGACAACCCATGGGTCAACTTGGGGACCCCATGGAGCCACTTTAGTTGGAAAATGACATAAATACCTTTTATTTAATGTTAAAGTAAAAAATGACACAAACATTAGTTGTTTTACTAAAACAGTTTTTAAGTGGGGTTAAACAAGTCCAAATTTTGATTATAAATATTCATTAGAAAGCTAAAACGATTTACTACATCATAGTATTTTGTTTATAATTTTTAGACATTAAATAAATTATATTATTTATGACATCATTATGATGCAGCGATGACCTCATTATTTAACGATTTTAATAAAATTAAAAGATAATGTAAACTACAAGGCTTACACTTGTCCAAAGCCTATTGGATGAGGATATTTCGAACCCTTATCACCTTAGCCTCTAATTGTATAAGTTTGGGACCTTTAGAATCCGAAAAGCATTGTGAAATAATGTAACATTTCAATCTTTCCAAAAGTGCCCCTCCTCTCCACTTATAAAAGGCCCCCACCTCTCCCACATCATTTACACTTTCAAGACATTTGGCTCGTCCAACCTCTGCCCAAATACTCTCCCAACATTCCTCCTTTACTCCTAGAAGCCTCACTTTGGGCATAACTCTTCCCAAGGAAGCCTTTGTCTCAAATCAAAAAGAGTTACCCGATTTTGAGGTAATGTCTTCTCTAATTTTTTTTTGTTTTATTTTTCTTCTCCAACCCCCTAAACTCTTTTTATTCATTTCTTTTGTAACAACACCAGTATCCTCAATATACTAGGATGATGTTATAATAAGTATTCGAGCTACACTTACACACACCTACATCTAATGGTTAAAGAACATACGGTTTCTGTGGATGGCGAATTTCTGCCTCACGAAACGATGATTGTTCAACACTCATATAACACCTTCAAAGGTGGCCATTAAGATGTCACTACTTTTATATATGATATATAATATGTTTATGTTTTACTTATGCTTCTGTATTTCTCATTTATGGCATACTTTATGATTTCCATTATGGGTAAAACGCGATAATTTCATTTTAGGAAGTGCGGACTACCGCCCCCTCAAAGTGATTTGAATCGTTAATGCCATATGTGGGATGTATAAAGGATGGAGTAAATGGTATTATACACTATATTATACTGGAATTATATTATACATTTATATCATTATGATTTAGTTCCATTAAATATGAAATTGAAATGAAGGTAGCGTTCATGCGTACGTATGGCTTACCGTCTCCATGAACGGTGCATTTCATTTCTTACCTCTAAATGTTACGTATATACTGGATATATAAGATATATATGACATCTAAATCATGAATATAATTCTGGATATAATGGATATTCTACCACATGAACAACTTGTAATTATAAGAAGTTTATTGTTGACTCAAGTACCAAAGATCGACAAAACGACCGTTATTAACTTAAATAATTACATAATGTTCATAACATTGTAATAAGTGATATAATAAGGATAATGAAATTGAAAATGGTTCTTAATAAGGTATATATTAACTCTAGTTTATTATTCAGGAGGTTAAAGAATGGTTGAGTCAAGTCAGACACGAGGTAAGGGAACTTCTTAACCCAACTTCCATTCTTTGGGTTAATCTCCTACTTTCAAATTATGTCATGATATTATTATGTCTTATTTTGTATTTTTACTTTCTTTATGTGTACCTATAGTGAATACACATAATATATCTATTTTATTTTAAAAATGATCTTTTTAAGGACTTCGTCTCAATCTCCTTTCATTGAGGCATATTTGGTTTTATACACAACTTTCTTTTATATGGTGTATAAACCCCTTTGAATTTTAAGTTTATTCAAAAGGAATCTTTTTATACGAATCATTTTACTAAACGACAAAAAGGGAATGTTTTTCTTTCCGTACTTATGCGGAGACAACGACTTCTCCGCCGCCGTGAACATTATTTGAGTTTCGGATTCCTTTACAAGCCATACCTTTTTTTAAAAGAAAAATAAATACAATGTTTTAACTTTCTTTTATTTTGGTATTGAAAATGGTATTAAAAGCATTTTTTTATATCAATGTGTTGTATTGAAATCTTGTGATTGAAATGTGGAAATGTTATGTTTCCTTTATGCATGTTTTATGTGATACGATTATGTTATGGTTTATGATATGTTTAAACCTATTCATATGAGGAATGCATTGGACTTAATAAGTGACGGGTGGACCCCGCTATAGCTCCTCGATGCATCGGCATGTCTCATGAGACAAACTAGTGTCTTGGCATGAGGCCTTGACAAAATCTTATTTGTGGTCTTGGCACGAGGCCTTGACTACGTGGTTATGATAGTCTCGCATTATGCATTCCATCATTATGAAAGTGGTTATTGATATTGCATGTGATTATTCGACCAGTACAATATCCATGTGAAGAAGTAAATGGCATTATCTCATTTTACTTTTGCCATATTATGTTGAAGTTCATGTTTAAAAAGCTTTTGTTTTAGTTATACATTGCCTTAAATGTTAATGTTTATTTATGAAAGCTTCCGCATTATTGTTATCCTTACTGAGCATCTGAGCTCACCCCTTTCAATGTTTTAATATTTTCCAGGATGTGAAGAAGTATTTTATGAATGACCTGCAGGGATAGTCAGAAGTGGATATGAGTGTGGACTATGGAGACATTGTTATTGTAGTTTTTCACTTTATGATGTAATGTAACGTTTACGAATGTATCTAGTGTTTCCAAGGCTACTAAACTAATCGGTCTTTCGGGACTTGATCTTTTGTGATCATGCCAATGTTACGAAGTAATGCACCGACTCTGGGTAGCTGGGGTCGGGGCGTTACACTGAGTATACTATTATACTCACCATATGGATATATATAAAATATTTTTCAGGTCACTTGGATCATGTTGGAGATCAAACTAGTTACTACTAGCTTGTTGTTAGAGGTGCTGTTCGGGCTTGTGGTCGCTGCATTTTTTACATTCTTTTTGGTAAATGTAGTTTTCCCTTTCAGTTGTAGTACATTTGGATGGCATTTTATAAATTCACATGGGATTCTTTTATATTTCAGTTTTGAGTTGGAGTTGGTTGGTTTCTATCTTATCTCTCCATAAATATTCATGTGGCCCATGAATAGTATCATCTAACCATACATATAATAGTTTAACATGGTCTCCAATGATCACATTGTATTTTACTTGGTGTCGATGGAGGCGTACCTGATACACATGAAGATGGATCTGGATATACTCTGAATGCACTAGCTTAATGTGTTTCTCTCAATTTGTTGGGATTGGATTATAGAGGTCCACATTCAAGGAAACATCATTTTAGAGGGTGGAGTTGTAGAATATATAGTGAATATAGAGGTGGTTCTTTCATGGTAGCCAAATAGGAGTGAAATTGAGGTGTGTATTTTCCATGGTTTTCCTGGGAACTATCATTGTTTTGTAACCAAACTTTCAAGAGTATCATCACCCTTCACGAACATGACACATAGGGAGAATCCATTCTTGTGGATAGAATAATTTTAGATGTTGTTTCAAGAGGTGAGGTGTATATTGAAGACTGCCCCCCATCATGATATTTCTAGAGGTGGGTGTAGATTATGTGGTGTTCTGTTATGCATAAGAAATTATGTATTGGTCATGTAAAGATTTAAGGTAATGTAGTGATTATCTATTGTTCATTCCACTGGAGGAAACATGAGAATAACTATGAAACCCAAGATCTTGTGCTATCAGTGCTAGTATTCACATTGATGATGTTGTGACACTACCTAAAAAGAAATAATTTTACTATCTACTATTACCACAATAGTCCCTTTTATATCCTATCTCAAAAGAATCTTAAATTGACATATAAATGATGTATAGAGTTCCTCCAGGACTATGAGAATGAGATTTTCTATATCGCATGTATAGGGGAACATATTGAAGGATGTTCTCAAAGGTAGATCTTGTTCATAGGTACTGAACGAGGTATCAGAGTCGTTGGGCTAATTAATGTTATACATTGTCGATGTAGTAGGTTTTTCTTATCATTGGACTTTAGTTGACACACCTCCACACTTATATCAAGTTAGGGAGGCACATCATGGGGATGCCGATTGTGAGACCCAACATGCTCAGATGACTGTTGGGCATAACCGTGCTAAAAATTCGATAGGTGGGGAGCATGTCTTTCTTTTCCAAGTATTTATTGTAGTACCAATGATGTTTCAAGATGTGGTTATGACAAATTTCCATACCTTACCTATTTATCCTTTATAAATAATGATTATAAAGGAAAAAATCTATTCTTTTTGGATGTGATCTTGTTTTTTAGGTTTGTTCCCTACTTCTTGTGATGTGATGTGAGTATAGGATGGTTTATTATACATGGATATTGTAATTTTTGGGTGTTATGGATGACACTATTCATTATGAAACATGTTTAATATTGGCTTACTGATTGATATGAAAACAATGTACCTGTTTAAATTAGTTCATGGTTTATCAACACACTATGTAAATCCACTTGTGTTTGGAAAGAGTTGCTCTATTTCTATCTTGAGGTTCCCATATGGAAGTGGAAAAGTATATCAAAAGGATTTGTGATGGGTTTACCATTTATGTACAAGGAAATGATTCTATCTTAGTGATAACTGAATAAATCACCAAGGTAGTCCACAACATATCTAGATAGGATTAGTGTCCAGTAATGAGCTTGGAATTGCTCTATGTGATGGTGAAAGTTTGACACTAGAGAATTCCATCAACTATAGTTTCGGATCATGAATCACCCATTCAAAAAAATGTAGGAGATCAATGATAAATACGAGAGGAACATTTAGGGAAAAGTGATTCCTTTAGTGTAGGTCTGATGATATCATGAAATTTTTTAAGAGATATAATTGGATCGGGAGGCTCAGGTTCGAGTGTAGTACCCTCATCATTTGTGTAACCATTGTTTTGGATTTTGGGCACATAATTCCACTAGTTCTGGAGAATATAACTACTCTTATTTTCAAAATTTTATTTTTTAAAAATAATTGGAAAAGTTATAGGACATGGCACTGAGACGACATCTGATTCTGAGCCCAGGTGCTCTTAAAAAAATTCATAAAAAATTCATTTTTAATATCATGAATGCATGAATTTTCTAAAAAGAGTAATGATGATTAAATGTGTGCTCAAATAATAAATACAAGGATATAGTTTATCTCAGATTAGTTGGTTTACACAATGAAAGAAATAACATTAGTCATTATGTGTCACCATCAAAAAATAGTTTTTGGGATATAACCGTAAATAAATAAATAATTTTTTTTCAAATTCTAATAACACATTAATGTAATCTTGTATGGGATATATATGACCAGAATTGATTTTTTAGGGGGTGTTTTCCTTAGGATAGGCCTAACATCCACTGACATTGGTCGACAGTGAAAGATATATTTTGGATTCAAAGGTCATTAAAATTATTTAATAAAAAATTTATTCATCATATTAAAATTTCATTTTAAAATTTCATTTTTGGTAGGCTTCCAAGTAGAGGATCATATGAATAGTTAAATTATTGTTGAATCTATATAAAACATGGAAAAAATATCAATCAATGAATAATTGATGATGATGAATTGATTGATCGTGATGTTTCTTGATGGAACACCATGTGTAACTGATCCATGACGTCGAATGATCCGAACACCGTACATGTGTTTTTACCTTGTGTATTATTTCCTCTCCATTATATTGAATGATGAACTTGGAACATCCCACAAATAGGATGATCTGAGGCTTGATTGTTCTTACAAGTGTGATTATGTTGTGCCGATTATTAACAAGATACAATTTAACAATTTGCAAACAAAACAACTTCGAATCTAGATCATTTTCCCTGAATGATGGACACAAAATTCTAATCATATTCTTTGGTAATAACTCCCTACATTCATCACATTCCTCACTATTAGAACCCTGCAGTTCCCAGCTCAATGTTTTTGTGTAGTTCCATGTGTGATCAGAACCCTAGATTCAAGTCGAATCGATAAAATATGGTACAACAGGGTTGATCGAGTCATGTGGAACTCAGATCTATGGTTTCAAATCATTACATGAATATGGAGATTTAGTATAGTGGTATGGAGAGGATGTGTGGTGGTCAGAAAAATCTACAAATTGGTACAACGAGGCTATGTGGGGGTCTGGTGAGGCTGCGCGGTGATCCAACAAGGCTGGGCAATGGTCTGGAGATGTTTCACGATGGTTCGTTGAAGAATCAAGATGGTCTAACGAGGAAATTATGGCTGGTTTTATTGTTAATGGTGACATGGACCTCTAGCAGTCGCATCAAGCTGTGTTCTAGGTGGTACAATGTGGGAGGGTCTGCAGGGGAAAAGTCGAAGGTGGAAACTAGAGATCATAGTAGATGTTGTGAGATATGACTTGGAGGCCGCATTTATGGGATCAAATCAAAGTGGAAAGGTAGAGGGACCATGAATTGATGGTGGGATGGACATGTTGACCAGAGTAGCTAGCAAGCCACATGGTTGGTCCACTATGTAGATCGAAGTGACTCGGCTAAGGAGCGTCATGTTCGGTATAGCAAGGTTGTCCCCCATGATGTGGGCTGAGATTGAGAACCGGGCCACTTTGGCAGCACTGCAGGCTGGACCGCAAAGCCTAGTGGGCTACGGTCCAGTGGCCCATTGTCCTAGGAAGATTTGGGTAGGCCAAGACCAACTGAGTCCGGCCAACCTGACTGGGTCAGGTAGGACCCAGACACAACTGGTCCCATTTTACTAAATTGGCCATATCATTCTAACACCATGTCTATTTCATGATCCAGTTGTCATTTCGGGACCCTTGTGAATTGGTGGTTCTTTTGAAATAGTCAACATGATATTTTTTAGATGTTGTTTTATAACCTAATGGCTTGAGAAGAAGATTCTCCTAGAAGGAACGTGTTTCGAGTGGTATCCAACTGCTTGTTGTGACAATGTGATATTGGTGACTATGTGACTTGGGGGGCAATGTGACCCATTGATGCTCAATGAATCATCGATGCTTCATGTTTCATCGATGATATGTGTGACATCGATGCTCCATGCACCATCTACTATTCATTTGTCATTGATGACTTGGGTGCCATCGCCACTCCAGGCACCATCACCACTCCGGGCGCCATAGACGCTCCAGGATCCATCGATGCCCAGGGCGCCATTGATGCTCCATACACCACCTACGTTCCTTGACCTATTGAGGCTCTGAAAGCTATCAATTCTTTTTGTACCACTAAATAATCTAGTTTTATATGAATTTGAAGATCTTTGGACTCCAATAATAAATCCTTCTCTTCAGGATGTAGACTTATGCCTTTGTTATCTAATAGTATTGATTATTCTTCATGTGTTTCCAACATGTTGAACATCATGGTTTTCCATTATATTGTGATTCACGTATTCAATATGGGTTACCTATGTTGTTTTGGCATACCTACTGAGTGTTTTTTTACTCAACCCTTCTTGGGATATACCTGCACATGTCATGTATTGTGTTGAAAATCAACACTTTGATGGAGTCCTTAGTGGATTGGGGATGTGTGGTGCTATGAATGAGTCCCAATATAAGAGTATTTATTCAGTGAAATCAGATATATTTTTATGTGTATCCCATACTGGAATGCTTTTTTGGGGATGAATTTCAAGACCATGCACCATTCCTTTTGTTTGGGATTTTATTCTAGCCTTGTTTACTTTATAGTTTCTCATAATTTCATAGTCATTTGTTTGTATCTTAGTGGTATTACTTCTTGTTAACATAGTGTTTTTTCATTTCACCATATTGGTCTTGGTGAATTTTTTCATACATATAGATACATACGAAAATGCCTCCCATTTGTAGTTTATTCCAACTCAGTACTAGTTGTCAGACCATGGCCAATCTGATGTTGGCTTGTGGTAGTCACGAAATAGGTCACTCTACAATGAGTCATGATGGATACATATATATATATATACATTTGTTTTTACCTAATTATATACTTAGAAACCAACAATATATACTGATATATGAATAAAAATGCATACATACATACATATACAATATATTAAGTACAAATGTATAAATTTATGTACACACACACAAATATATACATATATATATAATTATAAAATAATATCTACATTCATGTATACATATGAAACAATATATAATTCTATATTGATATAAATATAACTTGTTAATTTATTGTGAAAAATCGTAATTTAAATTTTTAATGGAAATTTACAGTGGGGAATTTAAATAATGATTAAAATTGTATATTTATTCAAAATATTTAAAACATATTATAAAATTCTACATGTATACATATATGTAAATAAATTTATCCAAGTATATATATAAATGTCGACAGAGTAGTGCAATCAACACTACATGATGAGGTTCACTAGAAAAATGATTATGAAAGGATCACATCATTTTTTTGTCTTATATATTAATTGGTCACTAAATATATATTCCCAGATGTGATTTAGTTTTTACAAGACTCGTATAATAGGTCATGATCTCCTTCAATACTGGGAAATAATTAATTATGGGACTGATCATACCACTATCATTTTTATACAACGTACAAATCCATGTTGATATAGATACACTATTTCTAACAGTAGAAAATACTTAATTTAATTTTGAGCTTTCTTTACAGAAGTATTAAACTGTTGATATTGAAGGACCATAAATTTGGTTAGTAGGTGTATCAGTATATTATTCTAAAGTATACCTGATAATAATGCATCAAATTTCTGTTCAATACTTGTTATCCCTATATTTAGGGATTTGTTTTGTATGCATTGGGGGTTACTGAAACCAGTGCAAAGTCCATGTGTGTGTCATGGAGGGCCATGAGGGTGGCGGAAAGGTGGAGAGGGGTGAAATAATCATGGATGTAGATGAAATGAAATGAGTGGGGGTGGGATTTTAGTAGATATAATGGTGTGGGGGAATCATGATAAAGGAATTCATCCAGAGGATGGCTATTGGGTCTGGAGATGGCATAAAGATGGATCAACGATAGTGTGTCCAATTTAGACAACTGAGAGGTGGGATTGACATAGTCCACATGATGGTGGGGGAAATGAATGGACTAAATATGGGGATGGATTCAGTGGTTTAGGATGAGTAGAGGGTGATGCTTCTAATGTGGTCAATTTGGATGTGGTATGTAGCATTTCAGATGAGGAATTTGGATGAGTTGGTCTCGTTAGATAGATTATTTCAACTAAAAAAGTGAAGGTATATAGAGGAGCAATCCAAAGATGAGTTTATAGGTAAGGGAAACTTCAAAAAATTCATTCATATTTATATTAATGAGTGGGTATCAATTTTCAACTGGTACTAGGCCCATAATGTAATTCATTGGGAATATTGGATGAGTTTAATTGCAAGTCGGTTGATGTGGATCAAAAAATTATTAGCTGGGTGGGGATGGTTTTTGTTTGTTTTTTCCTTGGGCCTGAAATAGCCATCTATTATGGCTTTAAATCAAAATGTTCTTCGGACTAATTAAAGGTCACCCCTCAACATTTAGAAAGGAATTATCAGAATTCTTAAAAAATATTAATACCCAAATCTTTAAATATTATTAAAATCCATAGTTGATGAACATGGTGGTGATGATTATGATGAAACATTTTCCACCAATAATATCTCAGCCTATGATAATTTCGATTTTATTTTTTTGAAAAAAATGAAATAATTTTTTTGAAAAAATATTAAAGTAAAATACTTAATTGAAGTAATAACCTCAATGAAAACTATGATAAAAAGTGGTCCTACAAAACTTGTGTCGGAAAAAGTTGAAAAATATATTTATTCAATTGAAAACGACATAAGATAGATCGTATCAATGTATATTTCAATTCATTACCTTGATAATAATCGGGATATGTCAACGAGATAATGGTATAAGCCCACATCAATTGATGTTTTATGTGATCATCCCTTATAAATTATAAACAAACATGAGTTGAAAGATCCTTTCATTCATTTTATAACATACAATTCAAAATGGGTGGTGATGTAAAATGATTCATATGAAATTAAGGATGTTCCTCTTCATCAAATTGACTAAAATATCGTGTCTATGTATCGATATATATCTTACCTAATATATTCAAATGATTATTTAAATAATATTAGTGAAATAAATTGAAAACGCATGATTCAACTATGTCATGTGGTAATAATGAACTATTGGGAAATGCTCTTCCTAAAAACTCATATATAACAATGGAATCGGTGATTAATGACACTAAAATGACCAATGCATGTGGGGTTTCCCTTTTAAAAAATATTATGGGAACTACTTTTTATTGTAGGGACATAAATTAAAGAATTTTCTTAGCATGCTCTCTTATTCTACACATGGAAGGGGAGTGACAATGCATATGTTACTGTTTAATTGGTTAAAAAATTAAACTATATTTTAGTGGAATTAGAATTTGAGGAACCTATTAGAAATCATGTATTTCATGCTTTTTTCAATGATGATACACTGATCTATAAATTAACGGGGATCATGCTGGGAAAATCTATAACTTCGCTTTCCTCATCATATTTGGTTCAATATTTGATGTATAAAATGATTTGGAAGGTTGATATGCATAACCACATAATTTTGTTTTCATATATATGTTGTTAGGAGAATGGTTTATATATTGAATTCCTTCCAAAATATATTGAAAAAATATTTTGGTTTATACTACAATCCTATACGAATATGTCATTCTATGTTTGTAGATCAATACATGGAGATGGGGATGACATAAACTTTGTCAAAGTTGTCTCTCCTGTTATGACATACTGCATAATCTTTCAAACGTTTCGTTATTTTTCTAGATCCCTTTTCTTATTTTTTGTGATCTTTTCATTTCTAACATGTTCCATTTATGTAATTTTTTTTAATAAAGGGTTCTTCGGGCTCCGAACATTATAATATATATATATGTATTAATATTTCATTTTTTAAATATATGTATACATATAAATATGAACACCCATATATATATATATATATGTACATATATAAACATATATATAATTTTATCTATAACAATTATTACATATCTACACACATATTAACCTAATTGTTTACATATATATTAAAATAATTCTATGGACACATTAATATATACACAAATATTAATTCAATTAATACTATATATATATATTATAAAACTTATATAAATTTCTATATTTTTATATCTAGGAAAAAATGTTTTCATGTGTGTTTGTATATTTATATTTTTTTTCTATATTTGTATTTATCTATACAATGAAATACATTTATATTGTCTTGGTTTTATTTTCAATATATTTATACACAATGAAATATTTGTATATATATATATATATCTGTGTGTGTGTGTGTATGTATTTAATGAAATTTTGGTAATGACCCATCCCAAAAAACCAGTTCTGAGAGATGACTTCATAAAATCATTCACATGTCACAATATATACAAGTGTATTATTTATGAGAGATAGTCCAAAAAATGTTTTTAGGGATATAATACCATTTCTAATCATATCTAAAATACATAAAAGTAAATATAATGAACCACCACCATGTGTATCAAGGAGGAAGATAAAGTAACATAACATAATAATAACTATCAATGATGCCTTTATTTTAATCAATCTAGTCTCCCAATGTGAAAAGAAAAAAATATATTACAAAGGTTAATATTGATAAAAATACAACATAATCCTCTAGATTACATCCCAACAACACATCTACATTCATTCTCCACTAATAAGATATCTACAATGGTCCAGTGTCCATTACCTATAACCCAAGACATGATGTTGGCATGGAAATCATGATGTTCATGTTGGTTTTGAGTATACAATACATATATTTCAACACTAATGAAAACATAGCATGTGTTCACATTTATGAATTTTATATTACATGAAAAAATGTTCAATGAAGAATAATCATTAGATACTATGATTTCATGTGGTATACAGGAGACTACGCGCCACTTGAATGCACACTTCATCGCCATTCCGAATATATAGTTTTAATGTACGTCAAAAAGAAATCAAGAGCTATCCCAAATGGTGTATAACAAGAGACTCATCATACTTAGTGATTTCATTTAACATGTTACTTATAATTCAAAATCCATCAATTTTGTATTGTTTTATAAGGATGATGAGTGTACATTTCTGTAACCATTCGTGGGGCATAAAGTTCAGTAAAGGCCAAATGGTTGAAATGACCTCTCATTATCATGGGTCATCCCACCAGGCCTAAATGACTGCACATAAGGTTTTAATCCAAATGTATAATTTTATCCTTTCACTTACACTACTCATCTAATGGATAACTATTTCATGATGGTTTACCTGTTCCGATTAAAAAAAAACCCCTCTAAAGCCATGATAATATAATAAAATATCGAATAACGTATGTGGGGAAATAGTATACCACCATAAAAATTATGCATTTGCATACATAATAATGTGATAGTAATATAACATGTTTACGAGCTACATAAATATAATTGTAGATTAAATAATCATGTTTGGGTTTGATAAGCTACGCACACACAAATGTGTGACCACGATTAAGAATGGCCCAGAATGAAATTACAAACAAATTGAGGAGAAAATGAGCTAAAAATCCCCTAAAAATATATTTAACTTCTTAAAATAATATAATTGATGATGTAATCCCATATTCATAAATTGATCAATGTCCAAACAATATTTTTCACCTACGATAAACTATTCAACACATAAAAAATAATATTTAGATTTAGTAAACTACAAGAAGAGGCTTATAAGAGTTGTACCTAGAGATTCAATTCCAAGAAATTTATTTCCACAGTCCCACACCTTATGAAGACCAAAAATTATTTTTCTGATGTATTTCAATATTTTTAATGCTAATTATTCATATTATCTGTTGAAAAATTTGTTGATCCATAATTTATTATAAAATCTATATATAAACATCAGGTCTTGTCATTAGACGCTGATATATAATAAATCTATTATTATAATATATATCATATATGATTTAAAATATTAATTCTTTATAAAGATGAAAAATCTATTATTACATACCCAAAAAATCAACCATTTTTAAAAGAAGAGTTTTGGACAAGGATTTTTTTGTTGACATATCAATTACACAACAATTATTTTATGGTTCTAAGTAAATAATAAAGAAATGGAAAATGGATCTATTGATCAAAAAACAACATTCCATATTTAAGACTAATTTCAAGGAATAAGTATTTTTATCTAAAGTAAAACTAAAGAATTAATTTTTTTGGATCACCTTATCTAAATTCATTATGATTATCCCTATTGGATCTACTGTAATTAATTTTATGATGAGGAAATATCAATAAGGATGGCTACAGGAGTCACATAGATAATTATGGAATATAATTAAAACCATTTCTGTTGTTTTTTGAACCATTCATTTTGTAGATTCACTAGGTTTCATTCATAAACAATTTACACAATGGAATCCAAATATTTTTCTTTTACCCCCACATCTCACCATATATAACACCATGAAACATAGCTATCTAAACAAGTTGTATCATATTCACCTTTTTTACGTTATATCTTTATGAAACTAAACAATGTGATCACTCGTTATTTGACTCTTAAAGATCCATATATACACTATAATAGTTCATAACATTCAAATGTTCATACGTGTACATCATTATCTAAAACACATGAAACAAATCATGCATACAATGATAAAAAGAGGGATGAAATAGACGGTATTACATTGTTCGAAAATTCATTATGACCTGAATGTATCCAAATAAAATGACTCTAACATCCCTTTATTATATGATCATTTATTCAATAGTTGATGAATCATTCATATGAAAAACATTATATCCTACATAAAATTAATATGTTCAACTCACTTAATCTAAATAAGATCAATGATTGTTCTATATGGTGGTGAACAACTTCTAATTTTTTTGATTACCTCATCATTCTCATATTCCATGCTGACCTAACCCCAAATTCCATACATGCCTCATTCCACCAATAATGTGAAAACCATGTATAACAAAAAAAATTATCAATACGGTCAAATTTAATGGTTTCCTAAAAACTATTTGTGTACATGAAATAAAAAAATTATAGATTATTTTCCCATGTGCCATACATGTCAAGGACACAAACTTAATATATAATCATTCATCCAAACCATCTTATATAATTATCCATTGGTCTTTAAATGGTATTTTCTACCCAGTTTCTATTATGTACTCAAATCCATCCGCAAGCCCTGCTAACACATAAATGTGAAACACATGTTAATGTTGGAAAACATTATCATGGTAACTCCACGATAGTTTGAAATATAAAAAGTATATAGGATTCACAACATATCTATAATGAGTGAATACAATATATATATGAAATGTGTAACATCCATTTGATGTTAAATAATAACCCAAATGACCTCAAATTCCATAGGATTTTGAGTAACCCCATCATAATGTCCATCGTTACATTCTTCCAATTCCACATGGGAATGAGATGATTATAGATTAAACCAAAAAGATTTTAGTACTGGTTCATTGCCCTCTAGTATGTAAAGAATCACGAAACACATCCATCATTGTACATATTCATCCATACTGTTTAGAAAACCTACCCATATTAACGAAAAATTATTTACTTATAGGATTTCCTAACCACTCCAATGAATGAAAATATATCAATATATATTCGCTGTATAAATTAGGGACTACAACTCTCCCATGTTAAAGTAATATATCATCACCATCAAAAGATACCATTGGTATCAGGTCACTAGATTCTTGTACATCATTAATCACCAAACACTCTAGGTAATATTCTAGAATATAATTCCAAATGGATAATATAATTTATTTATTCAATAATAGATTACGGGTAATCAATCTATAGTCTTAGATGTCACCCACCTTCCATTTTTCCAATTAACACATTAGACATCATTATTCCATTGATGTTTCATTACAATTCTAGTAATACAACTATATGATATTGGTTGGAGTGCTTTCAATGATACTAATCCAATACTACACATATGACATCTCAATGTCAAAAATACATATGTAATCCAAAAATATTATCATTCTCATGTAGGGGTTGTATTGTGTGAAGATATTGAATGAAATATAATTATAATTATGGACAATATACTTATCTCCACAGTGATAGTTTCTTCATAATTTTAAATCCTGGAATGCATATTATATCCTTTTCATGGGTAGGATAGTTCCAATAAAGGGTTTACGAATAAATTGACCCATTAGTTGCAAAATGACCCCTCAATATCAGTACATCATTCAAAGGAACTCTTAATGCATCAAAATATAAAGAATATCCAATCCTTGCCTCATGGTGAAAAAATTAGAGTTGTATTCAACATCCGAATTATATCAACTAAAGGAACATCCCAAAATATTCTCTAATTAAACACTACCCCTTAATGGAACAGATCAAAATCATATTTTATGGATTTCATTATATAATCTTCAACACTACATTCAATAGTACTAATGAAATACTGATAATCTAATGAACTTTCCCTAATAATTTCACCACCATTATAAAAATGATTCATTTTTTATCCTGGAAAAAATTATATTCTCGAAGTGTACTCTAGAATATTTCAATATTTCTGGCATGATTCTCTTGGTATTTTTAGTAAATGAAGATATTTTCAATTAATATATTTTTGAATGAGTAAAGGCATGGGTGTATGAATTTTTATTAAGATCCCTCTAATTTTCCGGAATATTTATCTTCAAAAAACAACATCATAATTTTGTAATATAATCCAAAATTTATCATAAAAATAATCTTCATAATGTCCTCCACTCACACCCATAACATATACTCGCCAGACCAGAGATCAGTATTGAAGAACCACTAGGCTCCCCATAATAGGTCCATAAGACCCCCAATCCTAGGAAATGTTTTCTTATTCTTCAATATCATTTTTTAGGTTCTTGACAAATATATAGAGTTGTAGACTATGTACCACCATCTTTGTGATTTTTTTGAACCCCTTTGTGTTATTTAAATATTGATAAAACTCAGATAGTCCAATTCCACATGTTATAATTTGAAATCCTATACTAATCTAGATATATCGGACAATGATGTATTGAAAGGGTTTGTATTGTAAAAAAATTATCATTCTCAATCGTAACTCCCTTAACTATGGAAAATCATGTTATGTCGTATGTATATAAATCCTTATAGAGATTCACAAATGGAGGAAAAGATGGGGGGTCCCGAACTTATGGTATAGAAATAGAAAAAAATATAATAAGAACTATAATTTTCCAATGTTGAATCATATTTGCAACCAATATATATACATAATTCTCCCAGTCCACTTGACTTGTGAATGAATCTACCTTAATTGATTTAAAGAAACTTTTTTTAAATTGAATCCACTATGGGATATGAATATTATCTTTTAATCTATGATAACAATCACAAAATTTCATTATCTTCATAATTCTGATGTCCCTTAGTTATCCATAAATGGAAACCACTATAATAAATTTTTGGGATTGTTGAATATGATCTACCTTTGTACAAAATGGTGTATCCCGGTAAAGAAACATAGATCAAGATATTAAAGGTTGTTATACCCTTCAAAAAATTGTGTAAATGTAACGGGGTGAGAAATAATTGTATTAAAAATAGAAGCACACAATGTATATGTGATCAAGAATATACCTTCAATAGTAGATGGTCCCTCAACACAATATTTTTTAATCTAACCAATTCAAAATATTCAACATACACCATATATGTCCCCCCATCCTATAGGTATGTGATACATCTAATTATTCATCATTGAAACCTACTACGGGGACTTCATGAATTTTGTGGTTTATATATCATTTATATATAGTACCACTATAGAAAATTATCCAAAAAACAATGTATAAAAACTTTTTTAAATTCCCCATATAGATACACTACTGAACGTTTTTCTGGGGATCTCAGAAAAACAATTGAAAAATTATAAGCAACCAATAGTCTAATATATATATATATAACTCTATTTAGGTTGATGATGATCCAATACACTTCCCACGATTCATATGAAAAATCTTATACAAATCCCTATTGTTTATCTAATATTTAATATTAGACACAATCATCATTCTGGTATTAATTCTCCCAACCTAAGTACTAATGGGTTACTAAATACCAACAACTTGATCCTACACCATGATGTTCTCAATATTCATATACTTTTAAAAAAACATCATTTGTTAAATTATTTTTCAACTCCAAATATTCCTATAGATTCTAATGGAAGACTCTTTTCCAATATCATGTCCTTATGATCATAATTTTTAGCAAGTAAATTAGAGAAATGAAGTCTTTTAGGGGATCATATAGATTATTTGGATTCCATCATGGATCCCTGAATGATATTCCTAAATTCTTAGGCATGGTATATATTTAGAATATTTAGAATTAATTCTCAAAATAATATTTTACTGATTTAGTCCCAAGAAAAAAACTATTATGTGATGTCTTCACCCATGACACCCCTCCATTTTATAGGTGGACCTTGAAGAATTTATGATGATAGATTGACATTTTAGCCCTCTAGTGTCTAGACTAAATAAAATATGAAATAAATAATTTCAAATAACTCTTATGTAAGATTTGGTCATGTAGTCCACTAAAAGGATGGAGTATGCTGGTGTTGGATGTAAAAATCGTATTTAATTGTAGTCAAATGTCATAGTTTTTCAATGGGAATGTACAATATAAATATATTCTGGATGGATTGACTCTAAATCATGAGCTTTTTGTGTTGGTGTGAGAGAATACCTAGGTGAAACCTCTAGTATAACTTGTGGCGGAACATTCATCCTATACCAAGGGGTGATATCATGTGAATATAGGGTGAATGTTTTGTATATATTCCAAATAAAGATTTTAAAACATCAATTTACTATGTATTTTCGTAATTCTCATATCACGATGAGGTTCTCTTAGGGGGCTTGGAATAACCCAATGTACATACCGCATATTGCAACTCAATGTTCAATATACCAACACATAAATCACTTTCATATATATATATAACATTAAAAAATGATAAAATTCCACTTATTAATTCCAATTATGATATATCACATCAAAAGCATACTAGTATAAACCCAACAGATAGCACAAATCGTGGAATTAAATTAAAGTAATACCATAAAGCACCAAAAATTAATATATATTTCATATTGTCCTAGGTTCCTTATCATGAGGTAATTAATGAACCAAAATACATTAAAATTGTAACAATAATATCTTCTGTAGTTTCATGGAGGTTTTTTACATATTAATAGACAAGGAACATCATATCTCTCCTACTAGAGTTCCATAGAGCCCATATCCTTTTTGTCATGTCTCATGTCAATAAAAAATACTTGAATAGAAACTCATTCTATGGAATGGTTTCATAATAACCTATCCTAAACTACTAGGTATGAGGATAGAGAGGAAAAATACCTAATGTGCACCTCCCTATATGATTGAGGCTTCCGAATAGTAGCTTGAGTCTGAACAAATTATGGGGTAGACTATACCCTTTGGAACCATTGTTATAAAAAGCTAATATTGATACAATATACCATTAACTATAGTATCAATGTTAAATATAAATAGAAATTTTTTTAAAAACGTCACTCACGTCCCGTAATAAAAAAACTAGTCTCTGAATGTTGAAATACAAATCAATATATAAGTAGTGTAGGTGTAGATTAATGACAACTCTATGGAATCCAACTGAATCTTGCATGGTACCATTACTTACTCAATTATCTAGTTCTATGTTAACTTCCATGGGACCTTGACATTACATATATCTTTATAAATTAAAATATCTCTCCCATCAATTTTCTTGTGTAGTTTTTTATAAATAAAGCATAGTAAGACACCATTAATGCATCATTATTATTTATTTGTTGGAATAACAGATTTAATCCATGATACCAACAAATGATACAAAATAATGACAATCGCATTGTGAGAGCTTACGTGCTTTCCAAGAGACCACAATACATGGTTATAAATAATTCATCTCCATGCCAAAAGCAGAGTCATAACTGGTGTCTTGGGCTGTCGTGATTTATATTGAATGGCAAGGAAAATTTCACTCAATATCTTTAAGGAATAAAGAAAATATTACTTCAATCCCACAAAGAATCTAGTTTCATGTTATTCCTCATGAAAAAAAAGTGATCATGTTACTCAAAAACCATTGGAAATTTTTTTTAGTTTGATTCACTATTTTGGAATGTATAGTAATTATCATGGGTTGGGCCATAGGGTGGGAGTGCCCCAACCCAATATTCCAGACCAATGTATTCATCACATTTTTTCATCCACAATCCCCCACTAATGTAAAACCACATCACAATGGTCTAATTGTTCTACATACCATAACTATGAAATCCATATTCTAGCTAACACAAATAACATGGAAGATCTTATAATGAAAAAATAGGAATTTTATAATAAGTAATATTTAGAAACATTAATAAATATGTGATCTTCATATAAAATGGTATCATTCTATATAGTTATTCTCATGGAAAGAAGTCATCATGTATAGGCCTCAAAAGATACGTACACACTAAAATGTGATCAATATCATGAATTTTAAAATAAAAAATAAAAAATATTTCATATATTTGAATATAGAGTATACCCAGAACCAATGATTTAAGGAGAATTTACTTTTAATATAATGATATATTAATACATTATTCATTACATAATTGAATTCGGAATCATGATTTCATCTAATAACAAAATATTTCTTACATCAAGGAAACCAATTTGAGGTTTGGACTCATCAAAAATATTTTTTTTAAAATAGACATGAGGATATTTCATTTCCATACTGGTAGTTATAGAATCACATTCATTTAGGTGTCTGTCAGTAGAATAAATTATTATGTATTTCAAAAACAAGATAACTATTTCAGCAGATCTTTTCATGATAAAAAAAGATTAAAATTACTCATATAATCAATTGGTCAACTATTTTCTAGTAACCATCTATTGAAGAACCATTAATCATTCATTAGAACAGAGATATGAATGTTATTTAATAGGGATAATGAATTATGATAATATATCGTGATAACATACCTAGAAACGTCCCAGGATAATGAGATATCATACTATCATAAATCAAATTATATTGGTTGTTTTATTCCATGACTATTCTTGTTACAATCCTATGAAATAAAAATTAAATTTCCTTTTAATATTTATATCACGAAATGATATGTTATATATATTATTTTATTCTTGGGATATAAGTAAATCTTTGTGAAAGGCAATGAATATAAATTTATGGATCACATATGTCGATAAATGATCATCAACTCTCATAGAGCCACTAAAATATCAATTTGGATGATATGTATATTTCATGTATGTACAGAACAGACTCATGGTTTGATATATATTAGTTCAGAAAGAAAGAACAGTCAAAACACAACACAACAGATATTTAATTTTGATTTTCAATTAATAAGTCCATGAAAGCATGATTAAATTGAATGGTTTGGAAACAATTATACTACTATGGAAGGATTTATTTTTCTCTTGGGAACCAGTATGGTTTGGGAGAACAATTTCTCATGTTATGCGCGAACTCTATTGTAATTGACCAGAGGGTGTCAAACAACTTATTGAGAAACTCGACATTGTTTTTGAAACAATGTGCATCAATATTCAACCACCAATTTAAAAAATTCCATAGGACATATGATATCCTATATAATTATCCATATTTAATCAAACTATGCTCAAACCATGACCCATCAATAGACTCTCATCTATATGAAACAAAACAGAAACACGTCGAACTCTTCCAAAACAATTCTCATATAAATAACGTATGATTAATGGTAAGAAAGAACTCATAGGACACCTAAGACATCTGATTCCATTATTGTAACACGAAATCGTATATAAGTATAAATTCATGAATTTATATATATATATAAATTTATATTTATTTAATGAATAAACAATAATATATACAAAAATAATAATCACAAATAAATTCATAAAACAAACAAACTAGAAATCATATAAGGAATGTAGTGAAGTAATGAGTGAATCTCAAATTCCAACTCTAATTAGACATGTAATAGAGACTATATGAGTAAATAAATCATGAAATATTAGAGGCATTACCATTAAAATTTGCAAATAATGGTAATATGGCCACTAATAAATAATATCCCATAATCATAAAAAAATAATCCCAAAATTAAAATTTTATTGTAATATTAATATACATATTCTAAAATAAATTACAAATAGAAATAACACATGAGTATGAAATATTTACCCTAATTGATATATAAATAAAGCGAAAATATGACCTTCTTCAATAACGAGCTATAATGATTAAATAAGATTTTTTATACATGTATTATCGATAATATTCTACATATAAAAATTTAAATAAATTTTGATGAATTATACAAAAAAATAATTAATAAATAGTGAAACCTTCTCATTTATGTCGGACTTGTGACGCTCCCGACAACAGACCCGAACCTCATAGAGCCCACTCCCTGGTGATTCACTCAACTAGGCCACTAACTGGTCTGGGTTCATGCACTGTCCCCCTACCAGCGGGGGATTTAATCTCACCTCCGTCGAGAATCGAACCCTGGGATCACTGGAATAATACCCACCCGGGAGCTTACTCAACTACAACTAGTCCATTGGCTTAGTGCTACTCGTGATGCTCTTGGTTGGCTTTTATGCACGAGGTCTCCAGTTTGAATCGTGGTGGAGGTATATTTAATCCATTTAGGGAATGGGGAGAATAAATGAAACCATCAATGAGAGTGGACCAGATGTGCCCATTGGCCCGAGGTAGGGCATGGGGGTGCACAGCCTGCAACCACGTTAGTGGTGTATGGTCAGATAAAAATGTGCAATTTTTTCTAGACCCGTGACGCTTTCGACAACGGACCACAACCCAGTAGATCCCAATCACTTGGGATGCACTAAATTGGGCCACTAACTAGGCCAGGTTCAAGCACTGCCCCCCTGACAGCAGGGGATTTAATCTTGCCTCCCAATAGATTTCAAATCGGGGATGACTAGTATAATAGCCACCAGGGATTATCTCAGAGTTGTACTAGAGATGCTCCCTGGTGGCTATTATTCCATACAGCCCCATGTTTAAATCTCTGGGGAGGTGAGTTTAAATCCCTTACTGGCAGGGGGAAAATGCTTGAACCCGGCCCAGTTAGAGACCCAATTGAGTTCATCCCCAGTGAGTGGGCTCTACCTGGTTTTGGTCTATTGTCGGGAGCATCATAAGTCCAACAATTTCAAAACCTTATCAAATAATAACCCATACATAGCATTTATCACTTTCCAAATATGTATTTAATTTCGTAATTTATCAGTCTTGAAAACATATAATGAATGCTTCCCAAAATCTACATCCCCAATAATCTATTTTCTCCCACATTGATATGGAATATTCCAGGGAACTCCTATTCATTCCATATCATCCTATCAAAAAAGAGTAACATATCATGAAAACATAAATATAAAAAATCATATCCATATTTATATACATTTTCACATCACATTAATTTATATATCAACTATATACTTTATCTCCACTACATAGTCAAACACCCCCCATGTCACCATATCAAATCTATAAAATTAGATTACCTCTATAAAATAAATCAATTGAGGGAGAGAATTCAATCTATGATTTTGGGGTATTATTGAAATGAAAATCCTTATATGATCATATATAATTTAACTAGAGATGGGATGTAGTTTGTAATAAAAAATTATATGATATATAAATTCACAGAATTAAACACTATAGTAAACCTATCTTTACCAGAAATGTACAACCATATCAGATCATCAAATAAATAAAATATATTACACAAACATTGATTCCATAAATAAAAAAAATTGGAAATAATACAACCCCATGATGAATATATCTTATTCCCATTTTTAATTTATTTTATTGTCGTCACAGTAATCAATTTTTATACATATTCATTTAGATCTATAATATCTTCATGTATACAACATCCACTTTCTTGTTAGATAGTTAAATTATAACATCTATATTCTATCGATGTATATTAATTATGTTCAATATCTCATTTATTAATGAAAGAACATTCCTACACCACATGAATCAAATCATCATATTTTTCAAATATACATGGATATTCCCCTATATGTCAATTGTAATCACATCAACCACACTATATTTGTACATCAATGAAACCTCAAAATCCCATATGATTATTTCCATCATTGTCATATAAATCTACATTAATGGAACCTATTCTAATGATGCAAAACTTTTAGAAAAATAAATCATCATAAAATAAATTAAACAAAAATATCATATCCTTATATCTTCACATAGAAATACTAGTTCATTACCAAAAAACCCACTTATAAAATTGAAATTGAAATTTTACTATTTTATTACATAGTTTAATTTATACATGTTTTATAAATTATTATTATAATATTCAGTAAAAAATTATATAATTTCAAAAAACGTAACAGATACTTAGTCATACAACTATTTAGAAATATCATGAAAAATATTTAATGATCATTTTACAATATTTTTTAGACTATATATATTTATCATAATTAATTCAACTTGTCACTTTGTATAGTGAAAAAAATAATTTCATCGTTCGTATGTCATGGAAATAACAGTGGATTAAAATCACCCATAGTAAAACGTTCATGGAAGCTACAACACCTAGATTAAGTGGAATCCATGAAAAAATTCTAAAAAAACCCTTTATCTTAAAAAAACACATGAAAATTCACCTATACAGTAATAATATATTAATAAAATATTAAAAAAATGTCAAACCTCTCCAATATCACGATGGATTAACCAAGAAATAGGAATTAAATTCAATGTAGTTATCATAGAGATCATTAAATAAACCCAAAAAATCACAGGTCTTTATAGGTCTCAAAGGGAATAAAAAATTTAAAAACTGATATACTCCAAACTACCACATATATTAGTGATGGAAATGTAATAAAATTAATATTTTGGTACGAAACAATTTATAATATAATCATAGCTGAAAAAAACTATGATGTGGTGGGATATAAATTTTTTTTATCATTTAGCACTTATCCCAAAAAAATTGAATTCAAAATAAACCCCAGTTTATATATCTATGTTTTTGTCTAAGTAATTTTAAATTTCAATAACAAAAACTATGATTTTTCTACCTCTAACCAATATATATTCATTAAAAATATCATTCATACCATAAGATGGTAATTATTCATTTACCACTAAACAAGATATTTTTCAACCATACTGGCCAAAAATAATATTTTTTCTTTCTCCCCAAAGTATTAAATTGTTTCCCTAAAACTCAATAAAACCTATAAAATATAAAATAGTTAAATTCTTTTAATATTGAAAAAACCTAAAAATCATTTTAAAATGGGAAACTTCAACCCTTTATTTTTATCTACATAAAAATATACAAGCCATGTGGATCCTAAGCAAATTGATGTGGATGAAACGATCCCCTGTGATATAATGAGAAAAGATCACAGTATTATTTTTGTCAATGTCCCAACATAATTACTTTTACACACAAGACACTTCCAAACCCAGTTTCACGACCTATATAACATAAGGAACAGAAAATCATTAAAAATTTAGAAAATTATTTTTAAATTAAATTACATTGAATTCTATCTAATCCTCTTTGATCAATACCTACAACATGAATAAAAAAACAAATTTTGATTAAATAACTATTTAATTAAAATTTATGTAGTTTGATAACCAAAAAAATTGATAAAATGAAGAAAACGGAGGAATAAATACTCTCAATATAAAACCAATCTCAACATAAAACTATGAATAATCATTGGGGAGGAAATATTGTTTCTATCCTAACAAATTTTACACCTTTAATAATTTATATTTATTTAATAATAACTTATTATAAAATAAATAGACTTATAACTGGAACCATCCTTATAATACCATATCATAATGAACCCTAATATGCATAGGTTTCTGAAAAAATATTTAATCATCCTCACTATATAATTCACCCTAATCAATATCATGCGATTCAATCAAGAGTCACCAATAAAAAAATGATACATGGAAAATGTTTGGAATATGTTGCATCAATAGAATAATATTATAACAGATATACCACAATATTAATTGTATGGAAAATTAAGAATGGTCCCGAATACTATTATGAAATATTATATCCTATGTGAAGCATATGATTCCCAAGAAATGTAAAAACATTCAAAATTATCATGATCTCCAACATTAATAATCAATTTTCTCCAATGAAAATAATTATGAATGTTGTGATTATATTGTGTATCATTCCTCCATTAACAATGTAACTGTTCATAAATCATCATAGTCTAATAAATTTCTTGTAAAATATTTATTGGCTCTCTAATCTCATCCCCACAAATTGATGATATGAAAATATCCAAATACATTTATTGAATATAGCCATACCACAGAATTATTATCAAATATTCATTATTAAATCAACCAATAAAAAATATTAAACCCATTAACATAGAAAAACACATTCTTAATAATCCTTATTTAAAATGTATATTATCTTTAATGTTATAAAAGTTTTCTGAAGATGAAAATTTGTGGTATGAAAAAATAGATTTCCAAAAACATGAATCAATATTTTCTATACACTAAAGGTATTTTGGGTATTTTGAATTGATATGATCATCCATTGAAACTTATGATGTCCCACCTTTTTATCGATATATTTTCTCATAGGTGATTCAATAACATTGAACAACATCATTACTAATAAATTATAATATAATTTAATGAACCAAAAATAACATTAAGAAAATCACATTATCCCAAAGATAATCATCAATAAATCATTTAATCTCTCAATAATTACACCACTTTCTACTATATAAAATCTTCTGGATTTGACATAACATAAAAAAAATTATACATTTTATTAATATAAAAAACATATAACAAAATTACTTTTAAATTCATTAATTTTACAAAAATACTAATAAAATTAATTAATGAACATAAACTATTTATTTAGTTTAGTGTTTTTAAAATTATATACATATTACATGAATTAAATATGGGTGAAAAAAATCATTACTAATTTTTTTGGGAGACACCATTATGGAACCATATTAATCTATTTCACTACTAGTATCCTCATAGGGTCATACATAAATTTATAATTCTGATCATAATACGATGTAATGGAATAAATCATTGAAAAAGATAAAATATGGATTAGAGGAATATAAATAAGGCACAATCATATATATATGAGATATATATTAATGTAAATACCATTAATGATAACATTGAATTGTGGTTTCAACATAGAAATTGGAAAATAATTAGCATATGGAATGAATCGCAGATGTTCGAATATATATGAGGATTAGAGAAGTGAGCTGTAGATACATCATTTTTTCATAATAATAAATGTAATTATTTTTTATATATTTATCGAGAAAGGAACTAAGACAAAATATGATTCTGAGTCCTAGTGTTTCCAAAATTAATTATATTAAAATATTCAATATATTGTATGTTGCAAGCACATAGCTTCATAATGAAAATGTGATAACTATTATATAGATTCTCATTTCAGAAATATGATAACATAGTTATGTCAGGAACAAGATGTTCCCCTATGTATGAAATAAAATGAGTCGACATGGGGAATTCCATCTATTCACTCTTTGGAGGTACGTTGAATGAGTTAATTATTTAATAAATTAATTAATCTATTATTTTCAACCTGAAAAATATATATAAAAAAAAATTTCCATGCTTAATTCTATAACGTTATACACACAAACCATGGGAAAATTTCATAGATCTCTCTTCTTCATCCATTAGAGAATCATGTTGGACAACAACAAAATATTATATCAGAGCATACTAGGACACAATAAATACAATTTCACATCTTGATCATTTGAAGATGAATTATTCATCAATGATGGATTTATAATCAAGGTATGACTCTTAATTTGGTTTTTGAATTCCATTTGATAAAATTTTGATCATATCAATCCATGGTCATTGATATTCACTAATTGTGGGACAATTTCATGTTCTAATTTAAAAAATTTATATAATTTTCAATTTTTATCTAACCCTTGGTTCCCTCTTCATGATCGATTGGAAATTAACACTAAACAATGATCATTTATCCTTTTTCATGTTAACTTAAACATTTTATCTTTACATTACTCATTGATTGCACCTTGAGGACCCAATTTGAAAATTTCCATGTGGTACCAAGCCTGGCCTGAAACCCAGATTTTTATTTGAGTCACAAATAAGTAGTGGTTCAATGAACTAAAGAACATATCTTTAATTATTATGAGTTATTGATTTATTATTAGGATATGAGATTAAAAATAAAATGTGGTGAGGCATGGAGGTTTGAGGAATGTATGGTGAAACTCATTAATTTCATCAGTGGGTGTTTTTTGGTGAATGAAAACTTACATGTGTGATCCACTGTGAGATTAACTATTTTCTAAAATATTGGAGGCCAAAATCGAAGTGTATGAATGGATTTTGGGTATGAAAAACGGATTTTAATATTATTAATAAACCCAACAACTCTATGTGGTCATGGATGAAAAATGAGATTTATTAGAAAAAATTGAGGGTGTGGGTGTTTTAGAAAATTTATGGACTGCACGAAAACTTTTCTTCCTGCACATCATGTAACCCTTCCCTAGGTAAGAACAAGTTTGATAGATCAAACTGGTATGAAACTATGTGGTAGTACACGGTAGCGCAAATGGACATGTACCTTAATACATTTAATCATGTAATAATTCATAGACACGAGTTTTGGAATAATGCCACAGGTTCATGTACCCATACACAATGTCTGGTTTACAGACATGAATGTTATGACATGGCCCCATCATGGTCATCCTAGAAAAATCATCATGTCTACCTACATAGAGTGTACTACTACATAACTTATAGTCGTTTGATATCCATGGATGCAGAAAGGTGGTGGATAGGTACCACACATTTTTTAGATCAACCTAGACATCTTGTACCCCATGAACTCTGTTGAAGAAGCCTCATTTATTCGTATCATCTTCATTTGAACTAATATTGTGTCCCATGTGTTTCTTCTCTTGATTTTTTAACATAAAACGGGATGGATCCCACTATTGTGTCTATGGATTAATGATGTGACACATTTTCATGATGGTTCTTTTATAGGTGATACATGAGGATGGATGTTATCCAAAAGAATCACAAAATACTAATGTGTTTACCCTCTAGTAATGATGTGAAGTGGAGATCTCAATCCATAGAGTAGAAACTTCCATCACCATGGGTGTGGGTCCTCTATATCTACCTTCCGAGTTGAAACCACTATAGGGTAGGTCATGGGTCATTGATGACCTACAGTGATATACCTATCATACAAGATATTGGGTCCTTGACTTTTGAGTGGAACAACTATACTGTGTAGAGAGAAGGTCCTTAATGACCTAGAGTAGTACCCATATGTCATACCAGCGCATGGGCCCGAGACTATGGAGTGTAACACCCCTAACGGATATGGGGTGGGTCCTTAATGTCTTAGAGTGGTATCCATATCATAGCATGATACTAATCCTCCTAAAAAACTTGTTGAACCAACCATCATCATGGGTGTGGGTCCTCTATAGATACTTATAGAGTGAAACCCCCCAATATAGTAGGGTATGAGTGATCTACATTGATTTTCTACCCCCTTTATTGAACAAAACAATGATGCGGAATGGTTAATCATGTATAGTTATTATTGGGAATCATTGTGGTACATTTATATCTATTGGATACTCTTCTTATTAGAATTATCTATGAAATTTATATCCCCTTAATCTCTCATTTTCTATTATTTTTCAAGGAATATCTATGTATATATATCCAAATTTTTTATCGGCAACATGGATTTTGTTTCTATACTTCTAGGAGAGGTGCAGACACACAAGGTATTCCATGTGTTATATGTGATTAGATTCTCTGGTGATATGTTTATACTATTTTATAATAGGTGTGATGACATAGTGAGTAGTTCATCAACTCACAATGTTTAACCACTTGTTTTTAGATGACCTTACTTTCAAACTCTTGTTTGGGATGATCTATACTCTCTCATGGTACCTTGTGTTATCCACTATCATTTTATTCCAGTTATGTCTCTTATAACTCCCATTCTAATTTTTAGTGTCGTACTAGGTATGTATATCCTCACCCCTATATGATTTTTCCCAAACATGGCGTGTCTTATGATGATTATAGATAGGTCTATCGTGACTTCATATATGCCTAGTGTGACTAGGGGGAACAACAACGTACGGTGGTAATGTCTTCGGATTTAGGAGGTAGTATATCTTAGATGTTTACTTATTGAGTTTTTTCTAGTTGGACCATATTTAAAGTTCGGTATATATTTTTCCTATTTACATATCAGTTTAATCTACCGTACATTTTTTTGTTCGAGAGGTTCATACATCCTTTGTTTATTTTATTGTAGTGTTGCATATTTTACACTTTCCCTCTAAATTTTTCCATTTAGATGGTTGTGAGTGTGTATATATATATTTTTGGAATGGTATCTTTGATTTATTTGTTCCTTCCATGCATGTCGCAACCCCTAGGCATGTGGATGCGGGCCAGGGGAAGTAGCGACATGAGCCCCAAATTGGGTCACATCCTGATATTTTGGTAATATGGGAATTTCAATCATTTGGTTGTTATTTTGACTAAATTACATTGAAAATTATTTCTTGGGATTAGGTAAAAATTATAAAAGTATCTCAAGTGGGGATCTCATTCTAGGGAATACAATGAAGGTGTGATGGCTGACATATCCACTATCAATGACCTCGACTCACTGTTTTTCAACTCGGCATGCCGAGTTATTTATTACATGGTTCAGTGGTACATGAATCCTATATTTTTTACTCTATGAAAATTATTCATGAGTTATCTTCCAAGTATTGTGAATATATAAAAATATATTCATATAAACGTGGTATATCATAATGAATATAAGGATTCCCGATGATAATATTTATCAAGGATATAAATTCCAGTTCATGATTCTGATTTGATAATGGATAACAAATAAGTTAAGTCTCCTTCCCATGATCCCCTTCCTCAAAATGAGTAGGTAGTATCACCTCCACCTTTCAATATGATTATTGATCTACCAATGTAGGATGAAGAGTGTGAGCTTATTATGCTTCATCAGTTCCAACGTCAGAGGATGTGAAATTTCAATGCTGAGTTAGATCTTTATGAAGAAATGTATTAGCTACAGTCATTTGGACATATCATCCAAATTTTTGGACACTGATGGATTAGGGGGTATCACTAGGATCTATTCATTTCCATGGAGAAACTAGGTGCTGGTGGAGCCTTATTAGTTAGATTCATGACGAGTTGAAACTCATGTGGGATTACTTCTAGAAGCTATTTTGTTAACAGTATAAACCATCCATCTTGATCTCAATCTAAATCCATTTCCATCAATATTTTCATAAGGTATGATTAATTGTGGATGAGTATTGAAAAAGGATCAAAACATTCTATTTCTCTATCTTGACATGATATAATTTGGATACTTCTAAACATGGAGGTTCGAGAAGGGACTCCAGAGAGAGATCTGAGCTACCGTGCTTCACATGTGAATTAAAACCATAACGTGGGTGTTTGAGATGGCAATGGTGATATATATATTTCTTTCATAGGGATTCCAATCAAATAGGGATGGTAGTGGGAATCATAGAGTTGTGTTGTTTGTAGTGTGTAGACGAGTCCAATAATTAGGATTTTGACCCGTGAGGCCGTCCTATGATTAAACCACTGATTGTTTTCAATAGAATATTATAGGACTGGGGAATCCCATAAAGGGGAGGTTCATTAATTTCAATGGGATATGTCATATGTAGTGAGACTACCTGACATGATGTGCTAACCATCATAGAATGATATCTTATGGGCCACTATGGTAGATGTATCACCACAATCTGAGATCATACAAGTGAGTATAGGTTGGTCTCTAGGGAGGCCGAGCTGGAAAAGGAGTAGGAATAGATATGGGTGCAGGGTTCTACTATTAGATCCTTCCTCCACCGCCACAAGGTGGCCCATGTCAAGCTCGGGGAGTTGGAGTCTAGGGTGACATGAAATTGTAATCTTTGGAACTTCATAATCTCATCGAGAATGATATTATAAGATGTACAAAATGCATTTATCTAATTTTTATTCATTATCTGTAAATAATTGTTTACAGTTTTTCCTTTATATCTATACTTCTAGAGAGAGCGATGAAGCTCCCAGTTGTGGAATTTTCCTAGTAGCCTAATAATTTGGTTCTGATAAAGGGACAGATGTTTTCAACATTAATATACTAGAAGTGGGATCTATAATATGGATACGAGAGGTTCATGTGTGATTTTTTGGTAATCGTGATGGAACCATATACCATCATCTTGGGTATGGATTGGATTTCCATGTTTTATGAATAGATTGACTATCACTACAGAAAATTTAGATTCCAATGAATTAATGGGATAATATTCTATATTTTTACTGAGAGTGATCTCATTGTATGACATGTGGGTTCATTGAGATGGATATTGTAACCCACCACACATCAAATAGTGTGTATATCCCTATTTGTAGGTGTGTCATCAGGACTCTATATTCCTTCATTTGTAGAGGATTATGTTGAATTCTTCCCTAATGTTGTCTTGATAATACATTTGAGGTGGGAGATAGTGTATTTCAATTACTAAAATCCCAGAAACACTCTGATGTATTTTTGTGGCATGTCAGACAGCCTCTACTGAGATATGTAAGATGTGATTTTTGTTAGAGAACCATCAAGAGATGGTTCTCATCAAACTCAGTGTGTCCCTTTGGGTAGCTCTTGACTTGTTCATGAAAAAGGTTGATGGGATCTCACAACTCTACATGGATTTTCATCTCCTAAATCAGACCATTATAAAAAAATTATACATTACATTGGATTTAAAAAAACATTGACTATTTTTTAGGTTCAAGAATGTTCTCTAAGAAATATCTATGATTTTAATACCACCAGTTGAAGGTACATGAAGATGGTATTACATATATATATTTCTAAGGATTCATTGGTCACTATGAGATGTAAGTGATTCCCTATAGTGTGACGAATGACCCTATAGTATTTATGGCTTGGATGAACCAATTTTAATTGATGTACTTGGAAAAGTTTGTTTTATTATTCATTTATGACATACGCGTATAATATGAATCATAGGAATATCATGAAGAGAAAATAATTATAGTTTCATACATTCATCGATAGAACCAACATTATGTAAATCACTCAAGGATCCAGTTCTAGATTATGGGGGTTCACGTTCAGTGGAATGTAATTTATGATAATTCTTTATTAGTGGATATTGAGATGATATGTTAATTGATTTCGTAGGATAAAGAGAAGAGTGTGATAGAGGTGTGTAGGTTTCTACACATTTCATGAAACTATATACGGTTAGTTTTCCAGACTTCAATAGAATATCCACCACTTTTACCACTATATAATTGAAAGGGAAATCTTCTTACCATGTTTCAGTGGTGCCAGATGGACATTGAGATGTTTAAGTGGATGATAAATTTTTTCCATTATTGATTCCACCTGAGGAATGCATTGAGATCATATTATTTTGATGCCTCATGAGTTGGGTTGGGTTGCATTTTGATTCAGCAAAAAAATGTTATTGCATACTGGTTGAGTAAATTGAGACACCATGAGAAAAACTATGAAAATCATGACATAGATCTGGATATTTTTGTCATTTACTTAAGGATGTAGAGGAACTGACTTCAAGTAGAGGAATTTGGGGGTTTACTCAAACCATCAGATTCCTTGGTACATCTTTACTTAGAGAGACCTGAATAATAATCAATAGTTTTGGTTAGAGTTCTAGTCAGATTATGTCTTCGATATATTCTATTCAAAAAACATGGGCAATGTTGTAGTAGTATACCTTATAATGAAGTCCCATTCTCATTTTATAATGTATAATTCAGAGTAGTTATCCTTCTTCCAGCTAAGCTAGGTCGAGCTGCAGGGCACACCATTTCTATAGTCAATGATGTTGAATCTTCTTCTTCTTAAGAATGTGAGAGAGTCCACTCAGGGATACATCATCTTGAGGTATTACACGATCAAATTTATATGTGTTACTAAGAATATCGATATTAATAAGGAGGTAATCATGTAGTCGTGTTCCAAGGGTTAACAGTGGTTCCAATGATGTTGTGGTTGGAGGTGAAGTTTGAGTTCCACACATCTTTCCATGATATACATCTCGGTGAGGGTAATATATAAAGTGACCTTTATGGGTTTTTTGGTTGTAAATAATGATATGAATCATAGATGACTTCTTCTTTTCATTCCACACCAGTCAGAAGGTCAAGGCTGATCATTTTGTTCTGGCATGTTTTTTTCCATCACCTTAAGATCTTGGTGTATAAATGGGATGGCATATTCGTAGTTTATATCATAGGTCTTCCAAAGAAAATGAAGATCCAGGAAACCATATAGGTGATAGTTGGGATAATGACAATTTCAATGTAATTCCATGCAAACATGGAGCAGATTTCATTGGATAGTTAGGGTCAGTGGTATGTATATGAAACTATTCACCTTCATGGGGTTCCCTCTCTGATGATCTGTAATCACGTTATTAGGTTTACATTATGACTATAGAGGGACCAGTAAGAAGAATTTGGGAACTTATTAATGATTAACACATACTTTTACACATAGATCAATGGGAATACAATGCTCACTATCAATGTGTTGGATGTCTTTTTGAGGAATTACATGTCTGAAGTTGGGCAGATCTCATAGGATAACCATTCAATGAACAAGTTTTCATAAAACAAAATCTACTGCTCTAAATTCATCCTGGATCCTTTGTTGGCCCGGTATAAGAGACCATTCAGGTCCTCCATGGGCTAGACAGAGATCTTTGTGACAAATCTGGTGGGCCCATAGATGGTGTAGGTTAGGAAATATAAATTCCAAAGTCATCTGTGAGTGGATGGGGATGGCCTAGAGCAGGTAAAAACATTACATAGATAATGAACACAGGAACTTTGAGTTAGATAAGGGAGAACATATTTTCTAGAGAGTCTCCCTATGAAGGGGAATTTGAGAGATTCAGTAAGGTAAGAATGCTATAAAAGTTGTTTATGAAGCTATTTGAGCATTTTTATTAGGTTAGAGAGGTTTTTTACATCATCTCCCTACCCACATAACTAGAGTGAGTTCACGATTTCTTCCATGTGTCATACCTGAGACCGTACATGAATGCCACTTCACACGTTATAGAATCGGGTGATTTGGGAATCATAGAGGGAGCCACCATTGTAGAGAACCTATTAATGATTGATGATTTATAGGAGAGTACCCTACGGGGGAAGACCATCTGTATGGACTGTGTGTTTTTCCAGAAGGATAATGTGTAGGTGGGATATTGGAAGTGGGAGTTCTAAGAATGTGCTCAATATCCCAAGTTTTTTCTATGTTTGTGATTTTTGGGGATGAAAATATTGATGGGGGAAAATATATTAAAACCAGGTGTTTTCATTGTGTGATTTTTAAATATTTTTATATCTATTTTCAGAGCTAGTTGTTGAGACTAGATGTGATTCCAAGTTGTAGTGGGGCCATAATTAATTTTTTTTAAAATATTAAAAATATTTTATATTTTGTGTGCATATATTATTAATGAAAATGAGATAACTATTAATAAAAATCATGGATTATAAATCAGATATCAGTGTTGTGTCTGGAATATTATTTTAAAGTTATGAATGAATAAAACTAAGGTTTTGGGGGTTTTTATACTCCTCACTCAATGGTGATACATTTATTCAGTTAATTATTTGATTAATAAATTTATTCATTTATTTCAATGAAATGGATAACACTCTAAGAATACCTTTAGGATTAGTTATCTATTTTAATCTGTATAAACCATGAAAAATTCAATATTTCTCTCTTCCTCTTAGATTTTTTACTCTTTTTAGACTATAACAAAACTTTATATTAGATAAGATCACGATGCGAGGAATTCATCATCTCCACTTGATCTTTATCAGATGTTTTCTTTTCCAAAAATTGATTCATTATTGAGATATGAATCAAAATTTAGTGATTTCACACACATTGATTAGATTTTTGAGTATATCCTTCAATGATCATAGATCTAATGTAATTGGTAGTCAATTTCATGCACCTACATAAAAAAATTAAATTGTTTTTAAATTTTTCCTAACCCTAAATTCCCCATTCTTTGTAAATTTAATGAGAATTCATGTAATCAATCTTTTGGCATTTTTCCTTTTGATATTACAACTTTCTTCCTTATGTTTTTCTCTGATCTAACCATAAGGTCCTTGTTCAACAATTTCTTGGTGGTATCGATCCCATTCAAACAGTCGAATTTATTATGATTTCACAAAAAATGAGTGGATCAACAAATCATGAACATAAATAGAATTGTTGTTAGTTTTGGATCTCAATTTCAATGATTTGAGTTAAAAATAGCTTGTGGTGAGATTTATAGGCATTAGTAATGTATGGTGAAATCCTGACATTTCACCATTGGCTGTTTTCTTGTGAACAACAACTGGGATGCATTAACCACAGTAAGATCCATCATTTTTCAACCAATTTGAGGGAAAATCAATTTATAATTATGAATATCAAGAATTTAAATCAGATATAATGATTCTAGAAAATTCCCAACCACACACCATGTTCAAGGACATACATATAGCATGTTTCACCCTTAGTGGCGATGGTAGATAGGGTTTCGGAAAATTTAAGGGTGACATGGTGTGTAGTCCTCATACACATCTTATAACCCTTCCCTATAAGGGAACTCATGTGAGGGATCACATAGGAAGTAAACAATGTCGAAATAAATTTCCATGTACATGGACACATACTCTTGTACATGAATATGGGGTATGGTACCTTGAAATGGGATCTGTTACATGGAAATGGTTTCCATTACATGGAAATGGGATTTGGTACTTGGAAATGAGATCTGGTACATGGACACAGGGTCTGGTACATAGGCCCAACGAGCAGGACATGGCCTAGTCCTATCTATCCTGGAGACCCTGTGTAGTCCACCTTCAAGGAATATACTATTACCTTTTATGGAGAATTGTGCATTTTATGGACATATACAGATGGTGGAGTAAGACCACATTCTATGTGGGTACCCTCACACGTTGTGTACCCCTTAACACCTTTTAATTAAATATCATTAGTCTATATCTACATCGTTTGATCTTGGATATTGGCCCCTGAGTGGCGTATTTTGGGTGTTTTTTTGTAAAGAACCTGATGGTTAAATATGTTTCGGATTTGGAGATATAATGTGAAATGTTATTGGCATGGAGCATGGGGTGGTGATGCCCGATGATGGCAACATTTATAGATAATCTACATAGACTACCATGTTTTACCATCCAATAATTATGGGATGCAAATTCCCAGATCCATATAGTGGAAACCCACATCATCATTTTTGTGGGTCCTCTCTAGCTATCATTCGATTGAAACCCCTACCATTTTGGATGATGGTCCATGACGGTCTTGAGTTGTACCAACTGTCATATTAAGGCACGAGACATTGAATTCGATGTGGGACCCTCTATGGGTTTAGGAGTGTGTCCTCAATAACCTATTGTTGTACCCCTATCATATCAGGGCTCGGGTCCTCTACTTTTGAGTGGAACCCCCTATCAGATAGTGTTCAAGTCTGTAATGATCTGGAGTGGTACCCCCTATCATACCGGGTTGTTGGTCCTCATGAAAATAGAGTGGAACTCCCCATTTACATGGGTGAGGGTACTCGGTAGACTCTTATAGAGTGAGAGTCCTCTAATAAGGGAATAGGGTTTATAACATGTGTTTGGTTCCCACTCGATTATATGATAATGTATCGAGTTGTGGATATACATTCATGGTTATTATTTTTCTTCATTTAAGGATTTTTGAAACTGCTGCTATTATTCCTCTTAGGATTCACTATGAGATGGAGTACCTCTTTCTATCACATCTGGACTTCATTGTCTAAGAATATGTCTATATAATTTTATTATATCCTCACCCTAGATTTGGATACTCTCTTTCTTGTAGAGAATAATACACATATGGGATCTCATGTGATTTCCTGTTTTATATTCTCATGGTTTGATGAGTCTACTATCCTTATATATGATTTGAGGGGTTGATGTGTAGTTCACCTACTGATTGTGTTAACCCCATTTTGTTTAAAAGTTATTACATTCAATCAGTTTGAATGGTTGGGCCTTACTAATTTACTATACACTGGGATATCCATTTATTTTCTCTTTCTATTGTATCACTTACTACTCCCCATAAGATTTCGTGGTCTCCTAATTGGTATGCATATACTCACCCAAGCAGTAGTTTTTCATACACTTATTGTTCCTTATTCAAATTATGGATATGTCGAATATGAAATTAAATGAAGTTATTTATATTAGTTCCTATGACTATATACTATGGTCGTAGATTGGAAATCATGAATTGGGATCTCTTTGTTGTTTATGTTTTTAATTTTATGATATTAGGATAAATTTCTAGATGGGAATGTATTTTCCTTCTTGACATTTCAGTTTAATGTACTATACTTTTCTACATTCAAAAGTATCATGCATTAAGAGATTATTTTATTAAAGTGTTTCACCTTTTACTAATTCCCTATACACTTTTACCAAGAGATGGTTATGTGTGTGCGTATAGGTTTTTTAGAAAACACCTCCTAAATATAGTGCTTCCTTCGGTGCTTGTCAACACCCCTATCTTATTGATGCAGGCGTGGGGTATTTAGAAATCTAGACCCATATTGGGTCATGTCATGACATGAGACATAAAATAATAACATTTTCATAAAGAATATATTTTTGGAATAAACAATCATATAAAATTAATTCAATATTAGTTAGGTATATTTGTAAAGACTATCATAGTGGAATGGGATCACTCCCTAGTCCAACATATTTTTCAATGTTCACATACAATACTATCATAATTGAATGGGTTAACACCACAAACCTAATTGTTAGTCATGATTCACTCCCAATATTGTCTTAGAAGAATTATTTTAGTTCCAATACCATTTTATTTATCAAAATTCACTCCCAATACTACATTTGTGGAATTAGATCACTACTCAAACCATTTTATATTACCTGTTTTACTCGCAACACAATATTACTGAAATGAGGTCACTCTCCAAAGCATTATAGTAGTGACAAGATTCATATAAAAACAATTGTGTAAACGGTTCATAAATACAAGAACGTATATTCGTTTTTACCCAGGAAAAGGGAATGTTGGTTTTCCTAAATATAAAACATAAAATAAATGATAAATATTTTTCATATTGGATAAGAACAATGGAGGGAAAATTTTTATTCATAATTTGATAATTTTTGAGGTCAAACAGATAAATTTCATGAAATGAGTTTCACTACCTAATGGTAAAAACTATATATTATAAATAACGAATAATTGAAGTGAATTAATGTATTGCACCATTATGAAAATATTACGTATGCATTAGGATGATAAAATTTATAGAAAAAGAAAAAATTATGGAAATTTATAAGATTCAAAAAATAAGAGTACATTAATGAAATGAAAAGGGGCTGAGACTTCCCTTAATTAATTCAACTAAATTTTTGGTACATAACATTTACTATGATAATGAATGTTGGGAGGTAATTGGGGAAACCCAACGATAAAACACTATACTGAATGTAATTATAAAATAAAAAAAGGAAATGTAATTCTATTTATCTTTAGAATTTATATAGAAAATGGGTCCATGAATGAAATTGTTTAAGAGGATAATTATATTACTAAATTTCTATAGCCTGATGATATATAATATTGACTATGAAAATAAATAATGGGAGGGAATTAAGGTCTTTAATATATATAAAACTACCTTTTATGTATTTTTTATAAAAAATAGTTTGAAATTAATTTTATCGTCATATAGAATGTATTAAAAAATGTTTACTTGCATGAAAAAATATAAGAGGATAATTTCATTACTATACTTAGGTAGCATGAAGACATACCAAATTGAATACAGAAAGGGAAAAATTGGATGGGACTAAGATATCTAATTTATAAATAATGGATTTTTTGTAAGGGGAATAATCATTAATAATTTTAAATATTTTGGAAAAATTGAAAACATATAAAGACAGACATGAATAAATGATGTGAGGATGATAAATCTCTTACCTTGAAGTGTTTATTCCTAAATCAAGGTGAGAGAAACAATATGACCATTCAAACACTCTCGTAGAATTTTTTAGGATATTTATAGAGGAAAAATCGTCCCAACATCATGGATTTTTAATTTAGTAGCAATAGAGGAGGGCAGAGGGTGGTATTTATACATTTGGAGGGATTGGTTTAGGCGACTAAATATTTTCTATTTTACTATATAAATGAACAACCTTTCATTTAAATAAAATTAAACCATATTTATAGAAAATTAAATATTATTAGAGGGTGGAATTAAGGTATCTTGAAAACAAAATAAAACATATAAATCACCGAATTAATTTTCACTAATATATATATATTTTTTAAAATTCAATATTTGCATTCTAATGTAATAATGATAAAATTACAAATTAAAAATAAAATTCATAAAATTTTTTATACCTAGAAATTTATATTTCTATTATATAAAAATATTCAATTAAAATTTAGTTATGATAAAATAACAATGACATCATAAAATCGATGTGAATTTTAATGTAGAAATTTTAACTATTTATTGAGAAATTCTTATTTGTCTGAACATGACAAAATACAACATCCTCTAATAATTTTGAGGCTTATAGTCCAAAAAATGAAGTTTATTTCTTCAAAAAAATATCAATAATAATGTGAATTATAATTATTAATTAAATCATTATTTTAATGAAAATCACCAATTTAAAAGAACATTTAGCAGTATAAACGTTTCTAAAATTACATTGGGATTTATAATATTATATTATCATTTAAAAAATATTTTATTTGATTATAAGTTGAAATAAAATCTTATTTAACAAATCCATATAAAAAATATTTTAGTATAATTTTTCTTTAAAATAATATTGTTTTTATTATATCATTTAGTAATATTGATGATCATATATATGCACCTATATAACTAACAGTAAAATTGAAAATATTTTTTTCAATAGATTTTAATTAGGTCGATGAACTGTATGATTTGAAAAACATAAATTTTTATTTTTCATATTTCCAAATAAATGCAGTTTCATACATAATCTTCATAATATACTTCAAATGGAATTAATTCCTAATAAAATTTCCAAAATTTATTTTGAATTATTAATACACAACTTCTTTTCTGTAATCTAGTTCATGTTTTGGATGTTTCTAAGAGAACATAGATACAAATATTTCTAAATATCCAAATTGTTATTCTATATTAGTCCCCCCATTATAATATGTGGTTTAATAATTTGAATTATTGTATATTTAATTTCACATTCTCAAGAAATGTAATGAATCGTAGTTATTTTCCAAGTCATTGTTTTATATATTTTTTCAATTATATGTTGTAAAACATCACATTTCCATATGAGGGAAAAATTTATCATGAAATATTATAGTATTTATATGATATTATAATCAAAATTCATTAAAAATTAATATTTCAATTTATTGTATAATGGAGTTTTATGACATTATATTCTGCCCGTAAAGATATTTTATTCTAAAAATTATTATAATTATTTTATATGATATAAAACTTTAAATATTATATACCAAAATTCATTATTTATTTCATTCATCCCTCCAATGTTGTTTTCAGTTCCTTCTATTAGAGTTTCCATTATAGAAGACTCAGTCGTGTATCAATGTTGAACCTATGAATAATTTCAAACACATCTCTGGCCATTAACTAAATAAAATTCTTACATCATGGATATCATATATAAATGCATCTATAAATTATTGAAAATGTGATCTTATTATAAAATTTTAAAACAACCTCTTGAGCATGTATTATAATAAAATATTTCAGTTTCTTCATGATATACATCAAAATGAGGTATTTCGAAATATATATGGATATTTAAATTAATATCTAAATCAATAAATAGAAACATATTAGATTTTCAACTGTCTCCCTCTTCTATAAAATATAGAAAATAATTATGTTCTTTATGTGTTTGAAATGAAAGGAATAATTTTAAAACACACTAATGGTACTTCCCATGCATAACATGAAAAGAAATATGATTTTGAAATATTAACCAATTGATAATACACAATCCTTCAAATAACATGGAAATGGAAGTTTTTTTCAATGGATAATAATTCTTGTTCCCATGTAGATTATATGTTTAAAAATATATTGAGGTATTCTAAGTAAGACATTAGGATAAACCTTGAATGTAGATCATATGGAAGACTAAATGTAGTTTTTTACTTACCATAATCATTCCATTTTTAATCTATTTAAAATCAATATAAGTAATACATGAAGTTAACTACTCATCATATAATTAACATGAAATCAGTAACATTTTACATATATTCATTAAAAAAACAAATATAGCTATTATTTAGTGTTCAATGATATCTTAAATGAATGGAGTATCTGAATTTGAAATTATCCATCTTATGAATGTTTAATGTACCCAAATATTTGGACTAGTCTACATTTATTTCAACCAATATAACTCTTTTATCTATATAGTTTTATTTCTGTTGGGTTATCCCTGTCATAAAAAATATCCATAAATGAGTGTCAAAATATATCAATGATATTTCCAAAAACTAAATAATATATATTATCCTAAATATTAATATATACTTTGTCCCCAAATGTAAATATAATTTTATATAATAATTAATTTAATAATATATTTTGTAAAATAGTTTATCCTTGACCTATTTCCTTACATAATCAATTATGGGAATTTTACCGCTTAATAATGGTACCTAATGAGTTCTTAAATTTACCAAAGAATATCCCGAGGGAGTGTCAAACAAACTATGAGACAAGGGACATTGATATGTGTCGATTCCCAATCGATTCAAATGATATGTGTTTTTCATGTATTATACATAGGTTTATTTGTTCTAGATCAACATCTACTAGTATTATCTAGAAAGGGATGTATTTTATTGTAAATCATATACATAATAATCACTATAATCCATGAATGGTCTATTATATAGATACTTATCCATATGGATTTTAATATATTTTTATAATTCTAAATACATTAAATAATGAAACTATTTTTTGATACCAATTATAAAAAAACAATTTAGAATATATAGATTTTAAAAAAAGCAACTAAAAAATATTAATGAAGTCAAATGATATTTATTGGTTAATTGTCTTGGAAATTATGTACATATTATATTAATTTCATAGGGATTACACCAACATAATCATTATTCAATTCTTTTGGGATACACCGTCAATAATCATTCCTAATTCATATCACTTCTATTTATCATCTACATAAATATATAAATTGAAAGGGGTGGGAATAAATCCCAATAAAAGGATAAAAAGACCAACACATAGCATTTGACCACGATGAATGCAAATAATACATGAATATTTTGACAAGTGACAGTTTTTAAAATAATGGACATGATTCATAACAAAGATATGTGTTTGACACAAAAAATTAGGGCATTCATAAGCTTATATAATTAATAATGAAATTTCCCATGATTTTAATTGTAATGGAACATGATCAATGAGATAATAGCATTTCCATTGGACTTTGAGTTTTGGAATACACATAAGAATAGAAAATTGTTTCCTTAGTAGTCAAAAGGTATTTTCTAATAATATAATATTGGAATGGATTCAATACCTACACCATCATATTAGATATTGTTCACTATAAATACTGTCATATTTCATTGATTTAACTATTATGACCATCATTTTTTTCATGGTTCTCACCAAATATTATCTTAGTGGAATGGGTTCACTCCCCAAACCATTATATTAAAATAGGTTCACTCAAATTATATAATTGTTGATATATTTCACTCTAAAAACAATTTTATTACTAATGTTTTACCCCCAATACAGTCTTAGTAGAATAGTTTCACTCCCTAAACAATCATAGTAATAACGAATTTCATATCAAAAACATTACATTGAAATTACTTATATTATTGAAAGTAACATCATTTTTGACCCATTGGACAAAGGAATATGGTTTTGATAATTATAGGTCCTGGAATCAATATATAAATATTACATATAGGTTAATTACCATTGAATATATATGGGTATTCATAATATTATAATATCTCATAATAAAAATCGGAATTTCAATAAATTAATTTAGCATCATCACAGTACGCATTGTGTCTTAATAAAATTAAATAATTGGTGGGAATTTAGGTCTCACATTGTAAAAAAATAATTTTTATGTAATATTAAAATAATAAAAATCAAAAAATAAATTTCAATTTCATTTTTAAGGTATATACAATAGTTCTTTTTTGATGAAAAATTAGATGAATAGAATTCCATTAATATATTTCTATAGTATGGAGTTATAGATTGTGGCATATGGAAATGGAAAATTAATGGGATATAAGATATCCCTTTGAAAAATAATATAATGGAATTATTGGGAATAAAACAAGGTATTGAAATAAAATAGGAATTATGGGAACGATAAAGACACATAATTAAGATGTACATGAATAAAAGAGGAGGAGAAACGAATTCCATTACACTGATGAGTTTCCTCCTAAATCAAGGAGGGAGAACTGTAAAAATCTAGAGTCACCATGGGAATATTTTTATAGATATAAATAGATGGTATATTTTGATAACATAATGTGTTTTCAATTTAGATTCAAGAGGTGTTGGGAAGGATGTTACTTATACATGATGTTTGGTGACATTTCAGTTATTAAATGTTTATTTTTTATAATATAAACCAATTTTTTTGACATAAATCAATTGAAACCAATTTAATATTGGTAAAGGTTAGGTGGATATATATGTCTACTAGAAACTAAACTACACCATCAAAGCCACCCAATTTATAAACACAAAACAAATAATATATATCTTAAAATTAAAATTTGATGTTAGAAAATCTATGGTATAAATTTATCAATTCTAAAAATTATTATTAAGTTAATTTTAATACTTTCCAACTTATGTTTTTATTAAATTAAAATTTTATATATTTTATATTCACTCTAAAATAATAATAATTCCATAAAATTGTCGCGTTTTTATTATAAATATTTTTAAAATTTTCATTAAATATTCAAATTTTTAGAAAATTACAAAAAACTTATCCTACTATAAATTTAATCTTCCATTTCAAATAATTTATTTTAATTCATCAAAATCATTCAATAAAAATTATAATTTTAACATTAAATAAAATAAATTTTTATGAAAAAAATTAATTGAAAAATTCAAAATTCACCCATTATAAAAATTTCATTGGGATTCTATAAAATATATTATGATGTAGAAATAATTTTCTTATATTATTAGACATATTATTTTTTTATTTAATACTTCCCCATAAAACATATTATGTAAAAATATTTCTCTGAAAAAAAATATTTTTGATCATATCATTAAATATTTATGATGATTATTTCAATTCATCTACGTACCTAACAGTAATAATGAAAAAATTATTTATTATATAATGGTAATAAAATAGATATCAATTATATATTTAGAACAAATCTGATGTACATAGTTTTCAATTAATAATCTATCATACATACTCTTAACCATTCACTTATATTAGAAAAAAATATCAATATCATTTCCAGAATGTATTTTTTATTATATACTTTCAATTTCTATAATATGAAAATGTTCTTGTGAAAGATGTTTCTTAGGGATTAAGTTGACCAAATATAAATTTTTTAATTTATTATACTCTATTATTATTCTCATTGTAATATTTTTATTACTAATAAGAATATCTGTATAATGAATGCAACATCTCAAATTAAGTAATAAGGCATTATTAGTTTTATTCAAAATGTTTCCAAACATTTTTATATAAATGGTTATAAAATTTCACATCATCTAATGTGGTAAAATGTTCCCATTAAATATAAATATATTTCTATGTGATAATAATATGTAAAACCACAAGAAATTTTTTTACCACCATATATATTTTTTTAAAAAAATATCAAATTCGATTGCATGTACGACTCATAACCAAAAATGTAAATTAGAATATTAAGAACATGTATTTTATAATATATTTAAAATCTTAAATCTCTTATATATCATTAAAGGCATGTAGCATATAGATATATGGTGTTTTAGTATACAATGACTTCCTTCGATAACATATGTTATACCCAAGACCATGTTTTACAAAAATCTATTAATATTATTATTTAAAATGAAAACATTATTTTAGTTGTTAAATTTTATTATATGAATATTATTATAGAAATTATAATTATATTTGGTTTAATTGATTGGATATAAATTACCTAAAAATTAATATAAAAAGTTGAATATTATTGAAATGTTTTAAAAAAATTATTTTTTTGCATCAAGGGTGTTTTTTTCCTATTAAATTATATTAATTACTCTTAGTGGATGGGAATAATGAAATGATTAGAATATATATTCAATTTTTTAAAATTCAACCAATATTATTAATATTTGTAGTGTAAAACAAATCCAAATTAATACATAAAAAAGTTTTATTTTTGAAGGATTTTTTGAATACTTTTTTGGAACACATGTTTAAATAAATTTAATCAAATATAAATATTAGATGAAAAATAATAATTTTTTAAATCATATTTCAATTATTATTTTTGCATGAATTTTTTTTAATTTTTCTAAAATTTTTCCATTTTTGATAAATAGTGAATAATACTGATATTTAATTTAAAACTATTATTAAATCTAAATAATTAATATTGTCATATTATATATTGATTTTTTTACAGTCCTAATATTTCAATTTTACCAATATTAATCAAATTTAGGTCATTGTAATAATTTTTTATTGAATATTGATTCAAAATCATAGTAATCATGTGAACATTATAATATTAAAACCACATTTTATCATATCATCTAGAAGATGAATTTTAAATTAAGTTATTCAAATAATATGATTTTAATTCGAAAAAATGGATTCCATATATGTAATCAGAATAATTTATAATTTCTAAAAAATTTAACTTATTTTTATACTGATGAAATCTTTGAAAACTCTTAATTTTAATCACAATGACTGTTGTAATAAAATGTGTTTTCTTAGTGGTTAATCATCAAAGATAAGGTGTGTGAATTATCCAATATATATAAAAAAACCATTTTTTGGAAATATTTCAACCACAGACCCTATTTAGTCAAAATATGGTTCTATATTGGAGGCACCTAAGGTATAGGAGACCCCCCATTACTATATACAATTTGGTATTTATAATAATACCACTCTTCATCCACTAGAATTGGGACCTAACTCCCCTTACTAATTTAGACAATCCATGTAATTCGAATCATCCTTTAATAACCCAATTAACTCCCCATGTTCATGAAATTAGTCCCATTATCCTCATTTTTTGAATAAATACAACTTAGTAAAGGCATTAGTGAAACCAATAGGGGGAAACCTGAAGAATATATAATTATTTTATCAATGAATTTTTAATTTATTTTATTCTATTCCTCTATAACTTTTTTATACCATGATTATATAGTAACCAAAGTACCTTAAATATAATTAGATGTTTTTAATTAGTATGACCTAAAAACAAAAATTGTTCAATTAAATGTAATACACAATTATCATTCTTCTATATAGAAGACTACTGCGTCATAAATGAATATCGATCACTCTTCCATTACCACCATTCGTAGTTGTGAATAATGATGTATTTATTGTTATTATGTGATATATATTATATTTATAATGTATTTATTCTTATTTTATTATTATATATCTCATCACTTCATGCTTTATATTTTTTGGTACTACAATAACATTGTTCATGTGTTCAACAGACTACCACCACACAATGCAACATGATTCATTCAACCATTACAAGGAATGTATTAAGGATGAGCTTTAATTAACATGTGTGATATATATTAAATAATAACTAATCTATAATTATAATATATATATATATATATATATCATTTTCATTTAATTATTTAAATATGAAAATAAGATGGAGGTATCATTCTTGCGTATGCACGACCTACCATCTTCATAAATGATGGATTTAATTTCCTATAACTAAATTTAATGGATTACTATAAAAAATTATTTAAAAAATATTTATTATATCAAAATCATGGATTACATTATGGATATTATGGAATCATTACATGTATAATATTATCAAAGCATAAAGTCAAAAAAATTGAAACACAAGACAATTATCCCTAAAAACAATGAATATAATGAATTATTTTTTGAAAATAAATATAAAATGTTATAAAAGATTTAATTATAACACTATACATGTTAATATAGTTCTTTTATAATTTAATTATAGACATAAAATCACTATATAATTTATTAAACAACATTCAACCAATATGAATCATATGGTAATGGATTTCGTCTCAATTTTCATTTCACATATACTTATTTTTTTTACAATTCAATTTTGTTTGATGTTAATACTACCCATATGATATTTAATATCATGATTAATTATTGCATCATGGTATTTTATGATTTAGTTGGAATTATCATAACATATGAGATTTGAGTTGAAAATTATTACGTGTGAAATGTTTTCTTACAGTCTAATTTTTTTTAATTGATAAGATTATCCTGAAACAATCAATTTCTTGTTATTAATTTTTCATTAGAATGAATATTTATTTTATTATCCATATAATAGTATGATAGATATGTCCATTTTCCTAAATAGTATATCATTTTTACATATTTTGTTCAAATTTATGGTTTTATGATTTATTGTATAAATACTAAAAAATATGTATCCTTTAATCAATAAAGATATTTAATATGGAACATTTTTTTGTTTAAAAATTATTATTCAATATATGTGTAGTTTTCTTGGGATTTAGTAAACAGGTTTAGGATGAGTTAATACATGAACTTGATGCATTGGTAGCCTTATTCGATTAATCAGTTTGAAAAATCATATGGCATTCTACCCACAAACTTAAATAGTATAGAGGATTGATCCTGACCATAATAGTCCTAAGAATAGAGATTGAACATTCAGAAATCCATCATTAGGCATTCCACCATTAATGTAATTCTATTTTAATATTCTACTAGTTAGAATATCCAATGTCACATTTCAATCTCTTGGGATTGTTTTATGGGATTATTTGATCATATTTTGTTATTTCCCAATTAATTATTTTTTATCTAATTATTAATATGGAATGATTGATTTTTTATTTACCCAGAAATGATCATTATTATTAATGATTAATTATTTCTTACACTATTCACAAATTTTACCAAGAAATTGATATCTGAAATAATATTTCTCTTTTCCAGAAGATATAATGTTTAATTCAATATATTATTTTTCAATGATATATAGAATTTTATTATAATATAAATTATGTTTAATTTTTTTTAAAATAAAAAATGTGTATCATTTATGTTTCTGGATTCCAAAAATAATAAATTATTTCCTCCCTCTCGGTTTGGATATTTTAGATATTGAAATGTAATAATTTACGCCATTGGATCAGGGATACTTTGGTAAGTTTTGTAAGAGTTGGTATCAGACAATGTTCATTATAATCCTTCATAACTAGATATAGGAAAACATATATTATAGAATATATAACTATGATCTAATTTGAGTGTAATTATAGAATAAAATCCAAATGTTTTGGTAATATATATATTATGTTGGTATTCCATGAATTACATCCTTTACTAGATATAACAAGTGGATGTTATTGTGGAATATATGTTCGTAGGGGTTAAAACTCTAAAAATGGAATTTTGGGTTTTACTATGGTGTAACCATGTACAAAAAAATTTGTTATAATGGTAACATGGTCTAACTCACCTACTGGATATGCTTAGGATAATTTGAAATTTCCATATTAAAAAGTATGATATATTTTAATGTTAAGATATAATAAAGAAATATGTTAATGATTTTGAAATTAGTTATGTATATTTTTTTCAATTTAATAATGTATATGATAAGTTTCTAGATTAAGAATTGTTTTATATAATGTTATGATCTAATTTAGTGAATGAAAATTTATATTGATGGAAATAGTAAAAAATAAGGGTAATATTACTCATTGAAAATATAATGGTTTCCCTCATAATAAATATGATATAACTAGTATTGGACAGTAGAATGTTATGTATATATTAGAGTTTCTAAATCAGATTTTCAAAAATTACATTTCCTAGATGGATAGAGTTATTTCATAACGATATTATTTGATTATACACCTTTTTATATGACATTTTCCTCCATCATTTTTTTAAATAATAATTTAATTTTATATAATAAATGTATAAATGTTTTATAGAATATATTTATTGAATTGGTATGTGGTAAAAACCGGCAGGTAATAATTATACATTATTATTTCAGTGGAAAAGAAAATCTATAGTGGTCATTTATCTGGAATACTAATGAGAAATATGTAATAGAACTCATTTAATGTAATGATTTTAAGGAGTCAATATTTGAAAACTATTTCCCTTCAGATAAACCAAATGAGATGAATAGAATGTTCCTAAAATGTATGAAAATTGATGAATAATATGTACTAGAATATGATGATTCCACCAAAATGATAGAAATTTATGATAACTATTTTATACACAACATTGAATGAATGATGTATAATTTCATTTAAGGCTTTACACATTGTCTTTGATTGGTTCTGGGGTATAAATCATTTTCTTTATACGATGAAATAGTTTAGGCCCTAACACGATTGATAATGAATTCTAAAAGTCTTGTGGATTACAAATGAAAGAAAAAGAAGAATATTATTGTAAAATAAATCATGGATGAAGGGGTGAAGGTAAATATGGTTGTTCAAATATTTGATTATTGTGGAAAATTCATCTCAGAAAATTCATCAAAGGGTTTGGATATTGTTGTAGATATAGAGAAATGTGTCACTAGAAAATAGAATTCAATGATAAGGAAGAAAAGAATTCTATTTTTTGTTTCACCTATAGTGAAATTAGAAACTAAGAAAATAAATTCCCCAATAAGAAATGGAACATATTTAGAAAATGAATAATAGATCAAGATCATGCTTATGTTGCTGACACAACCATATTTGACACAAAAATATACTTCATTATTTTGATATAAGAAATATATTGTAAATGTATTTTATTTATTTATTTACATAATAGAAATTATAAAATATATTAGGATAGTAATGAATTTATATTCCGTTATATATTATTTATAATTTATTGAATGGTACAAAAAAATTGATTTAGTATCAAGTTAAACAATTTATAAAATTCATGATTGAGGAAATGGTAACCCCTAATATATTCTTAATGATGTCAATATGATGTTAAAATAATGAAGTGATTTATATTGATAAATTAATGAGGACACTAAAATGTACATTGAAATTGACTATAGTTTTTTGGAACATAAATTTTTGAAAGATAATAAGTTAATGAATTTTGGAAATGATTTATTTTGAAGATATGATTTTGTTTTGGAGATTATTGTATTACATCGCCATATGATGTGGCATGTACTATGAGATAAAGTAAAAAATATTTTATGTCACAACCATTGGATGAAATCATGTTTATTGAAAATAAATATATCCAATAATTATATTTATTTATACACTTATAGAGATAAATAATTCCTCATCTCTATGAAAATGGGTATGAACAAAATGTTGTCATATTATGATTATATATTATTATACCAATTAACTTATTCACACATCTATTTTGTGATATTGTTTTCATTAAAATTATGTCAGACTTGGTTTCTATCACTCTCCCTCTTTATTTGAGCGTTAAATTTATCTTACAGGTCCATGTTTGTATTTCTCATCTATGTTATATTAAGAAAAAAATTCATTTTGCCTTTTGGATATTTTCATACTTCTTTTTATCTCTTTTTTAAAGGATATATTAGTAATGATTTTAAGATATTGGTTTCAAGAAAAATTATTTCCAAATATCACACCCTCGATCGATGATATCAATTTTAAATTTCATGGATGTGATTTATTTATTATGGGGATAATGTAACACCATGAAATGTTAAAATAGAAATATCAAATTTGATAGAATGTATTAAAGTCAAAAATATAATTACAAGGGAATATAAAAACCAGAGACTGTATAATATATTTAATATTTTAAATATATTATATAGATTTTATTGCATGAAAAAATAAGTTAGATTGAGATATATAAAACAATGACATTAGTTGATAGCTTGTGTAAGGCACAAGATCGAGTTTTTCAGAATACTTTTAATATTATTATTAAAATTGAAAATTATCTTATTCTTTTATTATGTGTAGTTATGAATGATATTAATTAATTTATATAATTTTTGTTGAATTCATTGGTTTCAAATTTATAAATAATTAATATAGAACACGAATTAATATAATGGAAATGCATTTTTTTTAAAACGGTAATTATGTAATACAGTTGTTTTATCCTAATAAATAAAATTAAATAATATTATTGGATTATATTAATGAAGTAAATATATTATATACTGAATGAATAAAAATTTAAAAATCATCCAATTCAGTTGAGAGGTAGTGTATAAGAAAAATTTCAAATTTTAGTCTTAAATATATGTTTTTTTTTCAAGGAATATTTTTTGCATGTTAATGTCGTACTTGTTTTTAAAATAAATTATTTAACTATTATAAATTATATGTGAAAAATAATTTTGTTTTTGTAGCATTCTTATAAACATTATCTATTGTTCAATTATTTCAATTTTTTGTGATGTTTCATTTTTTTATGAATAATGAAATATATAGAATTTTAGTCGAGGAATGATGTTGGATCTAAATACTTTATTATGTTAAATATTATTTTAGTTTAGTTTTAAATTAAAATTACTTCAATTATACACCTATTAATCAAATTTCACTCATTTGAATCAATTTATATTGAATATATAAATATATAAGAAGATTAATATTTGGAACATTTTATCTTTATAACCCTTGTTTGTCATCCTTTAAGTAGGATTAATTTCAAATTAATTTGTAATGCTTATATTATATGAATTTTTAAAAAATTGATTGAATATTTTGACTCGGAACAATTTGGAGATTCTAATATGATCATATTTATTTTTTACTGATGTGATTAGTGAAAAACTTACATGATAATCACAATAATGAAGGTAAAAATTGAGTTTAAATAGTTGATAAGATTAAACATTATTGTATTGAGATGAAAAATAATACTATACAATCTCAATTATATGGAAATATTTGGGCCAAATACTCTATTTTAATTAAAATAGATCATTATTTATGGAACATTGTGAAATGGTGACCTCCCAAAAGTGTTTACTTTTTCGTTTTTACATGAATGCCACTACTACTCTACTATAATGGGTCACCAGACCCCCTTAATTATTCACACATAACAATCCATTTTTTAATAAAAAACATTCAATTAAATCATAAAAATACCTAACATAATATTATTATCTATTTTGTGTTAATAAAGACAAATTATGAAGGAATTATTTATAAACTAATGATGATAAATTAAGAAGTGTTAATGTTTTTCTAAAAATGTTTGTATTTCATTTATTTCTCCACATCCATCAATTATTATTATGTCATGATTATATAATATCCTATGTATCATAAATGTAATGATATTTGTTATGTTAACGTAATGACATAAAACCTCATTTAATTTCATTAAATGGGAGAGACATTCATAATCCATGGGTACGAAGGACTACTACCTTGCGTACTGATGTCATTTTTTCTCCAATTTCCTCCTTTCAAGGGTCTTAATATATATCGATTTATAGTTCATATATGAAATATATATATATATATATACATTATTTTTAAAAATTTATTATTGTTTAATAATGTTAAAAAAACATAACATCATACTTTACATTATTATAGAATATAATAACATCATTTATGTCTATGGTGGACAGCCGCCTCGCTAAGCAATTTGATTTATTCACATGATAAATGAAATATATTAAGGACGTATTTAAAAAAATATATTAGATATATATGAAAACAATTATTCTATAATTATAATATATATATGAAATGGCCCTAAAATCATGTTGATTGTTTTTTAATATATGTTATTTTTTCGAGTTCGTGAAAATTTATGGCACATGATTCCGAGACCCAGTGTTCCCAGAATCAATTTCTGAAGTTTTGTTCGAGTATGTTTAGTAAACGTACGAGCAGGTTTTCATAACTTTTGAACCGGTTCTCAGAACTGAAATATAAGGGTACCGTTGAACTCGTAGCGCCGATAGTCACTTAAGAAGACTTTAACCTCAATGGTAGTTGTTCAAGAATAAAATTTATTTTTTGGGTTTTTATGAGTATTTTAGATAAAAATAATGTGGTAGGTTAATTTTTATTCTAGTTAGTTAAAACCTCCATATAGATGTTGGAGGTGGGGACCACCCATCCATAACATCCCATGAGTGGTTATGGTGGTGGGGCCCACCCGAAACTAACCTCCCACGAGAGGCCACGGTGTGGGGACCACCTGGGACTAAACCCAACAATTAATGGTGCCACCAACTCCCCTAATTAAATTTGTCAAATCCTCCTCTTTAATTTTTGAGCCCAAAATTTTAAATAAGTGTGCCAACTCCCATGAATTAATTAGGGGGAGCATTTTAATTTAATTCCCCTTTTTGAATTATTGTTCCAAAAAAATAATAAACAAACTCATTCTTAAATTATTTTCACTTTGCATTTGGGTGGAAGTTAGGAAGGAGGGTTATTTGGAGAAGAGAGAATTCTCCCAACAAATAATGAATAATGCATTCTTCCAACGAAGAACGACGGCGACGATCCTTCTCCAACTTCTTCTCTAGACACCTACCGACGTGGAGAATCTTCCACGATCCGACAAAACCCGAGATTGGATGTGTGTCTGGAGGACGTGAAGAACGATGAATCTCCTATGTCTTCTTCCCACGACTTCACCATATACACATGAATATCCTGTTAGGGGGTTGTTTCATGTTGTTGTTTTTCTTTTCATCTTCTCATCATATAATGAAAATAATCTATGCTAAGTGATGTAATTAATTTTTGTTCATCTTCATTCCTTGATGAACATATTGATACCACCTTAAATGTGGAGGATGGGGGCCAACCTATCATGTCTTGACATCCTCCATAGATTTTTCTTTCTTGTGGTGTTCTTCGAAGCGGCAAAATGGAAACAAAGCTGGTAACGACAAAGGCCATGCTATCTGCCGCCTCCACAAACTGTGCACCCCCGCCGCAAACCGGTGTTCCGGCCCGAACACCGCCGGCCCGCGCTGACTCGAGTCATGTCGTACAGGCCAGCACGGTAGCCACCGACTATCAGCCCACCTGCCCACGTGGCCTGCCCACTACATGACCGACACCTTTTCGGTCTGCACGTCGCCCCGCCGGCCTACCCATGCTACCACCCGGCCTGCCCTGCCACCTTCCGGCCTACCCGGCGACCTCCTGGCTACTTGCTAGCTTACCCGGGGCCCTGCTCGGTGCCCCACTGGCCTGCTTGGGCTACCCCCCGGCCTTTCTGGTCATCTACCAGCCTACTCGGTGCCCTGCCGCCCTACTCGGTTCCCTGCCTGGCAACCACATGGCCTACCCGAACCGCGAGCCGTTTTCCAGGACGAGTCACCCGAGCCCCACCCCTCACTGCTCTGGCTGAACCGGCCCCAGCCTCCGGGCCGAGCTGCCTATGTGGAAACCTTCGGCCCAAACCGCCCCTGTATTCCACTAGGTCGGGCCTAGTGGACCATGCCAAACCTAGCTGGGTGACCCACCCAACGGGCCGGGTCAGACCCAGTGGTTCTATAAGTCCCCAGCCTTAAACCTTACTTAATATTGAATTAAATGAATAATTGACATTGAGGACCTTTTCAGGTTTAGAGTTTTAGAGAATTAGGAAATAACTATTTCATCTCAAAAGATTACAAAGTAGACACTTCTACTATGTTTCCATAAAATAAAAAAAAACTCTTAAAAAGAGACATGTCTAGTTCCATGTTTTATATAGTATGACTTTCCCTTGATCTCGTCCTTGACCCTATTCCACATTAAATCTTGTGAAAAACATTTCAAAAAAACTTGGGGTGAGCATAAAAGCTCAGTAAGGGATACACAAATAATGAAAACTCTTAGTTTTTCAAACATCACGTAAACCATGTATACTTTATGAAAGTAATACCTTCACCTTCATGAAGTAGTAAAACTCTTCACTGAATAAAATATCATTACTTACCTCTTTGTAACCAAAGGATTACCATAAAACCCATATAAAGAACACATAACATATATAAAGGTAACATGGTACATAAACATACTTAAGTGGAATAACCATACGGTCGACTACCACACATATCACTTAATGGAATAGCCATACGGCCAACATCCATACATACCTAATAGAATAGCCATACGGCCAACTTCTATACCCAATGCATTGGAGGTTATAACATAACCACCCATCCTGGTATTCACGGAACCACCCGTCATATTGTTTATCACATAACCACCCGTCAAATGTCCAAGTACCAATATAAAATCATAAAACATAAAACCAATATAAAGGAATGATAAAATTTCCACTTTTCCATCACAATATATCATTTAAATATATTGACATAATAGAATCCTTTATCAAAACCATTTTCAATACCAAAATACATAAAAGAGTATATGGTATTTATTTTATTTTAAAAACATTACGGCTTGTTGGGGAAGCCAAAGACCAAATAATACTCGCGGCGGCGGAAAAGGTCATTGTCACTGCGTATGTTAAAAGAAATATTCATTTTTGTCGTTTTGTAAAATGATTCGTAGAAAAAGATCCCATTTGTAAAAAAGTAAAAGTCAAAGGGGTTCATACACCGTATAAAAGAAATCTGTGTATAAAACGAAATATGCCTCAATGAAAGGAGATTGAGACGAAGTCCATTACCTCGGGTCCGACTTGACTCGATCGTTCTTTAATGTCCTGAATAATAAACTTTAGTTAATTTATATTTTCATAAGAACATTTTTCAAGTTAATTATTCCTTTTATATCACTTATTTCCATGTTATAAACATTATTTAACCATTTATTTTAATAATGTTTGTTTTTTCGATATTTGGTTCTTAAGTCGAAAGTGGACTTCTTACGATTACATGTTGCTCATGTGGTCAAAAGTTTCATTACATCCAGAATGATATTCATGATTTGGATATCATATATATCATATATATCCAGAATATACATGTATTTATAATATTATATTATCATTTAGATGTAAGAAATTAAATGCACCGTTCATGGAGACGGTAAGCCGTATATACGCATGAACGCTACTTTCATTTCTATGTCATATTAATGAAATTAAAACTAAATGAGAGATATGTATATTTTAATTCAAGAATTATATTAATCATTTAGATGTAACTTACATCATATATATCCATTATATATATGTACATATAATAGTACATTACATTTGGGTATAAGAAATGAAATGCACCGTTCATGGAGACGGTAAGTCGTACGTACGCATGAACGCTACTTTCTTTTCTATCTCATAAATTAATGGAAAGAAATAATAATGATATAGAGGTAAATTATAATTCCAGTATAACATCATATATAATAACTTTAAATCCATCCTTTATACGTCCCACATATGGCAATAACGAATCAAATCACTTTGAGGGGGCGGTAGTCCGCACTTCTTTAAATGAAGATATCACGTTTACCCATAATGGAAACCATAAAGGTATGCCCAAAATGAAAAAATACAGAAGATTAAGGAAAACATAAACATATTATATATCATATATAAATATAGTGTCTTCTTAATGGCCACCTTTGAAGGTGTTAAAAGAATGTTGAACAATCATCGTTTCGGGAGGCCGAAATTCACCATCCACGGAAACAGTATGTTCTTTAACCATTAGATATATGTGTGTGTAAGTGTAGCTCGAATACTTCTTATAAAAACCACCTAGTATATTTATGATACTGGAGTTGTTACAAAATAAATTAATAACAAGAGTTTAGGTGGTTGGAGAAGCAAAATAAAACAAAAGGACTCAAGTGAAGACATTACCATAAAATCGGGTAACTCCCTTTGGTTTGATCTCAAAGGCATCCTTGGGAAGACTTATGCACAAAGTGAGGCTTCAAGGAGTAAGAGAGGGAATCAGAAAGACAAAATGGGCAGGGATTGGCAGAGCCAAAGGCTTTGGGAGTGTGGGTAAGGAGGTATATTTTGGGGCCTTTTATAAGAGGAGAGGAGGGGCACTCTTTGAAAGTAAAGAAAAGTCACTTTATTTTAAAATGGTATTAGGGTTTAAGAGGTTCCCACATTGATATAATTCAAGGATAAGGTGATAAGGGTTCGAAATACACCCATACAATAGGTTTTGGACATGTGTGGGTCATAGAATTTACATTATCTTTCCATTTTATTTAAATCCTTTATTAATGAGGTAATCACTGCCTCATCATGATGTCATAAATAATTTAATTTATTTAATGTCTAAAAAGTATAAAAAAAAATATCATGATGTAGGAAATCTTCTTATATTTCTAATTAATATTTATAGTCAAAAATCTGACTTTTATAACCCCATGTAAAAATTGTTTTTGTAAAACATCTCATGATTGTGTCATTTTAACTTTAACATTTAATAAAAATTTATTTATGTCATTTCCCAACCAAAGAGACTCCATGGGGGCCCCAAGTTGACCCATGACTTGTATTGGTAGGCCATTACACATCCAATAAGGGTAGGACATGTGTCTAGGTATTTTCAGTTTATTATAATAACATTTTTTCATTAAATTTCACTAATTACCTCTAATCGCGATTAAAAACTTAATAAGTTACTATTCACCAAAAAAATATTTTAATCCCATTGAACCACATTTTACTTCTTAATTACAACCATGTATTTCAGATTTTTTAAATTCAAAACACAAAAGTGGTAAAATTTCATTTAAACGAAAAATCAGTTTTTATAAGTACTACTTAGTGGTTTCACTATTCATCAAAAATTGAAGTTTTTCAGAAAAATACCAAAAATTCACCCTAAGCTATATTTGATATTACGAATTTCAAAATGAATTCCATTTTAAAAAATTCTAAACATATAAGTTTCATTAATTAATTTAATAATTAATTCCCGATGTCAGAGCAAATAGCGTGTTTTTATGAAACAATAAGTATCAAAAGATTGACACTAGTTTAAGTCCAATTTCAAAGTGAAATTGATTCCAATGACCACCATTGGATTAAATGGTAAAAATATATGCTAATTTCACTTTAAAAAAAATTAAGAAGATAATATAATCATATAAATAAATTAGATTAAAAAGAGGTTTTGAATTAAAATACAACATTTTACACTATTCATTAAAAAATGTACTTTATCGGAAAAATACCAAAAATATACAGAAAGTAAATTTTGATATCCCGACTCTAAAGAAGAGTTATATTTGGTCCAATAGAATGTATAAGAGTGATCAAAACTATATTTAATGAAGGTTCTCCATCAAAAGGTGATAAGTGAACCTTTAGAGAAAATTAGAGTATAAATGCCTAAAATTGAATTCTTTCCGTATTTTAAGCCTTTTCTTTTATTGGATAAATGTAAAAACATTTAAAAAAACATATATAATCATATTTTAGTTATTTCTATCCATTCCCACCAATAAAAAGGCTATATTTTAACTACCATTTAGAATAATATTATTTTATTACTAGTGTGCAACGTAAGTTTTGAAAGAAACTCGTCGTTGCATATCGAGTACGCAATCGAACATAGAAACCCCGTTAAAGTAAAATTAATATTTAATTCATAGATATTAATAAATATGAAAATTCTTTATTCTTCATTTAACTGGGATGTTACATCCTTCCCCCATTTTGGGAATTGCGTCCTCGCAATTTTATTCACTTATAAAAATAAGTGGGGGTATTTATCCCTCATAACAATTTCAGATTCCCACATTGCCTATTCAACCATATGGTTTTTCCACAAAACCATTACCTGGTGGATTACCTTATTTCGCAACACTTGCTCTCTTCGGTCAAGAATCTGGACGAGTTGTTCTTCATAAGAGAGATTCTCTTCCCACTGAACTACCTCTGGACTCAAAACATGAGATGAATCTGGCATATACTTCCTCAACATCAAAACATGAAAAACATTGTATACCTGAGATAAACTCGGAGGTAATGCCACTCTTTATGCAATTGATCCAACTCTCTCCAGAATTTAATATGGTCCAATGAACCTTGGACTCAGCTTTCCTTTCTTACCAAATCGCATCACACTTTTCCATGGAGAAACCTTGAGAAAAACATGATCACCTACCTCAAAAGATAGATCTTTCCTCCAGTTATCTACGTAACTTTTCTGTCTACTCTGAGCTGTTTTCATGTGTTTCTGAATCAACTGAACTTTTTTTGCCATCTCTTCTACCAATTCTGGTCCCATCAGCTTCCTTTCACCCACTTCATCCCAAAATGCTGGAGTTCGACACCGCTTCCCATATAATGCCTAAAATGGTTCCATCTGTATACTGGAATGAAAACTGTTATTATAAGAGAACTCAACCAAAGAAAGATGTTGGTCCCGACTTCCTTGAAAATCCATCAAACAAGCTCGTAGAATATCCTCTAAGGTCTGAATTGTTCATTCTGACTGCCCATCTGATTGTGGATGAAAAGCTGTACTAAAATTTAATTCAGTACCCAACGACTTCTGAAGGCCTTTTCAAAAGTTAAAAGTAAACTTGGGATCACAATCAGATACAATGGAGAGAGGAAATCCATGTAACCTGACTAACTCGTTATGATACAAATGGGAAAGTTGATCTAGGGAAAAATTATCTCGTATGGTAAGGAAATGAGATGATTTATTCAAGCGATCAACAATAACCCAGATTGCATTATTACCTCGAGATGTCTTCAGTAATCACACAACAAAGTCCGTGGATATATTCTCCCATTTCCACTCTGGCATTGGTAGAGGCTGATGCATCCCTTTCGGTAACTGCCACTCTGCTTTAACCTACTGACAATTCAAACACTTCATAGGAAAATCAGCAATATCTCTTTTAATTCCATCCCACCAGTAATACTCCCGCAGATCTCTGTACATCTTAGTACTGCCAGGATGAACTGAAAACGGATAACTATGAGCTTCACATAACAACTCTCTCTTCAACTGTGAATCACAAGGCACACACAATCTCTTCCCAAATCTCAAAATACAATCACTATCAATGTTGAATTCTGGAAACTTACCTTTCTAAACCAGCTCTACCTTTTTCCGCAACTCACTGTCTTGCTTCTGTGCTTGCTTGATTCTGTCTGACAGAGAAGATCCCACTGATACATGAAACAAAACATAAGGACATCCTGGACCAACAACTTCTATGCCAAAGTTCATCAAATCAAAAACCAAAGGATCTCGTTCCAATCGTAGCATGGTTAATGAAGCATTTCTTTTTCGACTCAAAGCATCATCCACTTTATTTGATTTTCCGGGATGGTAGTGAATTGTACAATCATAATCCTTGATTAATTCCATCCATATCCTCTGTCTCATGTTCAATTATTTCTGAGTGAATATATACTATAAAATCTTGTGATCAGTATATATTTCACACTTTACTCCATACAAATGATGCCTCCAAATTTTTAAAGAAAAAACAACAGCAGCTAATTCCAAATCATGTGTAGGGTAATTTACCTCATGAGTTTTCAACTGATGTGAAGCATAAGCAATTACATGATCATTCTGCATATTGACACAACACAGTCCATTCAACGAAGCATCACTATATATAACAAACTCACCATTCCTGGAAGGAAGTGCCAAAACTGGAGCATTCACCAATCTTCTTTTCAACTCCTGAAAACAATCATCACATTCTTTTGTCCAGATAAACTTAACACCCTTCTGAGTGAGCTTAGTCATTGGACTAGATAACCGTGAAAAATTTTCAACAAACCTTTGGTAGTAACCATCCAAACCATTAAAACTACGGATCTCGGTTACATTTTTGGGTCTTGGACATTCTTCAACAACTTTTGTTTTAGCAGGATCAACAGTTAAGCCATCTTTTGAAAGAATGTGACCCAGGAAAGAAATTTTTTGTAACCAAAACTCACACATTCTGAATTTTCCATATAGTTTCTTTTCTTTTAAGGTTTGCAAGATAACACTTAAATGACTTTCATGCTCCTCTTTACTTTTAGAAAACACCAAAATATCATCAATAAAAACAACCAACATTTTTCACCTGAGTCAATTGAGCCATCACTGCAACAAACTGTTTAGTTCTGATTCTGACCATCTCAGGATACTGATTTGAAACGTCATTTCCCTCTGTATGACTTCCTAGAAAATCTGTTCTATTTCCTCTATGAAAAACCATTCATAACACAAAAATATTTTAGGAGAAGCAACATGGTAATCTTTAAATGATATATCATTTCAATCATACCTTAAATTAACTTATAATTTAACAATTTTCTATCTCTTAATGTTGTCTAAACCTCCCTCTGATACCAACTATAAGTCCCCAGCCTTAAACCTTACTTAATATTGAATTAAATGAATAATTCACATTGAGTATCTTTTCAGGATTAGATTTTTAGAGAATTAGGACATAACTATTACATCTCAAAAGACTACAAGGTAGACACTTCTACTATGTTTCCATAAAATAAAAAAAACTCTTAAAAAGAGACATGTCTAGTTCCATGTTTTATATAGCATGACTTTCCCGTGATCCCATCCTTGACCTTATTCCACATTAAGTCCCGTGAAAAAACATTTCAAAAAAACTTGGGGTGAGCATAAAAAGCTCAGTAAGGGATACAAAACGAATGAAAACTATTAGTTTATCAAACATCACGTAAACCATGTATACTTTATCAAAGTAATACCTTCACCTTCATGAAGTAGTAAAACTATTCACTAAATAAAATATCATTACTTACCTTTTTGTAACCAAATGATTACCATAAAACCCATATAAAGAACACATAACATATATAAAGGTAACTTGATACATAAACATACTTAAGTGGATTAACCATACGGTCGACTTCCACACATATCACTTAATGGAATAGCCATACAGCCAACATCCATACATACCTAATAGAATAGCCGTACAGCCGACTTCCATACCCAATGCATTGGAGGTTATAACGTAACCACCCATCCTGGTATTCACGTCACCACCTGTCATATGGTTTATCATGTAACCACCCGTCAAATGTCCAAGTACCAATATAAAATCATAAAACATAAAACCAATATAAAGGAATGATAACATTTCCACATTTCAATCATAATATATCATTTAAATATATTGACATAATAGAATCCTTTATCAAAACCATTTTCAATACCAAAATACATAAATGAGTATATGGTATTTATTTTATTTTAAAAACATTACGGCTTGTTGAGGAAGCCAAAGACCAAATAATATTCGCGGCGGCGGAAAAGGTCGTTGTCACCTCGTATGTTAAAAGAAACATTTCTTTTTGTCGTTTTGTAAAATGCTTCATAGAAAAAGATTCCTTTTGTAAAAAAGTAAAATTCAAAGGGGTTCATACACCATATAATAGAAAGTTGTGTATAAAATGAAATATGCCTCAATGAAAGGAGATTGAGATGAAGTCCCTTACCTCGGGTCCGACTTGACTCCATCGTTCTTTAACGTCCTGAATAATAAACTTGAGTTAATTTCTATTTTCTTAAGAACCTTTTTCAAGTTCATTATTCCTTTTATATCACTTATTTCCATGTTATAAACATTATTTAACCATTTATGTTAATAATGTTTGTTTTGTCGATATTTGGTTCTTAAGTCGAAAGTGGACTTATTACAATTACATGTTGCTCGTGTGGTCAAAAGTTTCACTACATCCAGAATGATATTCATGATTTGGATATCATATATATCATATATATCCCGAATATACATGTATTTATAATATTACATAATCATTTAGAGGTAAGAAATGAAATGCACTGTTCATGGAGACGGTAAGCTGTACGTACGCATGAACGCTACTTTCATTTCTATGTCATATTAATGGAATTAAAACTAAATGTGAGGTATTTATATTTTAATTCCAGAATTATATTAATCATTTAGATGTAACTGTCATCATATATATCCATTATATATATGTACTTATAATAGTACATTACATTTGGGGATAAGAAATGAAATGCACCGTTCATGGAGACGGTAAGCCGTACGTACTCATGAACGCTACTTTCATTTCTATCTCATAAATTAATGGAATGAAATAATAATTATATAGAGGTATATTATAATTCCAGTATAAAATCATATATAATAACTTTAAATCCATCCTTTATACGTCCCACATACGTCATTAATGAATCAAATCACATTGAGGGGGCGGTAGTCCGCACTTCCTTAAATGAAGATATCGCGTTTACCCATAATGGAAACCATAATGGTAAGACCAAAATGAATAAATACAGAAGCTTAAAAAAACATAAACATATTATATATCATATATAAATATAGTTTCATCATAATGTCCACCTTTGAAGGTGTTAAAAGAATGTTGAACAATCATTGTTTCAAGAGGCTGAAATTCACCATCCACGGAAACAATATGTTATTTAACCATTAGATGTTGGTGTGTGTAGGTGTAGCTCGAATACTTCTTACACCAACATCCTAGTATATTTATGATACTGGATTTGTTACAAAATAAATGAATAAAAATAGTTTAGGGGGTTGGAGAAGCAAAATAAAACAAAAGGACTCAAGTGAATACATTACCTTAAAATCGGGTAACTACCTTTGGATTGAGCTCAAAGGCTTCCTTGGGAAGACCTCTGCCCAATGTGAGGCTTCAAGGAGTAAGAGAGGGAAGTGGAGAGACAAAATGGACATGTGTTGGCCGATCCAAAGGCTTTGGGAGTGTGGGTAAGGAGGTAGAGGTGGGGGCCTTTTATAAGAGGAGAGGATGGGCACTCTTGGAATGTAAAGAAAAGTCACTTTATTTTAAAATAGTATTCGGATTTAAGAGGTCCCACATTGATATAATTCGAGGATAAGGAGATAATGGTTAGAAATCCACCCATACAATAGGTTTTCGACATCTTTAGGTCATATATTATACATTATCTTTCCATTTTATTTAAATCCTTAATTAATGAGGTAATCACTGCATCATCATAATGTCATAAATAATATAATTTATATAATGTCTAAAAATTTTAAAAAAAATATCATGATGTAGGATATATTTTTATATTTCATATGAATATTTATAGTCAAAAATCTTACTTGTATAACCCCATGTAAAAAGTATTTTATTAAAACATTTCATGTTTGGGTCATTTTTACTTTAACATTTAATAAAAAGTTATTTATGTCATTTCCCAACCAAAGAGGCTCCATGGGGTCCCCAAGTTGACCCATGGCTTGTATCGGTTGGCCATGACACATCCAATAAGGGTAGGACATGTGTCTAGGTATTTTCATTTTATTATAATATCATTTTTTCCATAAATTGCACTAATTACCTCTAATCGCGATTAAAAACTTAATAAGTTACTATTCACCAAAAAAAATATTTTAATCCCATTGAACCACATTTAACTTATTAATTAAAACCATTTATGTTGGATTTTTGAAATTAAATACACAAAAGTGGTAAAATTTCATTTAAACGAAAAATCATTTTTTATATGTACCACTTAGTGGTTTCACTATTCATCAACAATTGAAGTTTTTCAGAAAAATACCAAAACTTCACCCTAAGATATATTTGATATTCCGAATTCAAAAATGACATCCATTTTAAAAAATTCAAAACATATAATTTTCATTAATTAATTTAATAATTAATTCCCGCTGTCAAAGCAAATAGCGTGTTTTTATGAAATAATAAGTATCAAAAGATTGACATTAGTTTAAGTCCATTTTCAAAGTGAAATTGATTCCAATGACCACCATTGGATTAAATGGTAAAAATATATTCTAATTTAACTTTAAAACCAATTAAAAATATAATCTAATCATATAAATAAATTATATTAAAAAGAGGTTTTGAATTAAAATACAACATTTTACACTATTCATTAAAAAATGAACTTTATCGGAAAAATACAAAAAATTTACACAAAGTAAATTTTGATATCCCGATTCTAAATAAGATTTATATTTGGTCCAATAAAATGTATAAGAGTGATCAAAACTATATTTAATGATAGTTCGCCATCAAAAGGTGATAAGTGAACCTTTAGTGAAAATTAGGGTATAAATGCCTAAAATTGAATTATTTCCGTATTTTAAGCCTTTATATTTTATTAGATAAATTTGAAAACATTTAAAAAAACATATATAATCATATTTTAGTTATTTCTATCCATTCCCACCAATACAACGGCTATGATTTAACTATCATTTAAAATAATATTATTTTATTACTAGTGTGCAACGTAAGTTTTCAAAAAAACTCATCATTGCGTATCGAGTACGCAATCGAACATAGAAAACCCTTTTAAGTAAAATTAATATTTAATTCATAGATATTAATAAATATGAAAATTATTTATTCTTTATTTACCTGGGATGTTACAGGTTCTGACTGAGTCAACCCAACCCATGTCAGCCCAGTCTGTGTTGGGCCGAGTCGGTCCGACCGGGTCGAATTGGGTCCATGCCCACTTCCAACCCTTTGCATTCTTTGGCCATATCTTTGGCATCGAACGTCCATTTTAAGAACATTCAGTGACACTGGTATTCTTGGAACATTAATGTCCCATTGAGAATACCCCACCAATGTTAGGAGTATATTTGAGTTATAGTCAAGTTGGATTGTATACGAATCCAACGAGGACCCTTGGATTAAAAAGTTTATAACTCAATGATTGAGCATATGATTGACATGTCATATATTTCATTGAGACCCCTATGACAATTCAAACCCTTGAGATTCTTCTACGTGGGACTTCATGAAAATTGGAGTGTCGACCACTAGATCATGGAGAATACCCTCCCAGAGATGAGCGAGTGGGGTTCGAAGACCTAGAAGCACGCGGAGACATAACGAATGCTTGACCATTTCGACTCGGAGTGATTTGAATAGTCCAGCGGGGAGTGCATAGTTGTGACAGTAGACCCAAAGCATAGGAGCACCTGGTAGTTGGCGGTAGACCCGTGGCACTCGATAAGAGTAGTTCCTCTACAGGATATTAGGGGGAGCACCTAGTAGTTGGTGGTAGACCCACAGTGGGGAGCGCCTATGTGTGAGCATGACATACCCATAGTACTCGACAGAAGAAGTACCTCAGTAGTCCAAGGTTAGTGGGAAGCGCCTGGTTGTGGCAGTTGGCCCACTGTACGCGATATAGGAGGAGTTCTCCAGCAGTCGTGGTTTCGAAAATGTGAATAAAAATCATGGTTTAGCTGAGTTTGTAACTTTTTTGTTTACCTCATGATTGAGATAGATTATTTGATAACAAAGGTATATGTATGGGCATATACCTAAGTGAGGTTTCCTGTTGATTTCATACCTTGTGGTTTATCCTTTTTGGATTTTGTGAGACCTTGTGGTTCTCGAGGTCCCTACTGGGTATCGTTATACTCACCCATGCACGGGATTTGCCCGCATGTCATTGTGTTGGTTGCAGATGACAGACAATGCTGACTTAGGCTGAGTGGACTCGGACTGGATGATATCGGAGGTGGACCACATGACGTGATGGTACACGGAGGAGATGGATGAACGTGGAGTGTTGTGGAGTATTTCTGTACATACCCTTTAGGTAGGATCTATGGCGGGAAATCCAAGAGCTTCTTTACAACTTTCAAATATTTTTATTCTTTTTTAGTTGGACATGTAGTTTACAGTTGGGCTTGTATTTTTGCCCCCATTACTTTTCATCACATATTTTGAATATAGTTTTAGTTGGTGTTGTGATTCAAGCTATACTCTGTTGTGTCTATTTATATTTTATTAATGCAATGCCTTCCATGTTTTTTGGATTTACACCTTTGATGCTAGTCACCAGCCCCTGGCCTAAGGAAGGCGAGCTTGGGGTAGTCACGGCACGGGCCCCTGGGGATGGGTCATGAAAAATTGGTAACAGAGGAGTCAGTTCTACAGCATAACTTAGGACTCGGATATTTCTTTTCTATAAAGCAATTGTGATAAGGGTAGCGAGTGTGGTTTTCAGTTCAGGGAGTCCAGTGTTAGTGTGGTGGTTGACGTATCCATACACCATTGACCTTGACTTCTGATTCCCGAATCAGTGCATGAAAACACTGATTGTGTGTGTGTTTTCAAAATTTTTCTTCAAGTCAGCTCAACCAGGTCAGATCACCAGGAATATTATTTTGACTGGGTCGCATCTATTTCTTTTAGGATGACACCCCACAGAAAACCAGTTAGAGCCCTTAGTGTTTTACACACAGATATCCCACTGCGCGATGAGGCCTCGGTTCAGGGCCCTCTTCTAGCATAGGTACCATTAGTGCCAATCCCCGTTGGTCCACTGATGCAACCAGCCCAAACAGCAGATGATGCACGCCACTTGAGCGTGTTGCACGAGTTCCAGTGCTAGAGGCCAACCAGGTTCAAGGGATAGACGGACCCGCAAGCAGTTGAGGATTGACTGGAGGCTGTGGTGAGAATACTCAGAATGGTAGGGACACCAATTGACTTCATGGTGATCCTTGTCACGAGTCTCCTATAGGTAGTAGACAGATGATGGTGGGGTCTGATGCTCCAGGCGCATGACGAGATAACACTACTCGGTGCTAACATCAATATCCTATTTTGGGCAGAGTTTGTCCCAGCCACCCTACGAGTGGTGCGGTACATGAACAACTTCATCTACAGCATGGTAACATAATTTTAGCTCAGTAATCAGTGAGGTTTACACAACTATCACGATACTCAACTGATATGGTACATGACCCATTCTTTAGGGCCCGAACATTAAAGCAGGGACTCAGGCGATAGATTAGGGCTTCGATGATCTCCCTTTGCATTCTAACGCAGGATGGGGTGTTTGAGCGAGCCCTCTTAGTGGAGAGTTTCCTGGCTGAGCAGTCTAAATCAATGAGACCCACCACTAGTCGAAATACATCAGAGTCTACTACAGCTGGTAGTAGACAGATGTCACAGAGGTGCAAGAGGACCAGACCTATAGGGGGATGACCACATGACTAAAAATCGGTTGTGCGGGGCACCCGAAGTGGAGACAGTGCCAGGCATGACAAAAGCGTACAATGTTACTCTTGCGGCGGGCATAGTCACATGGCTCGTGATTGTCCGACCCATCATTTGGATGATCAAAATATGGTTGAAGTACCTCCCATGAAATGATATAGATTCAATCAAAGAGGTCCACAAGGAGCCTGTAGATGTCACTGAGGAGCTGGTCGTGCAGTAGGTGGTGGGCGAGGATTCGAGGTGTTAACGCCACAATTGTCAGGAGGTCCACACCGACCGTAGAGAGAAAGTGGGCAGGGGAGAGCTCAGCTCTATGTAGCTGAGGCTTACGATCATGGCGCTCCAAAGATGTTTCAAGGTACGATCTGTGTCTACTCCACCATAGCTGCAGTTCCTATAGACACAGGTTTTAGTCACTCTTTCATTTCCACTACCCTCTTTCTGGGCACAGAGATTAAGATGGATATTTTTGATCAATCCTTACGTCTATAGACTCCTACTAGAGCAAACCCGACGATTATGCACTAGTGCCAACATTTTGAGCTTACTCTAGGAGGAGATATATTCGGCTAGGATCTCCTCGTAGCGGCGTCGAGGCCTTATGATGTCATCTTGGGTGTGGACTGCTTATCTACATTCCATTCTCAGATCGACTGTATTAGGCATATAGTGTGGTGTGATCGTACGGATTGAACCAGGTTCACCTTCACTAGCAAGAAGGGGGCCTTTGAAGCATATTACAGGCTTACTCATAGGAGGGTGCAGCTGATCACTCTTCAGTTGTCCTGCCTTACCCTCAGAGCAGTTGTTGTGGAGAGTCTAAGCTATCATATAGTGGTGGACCAGTAAATGGATGTTTTCCCTCCCAATATTTCAGGACTACCTCCTCATAGAGAGGTGGAATTATACATTTACATGTACCCTTAGAGGACACTGATATCTACCCCAGCATATCGGATGGCTCCCGCTGAGCTCTGTGAGCTGTGGGTACAGCTAGAGGACTTGTAGGGGAATGGATTCATCCGACCCAGTGTTTCTTACTGGGCAACCCCGATTCTGTTCTCCATGAAATAGGATGGAAGCATGAGGCTTTGTGTCAACTACCGTCAACTTAATCAGGTGACTGTGAAGAACAAGTACCCACTCATGAGTATTAATGACCTCTTTGATCAGCTAAAGGGAGCACGGTGTTTCTGGAAGATAGACCGTAGATCAGGCTATCACTAGCTTAGTGCTTGAGACGAGGATATGAAGAAGACGACCTCCAGATGTCGGTACATCCATTACAAGTTCTTGGTTATGCATTTAGGTGTAACCAATTCTCTAGAAGTGTTCATGGGAGTCATGAAAAGGGTCTTTGAGCAATATATTTATTGCTTTGATGTAGTCTTCATCGATGACATTCTGATCTACTCGACTACTGAGGAAGAGCATTATTACCATTTGTGAGATGTTCTGGACACACTCTGAGAGCACCTGATTTATGGTAAGCTCTTGAAGTGACAATTTTGGATCTGATAGGTTCACCTTTTGGAAAATGTCTTCTTAGAGGATGGAGATTCAGTATATCCAGTGAGGATTTAGGTGGTACTTTCTTGGGAGCCACCCAAAAGTGTGACGGAGGTACGAATTTTCCTGGGATTGGATGAATATTACCAGAGGTTCGTACCAAACTTCTCCAGAGTTGCAACACCAATTTCAGACATGATGAAGAAGGGGAAACCATTCATATGGATGGAGAGATTCCAGTAGAGCTTTCAGGAGTTGAGGTAGAGGCTGACTGGTACCCCATCCTGAGGCTTCTAGAGGAGGGCGTAGGGTACGTAGTCTTCTACGACACATCATGGACAAGACACAGGTGTATCCTAAAGAAGGAGTGACCATTGATTGTTTATGGTTCTCGTCACTAGAGATAGCAAGAGTAGAACTATTCTACCCATGACCTGGAGTTATCAGCAGTGGTCTTCTCCAAGAAGATGTGGCAGCACTATCTTATGGGAGAATGTTTTACTGTATACTCTGATCACAAGAGTTTCAGGTATATCTTCTCCTAGAAGAACCTGAACCTGAGACAGTGACATTGGATTGGGTTCCTCCAAGACTATGAATTCGAGATATTCTATACTCTGAGGATGTAGAATATTCTGTCTGATGAACTCAAGAGTAGAACTGGTATACAACTGCTAGGAGAGGCGACAGAGCAGCTGGCTGCTTTACAGATTTCTTATGTGGACCGAGATGGAGAAGCTTTCCGTCAGCATCTTACAATCACTCCTCCACATCTTTAGCGATTCAGGGAGGCACAACGTGGAGATGCTGAATGCGAGACATGACGTGCTTAGATATCTACAGGGCATGCACCAGATGGATTTATTGAAGGTGGGTTTCACGTCATCCTCTCCAGAGGAAGTTCTTTATGCCAGCGTCACTTTAGGAGGAAGTGTTGAGGGAGTTCCAGACGTCCCCATTAGCGGTACATCTAGGAGTGTTGAATATGTACCAAGACCTTTGGAGATAGCACTGGTGTCCAGGTATGAAGAAGGAGGTAACATAGTTTGTCTCTAGATGACTCACTTGTTAGCAAGTGAAGGCAGAGCATGAGGTACCAGCAGGATTGGTACAACCTTTAATGGTCCCAAAGTGAAAATGGGATGGGATATCCATGGAAATCGTGACGGGTCATCCATATACATTCTAGGGACAATACTCAATTTGGGTGATCATTGACCGACTCACCAAGTTATCCAACTTACTACCGATCAGACAGCAGGGTTCAACAGAGAGCTTATGACGCCTTTATGTGTAGGATATTGTGCGGCTACATGGAGTACCTTCATATATTGTCTTTGATCATGACACACACATTAATTACATGCTATGGAAGGGGTTGCAAGAGGCTTTAGAGACTCAGCTACGTCTGAGCACTGCATTCCATCCTTAGACAGATGGTCAGACTGAGTGGGCAATTCCGATCTTGAAAGACATGCTACGTTCTTGTGTCCTCGACTTCGGTCGTCGGTGAGAGGATCACTTACCTTTGGTGGAGTGTTCATACAACAAAATCTATTACTCCACCATTGGGATGGAACCTTTTATGGCCTTGTATGGTCGATCTTACAGATCGCCACTATGCTGGACAGACCCAGGGGAGTCAGCACTGGTGGGACCAGAGATGGTATGAGCTACAACAGAGAAGGTGCAGATCATCCAAGAGCGTATGAAGACTGCACAATGTAGGAAGAAGTCATATTCTATCAAAATACCGAGACCTTTGGAGTTCAAGGATGATGACCACATCTTTCTACGGGTCTCACCTTGATAAGGTTTATGGAGATTTGGCAGAGGAGGCGAGTTATATCCCCGTTTCATCAGACTTTTCTAGGTCCATAACAAAGAAATAAAGGTGACATACCACTTGGAACTTCCACCTCAGTTGAACTGGGATCATGACCTCTTATTTGTATCCCAACTGAGGAGATACGTGCACGACCCTTATGACATCATCGACCATGGGGAGCTGGATGTCGACGATCGGTTGAAATTAACAGTGGTCCTAATGGATTTTGAGGATCAAAAAGTCTAGGTCGTTCGTGGACAGTCGAAACCTTTGGTTAACGTTTGTGGGTAGCATGGGATCCTCCAAAAGAGCACATGGGACCGGTAGGCTCAGATGCATGAATAGTACCCCCATTTGTTCCTTTAGTTCGAGTTGTAGCTTATGGGGAAGTAAATCCCTATGGTGGGAAGAATGTAAAGACTTGAAAATCCCGTGGAATGTTTTATAATACATGGGTTTTTTATGAGTACTGAAAAAATTATGGTGCTTGATTCTGATGTCTAGTGATCCCGGAATCAATTTCTGATGTTTTTTAGGTACATTCAGTAAATGTACGATGGGTTTTATAACATTTGAACTGGTGCTCGGAACTGAAATCTGAGGGAACCGTTGAACTTGCTACGCCTGTATTCACTTAAGAATACTTTTATCTCGATGAAAGTTGGTCGAGAATAAAAGATAGTTTTTGGGTTTTGATGAATAAGTTATATAAAAATAAAGTGGTGCCTTTATTTTTAATATAGTTAGTTAATACCTCCATGTGGAGGATGGAGGTGGAGACCAACACCACCTTAAACTCCCATGAGAGGTTATGGTAGTGGAGCCCACCCAAACCTTACCTCCCACGAGAGGTTATGATGTGGGGACCACCCGGGACTAAACCCCCCCAATTAGTGGTGCCACCAACTCCCCTATTTAAATATGCAAAATCCTCCCCTCTAATTGTTGAGCCAACACTTTTAATTAAATCTGCCAACTTTCGTGAATTAATTTGGGGGATTCTTTTAAAATAATTCGTCTTTTTGAATTATTATTCAAACCAAATAATAGTAAAACTAATTCTTCTATTATTTTCACTTGGCATTTGTGTGGTAGTTGGGAAGGAGGATTATTTGGAGAAGAGTGAATTCTCCCAACAATGAATGGAGAACGTGTTCTTCCAATGAAGAACACTGGCGAGGATCCATCTCTGACTTCTTCCCTGGATACCTACCAATGTGGAACATCGTCCACGAGCCGACACAACCTGAGATTGGGAGTGTATGTGGAAAACATGATGAACAATGAATCTTGTACGTCTTCTTCCCTTGACATCACCATCGACACTCGACAATCTAGGTAGGGGTTATTGCAAGTTGATTGTTTTATTTTCTTGTTCTCATCATTGAATGAAATTAATAGATGCTATGTGATGTCATTAATTGTTTTTCATCTTCTTTCTATGATGTACCAATTGATACCACCTTAAACACGGAGGATACATGCCAACCTAACATATCCAGTTGTCCTCCATAGACTTGTGTTTGTTGTGGTGTTCTTTGAAGTGGAAATGAGGCGACTAAGGTGGCCATGACAAAGGCCTTGCTACCCGTGGCCTCCACGAACCTCACTGCCCCCACAGCTCACCGGTGTTCCTGGCCGATCACTGCTAGCCCGCGCCGGCACGAGTCACGCCAAACCGGCCGGCTAGCACGGCCACCCCGAGCCGCCGGCCCGCTTTCCCGTGGCCTGCTCGGTGACCTGCCGACCCTCCCAGTGCCCCGCTGGCCTGCCCTAGTAACCGCTTGGCCTACCTGGCTGCTGGTCGGCCTGTCCGGCTGCTGGTCGGCCTGTCCGGCTGCAGGTCGGCCTACCAAGCCCCCGTTCGGCCTACCCGGCCACCAAACAGCCTGCTCGGCGACCTCCTGACCGCCTCTCGGCCTACTCGAGGACCTGTCCAGCGCCCCGCCGACCTACCCAGGCCGCCACCTGGCCTGCCCGAACCACACCATGGTTTTTGGGCTGAGTCTCTTGAGCCCCACCCCACGCTGCTCTGCCTGAACTGGCCCTGGCCTCCAGGCCGAGCTGCCTACGCGGTGAACTCCAGGCCGAACAACACCTACTATCTGCTGGGCCAGGCCTAGTGGACCAGGCCGAATCTAGCTGTTTGACCGAGTCAGCCCAGTCTAGGTTGGGTCGAGTTGGTCTAACCACGTCAAGGCAGGTCCATGCCCATTACCGAACCTTTACTTTTATTGTCCATATCTTTGGCACCAGACGTCCGTTTGACGAACCATCAGCGGCGCTGGTATTCTTGGACCACAACGATCCCATTTAGAAAACACAATTGGAGTTCTGGGTTTATTTATGTTATGGTCAAGTCAAATCGTACACGAATTCAACCGGGCCATGGGACTAAGAATCATATAACACATAGACCGGGCATCCGATTGACGCATCGACTTTTGCGTTGAGATGCCTATGACAAGGCGGATGTTTGAGATACATCTAGGTGGGACTTCAGGATAGTTGGAGTATCGACCTATAGCTTGTGGAGCAAACCCTCCCAGAGACGAGAAAACAGAGTATGAATACCTTGTAGCTGGATGAGACATGACGACTACTTGACTGTTTCGACTCAGAGTGACTCGACTAGCGCAGTGGGGAGTGCCTAGTTGCGGCGACAGACCCAAGGTGGAGGAGTGGCTGGTAGTTGTCACCAGACCCACGGTACTCAACAAGAGGAGTACCTCTGTTGGCTATTAGGGGGAGCACATGGTAGTTGGTGGTAGACCCACTGTGGGGAGCTCCTCTGTTTGAGCGCAGTAGACCCCCGGTGCGCGATAGGAGGAGTACCTCAGTATTCCAGGGTTAGTGGGAAGTGCGTGGCTATGGTGGTAGGCCCACTATACTCGACAGATGAGGAGTTCTCCAGCAGCTGTTGTTTCGACAATCTGAATAAATATCCTGGTTGAGCTAATTCTATTACTTTTTTGTTTACCTCATGATTGAGATGGATTACATGATAACATAGGTATATGTATGGGCATATAGCTAAGTGAGGTTATCTATTGATTTCATACCTTTCGGTCTATCCTTATTGGATTTTGTGGGACCTTGAGGGTCTTGGGGTCCCTACTGAGTATCATTATACTCAACCCTACACGAGCTATGCCTGCACCTCATTATGTTGGTTGCAGACGACCGACAACGCTGATCAAGGCTGAGTGTACCAGGACTGGATGATACTGTAGGTGAACCTCATGGTGTGATGGTAAATGGAGGATATAGAAAGATGTGGAGTGCTATGGAGGATTTCTGTACATACCCTTCAGGTAGGATCTATGGCGGGTGATCCTAGAGCTGTTTATCAGCTTTCAACTATTTTTGTCCTTTTTTAGTTGTACTTGTACTTTATAGTTCAACTTGTATTTCCAGACCCTTTACTTTACAACACTCATTTTTTATACAGTTTTACATAATGTTTTTCTTCAAGGTATACAATTTTGTGTGTATTTATATTTTATTAAGGTAATACCTTCTCAGTTTTAGGGATTTACGCCTTTTGTGCTAGTCACCAACCCCTGGCCCATGGAAGGTAGGCTTGGGGTAGTCACAACACGGCCCAAGGGGATGGGTAATGAAAATATATATATTCTTTTTAGTTTTCATACTTTTAATATATTATGAATATGGAATCATCATTCATGCGTTCATACAACCTACATTCTCCATGGATAGTGCATTTTCTTAATATCACTAATTATTTTGAATTTCTATATATATCTATAATATATATATATATATATTTTATAATTAATGATTTAAATTAATTTTATTATAAAATCAAGATATTTTTAAGAGGAACCAAAATATCAAGTTAAAACATATTGGAAAAACATGGCACATAACACTCGAAATAATGACAATAATGAATGTTTGTTAACAATGGTGTGATAAGATGTTATAAAAGAATCATATATGGTCTTATAAAAATTAATATATTTTTCTATAAAATTTAATAACCTTATTAAAACTATGATATTTTATATTAATGTGATTTATAGAAAAAGGAAGCATAATATTAGGGATATCGTCTTAATATATATTCTGTTGATACATATTTGTTGTTATGCAGAAATTCACTATATGGGGTTTATATACTACTACATTTACATTTATTATAATGATTCATTACTAATTCATGGTATTTTATGTTTCACTTTTTTTATCTCATCCAATAATATTTGAATTGAAATTCACCTAGTGGAAAATTTTGTCATTCGATCTCAATTACATTAGTGATTGTTAATTTTCACTTGAAATAATCACATTCTTCTTATTATGTTTCATTAGTATTTATATTTATTTTAATATTCCTATTATTTTTAAGACGGGTATGATTATAACCTAAACTATATACCATATTTACATATAGTTTTTACGTTGAATGTTCTGTGACTTATAGGAGAAATATTTATTTAAAAGTATCAAGTACTCAATAATGATATTTGATAAGGTAAACTGTTTATAATTTGAATTTTTTATTTATCATATGATTATTTATTTGGTAATACATTGTACGGGTAGGGGACTAGTAATTTTAAGCCACTAGATTCATTGTATGTATCTTGATATGAATTAGTTAGAAAAAGCATATGTATTTCAACCAACAAACATTAGAAATATTTAGGATAGATCATGATAATATCCATCTTCAAGAAAGATCAATATAGTAATGAAATCCAAATTTATGAGTTACATCATTGTTACTATTCAATGTTATTATCCAATTAGTAAGAAAACCCATGGTTAATATTTAAGCTCTTGCGATTATTTATATATAATTATTTCATCATATTTTGGTATTTTCATATTAATTATTCCTAATCTAGTTATTTAAATTTCCAGTGTACTTATTAAAATAAATGTCATTATATATTATTCTAATTGATTCATAATTGTTTATTCTCTAAATAAACCATAATTGTAATTTGATATCACTAATAGTTTTTTCTTTTCCACCGGATATGAAGATGAATTATTACAATGCATTTTAGTTGATATTGAGTATTTTCCATGGTTATATATATATATATATATCATTTTAAATTCAAATTATAAATTTGGTATCATGTATGTATATGGTTTCCAAAAAATCAAATATAAGGACCTGTATTTTAACATTATATAATATTGTGTTTTTGAACTAGAATTCACATTCTAGGATCTTTTTAGTTTAGGGTTATTGATAATTGAAAAAAATATTACCATTTAATTCCATACAATAAATGTAGGAAATTATACTAAGTACCATTTTTTCACAAAAGAAATCTCAGAAATAAATATTATTTCATTCATTAAAGGTCTTCAAAAATATCATCAAGGCATCATCCTTTCCATGGAACATCTTATGAAATTTTTTTAAACGTGTGGGGGTGAGCACAAAAAATATCTTTTTGGGATATAAGAGATAAGAAATTGATTGTATAATGGAAACATGAATGCTCAATTAATGATTACCATTATAAAAAATTACCATTAAATATATGAAATAAATAATTTTTCATTTTAACAAACAAAATATTTTTATCTAATTAAATGGTTAAAACCTGTATAATGAAATTAAATCCTTTTTTGGTTACGTATATTTTCATCATTATAAAACCTTTTATAATCACATTTAAGAGGTACAAACATATGTATGAAACCCAAAATAATTTTTACCCAGTATATATATTATTGGATTGGGAAAGAAAATCAGGGCCACAAAATGATATGATTTAATGCTCTTACCTATTATTATATGGTACACCCAACGGTATATTGGAATGGGAATTCAAAATGGTATTTGGGAAACCCTATGATAACATGTAATGAGATTTCCCAACACTATATTGGAAACCCCATGTTAAGATGTAATGGGATTTCGTAGTTCTATATCGGCCACCCTTATGTAATTATTATGTACTATATAATGAATAAAATAATTTTATGATTAATTTTATCATAAATTATTTCAAAAAAATATTTTAAACTAATTATAGGATCGAAATACATTTTTTAAAAAAGGATTTTTAAATTTAAACATTGTGCACATCATAATTAAACTAGTTTTATTGAGAAAAAAAGAAATCATATATAATAAGAATAATATAATAAATGTTTCATGATGGAATGAAAATATACTCCTTCCATATAAGTTAGAAAATCAATATTTTTTAAATTTGTAAAATGAAACATTTAAAATATATGTATTAAAAGAATGTCCCTTGAAAATAAATAATCATTGAATTGATATTTAATAAAATTATTAAATTTTTTTATTGACAATAAATTCATTCAAAACTTGTTTAATAAAAAAATAATATAATAAAAATTCAATTCAAATATAATGTCAGCTTGAAATAATCAATGAAGTATATGTTCAACTTAACGATAAGCAACTGAGTTAAGAATTTCGTTACCTCGATTTATTTTTTTCATGTATGTTCATTATATTCATGAATAATAACAATATGTAAATTATGTTACTTATTTAGAACCTATTTAAAAATTATAATTCTTTTTATGTTGCTTATTACCAGGTTATGAAAATTACTTTATTATTTAATTTTACATTAGAATTTCTGATAATATTCGTAGAAGAGTCCAAAATTACATTGGTATGGTGTCTGTAGTAAAAGTTATAATTATTCCATTATATAAAGGCTAATACTAGTGAAATAATAATTAATTTTATAAATCAATTAAACTTTCAAATAAATCTAATAAATATGGATAATAATAATTAAATATGATACAATAATGGAGATAGTATGTCATACATACACATGAGTAATGATTCTATTTTTAAATGATTTCTATGGAAAAAGGTATTTATAATTTCATATTTCAATAATCATCTTCATATATTTAACATAAAATAATTTATATTAATATAATTATATATATCATCCATGTGATTTAGGGATGATAAATAAATCATATAGCTTCATGGAGATGATAATTGACATTTACAGAGGAACAATGTTACCATTTTTATGTGCATGGAATGGAAATAAAAAGATGTATTTTATATTTATAATTATAATTATTTCAGGAAAATCATATATAATCATTAATTAAATAACTATAAATAATTTTTAGAGAGAGTGATGGAAGAAAATATATCAGTTAGTAAGGCAATAGAATGTTGTACACAGAAACGAGTAATTCATTTACAATTTGATCAAAGTTGAGATGGATTTAGGTGATGATAACAATAATATGAAATACAAATATATTTAAGATACTTTAGTTATTATATAATAATGTCTGAAAAATATTTGAATAAAGTGGAAGAATATATAAAAAATAAACGGTTGATTAAAAATGTACCTTCTACCTCGAACCCCCTCAGTTTATTAACACATTATGACCATCTAAATAAGATAAATGCCTAAAATATGAGCTATATAATATGAGGAGGGGTTATAGAAAGGTATATTTTCAGATATTTTATGACAAAAATAGGTTATTATGTGTTTAAAAAAGATAAAAAGAGGTGTCGTTTTATAAGAGAGGGGGAACTCTTGGAATTATTCAAAATATTAAAGTAACATATATTTATTTTTATTTAGAAAATGATCCAATTTAAGATATTTGTTATTAAAGTTTACTGTAGATAATTATAATCTGATAAAACAAATTTTGGATATGTTTTGATGACATTATTAACCTTATCATTTTCGTACAACCCTTATTTAACCCTTTTGTTTTTGAAAGCAACAATATGGTTTTTTACACATTGATCATTAAGGTAGCTACAATAAAATAAAAAAAGACCCATAAATGAATGATCAATTGAATTTTGATTCATATCCAATTCTGATGGATGAATTTTGTATATTAATAAATTTTATTTCATTTAATAAAATAATATTTATTTTAAAAAATAGTTAATGTTAATTTTGACATCCTTCATTACATTGCCTTTATCAAAAAAAGAAATAAAACTAGGGGGATTCAAAAAAAAATCTATAGAATCATAAAAATATAATATTATTCTATAAAATTCGTGAATGACATTATTTATCTCTAAATTATAATTATTTTAATACTTTTAATATAATATTTTTGATATTTCGATTAATTAAATAATTAATGCATAATCATTGTGTAAACCATTAATGTTATTATTTAATTTATAAAAAATTAAAATAAATTTCTACGATTAATATAACAAAATTTTCATTTAAAATACTATTTATTCTCAAATATTTATTCAGACCATCCTAAAATTATTTTTTTTATAATTATTAATACATATGAATGACATCATTGAACCTTCTTTAAAATAAAATATTATAATGGGATTAATTTCATCTATGTTACTCCAAGAGGTCAATAAATCATCCCAATGAGTATTTATTATTGAAAATAAATCATATAATAAAAATAGGAAATTTTTTATGTTACTTTTCCAAAATAAATAAAAGAAATTAACCATAATTACAAAATTTACCCTTAACCATGGTAATAAAATTTAATAAAGTTACTACTCATATTTTCCAAATTAAAGGGTACAACAAAACAAATTTCTACTTTTGATTCAATATATGGAAATAATTTTTCAAAATTAAAAATATATAAATTAAATAATATAATTCAAAACGGATCCCATTGACATTGTGTGAAAATATGTTACAAATGTGAACTATTTTAAACGATAAAAATGTTTTTATATCAAAATTAAAAATTAGAATTTATTCCAATGACCTAAAATGGATTAACAAATATACATTTTATCTAATTATACATTAAAACAATTTAAAAATATAATTTATCATTTTTAATTATTTATCCAAAAATTCTATTGTCAATTAGATTTCAGTACTCGTTTAATATTCATGAAAACATGAAACTTATCAGGAAAATACTTAAAATTAAACAAATGTAAAATTTGATATTCTAATTTTAATTAATTTTATTTTTTTTCAAATAGAATATATTCATTTTTAGAAATACTATATTTCAAAAAAATCGCCAACCAATGGCGGAAAAACATCTCATTTAGATAAACATATCTATTATGTGTAAAATTGGATTTGTTATAGAGTATATAAAACACATAGTATGAATGTTAAATATTAGATATTATATATTATAGAATTTATTAACATAATCCAACTTTTTTTATTTTTTTATTAGCATAGAACACCATTTTTCACATTTAAGTATTTTGATAGAAAAACATTTCCTTTGATTTTAGAAATGGTTTTATTTTCATTTATAAATAATGGTTCCTGAAACTATTTATATATACATGTGTATAAAAATATTATTATCATTCATTAAATCATATTAATACCCTCAATTCAAAAAGATATTTTATGATGTTTTAATTTAATGAATAATATTGTGTTGTTAGTTTACATTTGATTTGGTGTATCATGTATGCTCTCAAATTCGTGTTTCATTATTGATATCATTGAATGTTAGAGATAAGATCTTCAGTCCATTGGTATTTGAAACATGTATCCATGCAACTATTATAATTTAAGGCACTATATCTTAATCATTTGGCTCTAGTATTTTACAGTTACACTAAATTTATCTTATAATAAATTTAATTTGGTTGATAGAATGTGTTACACGCAACAACAGTTCAAAAAAAAGTCACACATTGCATTCATAATTGGGAATTAATTTTTAAAAATGTTATAAATTGTAAATTAAAATTAATAATTATTTTAAAAATCATTATATAAAAAATATAATTCGATGATATTTTTTAATTTTTCTAAAATGTTTCATTTTATGATGAATAATGAATAATAAAGAATATATTTTTAAAAATATATATTTTTTAAATGATTTTCAATTTTATATAAAATTTCGAATATTTTAGTTAAAATAGTTATATTATTAACAAATAATCCAAATTATTTTAATAGAATAATTTTTTTGAAATTTTATGTAAACTATTTGTATGCTTTGGAGCAATTCAACATTAAAACCCATGTTTCTCATCATTTCAAAATGCTTAAATATAAATTCAATTTTTTATATATTTGAAATTAAATTTTTTAAAATTGGACTACATATTTTTATTCAAAACATTTAATTATATATTATGTTAAACCATATTATTCACCAAAATTAATAGTGAAATCAGATAAAAATAAATATCGCGGTTAAGGTTAAAACTGATTTACATGGGGGTTACATTATGATAGTAAGTGTTAATAATTACAAACCCAATTGTTAAAAAACTATTTCCATTCCAGATATCAACAAAAATTATTCTAGGTTCGATACTAGATCATTGAAAATTATTTTTTAATTAATTATATGTTGTTGAAATTGAATCATATCAAAGATATTACAAGTGTAACACACACCAATGTTATTAAAGGCCACCACCTCTCCACCATTATTAAAAACATAAAACCTCCATGGGATAGAAAAAACCTATAAAATATAATTCTTATTTTACCTCCCCACATCCTATAATCCTTATATTTTTTATAAAGTCATCCTCGGAATGAATTAGTTAAAGACAAATGATGATACCCAAAGAAAAAGAAATGTTCTTCAATGAATATTTTTATTTTCTTATTCCTCTACCTCTTTAAATTATTATTGAACCATTATGAAATAATTCACATATTATATAACATACAATGGGATGTTTTTATAAATATTTAATGACATAAACCCATCTACGCATCGATAAAATGAGTGACAACATCATAGTTCATGTGTTTCAAATTCTACCGCCTTGTGAGCCGATGTCATTCATTCTTCCATCACCACCTTCCATGGTTTGTTTTAATGGTGTATCAGATATTAAATATATTATATTTATAAAACATTTATACCTCTATATTTATTGTATAGTATATATATATATATATTGAATTTCATGATTTAGTTGATATGATAACATCACTCGTGTGTACGACAAACTACATCCTCACGAAGCATTGTGATTTTTCTTTAGCGCTTCATATGGAAGGTAATAATGAAAATTTTTATGTTTATAAATGATAAAAATATAATAATTATGATATTCTTGAAATATGTATCATTATTTACTGATAATATATATCTTTTTCTTTCATTCCATTTCATTCCTGTGCATATGATATCATCGTTATGGTATGTTTGGACTACCAAATTCACAAAGTTATGTGTGTATCTTTTCATCACGAGACAACATGGATGATTTATTTAAATATATAAAATGTTATATATTATATTATGACAATTATATAAATTTATGATATTGTATACCTTTTTTCAAAATGATCACTGAATACATGAAATGGTACTCATGTGTACATATGACCTTCCATCACCATGATGGTTGTATACTACATTTTTCAAAACCATAATTCATTATTGTTCATAAAATGGTAATTGATATATAAAAATAATTATTATGTTGCTATTATTATTCATGTGATGGTGAAACTATATAATATGTTAATGAACGTGATCATTCATGACATGACATGCCGTATGAAAATTAGGTAATTCAACATGATTCAATAAAGATCATAATTTATTTTTAATGAATGGTTGATATGCTATTACAAAAAGATCCAATACGATATTATAAATATTATTATTTTTCATGTGTATGATACTAACAATTATAAATAAAATATACTCTATTTTAATGAACATTTATAAAAAGGAAGAGTGATGTAATTTATTTCATATTAATTTAAATTCCATTAGGCTTATGTTTTATTATGAACCTACTAAATTTTACAAGGTGTATATACAATCCCCATTGACATTTAATATCTTGATTAAATTATTATTCATGTAATTTTATGCCTGAAATTGAATTATTTCATTTAATGGGATATGAAAACACAATTATATAATTGTACAAGTTATTGTGTGTGCTCCCTTTTTTTTGATTATTAACATTCAAATGAAAGAATGAAATTATTACAATATGACTTCATTTTATATTTAATTTTCACATAAAAATACATATTATTGTTTTATGGGTTTGACTATTTTAGAAACTATATTTAATATTTATAAATTTTTTTAACATGAATGTCATTTCATTAACTAGATAAATATTGATAAATCTATAACCATTACTCAATATAGATTTACAGTAAGGAACATTGTTCGTGAATTAAATCAATTATTTGATATATGGGGAATAATTTTGCATTCAAATGTATTGTTTCGGGACTAGTTAACGCAATACCTCTAATTTATCAGTAGTCTCATGGGATGAATTATTTAGCTGAATCAGACTTTTTTACCAACAAATTTTAGACAACCATAGGAATAGACCATGATAGAGAAGGTATCATGTTCTTGGGAAAAAATTAATCTTCTAATTATGAATTTAATTCATTCATAATATAGTTACTATTATTATTCAAGTGGTTTCCACATTTATATTATCTACATATATATCCATTCATTGATTATTGATTTAATTTAATGTTTATTCAACTATTCACCTTGACATTGTTGTTGTTAATTGCTAACTCATGATAGAATCCAATATAATTTACTATTATTAATCATTTGAAGCCACCATTTTTTTTCATTCTCCCAAGTATAAATATAAATTATTTGAATGGGATTCAATGTTGTTTATCATTTTCTTATGTTATGTTTTAGGTTGTACTACTGATGTAAAATTTTTATCAAATATTTATCTCGTTCTCCAAGACTACTAAACATTTTGGTTCGTCGAGATTAAACCCACTGTATCTATGATTATAAAATAAGGTAAGGCACTATCTTTGAGAAATTAGATATAGTGTAATGAACATTGGTATTAGAGTCTATTTACTAGAAAACATTGGAACTAAATTTAGGGACAACTTGATTAGGATCATAATCCTGAAACAATCATTGAGGATAAGTATAGAATAACATCAATCTTTTTGGGATGTTATAGATTATATGGTTTTTCCTATTAATATATCTTTTTTATATACTATAAGTGGTAACGATTCTTCTATATAGGTACCTAGATTTAATAAAACTATGAAAGAAATGTGAATCATGAATGATACATTAACCAGTACACAATAATGGGAGTTACTGTAATATTTTTCTGACACTCTCCATGGACATTCTTATGATAATTCATAATTTATTTGAAAGCCATTATAAAGGATATGAATATAAAGACACCCCTAAAATATCATTTTTTTATTTTGAGATTAAATATGCATAAATTATTCAATTTATGATAAGTATTTGACTACATTTCCAATCATACATTAAGTTACAAAACATTATGAGGTAATCTGTTATATTCAATTGTTTAGAAATTGAACCTAAGAGGAAGATACTTATAAATACTCATTGCCAATGGAGATATTCACAAGTTAAGAAAGCCAATAAATTTTTTACTCGAACTGGGTATCTTTGGGATATATTAGTTAATCATATTCATGTAGTGAGGAATAAATAGTCCTATGGGGATAAACCTATTCCAGGGTGAGATGGTCATATGAATGATAGATTTATTCTATATAAGCCCTCATCATTTGGGGAGACTGATAATCTTTTTGTATCTCTTAAGTCAGTTATGTTTATGCAGAAGATATTTATGGTATTTGGATTCATTGAAAAAGAATATGTTACACTATAAGTGTATTATAACAATGGTGATTCTTAAAAATGGTTGGTTTGATCTATAACAATTGGGGATGAAAAAGTAATAATTTGATGAAATAATTTTATGGAAATTCTTTTTGAAAAATATTTCCCTCTAGAGAATCAAATTAAAATAAAGATAAACTACATTAGAATAAAGAAAACGAATAAGAATGAGTCAGTGAGTATGAGGCATCAGTTAAAATATATCTAGGCATACCAAATATTATATATGAAATAATATATATAATATTGAACAATTGTTTTAAGAGATAACACTATATAGATATATGTTCTACCAAAATAAAAAAGAATTATAAAGAACATAATTAGGAATGAGAAATAACAAGAAAACGTGGTCAAATAATCACTAGGACAATAGGAGGGAATTAGTGAAGAATAATGGATGAAATAAATTTACTACCTGTGAGAACTATTGAAGAAATCACCATTAGGAATGAGTAAATAAATTGGGAATTTTTTATAAGTGTAGAGAAAGTGGTCACTAGGATAAAGAATGCAATGAAATAAGGAAATTTATAAAATTAAGTGTTTCAATTATAGGGAGATTGGGATCCATGAAAATAAATCCTCTTAGAGTCAATGGAGTCTACTATAGATGTGGAAACTGGAGGAGGCCAAAATTGTGAGATCACTATTGTTATGATGGAAGTACCTATTAATATGGTGGAAGGTAATTTAATACAAACTAAAAATTTGAGAAATTGTTTATTTGATTCTAGATCACAATAGTCTTATAAATCATACAATTTTTTAAGAAAATTATATATTTTCGTTTTAATTTATGGAAGGTGCTATTAGATAAATCTATTCATGGAGGTTTCATTATAACATGGATGTGTCTGATCGTTCCCATTATAACATAAATACGTTCTTTATTTTTTATTTATATTTTTACTTATGTTCCACTTAAAATTATATATTTCTATGGACAAAATTTTAAAATATAATGATAAATTATATTGTATATAGATTTAATTTATCATTTTTTATACATACATCTCATTCAAAATCAATAATGTGTAGAATTTATCTTCAATGCCACATCTAGATCCACCCCAAGTAGCTCTGCTGAATAAGATTCTTGGGGAAGAAAAGAAAACGTTATATAAAGGAATAATGTAATATTAATGTTGAGGATATACCAATTGTATAATAATAGATTGAATCATTTAATGTGAAATTACATAGAAATAACCAAGATAATTTATTTTATATTGTCATCAAATTAATCCCTCATTAAATAATAATAGAAAATACATTGTTTAGTATTTGGTTGATAATGGATTTATTTTCCTTATTATTTAACCATGGGAAGACCAAATTCATTATATTATAAGGAATATTGGATCTATGATGATATATATTTATCATAGGGAATTCGATTATATTATAATGAAGATCTAGTATCCTGTTTGTTTCATTTTTGAATAATTTGATAATTATTAGGGATCCAAATATTTTTTCTATTTTTTCCATTTTTTGGGTATCTTAAATTCCATGAAAAAAATTAATACATATTATATATATCTCATCAAATTTTTTTTGGACATTATGATTTTAATGTAATACAATTCATATTGAAAAATCAAACCACTGTTTTGTGGATCGTAATATATGTGTTTTCATAGAATGTTATGATGATTTTGGTATTCATTGACTATTTTTTCTTATAAAATAAAATATATGAGTACCATTATAATAAAATTATAATAATTTTTTAGACTGTTAGAAGGAAATTTTTATATGGTAAATTTTATAAGTGTGATTTCTATTATCACAATGTCTCTTTTCAAGGAAATATTGTCAACTGTCATGGAATCACAATTGATCCTATTAAGAAAAGGTGTTCATTGAATATACTACATCAACCATCATTGTCAACATTTGTAGTTTCATTGGTATGGATGAATACTATCAATTATTCATTTAGAAATTTTCTTTATTAGATAACCCTTTATACCCAATTATTCATTAATTGTTAATGTTAGTATAAAAAAATGAATTTAAATTTTTTTTTGATGATCTAAAGTGGAGATTTGTGACTGATCTGATTTTTACACCACAATCTGGATGTTATGGGTTTTTGAAATAAAGTCATTAATTTAATTAGAGAATTTTTTGTTTCCCATTTGAAAATTATATGTTTACTGGTTAGGAATAATGAAATTTAATATTCCTGAATAGTACTACTGATCCAATGATCATGAGTTGTAGGATGTAATCATTTAGTTGAAGATATGGATACATTACCAATATAACAAAATAGGAGTGATATAGAAATATCATTAAAATATTGAAATAAATATTTACTTATAAATTGATTAATATGATACAAATATGGTTTTCAAGATACTCAATGATTTTGATATCTCCATAAACTACAACATTTGTTAAGAAAATAAGTTAGTGGATGCATTGAGTTATAAGTTAAAATAATTTTTACATAAATTAGGTTTGATAGGATTTATATGTTCAATGATCTATCAATTAATGATGTGTGAATTACTATAATAGGATACACAATGATAAATTTTTAAATGTTATCAAACCCGTTTTAATTAGATATTATATAGAATTATCAATATAATTATAACAACATTCATTTGAAAAATAATTTTTTGAATAATGGTAAATTAGAAGACTTTATTTCTAAAATTGTATTCTTAATTTTTAAAAGAGGTTATTTTTTTCCATCTATGCATGATCTAGACTAAGATTTATTGGATGGATCTCATTCCTCAAATTTTTATATACACCCGAGTATCACAAATATGTTTAGTGATTTTTGATAAAATTTCATGTGGGATAACTTGAATTGTGAAATTGCTAATTATATTTCATAATATTTTTGTTTTCAATAATTGAATGTTATAAGGTAGCATAATAGAGGATTCATTAAAACTATTCCAATTAATATATATAAATGGGATTACATTACTATTCACTTTTTCATGGGACACGCTAGGTATCCTAGAATGAATGGTGCAATGAGGGATATTGTTGATCACATAACCAAATCAATAGATTCTCTCACGAAAGGGAATATTATTTCCTTATCACCTCAAATGTATTTATATTAAAGATGGTGTAAGGAAATGTGGTGTTTTTACATAGATCATGTCTAATTGTGATACCCACATTACAAAAACAAGGGAGAATCTTATGAAGGCTCTTTATATTGTGCGTTATTTGGGAACTGCCTTCCATAATTATTTTAACAGAAAATCAGATAGGTTGTCTGAAACAATTTATGAAATGATTGGGTATTTCTAAATTGACATTTAATATATGTTGGAACATTATTTTTATTTATTAATCTTTTCCCATGCTAATATTTTCCATTCAACAATTCAAGTGGTTCCTTATGAAGAATTATATTGAATAATGATTCATACACAAACATGTTGTGATGAAGTTGGTTAAAGGAAACTCATAATCTCAAAATTTGTTTAGGAGGTAAAAAATTTTTATAGGATACTCAATCTCATATAAATGTATCTTAAGGTTGAAAAAAGTGATATTCTAGTAATCAGAGAAGATATTTGGTAATACAAGTCAGAGATCATGTTTGATTGAATATATCTCTATAGATGGTTGTTATAAGGATTATTAAGAAATATAAAATTACTCTAATGTATATTATGACAATTTTAATTTTAGAACCAATTGGATTACTTTCTTATCATTTGTAAAATCTTCCAAGCCTTTAAAAATAATATCACATTTTTAATATATCATTTTATGGAAGTACATACTATAACCATCCCATGTGATCACATATGATGAAATAGAAATGTAAGATGATCTATCATACAATGAATAACCAATACATATTTAATATAAAATATATCTTGCAATGAGGAATAATATGACTTCTCTAGTAAAGTTACATTGGAAGAATCACAAAATCGATGAACCAATGTGGGATCCAAAGGATATTATAAATAACAAACACTATTAATTTTGAAGGTATAATCAATGAAATAAATATTTATAATTTTATTAATAGGTAATAATGTTTCTCCCTGATATTATACAATGTAATTTTTTAGAATGAATATATTTCCATCGATTATAGGTGATGAACCCAACATCGGGTTTAAAAAAATCACTATTCAGTCACTCTTCTTGCACATAATATAATTTTTTACACATATATATAATTTATATTAAATAATAATGATAATTTCTGAAATCAAAATATCAATATTATCTTAGGGATAATTCTTCGGAATGTTTTCAAAAGTATAACTTTTAGGAAAACATTGAAAAATAAAAAAAAACATTTGAACACATATTTTTAGGAGAATAATTTATAATATTAAAATGAATTTATAATTGTTTTTTAAAGTTAATTAATTTCAATATTATATAATTTTATAAAATTCATTCCATTAGAATAACATTCTTATTGAATTTTGATATAAAAATATTGTAAGATTTTAATCATTTTCTCATTTATCACACTTTCTCATCACATTTGGGTGAATAATTTTACAAATTATTTTCCCATTAATTGAATTGAAAATTAAAAAATGGATTCCATATATGAAATAATAATAATTTATAATTTTATATGATGGTAACAAAATTGTTGAAAAAAATTAATTGTTAATTCAATAAAAATTAAACACCATTTTTAACATAAAAAATTATTTTCTGAGGGTTCAACTAAAATGATAGATATTAAAAATTCCTAACCAACTTTTACAAAAACTAATTATGAATATTTTTGGTCCATAGAAGTTGTATATTTATTAGTGGTTTAATTTTTATTATTTTTTCATTAGATAAATGTTGGTGTAGTTGAATATTTTCATACAATTACAAGTGTGTAACACGCCCCCTTATAGAAGGGGACCAACTCACCCCCTACTTTACAAACAAAAAACTCTATGGTTCAAAAAATACCAGACAAAATGAATTCCAAAATTCCATGTCATCATTCAATAAGCCATGTCTTGGTATGAAATCCAACCATGGAAGGCTTTTGTGCAAAATTATGGATGATACCCAAACAATTGGTAATGATATTCAATGAGAATCTTTATTTTATTTCTTTATCAAACTCCTAAAAATCTTATTAAACCATGATGGTATAAAAACCTAATTGTCTTATATATAGTGGGATTTTTTTTATTATAATGTATTATAAAACAAAGACATCTAGTTCTATCAAATTGGTTATAAAACCATCATTTGGGTGTATGGCAGACAACTGCCTCTTGAACTGATGTCATTTTTCTCCTTTATCCAAATGTGATGGTTAGGTATGATTATTAATATAAATTATATATTTTAATTTTAAATCAGATTTATAAATCATTACTATCATTAATATATATATATATATATATATTTAAGTTCCATTCCGCACGTAATACGATAACATTGCTTGTGTGTATGACAAACTACCAACTCAAAACATGATTTGATTTGTAATAAACTAATGCTTCACTTGGAAGGACATAAAATAAATTTAATGATTATAAGTGATATAAATGTAATAAATATTTTATTATAGACATAATTATTATAATATAAGGACAATATATATCATTTTCATGATTTTGTGCACTACCACTTTTACAAAGTGACGTGACTCTGTTTTCCTCTCCAAAACACATGGATAATATATAAACATATATTATATATTATATATTATAATATAATCAATATATAATGGTAAAATATAAAATAAATTTTTTCTATATTGATCATTAATAAATGGAAATGTTACTCATGCGTCTATATGAGCTATCATCTCCGTGACCAAAAAACACTACATTTTCCATAAACATCATATATGATTGGTAATTAATCTATAATTGAAGTGTAAAAATGTTAATTATTTCATGATTTCTATTTTTATATGATTAAAATATATAATATGCACAAGAAGCATATCATTAATGTAAAAATGTGGTTTTTTAACAAGGTAATTTTCACCTGAATCAAAGAAAATTATTAACGAATATGAGATAAATTGGGTATACTATAAATATCGTAGGAGTGATATCAAAAGATTTTAGATTCTAAAATGGTGATGATCAGTGAATCATGATTATATCTTGATCTTGGTCACTTTTCATCTTGAATGGGATTTCAACTTTAAGATTGATTCCCTTTCATCTTCTCGTACAAAATATAATCCTGATGTATCTCTTATAAAAATGTTTAGAATATCAATTACCGAGACATTTTATGGTTCTCAAAATATGATTATATGGGTTGTCTCTAAATAATCAAATATTTTACAATCTCGATGATAATATTATTTTGTTATCGTAGATCCTGAGGTGAAGCTACATAGGGTCAATAATTGTAAATTCTTGATTGTGGGTAGAATTATTTGTGAAGGGGGGATAAACCATATTCCTTCACTAATCTTAAAAATAGAAATTCCAACTTTTGGAATAATCTTCCATGGAAATTCATTCCAATTGGAAGAGTTTACAATAACAATGTAATTCAGAATAGAGATGATTTATATGTGGAATTGATTATCGGAAATCAGAAACAACATTTTCATATTTTTAGAATCTATTAGTGCGGAAAACACATTAATATTTTAAACCAAAAATTAAAAAATTATTTAAGTTGGATTTGATTTCATCATATAAATTTGGTTTATTGGAATCTAATAAAAATCAACTGATCTTCCTTAGTGTATTGGAACTCCCATCAAAATGGATGAGCATACAATAAAATGGGGTCTTGGTTTTTATGTTATAATTGTAGTGGATATCAATCACCTCTCTAAAGGGCCATATTTCATCACTCTTCTTGATAATGTTTAAAATTGGAAGTAAATATAGAATATGTTTTCATAACTATATTATGTATTTTTTGAATAAATGGGGGGCACACTATTGAGACATGAATAGTTATTAAAGAGAATGTTAAAAATTATTACATGTCTATGTATTGGATGTATTTTAAGAGATATCATAGTCCTAAGGGTGTGGTCAGGGATAAATAGGCTGATCCTAAGACAGTGATAGAAATTATAAATGTTGATGTTTCTTTTCCAATTAACAAAATAAATAATTTATTTATGGATACAGTAGATGAAGAAAAAATTCATCATTGTGTTCCTTATTTACACATATTTTTAACACATCGAATTCGTAATGAGAATTTTCAATCTAGTGATCAGGCATTGGTCTTTTAAATTTTACAAGACATTGAAGATATATTTTATAGAATGATGTTTGATTTAGGGGAATATGTTGTCGCTCCTGAAATTGAAAATGAAATAAAAAATATGGTTGATTATATTATAATGGAGTTGTCCCATTTAGTCTCAAAGGATGATACAACATATGTAGTCAACTCCACATTGAATGATGTGATTCCCTCATAGTTTTAGGGTTCTCTTGATGCTATTTTTCATTTTAACATATATAGATAATTTTATCTAAAAGTTGTGGTTGTGGAATAAAACTAGAGTACTATGAATAAAATTACAAAAATAGATATATTGTGTTTAGAAACTCTTGATTTCATTAATATGTCTTACTCATGAAATGGGAATGCATTTCATGCTGTTGACAACAATGATGTTTCCACACTTTCAAAGGTTCTTGTCTCTACATCAAAGTTACATCATAATGAGTGAATTATGTATGTTTATTACAAACCTTAAGGATGCATCGGTGATTATACACATTTGGATTCTTAAATTCTTGAAGGCCATGATGAAATAAAAAAACATCCAGGAAATAAAGTATTCTTCTTTCACTGATGACTATATAGTAATTTAGGATTCGATTATTCCACAAACGAAGGAATCCAAGAACAAAATCGTTTAAAAAATACAAGGTAGGAAAATATGTGGAGACCAAACCCCATATCAAAATAAAAATTGGGATGTTATTTGTAATTTTCAAGTTCTATCCAACAATATAACTTCTAGTTAAATTTTCATCCAAATTCAGAATCACATGCCTATCATTATTTTGACTATTAAACCCAATATATTATTATCGGTTACTATTACTAGTATATAAAAGATAGATTTTCTCTAATATGAACTAAAAATGCATTTTCAAAAAGAAAAAAATTATGGGTTATGGTGCACTCCTCCCTGATTGGTCCTCAAAGGATTGTATCAAGTACTCAACTTGTCATTTGTTCCTATGACGTTATATGATTAAATCAATTTTCATCCTTCATTTATTCCCACAACTATTATCAGGACCATATGTATAATTGGTGAATATTTGTTCCATGTGAGACATTAGTTATGGAATATGGTCTATTATTTGTGACTTTATCTCAATCATAAATCCTGATGATTAAATAGGTGATGTCACCAATGTAATCCCATTTAGTTATTTTTGTTACTATTTTGAAGTTTTTTATTTAATTGAATTAAATCTGGTTGGTGTCTGATAATATTTGTATATGAGGCATCTCAATGGTATGGTGGAATGAAAGACTAATAGGGTGTCCGTTATTGAATTTTCATTCAATTATCTGTATTATATCTCCTACAATACTATATCTATAAACAAAACCTAATAATCAATCAATAATGGATTATATTATTGAAATATATTTTATGTCCCCCTTAAATTGAGATTTAATAGGGTTTGGTGAATCAAATAGAATTTGGGAAGCATTATCCTGATGTGTGGGCCTCTTTTGAAAATACTAATGATTTTTTTGAATTAATAAATATAAATTGCTAAATGGGATTTTAATGTGGTGGATTATGGATAGATGAATGCTTCATGATTAGAAAAAACCCACTATTTAGGAATCTATTTAACAAATTCATGATGAATCCACACATAGAAAATTTTCACGTGGCATTTCAGTAATGCTAATCAATTTGGTAAACCTGAATGATGAAATTAAAAGGGATTCATTTAGAGCCAGCTAGCTTATTGATGGGGATACAAACTATATATTTTAGTTCCCATCAATGTGTAAGAAAATTTTCCATGTCTTTATCATTTCATAAAAATGGGGATTTACTTTTAGAAAATGGCAAGGCTCTATTAGATTAGTTTGTCTCTAATTTTATGGAACTATTCAATGGATATTCCACTATTGTAGAACCTATTAATTGTATATTCCCATCATTATGTTAATAAATAAGATAACTGATGATTTTTGTAACACCCCAAGGATTTATAAATTTATTTATTATAGAGTGAATTCAAAATAATTTGTATGGGAAACTAAAAAAAATTTATTTATTGAAGATAGTTATTACATAGTCTATAGAGATAATTTTGTCGATTTTGTGAATGGAATTTCAAAAACCCGTCATACATGACGGTGATCAGTAATATTTTTAGAGTATAATTAGATCAACATAATATTTTTGTTAACATTAACATACCATTATGAATTTTATCATACCCTTATAGATATTAATGTACCATTATTTATAATAACATCACCCATGTATGTATAAAAAATTTATTCATCTAATAAATGATATAGAATCTTTTAAAAATTAATAGCTTATTTTTGGTATTTTTGTGAGTAAAAAATATTTGAATAAAATTTAAAATTAATAAAATAATAAAATTCATTTTCAAAAAAAGTTTTCCAAAAAAATATTATGTTTTTATATGATTTTACATTAATTTTTGAGACCTCAATTAATTTTTGAATGTATTATATAATAAGATATAAATTTAAAATCTTTATTTTCAAGGAAATAGTGATTTAACAATAAAAATTAAATTTCCCCTTTTTAGAAAATTAATTTTATAAAATGGAGTTCATTTTTTATTCTACACGTTTACAATGGTTAGGGTTAATTTTTTTCATTTATTCTGTACTACTCAATTTTTTTTGTAAATAGTTAAATTCGATAATTTTTTGAATATGATAAATAAATGAGTTCATGAATCATCATTTATTCATTGATGATGCAAATGGAAATTGGTAATACTAATATTCACTAATTAATATTTTTTGTAACATGTATATTGACTATTAATTATTTTGAGACCAAATACTTCAATAATGACAAAAATAATTGAAAACCCCTCCTCTCTTTGACTGTAAATCCACAACTAACTCCCTCTTCTCTTCACTTCTATAAGATTTTATGATTCTCGAATTTCTATCCAAATAGACATCCATAGTACCTCTTCACTTCCATGAGCTCTTAGACTTTCTAAAATCTGAAAACCCCATCCTTTATGGACGTTCTCCATGATGCCTTATCAAGGGTTAAACACCCTTAGTTTTTTCATTTCAATTTATTTTCAATTTATTTTATTTTCTTATCTAATCTTAACCTACACTATCCAAATGAGCATGGTAACTACAGTGTCATCTATGTACTGGAATTATGTCATTTTAATGTTGTATCCTTCTTCAAAACACCATTTATCACCCCTTTATTTTATTAATGAAATCATCGTCCTGGTGGTGCCAATTTACAAATTTCATGGATGATTAACATTATTTACATCTTTTTCAAAAAAAACATTATCTACATTATTTGTCCTTCAAGTATGGTCATGATACAAGATTACTAGCTTAAAAATACTATAATATGTGTATTATAACCAATTAAATGTTCTATAACATATATATAATAATAATAATAGTAATTAATATGACAAAAATTTTGTTAACATTAAAAATATGGACAAATTAATCAAAATGGTTATCAATAATGTTATCTCTAACAAGTAACCATAATAACATGTATCAAGGATATATTATCATTTACACTTATTTATATCCTTTAATGATATATAATTTCATTCATGGGGAATTATATCCATTCCACATGAACTCCATTACTTATAATCAATTAAACATATCACAAAATCAAAGAAACAAACACTTCAATTTGATAGAATTAAATCATATAACATATCAATGAGAACATAAATTATCATCATAACCTTAAATATAATCACAAATATTAAGATAATTTTATAAAATAGTTAGTTAATGGATTTAATTTTATTATACAAGATATTATGTTCATTTGAATAATACATTCAGGCATAAGGTAAGAATGTTTTTACCTGAACCACCGTTTTTATCCTTGTTACTCTTATTCTCTACTTACGTAAATGAAAATATTATTTATTCTTATTTAATCCTCCAAAATTCATTTTTAATGATTTATATATGAGTACCAACAAAAATCATTCTTTCTTTTATTGGGGGATACTTGTTTTAAAAGGACATTCCAATCATTCCTCTTGAAATACAAGCCTGATTCAAGAAAACAAGTAAAATTCTTATGTATGTTCATGTAAACTAGATAATATTTTTTTATCCTCCATGAATTTTATAAGATAATTAATTTTATTATGGAAAAAATCAATATTTTACTACGGGATTTATAAATAAATTTTCCCAAAAGGACTCTTCGATTCAATGTAAATGAGTATTTATTTCAAGAATTACATGGGGATTTTTTCAAATAATTTTCATTTCTTTTTGTAATAGTTTCAATTAATATGTTCAATTAAGACTAAAACATTATTATATCATATTACATATTTTATTTAATGGTTTATGATTAGATTTACTATGGATGTGATATATTGAAACCATTTACCATATTACTCAAAAGGGTCAGTGTTTGTGTTTGTTGAATTTTATTTACATTTCATATCCTAATTTCACTATGAATATAAATGTTTTTTCTAAAAATCCCCATTCATATGAGGAATGAATTGGACGTAAAATGTGAATTTTGGGGTCCTATATAAATCCGCAATGCATCAGTATGTCTCATAATGCAAAAATTATAAGGACGTGGATGAGGCCTTTCATATTTTGAGATATGGTTTTGACCGGGGCCTTAATCATTTTCAGATGTCTTGGTCATGGCATTTTTTTTATATTTTAGAATATCTGGAATTATTAATATCCCTCCTTATGAAGCTAGTTATTGATAGTTAGTATAGTTATTATTCTAGTTTAATACCCTTGATTATGTTTTATTATGTAATTATTTATTCATCTCTTATTCATGCCATATAATTTTCAAGTTCATTTATAAATGAATTAATTTTAATTATTATCCATGACTATTATTTATTTTTAAGATATCTTCCACTATATTTATTCCCCATAATCCAAATATAAGCTCACCCATTTCGAATGTTTTTTCTAGGATTTGAATAGTATATTATGAATGATATACATGTATAACCAAGGAGATATGAATGATTTCAAAGGAATTTCCATATTGTATTTCATGTTATAATGCTTTACATATATTTGTATCTAGTTTTCCAACATTACTAAACTAATTCATTCCGTCATGATAGGAAAATATTATAATCATAAAAATATAATGAAAAAAATCACTGGAACCATGAAACTAGTGTCAGGTTCTTATATTTGGCATTAGTGAAAGTTTAGTATAAAAATTGAAAAATAGATTTTGAGAATGTAGATTTGGGAAGAAGACCCTGAGATAGACATTAATGATAAGTATACAATAACAAACTATACTTATTTTTAAGTAAGATATTATATGGATTTTTCTAGAAAATAAAACCTTCTCTAAATAGTAAATTTTTTCGTGGTTCGGTAAAAAAGGTAGATAGGAGTAAAAACTCTAAAAGGAATTTCAGGCTTGACACACGGTAACCATGTATATAAAAATGGTCTTTACTGTTCACATGGTTTAAAACTCTCAGGGGATATGTTTAGGATAATTATCATTTTATTTGAAACCCATTACTAAGGATTTTAAAAGTTAAACATTCGTCAAAAAAATGATGTTGAAGATTTTTTGAATATGTATTATTGGATTTAAATATTTTTAAGTATTATGAATGATGTGACAGTACATTATGATTCATAACATAATCCAGTGTATTTCATTATTTAAAAATGGTTCATAGTTGATGGAATGGAAACCATGTAAATAAATGTATCCCATGTTGGAATTTACTTCCTATGCAAGATAATTATATTGGTATTGTATCAACTACTAGTACGGAGAAACATATAACTACATTAAGACAACTAACTATGGTTATGATCAATAAACTTACCCATATGATGAATCTAGATCCCCAACGTAGAGGAGACATGTTAGACCACTTTATGTGATAAAAACATCAATCATTCAATGGGATTACACAACAATTCATATTGGACCACTGGATACATTATTTATATCATATATTTAATGCTTTTTCATGTAACAAAAAAGAGAAGTCCTTATGGTTGTCTATCATATTTTGGGATATGCGTATCAATGGTTTTTATTAATTAAAAACATAAAGGAGGATGAATAAATAGATGAAATTGAATGGAGGATTTTTATGTATATTATTCTCAAAAATTATTTTCCTTTATAACAATGAGTGGATATAGAGGGGAAGTTCATGAGTCTTAGATAAAAATAGGTTGAAATTGTTTCAATTTTCGATGAAAACTTTAAAAGTTTATAATGGAATGTTTCATACTATATACCTATTCAAATGAGCATGATTGATTGATTAACTAATTGTTTAAAACCATTCCTCTAAAAATAACTCATATCCCAAATATTCACATCATACAAAGACATTGTATAATGTGCTATAAAGACAATGAAAAAATTCTATATTTCCCATGAAATAAATGGAAAAAAGATAATAATATGGTGGAAAAGGATAAAATGAAATAAGGGTAATATTATAAAATTCGATACTTGTGGAAGGAAACACCCTACTAACTACATAAAAGGAAAAAGGGGTGTGGTAAATGTGTGGAAAAAGGCCATTATACTAGTGATTTAATGGGGAAGAAATAAGTTATCAATGTTCAATGCTATAATTGTAGGGTGTTTGGACACCACGTTAATGATTTTCCAAAGCTTCTAAAAGAAAAGACTCATAAATTTTCAAGAGAGATTTTACAATCTTATGTGACCACAACTAGTGATGTTTATGTTCATATGGATGTGGTGGGATGTACTATAACTGTTTCCAAAATGTTTTACGGTGCTTTATTTTATTTTAGATCATCACATTCCTTTATATCTTCTTAGTTTTCATTAAAAAATTTATATTTCCAATTCCTTTTATATAGTAGTTGTTAGTCAGAACCACTAATAAACATCTCATTAAATAAAATTTTGTAAGGAATTCCACGTTATGGAATATTAATATGTTATATCTGCTGATATTTTGGTCATAACTATGGAGGACATTGAGATAATAACTATCATTGATTGGCTTAAAAAATAAAATTTGGAAATCTACTACAAGATCTATTACAAGAAGATTGAAATGTTTATTTGGGATGATATTATGGAATCCATTATCTTTATAGAAAAATATTCACCTTCTAATTCTTATCTATATCCACCTATAATAGCTCTACATAATGAAAATCATGGTGAGGGTGATAATAAAATATCTATGGGTGGGAAATTAAATAATCAAATTGATAATATAACTATTCTAAATGAATATATTTATTTTTCCTGAGGATTTACCAAGACATCCTCTAGATCACGATGTTGAGTTTTCTATTGATTAAATTCATAGTTCATGGCATAAATCAAATACTGCATATAGAATATCCATTGAGGAATTAGTATATTTTAAGAAACTACTAATGCAATTGAGTGATAAATGATTTATTCTCCTTGGTTTTTCTCTATGGGGAGCCCCTATTCTTTTCGTTATGAAGAAAGAAGAATATATGAGGTTGTCATAAATAGAAATTATGGATATAGGGACAATTACAAAGCCATTATTTAAAATAAGAATGGGTACAACCTATGATTTCACCATGGGTCAGAGGATACTCATGGTGTTACGCCCCAACCCCACCATTATCATGATTCCACACCCTATTTTTCCTTAATCAAACTCTCCTCCCTATGAGTTGGAGAACCTCCTCGCTCAATGATACCACCCATACTACCACAATCATCATCTTATGATGCCACCACTCATCCTCAGGACAATTCTTCTTTTGATGACACAACCACCAAACATTGGGACTATCCAACACCGACAATGCAACCACCCATCCATTCTGAAATCCTCTTCTTCCAATGCATCTCTACCTCTACCTCTACCTTCGGGGAACCCACTCCCTTGACTCACCAATGTATAATGATTTTCATATTATCATATATTGCATGTGCCTCTCCAAATTTCACCAGTGGGAGGTCCATGATTCACATCTTGTGATTGGAATGTGGTTGGTTACATTATATTTTTTTACTATTTCCGCAAATTTAAATTCTATTTATGTTGTTGGGGTTTCAATTAACTCTGATTTTCATGAATAGACAGCCACATACAAATGAAGCAGGGCAGTTATAATTCCTCACATTCCCATGGATTTCTACTACAATGAAGGGTTTATTTGATTTCAGATCCATAGACTCTACATTTTTTATTTTGTACGGTTTATTTATATTGATTTATTGTATTCTTAATTGTCAAATATGTCTCTGTTGGGATTTAGTTGATTTCACATATTGCATCATGTATGATTTATTTTATTTATTTGTATGATTTTCATGGGGATGTATTGTTATATAATGTTAAAATCTATAAATACAGGAATTTGGAAGTTATAGTGACTTGATTATAAGATAGTTGAATTTTCCATGGGTGGTTCTAAAAGAAACATTCATATATATATATAGTATCCAATTATTATTATTACATTGTTTAATGTAAACACATGATTCATAGTGATGGATATATGAAATATCATGATATTGTTATCTTTGTTGATTAGATGTAATGTTTGGAGGATTTACTAATGTGAATGTTGAGTTTCAATTTTTTTTATAGAATTTAATTTTCTAATATAAGTAAAATCCATTATTATTATGATGTTTCACATAGATGATGTCTGTTTTGAAGCCATGATGTGGTAGACACATAATATATTGTTTCCCCATAAGGTCTTTTTCATTTCAAATTTTTTTAAGGTTAAATTTGTAAAGGACAATTCACACAACTGTATACAACACTAAGTATTCTTACAGAAATGACACATTGGGTTATGATTTGGTAAAGATAAGTGTTTACAAAATCCTTGATTAATCAATGTATTTAAAATAATATTGATGTATCCATATTTTGTATTTAAATCCTTAAGCTTATAACCAGTTGGTTTCAATGTAGATATTTTATTACCTCAGTACTCCATATATCTGTATAGGTCCTTCAAGGATGGATCATTAATTTCTCTTAATGATTGGTAAACTGTTGAAGGGTTAGAGTTTTTACCTACATATTGGAAGTGTTTGGATGATAAATACATTATAAAATCTATAAAAAATGTGACCTGGATTGATATTTCATTCCATATCCATTTCAAAGTATTGAATAATCCATGAAATTTCGGTTGTTCATAGGATATTTGAATTATATTATGTTCATATTTTCACATATTTCAATGTCATACATATATGGGAAAAAGTCTAAAACCCATTAAGAAAATACACAATTGAGAGACCAATAGAGATGATGTTATATCATTATATACTTTTCTCCAATGTAATTGTCCAATAAGAGAGGTATTTTATTAATTATAGACTAAATTAAATGCGTGTTAAAACAATTTACCTCATGCAAACATTTATCAGAGGTCCCTGTATGAAAAGTTTGAGATTTCTAAGAAAACTTCTCCCCCAAATCCTTGGACACAATAAAATATTTTTCCATGAGAGCTCCACATGATGTAGAATCCAATAGGTTTTTATCACTGTTCATAAGTACATGATATAGTATGTGTATGAAATTTGGATCATATATGGCTGTTTGGTGGGTATGACTAGAAGTAAACTTCTAAAATCTATCCAAATACACATAATGTGCTTCACCACTTTATTTACTCATAACATAAATCTCATTTTTTACTATATTCTCCATTAATTAGATAATAACTTTTAATGAATGGATCTTTAGGTGTCATAATAGCATGTTATGTCTCCATGTTTTATATTTTTCAGACATTCCATTGTTGAGACCTCTAGATAGAACGGAAATTCCTTCAATTTTAGTTGAGCTTTTGAAATTTCTCTCATTTTTAATGTAATGCACATGGTTCCAAATTCTTCATGTTCTTGTTTGGATATTAACATACAAAAAATTATAAAATAAGAATCATTTGGAGTAGACAAAGATTTAACTAAAAGTATAGTTTATTATTTGGGAAAACAAATTAGGTCTTTTAATAGGTAAAATTTTGTGCACATAAATATCAAATTAGATTATTTTATTGAGCTATGTTCTCTTACATATGATCAATATTTATTAAAAATATAGAATTATATGAGGAATAATTTTTTTTAGTAAAATAGTAAAAAATTATCTAGATTCTAAATGATTCTTAAATTTATAACTAAAGGTAGAAGATTTCTCTCTACCTATAGATCAAAACGAAAGTCTTAATATTATTTATATTTGATCATGTGACAAAAATATTTAAACATGAAAAAATTAATAAAAACAATGAAGGGAGGGTGATAGATGGTTCATGGGGATGTGGGGTGAGGGGGTTTTAGTTGGGGTGACAGGTGTTGGGGGAAGGGATGTGTAGAAGGGGTTGTGGGTACAAGGGAATGTTGGGGTGGGGTTGCAGTGGGGGCATGAGATGCTGTTAATGGTATGTAGGTGCGTGGGGAAGTGGCGGTTAAATAATATTACTGTAAAAAATTTATATATTCTTTTAAGATATGTATTTTTGTATTTTATTAGTATATTTATTAAAAAAATCGATTTTTTATTTTGAAATACATTTTTCTTGTTTGGTATTAGATTCACAGGATTGTGTAATCTAGGGGGATAATTCATGGTTTTGGAATTTGTTTTCTTGCTTTAAGATTTATTTTAGGTAACATTATTTCATTTTTATTTTCATTGGTTCAGTTTATAATGGGTTGTCTTGATTCTAGTAGTGTTAGTTTTGTTCCATTTAATTTTGATTAGGCCAAATCTATATGGTTTAGTTTTGGACTAAAAAATTTGTTTCTTATTTTATTGAATCAATATGGTTGGATTAGATTGATTTATTGGGAGCCTTGCATATTTTATTAGTTTTATTTGAACTAGTATGTATTTATCAATTCTAGTAGAATTTTTTATATGTTCTATTTGATTTGTATTACACCACATCTTTTTTTTAGTTAAACTACATAGATTTTGGTGCATCATATTTTAGTGAAACATTTTGGATTGAATATTTTGATTATAATTTTTTATTTGTATTATTATGGATTGGATTCTAGGATGATGTTATCATTCGGGAAGTTCATTTTGGGTGTTATAATCATGTATATTTTGATGATGGTTTTTCTATTTTTTGATCAGAATTTTCTTGATTCAATGATGAAAATTGTCCTTCATGTAAAACTGGTTCTAGAGTAGTGGTGGTCAGTATCACTTGTCTAAATTTATTATAAGGTGATTCATATTAGAAAGAGTAATTTGATCAATATAAATGGGGCTAGAATAATAGTGATAGTGACTGATGACATAGATCGTATGGTGTGACAAGATTCCAACTCACACTTAGATCTTAAGATGTGACTTTTCTCCTCCAGAATCCTAAGTTGCATAGATGAACTACAAAATAAGATTAATTTTATAATATGAAATGTGGTTCTATTATGTAATTTATTTGTGCATATTTTTATTATATGTTGTGTTCATTCACACAGAACACAAAGATTGTGTTTTCTAAAATATAAAAAACAAAGAGAAGTTAGATATATAATTCAATGAAATTATATATTTTTTATTGTTTAGGATACATTGGTTTGGGGAAAATTAGATATTTTATAACAGTTCTATTTATATCATTGGGGAGGGGATAGTAGTGGGGGATGTTGGGGTGATAAAGGGGGTAGGGGATAGGGTTGGTTCAGTGGGGTGGGGGTGTAGTGGGTGTGGAAAATAGCAGTGAGTGAGGGGAAGTGGGGGTGAAGGAGGGGTATAGGGAGAGGGTGGGTTCCATGGTTTTTGGTGGGTGGGTGAAGGAGGGGTGAAATTTCATTATTTTGTGCTATGTCACCAAATGTTTTTTTCAATAATATTCTTTATGAATAATCGAATAAAATCGTGTCAGGTATCTTTAGAGTGAATATCTGCCACAACCCTAGTTGTAAGGGGTGAAAATGAAATTCTAGAACTGCCATTTTGAATAATAATATTGATCAAGGAAAATCCTAAAAACTTGTACCATATTATGTAACTAAAAGGCATCCCCCTTCAATTGTCCATAAATGAAAAAAACAGACCCCACCTTAGTAGGGATTTTCAATAATAAATTTATCATTTCAATTTGTCTATATCCTATCACAAATTAATTCCTACTAAATACTATTCCATTAATCTATTCTTTTTGTAGTTCTAGTACTTTAGTTTCAACCCAGGAATATAATGATTTTAACACTATAGAGTTCCAAACTGGTTAATGATTTTATTTTTTATTCGTACGCTTCATAAAACAACACCCATGATAAATTCTATCCAATATTGCTCAAAATAAGGCAGCCACATTTCATTAAAATTGATATTTTTCTTCTGGAAATAGAAACAATAGGGCATGATTTCATTCAACTAATACATGCATTGAAGATTATATTAGGGAAAATTTCAGACCGGATTATTTCGACTCAATTTCTCTTATTACCTTCCTGAAATTTCTCTCTTTTATATCCTATTAATGTATTTATCATTTCTCTTTGAACTAGAAACTTTATATTTTAACATCCATGTGTTAACAAATCTTATCTCATATATTTACTACCTACCTTATAGTTGGAAATAAACACCCAAACAATTTTATTGAGTATAAAATTTTAATTTGTAGTATCCTCTCCAAAATATATCATGTAAATATTATGAAATACGGGAGGGGGAGCAGTTGGTGCTATAAGGGAGGGAGAGGGGATGGGGAAAATGGGTATGGAGAGTGATGTGGGGGTGCAGGTTGTGGGGTTTTGGGGTAGTAGGTGTGCTGGTGGGGGGTATTAAGAGGCAATAGTGGTACTGGGTGGGGGCAGGGGTATTAGGCATTAGGGGAGAAGGTGGGGGTGTCTATGGGTAGTGGTGGGGTACATGGTTCTATGGTTATGATGAGTGGGTGGGGTAGTGAAGGGGGAAGGGGGAAGTGGGAAGTGTGTTTGTAGGGGGTAGGTGGTGTTGGGTGTGTGATGGGGGTTGGTACAGGGGGTGTCCAGGGTGCATTATGCAAGGGGCAGGGGTGGAGGGAGTGTGTGTATGGTGGTGGTGGTGTGTCTTGGAGGGGTTGTAAATGGGTTGTTATTAGGTGTTATGTGTCTGTTTGCATGGGCTGTGAAAGGTATAGCGGTAAGGACTGTGTGTATGGGTGGAGGGATTGTGTATATGGGGTGTGCAAGGTGTTGGGAGTGTGGGGGTTGAGGGAGTTTGTGTAGGTTTAGGGGTGTGTAGTGGATGGTGGGAGGGGGTTTGAATAAGTTTTTCTACTATGTTCCAGGGGTCTATTCATGTTGTGTGTATGGGGTGTGTAGGGTACATGGGCAGGGGGTGTGTGGGTGAGTGTACAAGTGGGTGGATAGAGTGTCTGTAGGGGGAAGTTTGTAGTGTAGATAGAGGGGTGTGTAGGGGTTGTGCTAGGTGTGTTTGGGGTGTGTGGGGGGGGGGAATATGAGATTACCATGCCATTTTTTTGAAGAAAGTGTACCTAAAAATATAATTTGATTTCTTAGGTAATATACTATTTTTATAAGAAAGTGTTATTTTGTAATTTCATTGTTTTGGCATGTGTTTTTCTTTGATTAATGGGTTCCTTTAAAAAATTCCGCTCTATTAAGGATCATGATATTTAGAATTTGTATGTATATAGAGATCTGAATATTATTTTTTCATTTCTTTTTATAAATTTGTATATCATTAATCATGTTAAATTGACATACTATTCATATATATATATATAAGAGGTTTTTATATCTCATTTCTTTTCCCACAATTTCCTTATAGTTGGGTTATTATGTTGAGGCTGGTTCTATTCACTACCATTTAATACAGTGATTTTATCATCAAATTTGGGTATGTTTTATTAAATTTTTATTATTTGGTACAATTTTAATTATGGATTTTCTGATTTTTTGGTTCCGTATAATTTTATAGTGCGTTTTGGATAATATTAAGGTGGATTCTAGTCACCGTTGAAGATTTAAAACATTTTTTGGCATATGTTGGAATATAAATATATAAGTTACCCCTTTATATATATATTCACCCATGGATGTACGAATATATGTATTAGAACTAGGTGTGCTTATATAAATGTATGGAAAATGAATACATATGAAATTATAATGGCGTATATCAAATTATAATGAAATATCTAGGGACCCTTGTGTATATTTGGTAATGAAAATATGTTTAAAGGGAATATGTTTCCATATATGTGTGTGTGCGTGTGTGTGTGTTTGTTTGTGTTTGTGTGAAGTTGTATTTGCATTGAAATAAAATAAAGGATGATTTGAGTTGTCACCGTGAAAACCAGTGTGCCTTGATGTCGATGTTGGTCCATGCTTCCTAACCATTTAATTTGTATTCTATAATTGCTTGATTGTTTAAAAAAATATTTCCATAATTTCATGATTGTTTTAACAATTGGTTTTCTATTAACAACTATATTTTTGATGGTTTAGTTAAATAATAATATAAATCTTATATTTTTATTGGCTAATAAAATGAAACTATGATCATATTTTTTAGATGATTTGAATCTACATAGACCATTTAAAACAGATGGACTAGAACCCAAGCATAAGGATTGAAATTTATTCTTACTGATCTTTGTGATAAATGATACATGTATCTCAACATATATAATGTTAAGGTAATTTCATCCTCTTTTATTATATTATAATGAAAATATGTGTCATGAAACACCAATTTTTAAAAATCCACTACCCGAGGTGAAATCCAATCCAAAATTAACATAACAAGTACCTTCTATTAGAGTTTTAGGTACATTACATGAATCTTCATGATTGTATGGGATTCAAATTGATTGAATGTATCATCTAATGGAATAAAAAACACAACATTCTATGTATTTGGAATAAACATGAATCTCCCTTCATGCGGTCTGTAGAAAATTTTAGCCAACTCAATAGTATGAAATGAAATTTTATTCACTTTAGAGATGAAAGTATTATCATTTTGAGAAACCATAAAGTGGCCATTCATATAAAAATCAGAAAATGACATGATTGTAGGTACTCCTCTTAGTGACATAATGAAAATTGATGGAAATTATCCTTGGAGACTCATAATTCCAAGATTCATGATGCTCTTCTTGGTAGCCTAAAATTAATTTGGTCAATGTATAATTTTTGGAAGTCCAAAATGAATTAAGAAGAGATATTCCACATGGAATGATAAATTAAATAATCTAAGACACTTCTTTTGGAAACCCTATAATCATGGATTGAAAATATCCACCAAGAAAATTGTCATTGGGTATTTGGTAATTTTTTCCTAAACTTATTATTCAATATAATGGAACATTCAATAAGTACTTAAATAAAACAATGTGGTCTATAATATGTGACCAAATTACTCTATAGAAATGAAATATGGCCATCACATAGATGACATTAAATGAGTTGAATTTTAAGGTGATTCACACTAAATGTTTATGAAAAATTGGAATCTATATGTTCAATAATATTTCTCATAAATCAAGGGTTGTAGAGCCTTAAAAAATTGTTTCCCAGTCCAATGATGTGGTGTTGAGAACCTCCCAGTATGATTATACTATTAATTTCATAAATTTGGGGAGAAAATGTTTCTCCAGTAATGAGATCAATATTGAAACCTAAAAAACTCTCATTTGGAAATTTATTTTCATATTATCATATTGAACAAGAAGTAGATTCAAAACTAACATATTTATAAAAATTTATTGACTTTTATGGTGCAAGTATTATTTATGAAACACCATGTAGTTAATTCCTAGAATTTTTCCCAAGAACCCAACTTAAATCATAACCTCCTATGCCACAACTCCCATTAACTTACTTTGAACACATAGTCTCTCAGACCATGTCATGTATCCTTTGACATCATCTTATGTGAAACCATGCCTATCCAACTACCATTCCATTATATGAACATATTAATTTCCTTCACATATCCACAAATGAAAAGACCCATACCTAGGTTTTTTTAGTAGTCAATATTGGTTACTATTAATGGAAGCATGTCTAAGATCATTTTTTTCCTATCAATAGACCCCACGACTAACCATTTTCAATAGTAACAAGACAATGTGCTTATCCAAGAGATACATAACACATAGTTCTCTAGTTTATATGACTTAATATTATACAATTTTATTCAATTTTTAACTAAATAATAACCAATGGGAATGTTTTACATAATTTCCTACCATAGAACAATGGTTATTTTGGTCTGAAACCCATCTTGGAATCATTCTCATCGATAATGGGATAATATAGGGGAGAAAATATGAACCTAAAATACATTAATTAAAATTCTATTCAAAGAAATCCTATATAAATCAATTTATATTCACATCAATGAACACTTTATTTGGAAGAATTTATTGGATATTGATCACCACAAAACCTCATTGCATGGGCTCCAAACCACGTGTGAATAAGCCAATTGGGAACCAATCATCATAGTGACACTTATATTAATTCCTAATCATGGATTCCCATTCACACATGTGACCCACCAAAGTAATAAACTAGTTAGGCATCAATCATTTGGGTGGAAACCAAATGAACATCAGTTCAACTATGTCACATATCCGAGTTCTCATTTACCATTGTCACCACATTGAGTTGTGATCTGAAATTGGGGTGAAATTCAATGTGTAAATGTCTATATGAATATTAATAGGGTTGTCGAAGGATTACCTACATATATGATGATATATAAGACTGTTTTGGATCCACTAATTTAGTAACTTGTTTTTTTAGGTTTATACAGCAGTTGTGGGAGGAATTGAAAAAGTTGTGTACAAATTCCATTACGTAAAAAGTTGCAGGAAACTGCATGTTTGTTGGATGTAGTAAATTTTAGGTTTTTGGGCTGTAGGAACAACATGGAGGAGGGGAAGGGGGTGTGCTGGGGGGTAGGGTTAGGGGGATGGGTGAATGGGGGTGTGTAGTGAGGAAGGAATTTGGGGTGCAAGGGGCCGAGAAAATAGTGAAAAGGGTGAGGGTGTGGGGAAGGGGGTGTAGGGGAGAAGGGTTTGGAATGAGAGGGGGGTTCCCAGGATGGAGGAGGGTGTTTAGGAGGGAGGTGGTTGTACATGAGGGGGTGTTTAGGGGGTTGTCCAGGAGGGGGTGTATAGGATGAGGGGGGTCTCCATGGGTGGGGGTGTCCATGGGTATCCATGAGGGTAGTGTCAAGGAGGTAGGGGTGTCTTGGATATAGGGTCTTATCACTGATCACCCATAAGGACATTCCCATATCAATGATGTAGGGTATTATCACTCCCCATCCATATGGACACTCCAACTTTTCTCTCTTTTAATCACAATTAACATATGTATAACACTTTGGAACACATTCCATGGCTAGGGTTCATAATATCAACACTGAATTTAGTATGTGTTGGTGCTCATTGATATTTAATATACTCATTCACACATGACATGTGAAATCTTCCCTGAAAATAGTTTCACATTCCACAATGATATCATATGTGTCTTCCTTTTGGGGGAAGGGGGTGTGCAGGGGGTGGGGTTTTACAGGGGTGTCTGTCCGGGGAGGGGGTGGTGTCTGTCTAGATGGGGGGTTCTATCCAAGAAAGTGGTGGTCTATCCAGGAAGGGGGTTTTTCCATGAAGGAGGAGGTGGGGGTAAATTTCCAAGAAGAAGCGGGTCTATAAAGGAATGAGGTGGTCTTTCTAGGGGATGAAGTCATTCCGAGGAATGGGGGTCTGTCTAGGGGGTTGGGTCTATCTTGGATGGGCTATCCAGGGCGAGTGGAGGGGAAATTGTATAGGGAAGGGGGGTTGCATGGGGAGTGGTGGTGTCTTTGTGTGTGTGTGGGGGGGGGGAATCTTTGTAGGGGATGGCTACTACATGTGGGTGGGGGGGGGGGGGCGTTCATGGTTAGTGTGGGCATGTTTGTTTATGAAATATGAATGCATATATCCATTGTTTGAAACTGTGGAAATAAACCCAATGTTTATTAATCTTCTAAAATGGTTTAAAATCATGGATATATAGATTTATCCATGGTTTGATATATGGATATATGTTATTAGGAAGGGTTTTAACCATATAAATTAGGATTTATCCACACAAATACCATCTATGGTTCATTAAACTATGGATATATTCAATAGCTATAGTTTTTGGGCTTGTAGCATTGGTTCCAAATCATGGATATAGTCAAAATTTCTAATATTATATGAATTGACTACAAGGAGATCAATTCTATTACAATAAATAACAAGTATCACATATCATGGTTTGATGATTGATTTTATCAACATCAATGAGTCCAATATTTTTTGGAGATTGACCTTCGATATGGATATCATCAATTGCATGTCGGGATTGAAGATATTACAACGTCAGCATTTTGAACCAGGAATGGGTATTATGAGTTTATAATAATTCCATTTTGGATAAAAAATACACCCACTATTTTCTTTGATATAATGAATTCAATTATCAAGGAATATCATGATGAATTTATTGTTTTATTTATTGATGATATCCTGGAATACTCAAAAAGCTAAAAAGACCCTGAGAATCAGTTGTGCATTGTTTTTACGACATTTACAAGAAATCCATTATATGGGAAGTTTTGAAAGTGTTAATTATGGATTAAAACAATATCTTTTCTGGTCCATATTGTCTCAATGGATGGTATGTTAGATTATCTAGCAACGAAAAAGAAATTTCATAAATTTATTACTACAACTAACATAACCAAGGTATATTGTGTTATTAGATTAGCATGTTATAATTGGTGTTTCATTCCAAATGTCTCCTGATTATCCAACCCATTAACCACACAAACTCGTAATGGTATTAATTTTTTATGGAAAACACGCTTTTAATAATGTATCAAAGAATTGAAGAGGTGATTATAGAATTCTCCAATATTGACTCTACCTCAGGGAATAGTGTATTTGTGATCTATAGTGATGCATCGATGAATTTACATGGATGTGTCATTATGACTAATGAAATAGTTATTTCCAATGAAACTTGGTTGTTAAAAATGCATGGAAAAAATTATCCTACTCATGATATTGAGTTGGTAGTTGTAATATTTACTCTAATGATATCATGATATTACCACTCTGTTGAATGTAGTTAGACCTATACTGTTCACAAGAACGTGAAATACAGCTTCTCCCAAAAATAACTCAACATGTGGTAAATATGGTCACTCTAAATACTCATGGAATGTGATTGTCTCATGCACTACCACCTAGGAAAATAAAATAATTTAGATGAAGCATTATGAAGAAAATAATAAAGAGGCTTAAACAAATCTTTGATTAAATATGATCATTTTTACATCGACGTCATGTGGATTGATATACGAATTTTTAATGAAGGGGAAGCATAATTTCTTTTTAAATTGGTTTCCCAAACATTTTTATTTGATATTATTAAAACTTCTTAGTTTTAGGATGGGAATATTCAAAAGAAAAATAATGGATGGAATGAAGGTAAGGCGGTTGACTAGGTGTTGGAGGATGGAATACTAAAATTTTGGAAGCTGCTATATGTTCCCTCTATACCCAATCTAACAAGGGAGTTATTGGATGATTAATATAGCACAAATTTCTCAATACAGTCTAGTAGAACTAAAATGTATAAATATTTGAAGGAAAATTTTTAGTGGAACAACATGAAGTGGGAAATTGTTGATTATGTATGAAGATGTCTAGTATGTGAACAATTTAAGGCCAAACTTCAACATCCTAGAAGTGTTATGAAACCTATACCCATTACTACAGGAATCTTGGATGACACCACAAGGGATGTTTTTATTGTGTTACCCAAACCTATATGAAATAATGATGGAATATGTGTAATTTTTTATCAAATTACAAAATCTATACATTTCATCACTATATGGGATGATTTTCAATTGAAGTTCCCTAGAGGAATCTATATAAATGAAGTTGTATGACTTTATGGATCACATATTTCCATTTTTTCATATAATGATTCATGATTTACATCTCAATTAATGAAATTTAATCAAAAAGAATTAGAAACCAAGATTTATTAGAGTACTGCTTATCACCATCAAATTGTTGGGAAATTAGAAAGGATGATCCAAAATTTTATTGGACATGATGAGATTATAATCGCATAATATTCATGATATGTGGCATTATTAACTACATTTTATGGAGTTTTCCTACAATAATAGTTTTCATTATAGTATCTAATTGGCACCATATGATGCATTTTATGGATGGAGATGTCGTACACCAGCTTGTTAGGATGATGTGGGAGGAAGGAAGATTGTGGGCCCATAGCTTATGAAGGAACAAAACTGAAGGTAAAGACTATTAAAATACATATCAAAGCATCTCAACATAGTCAAAAGAGATATAATGATAATCAAATGAAGGATTTCTAATTTCATGATGGAGATTATGTTTTCTTTAAAGTGACTACATGGATGTGTGTGATAAGATTTGGGAAGAAAGGTAAAATGATCCGTAGGTACATTGTACCTATTGAAATAATAGATAAAATTGGAGATGTGTATAATAGGTTGGAAATGACTCCTAGCCTTTATAAGGTAATAAATGGGTTCCATGTCTCATTTTTGAGAATTTATATGCATGACATAACTCATGTACTCACATATAAATGTGTCGAATTGGAACATGATATATCGTACTGTAAAGAGCCTTTCCGAATTCTGTATACTAAAGATTAGTAGTTGAAGAATCAGACATAATAGATGGTAAAGGTATTTTTGAATAGTCAGAAAATTGAAATTGCAATGTGGGAGTATCATTCTAGTAATTTCATGGACAAATATTGTTAAGGGGGAAGATTGTAACACCCCAACGATTTATAAATAGAGTTATTAAAGAATTCATTTGACATTGGGTTAATGCAATGAAAACCCCTAGATATTTGTAAGATATAGTTATAACCTAGTCAATAGACATAATTTTTCATCTTCTAGGATTTTAATTTCTAAAAACTAATATACACAGTTGCGATCAATAAAAAATTTCGAGTCTGATAGAAACCATAAACATTTTTGGAAACTAGTAACTTACCATTATGAATATAAACATACCCTTATGAATAAAAATTTAACCTTGAGAATATTATCCTCATCCATGAATCAGTAAAAAAAATTTAGTAACCTTATAAATGAAATAGAATATTTTAATAATTAATAATTATGTGTCGATATTTTTTTGAGTATTAAATATTTATTTACAATATCAAATTAATAAATTAATGATGTTAATTTTCTTAAAATGTATTCCTATTTAATTTTTTTTGTCCTGATATTTTAGTATAATTTTATGAGTCTATATTTAATTTTTGAAATTATTATAGAATGAGTATTAATTTAAAAATCTACATTTTTCATATAAATAGTGAATTTATTAAAGAAATAAATTTAACTTATTTTGAAAATTATTATTATAAAATAGATTACATTTTTTAATGTTAATCATTAAATTTTTTTATTCTTAGATTTACCTATTTTTTCAGAAATAGGAGATTTTTTTATTGTGAAATTCTATAATTTATGAAACCAGCTAAATAAATGAATATCTGCCTTATTATTTAGTCATAGATCATATAAATTTCCATCAATTCAAACTCACATTAACTTATTACTATTTTGAGACACAATAGTAAATACTATTCATAGTCTTGATCCAAAATAATAAAATAATTATTAAAATAATGGAAAACCCCCCATCTCCTCCACTATAAAAACCACCCCCCATTCCCTATTATCTTCAGTAATCTATGCCATGATGATTTTATAAGTTATGCCACAATAAAATTACCTAGTACCACCCAAAATCCATGATCTCGTTTTCATTCCAGAAGACAAAAACCCCTTTCCTTAGGGAGGTTCTCAAGGAGTACAATTCAAGATGTAAACTTTCTTCCTTATTCTTTTCATTTCATTTTCAATTTAAATTATCTTCTAATATTATACTCACCTAATATCTCCAAATGATCATTTTATCCTCAGTATCATCAATATAATGAAATGATATCTTGTTACTGGAATATAATTTTTCAAAATATTGGACATCCCAGTTTTATTTTATAAATTAAATCATCATCCAGGAGGAGCATATTTACAACCTTCAAGGAAGACTACCCTTTTTTCCTCAAATTATCCTTCATGGATTATGATTAAACAATTTGATGATTGATCAAAATTATAATATTTTTATTATATTATTTTAAATTTTATTAACCAGTATAAATTCATTATATTAATTTTTATGGAAAACTATTATGTAACAATCAAAATATCGCAAAAATAATCTAAATGGATATTTATAATGTTATATAAAAAAACATCCTCATACCATGTATCATGATGACATATAAAACCATATAAACTTAAGTATTTTAATTAATAAAATATATTTTAAATTCAGTAGAATTATATATATTCCACATGAACTCCATTATTTATAATCAAGTGAATTGGTCATCAAATCAAGAAAATGAACATTCGAAATGACATCATTCAATCCTATAACATATAAATAATGACATTAATGAATTTATTAAAACCATAATGAATAAAAAATTATATAGATAAGGTTATGAATTCATTAATTAATGTACTTAATTTTATTATCCAGAAAATTATGATAATGTGCAGAATACATTCAGTCATAAGGTATGCATTTTTAACCTGAACCTCTTTTTACATTCATGTTAATATTTTTCAATACATACCTCAATGGGACTATAATTTGTCATTATTTACTCCTAAAAAATCCATGTGACTAACTATATATGTGTACCAAAAACAATCCTTTTTTCGTTATTGTGTATTTAAATGTTTTAAAAGGACCTTCTAATGATTCTTCATGAAATACATGCCATTTACAGTGGAACTTCTAGATTTCGCACCTATGATCAAGTACACTATATAATATGTTATTATACACTAATATATTTAGAAAATAAATAATATTATTATGGAAAATTTATATTATTTCACTTCTCTTTTTATACCAAAATTTATCCAAAAAAACTCTTCTTTTCAAAATAAAAGAGTATTTTTTTCATTATTTACTCGATGATTTTATATGAGTATTTTCATTTGTTTGAACACTATTTTTAATTCTTATGTATAATTAGTACTTATATTTTATGATATCATCTACCAAATTTTATTTAATGGTATATAATTATATTGAATATGGTTGGGCTACCTTGAAATCATTCACCATATTACTTTCGAAAGGTTAGTGTTTATGTTTGGGGAATATTATTGAATTTCATATGATTGTTTCAATTTAAATGTTTATGTTCTTTATGTTTAGGCCCATTCCAATTATGAAATTAATAGACATAGAAAGTTACAAGTGGGTCTTGTTATATCCCTTCGATACATTATTAGGTCTCATTAAACAAAACAGATATGGACCTATGTGAGGCTATTCCCATTTTCAGATATGGTTCAGTACGAGGCCATAATCATTTTTAGATGTTGTGGCTGAGGCCATGATGGTATATTTCATAATGTCTTATATTATGTATTTCCCTCTTTTTAAAGCCTTTAATTGAATGTTCTGGTCGTTTTTCAACTTGTAGGATACCCTTGATTATGTTTTATTATGGAATTATTTATTCCACTCTTATTCCTACCATATTATGTTCATGTTCATTTTTAAATACATGTAATGTTGGTTATTAACCATGCCTAATGTTTATATTTACAATATCATCAAATGTATTATTAACTTTACTGAGCATCTTATCTAACTCTTTACTTATGTTTTATTATTCTACAATGTGATGAGTATATTATGTTGACATGTAGGGATATTCTAATGGATATTGATGTTTTAAAAAGAATTTTTCTATTGTATCTCTAGTTGTATGGTTGAATAATGTATGCATTTAGTTCCCCTAAAAAACTAAACTAATTTGTTCCTATAGGATACATATTTATTATAATAATTCCGTGTAATAAAATAAGGATCCATAACAAGGAAACTGGGGTCTAGTCCTTTCAACATTCCTCTATCCCATTTGACCTAGAGATAATGAATGATGTCTTTAGTAATTATTTTTATATCTCTCTTAGCCTATGTGGTATTAGAAAATTTTGATTTCAAATATATTGGGATCTTAATAAAGATGATATTTTCATGATTTAATACATTTTTTATGGTGTTATATGTTCTGTAATTCCAAATGTAGAGAATTCCAATGATATTCACTATTTCTCACCTATTTGATTAGTTTTTACTATTTATAAAACCCTAAGGTATGGCCTTTCTAAAATGTTGGATTCCACATTAGGTAAATTTTTTCCTTCAATATATTTGTTTTCCTTAATGTAAGGAACATTCATGAATGTCTCATCACTTCCTTGGAGTGTGTCAGTCTTCTCAAAAAATATGTTACGATAGATAATATTCCTCTAAAGCTTCTTGTCTAAAAAGATTTTGATACAATGGACTACAAATTTATTTTCAGTATTATTGAGAGGATTCATTTTTATGGTTCTTTGATAAATTGGATTAAAATAATTTTGTGTTCTTCTCATATCTCTGTTCTTATAAGTGGATCCAATAAGGTGTGCATTACATGTTCTAGAGGATTCAGGAATGGTGATCCTCTATCAACTATTTTTTTTACTATTGCTAAAAATTATTTCAAATATTTTCATCCATCATGGATTTTAATGAGATGATTAAGTGTGTCTATTTTAGTAGTGGGATTTTTCTCCCACTTATTTTCTTTATGATGATGATGTTATCCTATTCACCCAAGGGGATAAAAGGAAAAATTATAATTTTAAAAAATCTATTTCCCACTATGTGGAGTTCTCAGGCAAACAAGTCTTCTGGAGAAATTATTTTTTACATTTTGGAAGGAACATTGGTAATTCTAGGAATGTTACAATCATATTGATGTTTGGTAATAAATAATGTATTTTTCTATTTATTTACCTTGGAGTTATTTTGTTATGGGGAAATCTAGAAGCTTTTTGTTTTTATAGAATCGTCTATTATATCAGAAGATATATTTACTATTGGAAACGAAAATCACCTTCCATGGAAGGTCATGTATGACTTGTTAAATTTATTATCAACCACAAACATATATATTATTTTATGGTTTATTAATGGACCATATATTTTTTCTAGAGTATTAATACTACTTAAAGTAATTTAATTTTGAGAGGTACCATTTTGGAAAGGTGGTAGACCATTGTGCCATGGTCTACTTATAAAAACCATTATAAGTAGGGTGGTATTAGTGCACTGTCACTTGTTTTAGCTCCTGTGTGACTGGTTGATATCCATAAAAAGAATCATTTTCACTCTTCAATTCATGTTATCTCCCTATATAAGAAACTTTCTATTATGGGTAATTGATTTCGTCCTTTACACCCAATAGATGTATTCTAGAAATATCCTTTTGCATGTAGATCAAATTCAACGTAGATAGATCATCATGGGTAAATCTAGTTCCTTCAGGTTATGGATATTTTTTTGACGGATAATAAAATAGATCTCCATGGATGTGTTCCAGGCTCATGAGTTTTTATTCTACATTATTGGATGATATTATCGGAGTTACCATTGTGTCGGATTATTCTATGTAGAGTGTTATGGAAAAATAAAGCTAGATTGACAATCTACAATTATTGTTCAATCAGTCAGAATTTGATCTATTCATCTTATTTGAATTCTCATTAATAAATGGATTCATTGATTCTATTATCTTTAATCCATTTATTTTATTTCAACTCTTGTTTATGTAGTGTAAAGTGCTCTAACTAATGGTATTACAACCAAATGTGTGTATGGTAGAAATCATACGTGGTCTAACTAGATTCCAGTAGATTTGTTGCTCTTTTATGGATGGACAAATGCATTTAATAAACTCTTATACTTTTCTGTACCTGAGTTTTTTTACTATTAATGGAGCCCTGTTTTTGATGCAGGTGCTCATATTACAATAAAAAATAAAATATTATTAGAGAATAAGTGGTCATATTTAATAAAATGATTTTATATGATATTATAAATATTAATATGGAACTTTTATATGTTAATTAATTTTATGAACCCACTTTACAATATTTTAATGATAATATATATAAAATTATTTTTGGTTTTAAATATTTAATATCAATTTTCATTTCATTGAGACTTATTTTTAATTATGTACAAATTCACTTTTATGTGGTGTATTTTCTCCCAAATTCACATTTTTATCAAGAATACAACATTAATTGTGATATTTAAATTTTGTTTTTAATTTATTTCATCTAAGGGCTTTTGTCCTCAAATATTAAAAAAAATGAAATTGTGAAATAAGACTTTATTATGTGATTTCTACCTCTATTGAAAAAAATAACAATCTCCTTATCATTTTTTCCAGGACATTAAATTTATATTAAATGTATATATTATTGTGTGAGGTATATGATTATTTCCCAAGATGAATAAAAACATTACATAGTACCTTTACAATAAATGTTATTGGATAAACTAGGTAAATATTCATAAACTTGAATTCATTAATATTTACATATATTAGTTAAGGAATATTGTTTATTAATTAAATTAATTAGTTGAAATATCAGTAATTTCTGGGAAATGTAATGCATGGGTTGGAAACCTATTAATGAAATCCCTTTGATTCATAATTAATCTTATGAGATGAATTAATTGTTCAAATCCGATGGGTTTTTAGCGAGTTAGTTTTAAATAGGCTAAAGGATATATTGTCACAATAAGGTTATCGTATTCGTTGAAATCATGATGTCTGATAATTAAATATTTCATTAAATCAAAATTTTTTATTATTATTATCCATGTGGTTTAAAAAATTTAATCATATATTGATTAATTTTATTATTTTCTTGTTGATTTAATGGCATGTGTATTATGTTATTTAACTTTACATTTTGATTATTCATTATTTATTAATGCAGTCAATTTTTTGAAGTGGAATGTTCATTAAATTATTTACCTTTATATAGTGCTTATTCATAAGTGATTCATGGTAGGATCCACAATAATTAAAACATTCTGATAATTTTTATCACCATTTTTTGGTTTTATTTCACCAGGTTATGATGATGAATTATTTGAATGATTATAAAGGATGTAAGGCTTCTGATTCATTAATTTTTTATTTTTTATTCCCTATTTAAAATTGGAATCATGTATGTATATATTTTTACAAAACTACTAAATTTATTTATTATATTGGATTTGAACAATTGTATATATAATAATGTGATAATGTAACATATTGTCTCTAGTCATTTGGGTTCAGGGAAATTAATTAATATAATATTCATTAAAAATTATGCTTTCTATTAATAATAGAAATAAGTTTTTGGGGTGTCAAAAAAAATGTGAAAACTAGATACAAACTTTTTCTATAAAAAACAATGCATAGACCCAACTAATGAAACATTAGAGCATGATACATGTTGAATATATAACGATAAACTAAAATTTGTGATTTAAGAAACTCAATAAAACAACAGTCTACACTACCATTAGATCAATAAAAACAACACAAAAAAACAAAATGTTAAATTTCCATATAAATTTCCTAGAGATTTTCTTCACATTTGAAACTATATTTCCACCCTAAAAAACATAGTATTTCATAATTTATAACTTATTAACTCATAAAACAGTGTTGAATTAACTAGAAATTAGGATATATATACACTGCACCATAAACTTCCACCATATATAGATACAAATTTAAATAATCCTTTATTATTTATTCCTTTTATATTTCATTTAAAAAACCATACCACATAACCATCTACATTTTCACCAGCTACAACACTAAAAAAATTACATATTAGAAATGTTTTTAGAGTGTTATAGGCACACCCCCCTCTAATTATCAAATTTAGAAGGGGTTCACAAGCATAAAATGTTTTTAAGCATTTTGATTTTAGTGTTTGTTTTGATTTTAGTGGAAATTATGTCAAAACCACCACTGTGTTAATAATTAGTAGAGATATATATTCATTTTTATTTTAGATTGGATATATATATATATATATTTTGGATATATATATATGAATAATTAATTATTTCTTATATAGACATAGTGGGGGTTCACAGTCTTCTCTAATTTAAATATTATAAGGGGTTTATGAACCACTACTAATCCATTGGATTCTGGAGTAGGTTTTGGACCCACTCTAATTTATTACATAAGAGGGGGTATTGAAAAACCTCTAATTAAATTAATTTTGTGTGGTCATGAACTGCTACTAATACCGTTGATTATAGAGGGTTTTAAACAGCCTATATATTTTCTGTAAAACTAAATTTCACATAAAGTCAAATTTTATAAAATATATATGTTTATGTTTGTGAATGTGTGTATTTATTAATATAATACATAAACACATTATATTAATATATTAAAATACTGTATAAAGTTATATATAATTATATATTATAAATAAATTAAATAATTAAATAATTTTATAAAAATGTATGTATAGATATATAATGTTATACATTATATAAATGTATTTATAAATATTTTTAATCAAATTTATAAACTATATATACGGTTTTATAAATACAATAAATTATTTTTATGATTTATATTATAAATATCATATATTTAATATATTTTTATTATATATTTTTCTATAAATACTTGTATAAATTTCATATACAAATTAATACAATATGGAAAAAATTTAATATACATATACATATAGATTATATAAATATATTAGAAAGATTTTATTATGAATATTTAATTATATATAAATTAATTTATATTATTCTTTTATTTTTTATATATTGTAGTATACCATATTTATTATAATGTAATTTAGAATATATCTATATATCATTTATATATATTATATACATCCGAATATATGAATGTATTTAGTTGTATATATATATATATGAAATAATATAATCTATATAATCACATATATTAATAAATAATATAAATGTATTAAATATAATATATTGATAATATAATTTATAAAATATAAAAATTTATAGTATTTATTAAACCACCATATTTTATTTCTAGTTTAATAAATAGGATTAATAAAATTGATAATTAATAATATTATTATCACACACACACACTTTTAAATATATAATAATATATAATAATAATTATATAAATATATATATACTATAATAATATTTTATAAGTACTTAAATACACAAACAAACTCAAATATAAAAGTATTTATAAGTATATATATAAAATATTATTTATATATGTAAATATAATTATTTATATATATATATAATAAACAAAAATAATAAATATATATATATATCATAGAAATAATATTATTTATTATCTAATATTAATGATTGTAAAATATTATATATATATATATATATATATATTATAGAGAAATATTTACATTATATTGTTTATATAAATACATTATATATATTATACACGCATATATTTATTTATTATTAGGAAAAAATATATTATATAAATATTTATATCTATTTAAATATTTATGAAAATAATATATATTTAAATAAAATTTCAGAAAAAAAAGTAAATATTATAATGTGAAATTAATATATCAATACTAATTTTCCAAAGTGCCAACGGCATCGACGGAATAGAGTGGTGGTCTGTTGCTCGAATCACCATTGGGTTTAAATATTAAGAGGCAAATGATTAGGGGGGGACCCAATACACATGAAGTAGGGGATTTTGAGGGGAGAGAGTGGGGTTTAGAGAATAGGTGGGAGTGGGAATAGATTGGAACATGTGGGTAGGGGTGAGGTGCAAATGTGAGGGGAACAAGAGGGTGGGGAAAACAGGTCAGGGAGGGATACGGGGAAAAAAAGTGGGTAGGGTCCCCAAAATAATAAATAAATTAAAAAATATTTAGACATGGTTTTTATAACCACCTCTAATATTTTCTATATTAGAGTTGGTTAACCCCGCTCACCTTAATTTAACCTTATATATAGTTTTTTATGAGTAAGCACCTCTAATTTATCAATATGTAGTGAATTTAGATAGGTATTTAACCCCCTCAAATCTATACGCCACTAAATTTCCCATTACATTACCACAAGTTCATCAAAACATACACTAACAACAGTATGAGAGAACATTAGCAAAAATTACTAAAAACATCATCAAGTGTGTTTATAGGGGGGTTATAACCTATTTTAATAAAAAAACGACCTTGCTATAATCAGGAAATTTATAATAGTGAAAATTTCAATAATGTTTTTTATAAGTAGTCATGATGTTATTATCCCCCATAAAATCCAACAATATATATATATATATATGTGTGTGTGTGTGTGTGTGTGGAAATTGGAATCCATCATAATGATGATATAATGAATGGTCTTGTGAGGTTAAAAAAGAACATTTTGATAAGGAAGCACTTCAAAAAATTCTAGAATTAACATTGACATCATAATTCTATGATTTTTAAAGGCATTGAAATGTTTAGGGGTGTCTAACACCCATATAATTAAAGTTAAAACTATTGATTGATTCATAATAATACAACTCATAAAATAAGTGTAGAATAAATAATTTCTAAGAAAATTAGTGTATCATTATGTAATAAATGATAAATAGACAGTATTACCTTCCCCTTTAGTACTAAAACATTTCATGTCACGTATTAGTTTACCGAAATGTTTGGTAATTCTTTGTCAATGTTTTATGTGATTTACAATCACAGATATGTATATTGTAACCCACAATTTATATTTCTATCCCGGAATCAAAATAGAAATATATAATTTGTTTTTTGGAGGTACACTTTGAAACATCATTCCCGATCATTTAATGAACTACAACTAATCCCCGTTACAAAATAATATGACCATGAAAATTAACTTCTTGAATCATACAAATGAAATGGATAACTATATATTAATTATATTCAACAATTAAAATACAATATTTACCTAAAATGATCTTTTTAATCATTTTAAGATAATGAATTATTCTGAATAAAATTGATAAACACAAACCAAATCAAATTAATGAATTCATGGAAAACTATGTTCATCAACCCCACAAATATCATCATATAAATCATGAATCTAGTTATAATAACCACCAATGAAATTTTTCCATTATGGCACCAAAAATATTAAAGGTATGTTTAAAATGTCAGTGAAATAAATCAACTTTTATGAGATTTAAATATAGCTTTTAAACATCATTGAATCTATATTATATGAACACATATATAAAAAATATTTATGCATGTCATTCTCAATGAAAAAAATTCATAACCATTGCAATCACTTATTATTATGATTATAGGGATTATTTCCCTTATATGAAATTTAATAAAAAAATCTATTTCATATCCATTCCTAACTTATCACATCACATTATATAAATTATTGAGATTTTCTACTAACCTATCTAATGAAAACCTTCTTAGTTCATTAATGAAAACTCTAAATAATCGTCCAAGAATTTTTTTTGCCACTTTATCTTAACACTAATTCACTGAATAACATCATGTAAATATATTTATGTAGAGAGAGATCCCTGAAATCCAATATTGAATTGGACATAGTCTGGAAACTAGATCAAAGGTTTTAAACCATACAATAATGTATTCCATCCCCTCATAGATCCTCTGACAGAAATTAAACCCAGTAATAAACTAAAAATGTATTTTTATAAAATTATGTAAACATTATTTTGATCATAATTATTGAAAATTCATTTGGAAAAAAGATTCCAAGAAATAAAATAATAAATAAATAAATAAATTTAGTAGAAACATTAATTAAAAATATATTTATTTTTTTATGGAAATTCAAGGAAAAATAAGTAACTTTATCCTTGGAATATATAAAAAACGTTATGAAAATGTAATTGTAATAATACAAGTATACATATAGTTCACCCCATAAACATTATCCTATTATATGGATGAATAAGCTAAATTTGTATATAAATAAATAGGGAATTTGATTCATTTCCTAACACATGGAAACTACTAACTTAGCCTCATCAACTATAGGTTTCCATATCCAATTTTTTTATTTTATTTTTAATACAATAATTTCAAAATATTAATAAACATACTATTCATAAACATAATAAAAAATGGTGTATCCCTCATATGATAGATACATATATCTCTTTTCTCATCCATTTCATGACCACATAAATCTAATACAAACCATATGAAATCCAAATATTGCATAGCATATCCATGTACCACAATTTTACCACAAACACATCATAGCCGCATAATTTCATTAGTTTCACATCATAACTACAAATAAATATCACTATATAACCACAATACATCTTGTTGAGGTAATATGATTGGAGGGAAAAGTTAAGCATACATATCACCCTCATCCTTAGTATTAAGGATATATATTGATGCCAAAACCATACATAATCAGTTTCCATATTACCATGATTGAGTGATGAGGCATAATAAATGATATTATACATGATAATATATATAATAACATAACCTCAACCTTGGTTCCACTTACCATCCCCAAAATTTAATACAAAACATCATCACTATATCACCATTAACATAATAAAAACACCAACGATATCATAAAAACAAATTAAATTGTAACTATAAATAATATGAAAGAACAAATTCCTCCAATTAAAACCATCTAATTTGATTAAATTGTATGAAAAATCCTTAACAAATTAATTTTTATAATAAATTTTGATTTTAAACCACTTATAACACACCATGAATAAAATAAAATTACCGCATATTATATTACATACCTACTAATTTATTATATTTATCAATTCATTTATTTTATATATAACATGACTCATTTTACCTAATTTAATTTAAAAATTTATTTCCATTGTTCAATTCTATTAATGTGTATCTATAACAGTAACCAAATAATTCACATCCCACCCATGTATAAAAAACTATATTGAGGCCACACTATAACACATAACACTTCCCAAATAAACTACCATACTATTACAATATAATTATAATAAAAATTTCAACATCATTATTTAGTCATGAAATACTTCGAGGAAAATAGTATGACTTTATAAACACTCCCTATCAAATAATATGATCTCACTCAACTAACACCACTTGTAGTAATTTTATGGTTTTATCATTTTTATTTCACTAACATAAATTCTATATTAATACCACATAATACATGATTGAATATAGAAAAAAGGTAAATATAATTAATATAAATCTCCAATTATCATTCAAGAAAATAAATATGTGAACAAACAAATGTAAATTTTTTTTAATAAAAATAAATTTCAAATAAAAAAATATCATCAATAATATTTTTTTCAAATACTCTCCCAAAAAAACTAAATGATGAGAATTCTATGTCAACATAATAGTCAAATAACATATAATCATAATAACTAAAACTAAGTAGAGTGTTAACTACAACAAAATGTTGATAGAATTGGGATATGATAAAATGATAACAATCCCACAATTATAATACATCAAACCGATAACATGTCATCCTCATAACAATTATCCATGTAGACTCAAAAAATGAACACTAAACTCTTTAATAACTTATAAGAATATGAAATGATATATATTGAAATGAAATTATATGTGTAGAACCTCTAACATGAAAGAATAATTCATATGATTTAATGAGATTAATAGACCACCAAGGGAATTTATAAATCACAATGAACTAATTAAAAACATCATTTGGATGAAAATAAATATAAATACCCGAAAAAACATATTTAGTGATAAGGTTATAATAAGACTACAATTTAGGAAACCAAGGCATGGAATGTTGAAACCATGTTATGTCTTATCTCAGATAATGATGATAAAAGCGTTGGATTTCATAATAATATTCCAAACTAATATCTCATTTTTTCATATATATTTTTAGTGGTCTAAAACCATTTACTAGATATGTGGGACCATTTCATGGTTATTAAATCCACCATTTCATATGAACAATTTCAATTGAATATTTATCATCAAACACACAATTCATTACCATGATATCCAAATATAGGTATTTCCCCCCACACAATGATATATATATATTTATCTAAAACTAAACCCATTGCATATCAAAGAATGTGAACATACACATCAGGGTTTTTATCTATGGTATTATTATATTTAAAACAGCCATGTTTAATATAAAATAATCTCCTCCCATAAAATTACTTATCTACCATCATAAAAAAACTAAACTAAAGAGGATTCCGATGAAACCACCATGTAATTGTAACAGTGGACATTGTGTTTTATTCTATGGATAAAAACACACCTATTCACTACAATTTAACATTCAATATAAATATTTCCACTTCTAACAACAGAAAAATTTAAAATATTTGACTAATTTAAAATTGAAGTAAAAAAAGAGTTATATTTAAAAAAATTATTTATTAAAATTAAATTATAATATAATGAAAAAAAATTTAATGAATTTTTAATTTATTTTCAGTATTTATTATTAATTAATTATATATATATATATATATAATTTTTTATATATTCTCTAATTATAATTGATACAAGAATTCATTAACAAGTAATTATATTTATAAAAAATGATATATATATATATATATTGATTTATATTATTATATATTTACTTTTAGATGTATATATATTATACTTAATGCTAGTTAGCTTAAGCATTTATACATTTGTTTAATATTGATATATAATTAGTTGTAGATAATTGGTAGAGAATCTCATATTTTTCAATCCCGATATAGATAAAAAATATTTCAAAAATTATATTCATCAGTACAAATCCAACCACATCAAAAAATTACTATCATTAAAAATACGAAGGATGTATTTCATATCAAATATCAACTTTCTTATTTAGAAATTGAAATTACATTTATATAATTAAATATAAATAAATAGTTTAAATAATCAATAAAAATTGATGAAAATAATAAATGAATACAATAAAAAGACAAATAAGCGTTGGAAGGATAAATGTGAAAAAAAATTAATAAAAAAATTTATTCATTATCATAGGTTGTAACATCCCGACCTATGTGCCATGTGATAGTACTGTAATTCGGTTCACCACATGACCTCAAGAGAACCATTATGTATGCTCGAGGCTATCAACATTCAGTGAGGGTCTAGTAAGTTAATCAAGTGGAGACTATAAACTCATTTATCATAGAAATACACTAGCAAAAATAAATAATCAATCGTAGAAGGTTATATAACCACAAAAATACTCATATGAAAATATAATTGATCATGAAAATAATACTCAATTTATATTTGAAACCTGTTATTCCAATATAAGTGTCGATTTTCTATTATGAAACTTAAAATAATGACAGTATGAATTCTAAAGATGGTTTCAAACCATGTTTGATCCCCCCATCCAAGCTCCTTCCTAAATCAGAAATCCACCCCCATGGACTTTTCCCTTATCCTCTCAATAAATTATATAATCTATTTATGTACAATTAGGAATCCCTAATATGGTGTGGGTATAACTTAGGTGGCCACCACCAACTATCATGACTTGTCCTCGGGGGCCTGTATCGTGACATACAACAATCCCTCCTACAAAAGGCCGTTGGTTGGAAACTAGCACTAAAGGCATCAACCTGATTTGGGAATGAATTTTATTGGATAGTTGTACACACATTCACTGACAAACCAAATCCACAAACATAAAAGGTGAACCCTAATTAATAAAAACTAGTGTAAAATAGAAAGTATAGAATAGAATGGGAAAATCGGGCTAGTATAATATCCTAATAAAAGAACTAGAAACAACAAGGTTCAATGGGAGCACCAAAAAAATCTATTGTAAAATACCACATCATTACTAGAGAAGTGAAGATACTGAAAGCTGATATAGTATATCTTTTCCGCCTAGTCCTACTGGACCCGACCTAGTCCTAGGCCACCTAGTCCACTATCTTAACGATCACTGGTCCCGTCTCCTTAAGCACCTCTATCGAGATGTCAAACATCTGGACCAGACACAACACGAGCGGGTGAAGCCCGTATAGGGGTGAGTAACTCAGTACTTAGTAGGGGACCCCAGGACCCTCGATGGTCTCTCCAAAATCTACATAAGAAACCACCAAAAAACAACCATGAATTAAACCATAATTCCACCACCATAATTCATAGAACAATGATTATGCATAGACAACTCTACTTTGGTTCATTCCCTTACATAATCCTTGGTCATCCAGATATACTCATTTTAGCCACAATGAAACATAAGGCTCTGACCACAAAGTCATTACCAGGATTTCCAAAGGACTCACAAAGCGTAACTCAAGGTTCAAAAGTAAATGGTATATGAGTTTTCCATCCCTGATGGCACCAATCTAAGAGATGTACTCCATCAGGTACAACTCAACCATTCTAAATAGTACGTCCCAAAGGATGTGCTCCATCAAAAACATTCTTCTAGAACTAACACTACTACCCTGCATTGGAGGTCTCACAGTCCCAGTATTGCGCCTGAGGCAAGACCAAGGTAATCCAAGTGAAGATGCCCAATCTTCAACACTACGTTCAGCTGGGGGGATCTCTTCTCTATTCTAACCACAATATCTTAGTTTCTCTAGTATGAAGTGGATCATACCTCAGTCTGTCTAGGGAGTACTATATTCTACCTAGGTATTGATTACATCAAGTATAGGGGCACACTCCTCATAACGATGTCTAGTATTCAAGGGAGCTCCAACACTATTAAAGGATTAGTTACCCATTTCTACTTAGATATGGGGGAGTACATCTCCACAAGTGAGGACTTACACCCTACCTAGTAGGGGAGTACATTCTAGTAGTTTTTTCATTGAGGGGAACCACGTCCTAGTATATCAGGGGATAATGACCCTTGGATATATGACCCACCCAATGGCATGATTGGGGAGTAATGACTCTTCTAGAATAATTTGTAAGGAGGACACACACCCTAATTCGGTAGGGGAGTAAAACTCAGTAAATATAGTACCCACTGCATGGTAATGTTTTGTAGTAACAGACTATGTCACAATATCGGTTGTGGGGGACCCACACCCTAGTATGACTCGGGGGGTACCAAATCTTCCATATCACTTTGTATGAAGGACCCACACCCCAGGATGATAGGGGAGTACCTACTCATAACAGAATGGAAATTCACCATAGCCGGTAGGGGAGAACTTGACTCCATGCAAGTTAAGAATGGTGGAAACAAACCATATTTTAATAGGGGATTACCGACTCCAATGATGTAAGAAACTACTCAGGGGAAAATGAACCTATATCCAAGACTTGGGGAGTCCCATTGCTATCGGAGTAGATGAGTATGGAATAACTGTGTCGTGAGTCTTCAAGGGAGTAGTTGTCCCAACCCTAACCCCATGAAACACACAATTTCTGCTCCTTATGCTATCAGTCATACCTAAATTGCAAAAATGTTCCTAAAGGAAGTGACTCGAAGGACCGCCATATCATAAGGGTTCCAACATGAAAAAAGTCCTGAGAATTGGATGATTGGTCTTTATGTAATTGGAATTTTAGTACAGAGGGCCTGTTAGCATTCATGTTCAATCCTACCCAATTATAAATCTTCATTCTAAAAATCTCAAGTGGATAATCTCAAAAGGACTACCTCATCCCAAGGATTCCAGCACCACAGATGGTTCTTCAGAATGACATTTGGTTTCGGAGATAAGGCCATTTAAGTGTAACTAGGTCGAAAAGGGTCTGGGTCTGGGCCGACATAGTCTGAGTCAACCTGACCCAAAAGGTTCTAGGCCAACCCGATCCATTGGGTCTGGCCAGGTACAGATGGGCCACGGGCCAGGTCCATAGGGTCTACGGGCGAGGCCCGTAGGGCTGGGCTGATCGGTCCTGCCTGCCAGGCTCACCCCATATTGTCATTGCTGTCTGGACCCCTTCTCCCTGGATACATCATAGCTTTGTCTGGAACCTACTCATGAGAGTGGGCACACTGGTCGCATCCCCCACGTTAACCCGCATGGATGATTGACTTCTCCACATGTCACAATGCTGGGGCCGTGAGACTCTAGCATCACAGCCCGTCATGGCCCCGACATCTGCCACCCTGGTATGCCTCCTCCTTCGGACAAAATCTGTGTTGGAATCCCATCTCTTCTCCTCTGGGTAGTTGGATGGCACTACCACGTGACGCCGTCGGCGCACTGGCCGTAGAGTCGTGGGCCGACAGACGAAATCTACTGGCCCTTTTTTTGAATGTTTCCGCCTCCCGCCTCCAGGGGATGCCCTCTTCACTACGATGGATCCATACCCTCCTTGAATTCAATTCCAAAGAGCCTATCACAACAAATTATCATACAGAGGGGATCAGGCCTTGTTCATGTCAGCCCGCACCCTCCACATTAGAGGGAAAAACAGGGGAGTTTTTGGGAGTGTAGTGCAATCCAAACTGAATCAATCCCAACAATGAACCCGAAAATATACCCTCCTGCATAAACTATTGACTTTCAGTTCAATCATGTTCATGGTTTGATCACCATCTGTCATTTTAAAAATAATCATTAATGGGGATGATCTTTAACAAAAAAACCCTAAATCTTATGACGAATGATAATGCGATGTTCGACCTCAAGGGATTTATGATGTCATCATCTCTTCCTATCTCTAATTATTGAATGGAATCAATGATGAAGAATTCCCCCTAGTGTTCGTTGTTCTTCACTTTGGTGGGTGTTTTTCAGATATTCTCTAGAGAATCCCCCAAAATTTTAAATCATATTTCTTCATTGTGTTGATATATAAATAGGAGCAGATCACATCGATCCCATTATGATGTGATGTCATGTTTTTTCACTGTTTTTATTTAGAAACAACGTCGTTGTTACGCATCATTAAGGAGTCAATACACTATAGGTTTAACAAGTCATTAATAAACCTCATTGATGTGAATCTACACTTCCTTATCGATTCACCACAGGGCTGTTGTCAGCCACCCAAAAGAGAGAACGAATGTAAAATTATTCCTTATAATTATTTTATTTTTTTTCATGAAAAAGTCTGAAAAATAAAATTTCCACTTTGCCCATTCCAGATTACATTAATTCATCACTAGGCCAATCCCAAAATTCAAAATTCAACCGAGTCCTCTGTTTTTTATCCAAGAAAACATTTAAAAGATAGAAAATATCATTCACACCTTTACCGAATGTAACTTAAAAAAAGATCAAAATTATATTCTAGTCTCTTTGGAAGTCAGAATAATGTACCATCTAATTTTACAGTGTTTAAAATTTCCATTGAATTCTAGGAAATTAGGTCCTCCCCACAATTAGAGTTTTCATACCTGAAAAGCCAAAACACAATCTTATGGGAGGAAAATAGCTCAGAAAGTTTTCTACTTGGCTTCCAAGAATGCTCCATGAAGATACAGTAAGATCAACCATTCTCACTTCCATGTCATGGAAGGTCAAAATCGTGCTGCAACAGGCACATGTTTCATTAGCTGCAATAAGAGGGAAAAGCACTAAGTACTACTATCCATCTGTAGTAATGGGATACATCATCTCACCAACATGATAACCTAACACAGATCTTAGAATGAACCCCCACAGTCCACATCTTCCCATAGATACACTTTTCCAAAACCCCCAACGGTATTATGCATTCTTGTACGACACTAACATGAAGAAGTAATTAAGAATGAAATAGGTCTGCCCAAGTCTGAACTCTAGGTTTTACTAGGCTTTCGACCTAGAACATCCAACAACCACACCAAAAGCTGAAATAAGAACATGACCACTCCCACAAATGGCATCTCTACTGAGTATGGATGGTTAGAAACTATCCAACACTATGAATAAATCACGTATTCTAACTCTTCCTCCATTAAATGGCTAAAGCGGTGCTCATTATAAGAGTAAAAACCATGCCGCATGGGATTCCCTTTTTTAAAAAGTAAATCCCTTAGCCACCACAAATATATATAAAATCTCTTGCGTATAATCGTCATTCTAGGAAGGAACGATAGTAGTCCATACCCAGAATGACTCCGTAAGGTATCGACGCCATGACTATGAGATCCCATCCCCAACTCTCACATCCAAGATTATGGTTACAATGTCAGCATCTGTGTTGGATAAGTGTGTCTCTTCCATTAGGAGTATCTAAGCATGAGGGTCAGTTCCACGGTCCAACAAGAACCAAAATGTCCTGAAAAGGTCTCACGGAAAAAAGGAATGTCTAGCACCTGTTTCTATATAGAGAGGTAGAAAAATAAATGGTAGAGGTCGTACCTCAATCTTCTCTGAGAGATTCCTGTTCATGAGCCATGAATGCATGAATCTTTCCTCGCCCACGTCTTCCAGCACCTTGGGGTTAGTGGGGGCCACACCTTGATGCACATCATGCCCCTCTACTTCACCATTCGACTTCCAGAACTCGATGCTCCAAGCTCTGTATCTACCATGGAGGTTCATCATCTATCTCCCTCTCAATAGTACGGTGGGTTGGGAGATCTATACAGATATTCCCCCAGCCATTACAAGCATAACACCATTTCACTTGTGGCTGATCTTCACCATGATGATGTTTTTAGGCCATAGACCCTTGTGTCTGTATCCGGACATGGGTATGCATCCTATGTCGTGATCCCGTAAACACTCATCTGCTAACTCTATTAGACACATATACTCTCTGACCTCGGTCACAGGTCACATCCACCAACTCCTCTACCAGTAAGATCTCAAAAAACTGGGATTGTTCCAATACCCCAAAATTTGTTAGAATACTAAGAGGAACCTTTGATTCAATGATTTTTAGATCAGTCCTTAATCAAATGTAATGAACATATTGTAATTATCCTAAACCATATCTGCGGGGTAGAGAGAAAGATTTCTGAATATTACTGAATACTCTACCAACCTCTTGTTGCCATGTCATAATGGAATCAGCTCCTGTATGAATATAGAGCACAATTAATCAAGATAGAAATTCACTCTGAAGATGCTCTGAAAGTCTTTCCAAGTGAGGTATTCTTGTCAAGAGTTTGGATCATCTGGCTCCCCAATATTCTGGCTGAGCCTTGAAAAGGTCTTACAGCCAAGAACAAAATCTGGTCAGGAGGTGTCCTCAATAGGCGGAATACACACATAACTACTTCAGGACAATCTTTAGGTACCTTAGGATCGGTCTCACCACAGAACTCAGGAGGTCTCTTCCTCTGAGTCTCATGTAGCACGCTTAACCTGCACACATTCTCACCCTAAGCAGTAGGTGGGAAATCCTGCTCAGTGGGTGGTGGAATCACTGGTGCACCACCTGATGGTAATTCCCTAGCATCAGTTCCCTGCACCAAAGCTTCCAATAATAGAATATCATCATCACAATACTGTTGTGGAATCCCATCTGGTCGTCATTATTGATGCCTCCTGAAATGAGTCAACAAAAACCATACATAATAGTATATCTGGAGAGATGACATAAGAAAGAAATAAAAATAACCATCATTACCATAAGATTCATAATCACTTCATTTATCCATAACCAATGGTTCCATGTTTTGAGTAGGGTAACAGGTGTCTCAAATCTTGTTGTAGGATACGTCGGCTAATGCACCAATGATGGAGTCCCTAGCCGAAAATCGGAACTCGAAACACTTAACAATGTTTCTCACAAAAAAAACAGTCACTTTTTCATTGAGGTAGAAACAACATATTTTTTATTAAAATTAGACACTACCCGACCCCTAGGGATTGTAACGTGACATACCCCATGCCCTCCTCCTAAAGTATATGGGTTGGTGACAAGCACCAAAGGCGTAAACCTGGAAGTGGGAGGAATTTTCTTGGATACTATTACACACATACACTAACAAAGAAAATCCACAAAGATTATAGGTGAACACTAATTAATCAAAAACCAATGTACAATAGAAAATAATGCAATGAGTGGTAAAACCAGGCCAATATACACAGAGAACTGATGAACAGGATATAGAAACAAAGTGAGCACATATGGCCATCACTAGAAAATCCTACTTGATCTATAGATCAGTGAATCTACTAGAAGATGAAGTAGTATGTCATGTCCTCCTAGTCCTATTGGGCCCCTCGTGGTCCTAGGCCACCATGTCCACCATCGTAATGTCTGTCGATCCTGTCTCCGTGAAAACCTCTATCGAGATGTCTAATGACTGCACCGAACACAACACTTGATGGTGAAGGCCATGAAGGGGTGAGTATTTCAATACTCCGCAGGGGACCCCGATACCAATGATTGTTTCTCAGAAATCCACAAAGGAAAACAAAACAAAACTACCACTCTCAAAACCACATATCCAAAACCACAATGTAAACAACAATAATTATACCTAGACATCTCTAATCATGTACATGGCCATACATATACCTCATTTATCTAGATATACTCATCTCATCCAAAAAGATGCATAAGGCACAGACCTCAAATCCATTTCTAGGATTTTTAAATAACGATCAAAGAAAAATTGAAATATATGGAGTACGTTCTCCATGAGTTGGACATCCCTAATGGCACCCTTCTGAGAGATATAATCCATCATTTAGAACGCCAACGTTTTTAATGGTATGTCTGAATATACGTGCTCTGTCAGGATATTTCTTCCTGAACTTCCTCTAGTGACCGACACTAGTGGTCTCGCTATCATAGAATTTCACCTGAGGAAATACCAGGGGAATCCAAGTGATGAATCCCACTACTCGACACAAAATTCAGTTGTGGGATCACTACTCTAGTCTAACCCATGATATCTCAGTTGCTCGTGTATGAACCAGCCCACAACATACTCTATTGAGGGAGATCTAACACTTACCATCGTATCAATTACATCATTTCGAGGGACCCCATCCAAACCGAGGGGGACCCTGCGTGCGAGGCACAGTATCGGATGAAGCGTACGGTTTAACGTCTTACCGGACGAAGTACAGTTTAACGTCGTGTGTTGAGGACGAAGTGGACGGTTTAACGTCTTGCCGGACGAAGTACAGTTTAACGTCGTGTGTTGAGGACGAAGATGCTTGGCAGTTTAACGTATTGCGGCGCGGACGAATGCTGAACAGTTTAACGTCTTGTAGCTCGGACGTAGTACAGTTTAACGTCATGTTGGATGAAGATGCTTGGCAGTTTAACGTCCTGCAGTGCGGACAAAGATGCTTGGCAGTTTAATGTCTTGTCGCGCGGACGAATGCTTGGGAGTTTAACATCCTGCAGCGCGGACAAAGATGGTGCCGCCGATGGGTCCGTGTCACTTCGCGCAAGCCTAGAGGGCCGCACGGGAAGACAACGCACGGTGCGGGCACCTGAGATGATGATCATCGGGCGCCACGCAGGCGGGTACCCTCAGGGGGTCAAAGGGGGCGACCCCGGTGGATTGCGCGCAAAAGAGGAGCTTGGTGCACAATACCGCGGGTCGGCATGCAATTGGGCCGGGCTGGCGCGCAATTGGGCCAGCGCTTTGCGCGCGGAAGATGGAGATTGCGCGCACCGGGCTTCGGATAGCGCGCGGGGGCAACGGCTCATTCTTTAACGAATGGCCACTTAGCAAAGGGGGGTGCGCGCAATCAGGCTGGATTGCGCGCACCCGCGGGGCAATTGCGCGCAAGAGGCTTCTTTTGCGCGCGAAATCCTTCGGGTGAGGGATTGGTCAAAGGAAAGGAGCCAAAGGGTTGCACGTGAAGGTGAAGCCCCGAGGCTTGCTTGCGCAAAAGAAAAGAGGTTTCCTGAAGGTCGACATTGCGCGCGGAGGGGGTTGGATTGCGCGAACGAGCGACCCTTCGAATTCTGGCAACCTTCAAAACGTCGGGGGTCGCCTTATATTTATAGGCAACCCCGGGCGCGGAATCCGGTTCGCGGTCGCGGAATTTCCTTCACGGGCGCGGAATCGGGGCCCTGCGCGGAAGGGAGTAGCGCGGGCCATGGGCGCGCAAAATTGCGCGCCGTCCTGGCGCATTGCGCGCATCCCGGGAGGGTTGCGCGCCGTCCTTCAACTTTGCGCGCGGGCCTCCAAAATTCCGCGCAAGGCCTCCGGGCCCTCTGAAACATGCCTCTGACTCCAAATATGACCTCGCTTTCCTCATCCGGAACTTCGTTTGAGGAGCAACGGACTTTTCCGGCGTCTACAAAAGCCCCCCCTCAGAATCTGATCGGCGAGTGGTCGCAACGATCGGGTTCCGAGGGAGACGCCGGAATGCCGAAGTCCTGGGTGGCGCGGGACTGTGGCACGCAAAAAGGGCGTCGGGCGCGAAATTCGCCCAGATGTTGGGATGCCATCAGAGAGAGGTCGGGGGCTGACGAGGGAGTCAACGCCGCTGGGGCGAGAGAAGAAGGTCGCCCAGATGTTGGGGAACCTATCCCCCGTGAGGACATCCCAGGGCCGGACCCTGTGACAGACCTGCTGGCTGCTTTCCCTGCCTACCGGCCTGCCGACCCCGAGGAGATGGACTACTCGGACGCGGAGGCGGTCGAGGAGAGCCGGATAACGCGCCGCAGGGGGTGGAAGTGCATCCAGCGCTTCCTCAAGCGAGACCCATCGGAGTGGCTGGGGTGCATGGGATCGCTTCAAACCTGGCTGCGCTTCCTGTGTGCCGCGGGAGCTGATGCTCAACGCCTCAATCTGACGGTCCGCGATTTCATGGCCGAAAAGATGCGCGAGATCCGCCGGCGTGCCGACATCGCACAATGTCGGTACGTGTCGGAGAACACGTGGGCGCTCCTCGTGGCGGAGCAGGATGTCCGGCGCCTCGAAGGGCAGGCGGCAGAGAAGGAGGCCTTCGTCGCAGCGTGTACTGAGCTTGTGGAGCAACTAACGGCCCTGCTGGTTGACACCCAGGTACAGCTGACGGAGGCGGGCCAAAAGATGGTCACACTTCAAGTCGAGCGGGAGCGTGCGCAGGCCAGGATCGGCGAGCTGCGTGCTGCGACCACCGACGAGGAGAGGGCACACAGAGAGCGAGAAGCAGCTCTGGAGGCCGCCAGCCAAAGGGTAGCGGCGTTGTAAAGATTCATTCAGCACGCTAATCCCTAGGGGCTTTGTTTTTGCCATTCCCAGAACATTTTGCTTCCGCTAATCAATACTTCGATCAATTTGTATGAACCAATATATTTATCTGCATCTTTTGGCTTAACGTGCTCAACCACAATTCATTGTCTTGCGGGAGTGTTAACCAAGCTTCAGGCATCCACAATTGGGCCTGGATTTCTAAAGAAAAGAGGGAGGTCATTCCTAGGAAAGGAGACCTCAGACATAATCAATGTATCATCCCCCCAACTTGTTCCGACACACGAGCGGGACAACGCTAGGGGCGTTAAGATTTTATCCAAACATAGGGAAATGAGAAAGGGTGAATCGCGTGTCCCGAATTCAGAAATCCACGACGGTCGGCCTTCCAGGAAATGCCCAAGACGGCAAGCGGACAATGGATCAATCGACCATACTACTGCAATAGACGGACCGAAGGTCATCATTCATATTGCAGGAGGCGGATCACATGTCATCATCAATACCGATTTTGGGGTTCCTTCAGGCACAAGGGTGGAAATCCAGATCAACAGGGCATGTGAAGCGTGGGGCGAAGTGACGATTTTTTCGGACAGAATCTAACGCTCTCAAAATTGCGCCACCGTGGGGAAAGCGTATTAGGCGGATGCACTAATCTGGCCGTAAATCACCCCAATTCTCAGACAGAACCTCTTTGACGAGGAAACTTTCGCTTCCCATCATTGCAATGGGGCATCCCAAGCTGCATCGGGGAGAATATCACAACTGCACCACTCTACCAGAAGCCAGGCCAGACGGTCGGCGATGAGGAGGGGTGAGACTTAGCGATCCCTGAGGCTGGACCCGAGTCGAGATGCCCGGGCGTTCCTACGTACTCCATCGGGCTAGAGATCAAGCCACACGTAGTTCTGAAAGTGCAGTTTTAACGTCATGCGGGACGTAGAACCCCGATTATGGGAGATCATAGTTTAAGGTCGTAGAGCTTGGACCATAGGGGCAGATCTTAGTTTAAGGTCTTAGAGCTCAGACCATAAGAACCTCAAAGTACGCCACATCGTTGTCCTATCCTCTGGATATGCGAAGATGCACTGAGGGATAGTGTCAAGAGTGTCGAGGTTTCGCCTGGCCAGAATGGGAGGTGGAAAATGTAATGTGAATCATGCGGCCATTCACTCAAGGACTGGGAGCATCGGCGTAACGATATGGGAGTACTGCCGACCGTGGCGGAAAATCAGCATCCATATCGCACTGACCGTTGATGGAATGAGGCAGCAAACGAGCATCAACCGCTCAAGCGTAGGATTCATATCGATTTGCTGCCCGAGGCCCTTGGGGGAACCAGCCCGAGTCGGTGGGAGAGCACTGAGGCATTGTGTCCAAACCGCTCACGGGGGCTCCACCCAGGGCGTAGGCGATGGGTCCGAATGAAAGGGAGCACGAAGCCTGAAAAGTGGAAGGCACCTGACCAAGCTGAACCTGACCCTCCTGGCAATAAACCAGAGTACTCTTGACACTGGTGGACCACTGCAAGGGGTCGAGGGACACGCCTTGAGGGTGACCCGAAGGCGGCGGATTCCCCAGAGAAGGGGGAATATTTAAAAGGTGGGGGGCTGGACCCGAAGTTTCAAACATCCGGGCGTTCCTACGTATCCCATAAGGATGGCAATCAAGCCACACGTAGTTCTTGAAGCGCAGCACAACACAATCGTGCACCAGCGCGGGGAGGGGTGCGGGTCTGATCCTCGCACCCAGAAGAAGCGGCATTTGATATTTCTTGTTTATCCTTAAAGATGGACGGTTTTTCTTTGTGCAGAGACATGCCTGTGATTAAAAAATCTCAGGTGTCCCCACAATAATCAAGCCATGAAAGGCATTGATAAATGGCGTGGTTATTAACCAGCGCCCAACGTGAGTGTCCTCTGAGGAGAACATCACGATGCAGTGCCGTTTCTCATCGGGCGGCCAAGACGATCACAGTTTACGGTCGTGTGGTAAGACCAGAACACGGTTTAAGGTCGTGTGGTTTGGACCATGGAGGAATCCTGGGATAGAGGCCTACGTATGTCCATCACCCGAGGGGCAGAGATGCTAGCCTCCAGCTATACTGGGCCTAGAACGCGATTGTTCGGGCAACTCCTTCCTCCTTATGGGGACGAGGGTCCAGCTACACATGGCGCTTAGGGAGGAAATCCGCATATATCCTTGGTGCTCAGATCGTGGGAGCCTCGAAAAACACCATTATCCTGGTTGGCCTGCCTAACGTGTAGAGGTGTACTGAAGGTCAGTATGAAGAGAGTGTCGAGATTCCACTACAACGCATGAAGGCGGAGTGTGATGAGAACTGCGCAACCAATGTTCAGATCCTGAAAGAGCCGACATGGCGATCAAGGATGTCACTGACCATATTCGCAACACAACATCCGATCGCGTCAGCCTAGGATGGGGCAAGCAAACGAGCATCAACCGCTCAAGCGCAGGATTCATATCGATTTGCGGCCGAGGACCCGCCGGTAAATTGACCCGGAGCGGTAGGAGAGCACTGAGGCATCGTACCCAAACCGCTAACGAGGATCCCTTTGAGTGAAGGCTCGAACAAGAGGAAGCGCGAGGGCTGAAAAGCAACACAAGACGTGTCAGGATTGAATCCGACACTACGGGTCATAGACCTGAGTACCCAAAACACGTTAATAGATCACCGGAAAGGGTCGGAGGACTCACCCTGAGAGCAACCAAAAGACGGCAGATCCCCGTGATCAACCAAGAGACGGGGCTGGACCTGAAACACAAGCGTCCAGGCGGTCCTACGTATCCCATAAGGATGGGAATCAAGCTGTACGTAGTTCTTGAGAGGCAGTTTAACTTCATGCAGGACGATGAGGGGTGTGAGGTAGTCCCACACACGGGGGGAGGCGTACGACACGGCCAGTAGACCAACGTGAATGAGGACATAATCCCCCGCTCACGCCACACGCCTCGCACAAAAAGGAGGGGAACTGGGGCCAGAGGCCCAACGTGGGATAGAGATTCCTGAGAAATGGGGATGGGCCTGAAACATGAATGTCCAGGCGGTCCTACGTATCTCATTAAGATGGGAATCAAGCCGCATGTAGTTCTTGAAGTGCAGTTTAACGTCATGCAGGACGAAAAAAGAAAGGGGGGAGCGGAAGGCATCCCCAAACGTGGGGGGCATACAGCGTGGCGAGAAAACCGACGTGAATGAGGGAATAGCCCCGCGTTCACACCATACACCGCATACCCGGAGGCAACTGGGCCAAGGGCCCGAGATGGGATGGAAATTCCCAAAGGATGGGGCTGGGCCTGAAACATGAATGTTTAGGTAGTCCTACGTATCCCATAAGGATGGGAATCAAGCCGCACGTAGTTCTTGAGGGGCAGTTTAACGTCATGCAGGACGAAGACGCTTGGCAGTTTAACGTCTTGCAGCGCGGACGTGGTACAGTTTAACGTCATGTTGGACGAATGCTGAATAGTTTAGCGTCTTGTAGCTTGGACGAAGTGCAGTTTAGCGACATGCAGGACGAATACTGAACAGTTTAACATCTTGTAGCTCGGAAGAAGTGCACTCAGGAAAAGTACTGCTTGAGGAACCTAGCGTTGGTGGGAGGAGTGACATGCTCACCATTCGTAGTTGCTAGGGAGTACGCGCCATTGGGATAGACCTTGTGGACAACAAAAGGTACCTCCCACTTGGGCTCCAACTTGGGTGGCTTCCTGCCGGGGATCATTGGCGCTCTTAGGGCCAGTACTAGGTCACCCTGCAGGAAGGAGCGGAGGCGAACCTTCTTATTGAAAGCTCGAGCCATTCTGCTTTGATGCCTCTCCAAGTTGTGCAAAGCGCGAAGCCTATTCTCATCTAGTGCTTCCAACTCGACTAGACGGGCTTCAGCAGCTCTGTCTGGCGCTTGCTGGTCGTAGACCGCAGTGCGCAAGGACGGTAACTGGATCTCGATGGGCAGGACGGCCTCAGCTCCATACACCAGGGAATAAGGGGTCATCTGGGTGGAATTGCGAGTCATCGTCCGATAAGCCTAGAGGGCGTTGGGGAGCTTGTCCGGCCAACTCTTCTTGTTCTGACCGACCATCTTTTGCAGAATGTTTGAGAGGGTTTTGTTAAACGCCTCAATCTGTCCATTCGCCTGCGCATGATAGCGAGATGTATGGTTCGAGCGAATGTTGTACTTGGCGTACGACTTCTTCAACTCGGCTGCTCGGAAATTGGATCCGTTATCCGTGAGGATAGCGTGAGGCACTCCAAATCGAAAAATGATGTTGGAGGTCACGAAGTCAGCGATAGAACAGGATTTGACCTCTCTGAGCGGAATCGCCTCTGCCCATTTGGAGAAGAAGTCTGTGGCAGTCAGAATGAACCGGCACTGGCGAGCCGTCACCGGCGGGTAAGGTCCCACAATGTCCAGCCCCCAGACTGCAAAGGGCCAAGAATACCTGGTGGTATGGAGAGGCTCCGGCGGCCGATGCACAAAGTTCGCATGAACCTGGCACGCATGGCACTTCCTGGCATACTCGATGCAGTCATGGATCATGGAGGGCCAGAAGTATCCCAACCTCCGAATCTAGTGGGACAGCTTCGGCCCAGTCTGGTGGCCACCACACGAACCAGCATGAACCTCTTGCATGACTCGTGGGATCTCAACTCCTTGAAGGCAGCGGAGGAGAACACCATCAAATCCGCGTCTATAGAGGATCTGCTCCAGGCCGGGACTGCTCTGGAGGACAAACTACGATGCGCGGCGTCGAACCCGCTCGCGCTCGGCCCGATCCGACGAGAGAATGGAATGTTGGAGGTACTCAACCAAAGGCGTCCTCCAATAAGGGGCTGGTTCGACTGCCATATCTGTGGTACTCGGGGCTCCGGGCACAGGGGCAACCGTGGTGAGATTACTTACCGACGGGCCGCGATCTCCCTCTGGGATAACGGGAGCGATGAGCCTGCGGTGCGTCATGCGGATGATCATGTTTTCCTGTTCAGGCTCTTCGAGTGACACAGCAAGGCTGGCCAAAGCATCTGCTCGACCGTTCTGCGACCGGGGAATATGGACAATTTCTGGCCGAGAAGGGAACTGGGCCATCAGAAGGAGGGTGCACTCCAGCAATGGCACAAGTTCCGGCTTCCTGACAACATAGTCGCCATTGATCTGCTTAACGACCAGCTCGGAGTCCCCTTTCACACATAGATGGGGCACATCGATCTCGAGAGCTAACTCGAGGCCAGTGATGAGGGCATGATATTCTGCCTCATTGTTGGTACAACCCTCTGACAACAGGAAAGAGTATGGCAGCACGACTTGCTCCGGGGTAATGAAGACGATACCCAAACCCACTTTGTTGAGCTTAGGATTATCGAGCCTTCTGCAGGTGGGGCTCCGGGAGGCACCGTCAAAGTGCATCTGCCAGCATGGATCGACACGATCGACCGAGAGGATGGCCTCATCAGGAAAGCCTAGATCCACCGGCTGATCCGCGGAGGTCGGGTGAGCAGCCAGGAAGTCCGCCAATGCTTGCCCTTTGATGGCCTTCTGAGACACATACCTGATGTCGAACTGCTAGAGATTCGCATCCCACTGCACTAGACGACCAGTCAACATAGGCCGGATCAGGATATATTTCAATGGGTCTACCCGAGAAACCAACTGTACCTCATGGTGCTCCAAGTAGTGCCGTAATTTCTGTACGGCAAATACGAGCGCCATGCATCTCTTCTCGATGGGGGAATACCTAACTTCTGCATCGAGGAGCATGCGACTGAGGTAATAGAGGCTATTCTCTGTTCCCTCATTGTTCTTATGGGCGAGAAGGGCACCAAGGGACCGTTCCAGGGCAGTCACATAAAGGACCAGCGGCTTCCCGGATACAGGCGGCATCAGAACCGTAGGTTGAAGCAAGTACTGCTTGATTTCCATGAAAGCAGTCAGACACTCTTTATCCCATACATAGGTGGCACCTTTCATCATGAGCCGAGAAAAGGGCTTACACTTGCCGGCCAGATTCGCGGGGAATCAGCGTATATAGGCTAAGTGGCCTTGGAACCCTTGCAGTTCTCGGATGTTACCTGGGGGAGGAATATGGCTAATCACCCTGATCTTCTCTGGGTCGATCTCAATACCCCGGTATCTTACCACAAATCCAAGGAACTTTCCGGAGGTGACCCCGAAGGAACACTTCAACGGGTTCATCTTCAGGCAGCGAGACCGGAGGAAGCCAAACACTTTCTCAAGATCTTTGAGATGGTCCTGACGCTGGCGCGATTTGACCACCAAGTCGTCAACGTAGCATTCCACCAGTGTGCCGAGGATTGGCTTGAATATGCGGTGCATCGCCCGTTGATAGGTGGCACCTGCATTCTTCAGGCCGAAGGGCATGACCTGGTAACAAAAGATACCTTGGGGGGCCCTGAAGGCAGTGAACTCCTCATCCTCAGGGGCCATCCAGATTTGGTTGTATCCGGAGTATCCATCCATGAAGGAGAGGGCTTGGAACCCTACCGTGGCGTCAATCAACAGCTCTGTCACTGGAAGGGGAAAATCATCCTTCGGACAGTGGTGGTTGAGATCGCGGAAGTCGATGCAGACTCTGATCTGCCCGTTCTTCTTCCTGACCGGCACAATGTTGGCCAGCCATTTGGGGTACTGAACTTCCCTCACAAAGTTGGCTTTGATAATCTTGTCAACTTCGGCCTCAACCATGGCACCGTGGGATGGATGCATCTTCCTGGGAGGCTGCTTGAACCCGCGATGGTTCGCCGGGAGACCAAGGCGGTGGACGGCTACCTGAGGATCTAGCCCCGGCATCTCGTCATAGCCCCAAGAGAACACATCACGGTGATGCCTGAGAAAGTCCACGTACTGCTGCCGCTCCTCAGAGGGCATGGAGGCACTGACCAATGTGGGTCTTGGATCTGCCTCGGTTCCAAGGTTCACCTGTACTAACTCATCGACTGTGGCGGAGACGCCCTCCTCAAAGGCTGGGGGTGCGTCTTCAACGTCCTCTCCACTCGGGGGGGAATCGTCCACGGGAGAGACTGCGTTGGAAACTGCATTGGGGCTACCATATCCTGTTGGGCTGCTGGTGCTGGCACGGGCGGTCACGGTCATCTCATCAGGAGACTCACAGGCCGTCGAGACCATGGCTACGTCCAACCGTTGAATCGGGAGGACGTAAGCGTCATCCAAACTTGCCCAGGGATCACTTGCAACAGCGACAGGCTCAACCTCACCTGCCAGGATCTGCTTATCCTTGCTCTTGTAATAGTCCGCGTCTAGATAGCGGGCTTCACATGAGGCAAAAGGAGAGGCATCTCCCTGAAGCACGCCTACTCGACCATTAAGGGAGTATTTCAGGCATTGGTGGTATGACGAGGGAACCGCCGCATGAAGGTGGAGCCATGGCCTGCCCATCAATGCGTTATACGCAGTGTCCTGAGAGACTACCATGAATTTGGTGTTGGCAACCAGGTCACCGAACTGGGTCTTCAAACGTATCTTGCCGACCGGAGTTTGCTCGGTGCGGTCGTACCCCTGGATCCTGAAGTCGGAGGGAATCAAGTCATCCTCAGACAACCCCAATCTCTGGAGCGTCCGAGTTGGAATCAGGTTAATCCCGGACCCCGTGTCGACAAGACAGCGCCGGACTTCAAGGCCATTGAACTGGCCGGTAACATACAGCGGACAAATGTGCCCCTGTATAGGAGGGTCTTCATCCTTACCAGAGAACGAGATAACCGCCTGACACTCGGCGTCCTCAATCGTTTCGGCGTGAAAGGCCTCTGCAGCCACAACCTCTGTCTCAAACTGGAGGGGGCTCTTCAGGGCTTCAGCAAGCACCTCACGCATCTCAGATGACATGTGCAGAGCCTCAAGGATGGAGAGCCTTGCTGTGATGTCAGCCAAGTGCTTCAGGACATCATACTTTCTTGCCAAGTGCGAGCCCCTGGTTGCAGGAGGTTGCCCTGCGGTTGGAGGCATGATAGGCCTTGCCGGTTGGACCGGCGGCCGACTGGTACTTGGCGCATCTCGCTGTTCACTGGTTTCAGCCCCGGAAGTGGTCACCGTACTGGGGTCACAAGTCCGAGATGGACTCATGGTAGGACGGAGCTGGTCGCGGCACGGCTGAGGCGGTTCTGCCCGGTCCCACACCACAAATAGTGGCGGAGGCGAATCCGTCATCCCCGGATGGGGGGGCTGCGCGCGCTGAGCTCGGTTTTGAGCCTGCTGCCTAGTCTCAGTGGCATGCACGGCCTGGCTGGAGGTACCAACTGTCGTGCCCCAGCGACTCCTGTTGTTGTGGTTCCTCCGACGGTGGCGACGACCGGGGACACTAGGGAGGTCCACCTGGTGTTCTTCAATGTCCGGAACCGAAAAGGGATTTACCAGCTCGACGCTGTTAACCGAAGCGTACCCTACACTGTCATCGGACGAATCATCCACCACCGGGCGGATCCGAGGAGGGATCCCCATCTCCGGGGGCATGAAATCGCCGAGAATGCGGGATAGTGGCGGAACTGGCGGGGCACGCTCTTCCTTCTTCCGCCGCCGTCGTTTGCTCTTCTCGGAAGAGGCAGGCTGGGACGACGATGCCGAAGCAGCACCAACAGATTCTGGGGGCTCAGGCTGATTCAAGCGCGCACGGATGATTCCATGGGCGCGAATGATCGTCTTGCGGGCCATCCAGTTATTATACTTCTGGGATCCGCGGTCGGAGACCATCTGCCATTCGTCCTCATTGCAACTGTCGTCATTTGATCCCACGATCACGCCCGCCACTTGTGCTGGGGCTGGGCCCAACCTGATTACATTGTTGTTAATCTGGTCTTGGAGCCAGTCCTTAAACACGTAGCACCGCCGGATGGTGTGCCCCAGGGCCCGATGGTAAGGGCAGTAGCGAGGGTTATCCGTGAGATGTGCCTCCTCTGGCCTCCAACACTCAGGCAGTCTCACAATCCTCTGCTCCAGGGCGCTCCGGAAATAACCGGGGACCTGATCCTCGTGAAATGAGTAAGTCAGGTATCGCGGGCCCCTGGGAGCATGGTCTTGACGAGGGGCTGGAGGGGTCTGCCAAGGAGGTGGACCCTAATTATCTCGCCTGGGATGTGGCGGTACATTACGCGGAGGGGCCGGCCGGTTCTGGGGCTGCCGCTGCTGGGTCGGGAACTGAGCCCGTGGAGGCGGATTCCTGTGAGGCTGTGGAGCTGGCCTCACTGGTAGCAACTCCAGCTGCCTGGGGGCCTCTATCTGGGCAACAGCAGCTGGCTCAGCCCTGCTGACTCTCCTTGCAGGGATCATAGGAGGCAGTGGGTGTGCCTGACTGGCCTGTTGCAGGGCATCCTCAAGACGTTGAGATTTGTCTGAGAAGTCCCTGAACCCTCCGGGGTAATTCTGAGTGATCAAGGAAGGGACCAGCTCGGTCTTGACGTTCCCGACGCACATTGTCAGCAACTGCTCCTGAATCAATGGCATGTCAAGGGAATACGTGAGACCCTTCCATCGGGCGACGAAATCCGCGACTCGCTCATCAGGCCTTTGCTTGCACTTGAAGAGGTCTGTGATACTCGTCTTCCAGGTCGTGGAACTGAACAGGTAGAGGAACTGTCTACGAAGGTCCTCCCAGCTAGTTATCGACCCGACGGGGAGCTGGCTGTACCAGACAAATGTTGGCCCTTCCAGTGTCTAGACAAAGCAGCGAAGCTTAGCGGCCTCCTGCTGCGCCGGAGTTCCCAACATGGGCCCGCACCTCGAGTTGAAATGGGCCAAATGCTGTGGCGGATGTCTAGTCCCTTTTAAGGGGGCGAAAGTGGGATTCCCGAATCCCGGAGGTGCCGACATGTCATCCACCCATGATGGGTATGGCTTGCCGTCCGGTGGGATCGCCACTTGCCGAGTCTCCAAGGCTTCCATGCGGGCGATGAGTGCCGCCATCGGATCGTCCGGACATGGGTTCCAGTCCTGGCGAGGATCTATAACCACGAGCGCATTGCATGGCCCTTCAATCGGGTCGTCGACCGGGTCGTCGAACTCGGCAGCTCGTGGGATGGCGGGCGGAGCGGCCCTTGGGGCAGCAGGAGGAATCCGAGCGGGGTCTCTCAGGTAGTCACGCCGCTCGGGAGGGTGTGGTGAAACATACCACGCCCTCTTGCCATAGGCAATGGCCTCTCCCCTGTCGGCGAACACGGCGTAATCACGGTTGCCCGGGAGAGTCTCGTCGAGGAGTGGTTGTTCCTGTCCCTGCTGTCCTGGCCTAGGATCACCGTAGTCAGGCCGCTGCTCTGCAGCGCGCTCGGTGAGGAGCTGGTCAACTAGCTTCTTCTGCTTGACGAGCTGTTGACATAGCATATCCTTCTCAGGATCCTCATCCGCCCTCTGCATGGAGGCAGATGGGTCGGCGGGCTTTACAGACCCGCCGTGCTCTTTACTTTTGCTGACGTTTCGGCTCAACGTCAGTGCTTCAGTGGGCGTGGGGAGACCCAGGAGGTTCCTCTGGTGACGAGTAACTGTCACCGATGGATCCAACAACGGCTTGTCTTTGGGGGGAGAGCCCCCGTCGAGAAGTTCCAAGCCGTTCCCCTCTCCCGACAGGTCAGCCATATTGACTGTTTCCGTCCCTGGGGATGTACCCTCAGGGCCACCCAGTGAATCGGGCTGTCGGTGAATCGCACTGAAGCATAGGGCAACGTACTGCCCCCATCCACGGATATACACGTGGGGGGTGGCTTCCTCAATAACATTGCAGAGTACTTGAAAACACTCAACGCATCATTGTTGGAGGGCCTCGTGGTGCCCGAATGACCCGGGGTGCCGAACCGCGGGGAGCGTCGCCAGGTCAATCTGACGGCACTGCTCACCAATATCCTCCAGGTGCACTTGACTCCCAGGATATGGCATTTGTAGGCAGTGAAGACGGGAGTGAGTCTCCCGGAGAGTTCGGCGGAAGCATTCGAACTCATCCGGGGTGACTGATTCGGGTGCATCAATGTCTGGTCCTGCGACTGGCCAAAACTTCTCAGGGAAGTGGCCCTCTACAAGGATGGTCCAGAAGCTCCACGACTCAAACTCAGGACCCAGGTCTCCTTGGTCCTCTTCAACGACTAGGAATGGACGGGGAACCGGCAGTGGTGCTGAGGCGGGCCGCCGGGCCGACGGGCTGTCCGGCGGTGAATACGGCGAGCAGGCCGATTGGCCTCCATATTCCGGGCCGCCCTCTGAGGGTGGCGGTGCCCCAGCTACCACATCACGATAGGACGGGCCGACGAGCGAACATACTGCCGTAGCGTTGGTGCTCACCGAGGGTGCACTAAATCGTGGTTCGACCGTCGGTCCCCAGAAAAAGTCTCCGGCTTCTCCGATCGAGGCAGAAGGCGCTTCCGGAGGGGCCGGTACCAACCACAAGCTTGATCCTTGGGGGTCTACCAGGCCCTCGCTACTCCGTATATACCTTTGGAGAGATGCGGGGATCATATCGATCTCGCTCTCAGGAAGTACGAGGCTGACGTTCCGCATTCCTACCCCTGCCCCTGACTAGCGGGATCGGGGGGAGGGCTCTGTCGCCGAATCATACTCCACCTCTGTATCAGAGAAACGAACCGGTCGGATCTCTGTCCGGAATTCCCTAACATTCTTCCCTCGACGTCGACGCCTCGCCTTCCTGCCCCTGGGTGGTTCTTCAGGGCATGGCTAATCTCTGTCCTGGCATCCTCTGGCCGCACCGGTGTTGGGGCCAAGAGGACTAGAAACCAAGGTGCGAGGAGCACCGGGACAGATATCAAAGGGGACCCGGGGAGAGATGCTTCCGGGCAGGCCTCGGGGCCGGGATCGGAAGGTGGGGTGACCCATGCCTCTTGGATCGGCCACACAGAGTAGACCCTGTTGGTGAATAGCGCTACCGCGAGGTGGTCCGCGGTGGCTATTTCCTGTACCAGCAACCGGGAGAGTCAACCCAACCTGCCTTTGGGGCGGTCGGGGCCTCGATCCAGGTCGGGCATAGAAGTGCCCCTACTCAGGATGCGCAGGGGCCTGGTGACTGGAGCCAGCAGTGGCTTGAGCCAACGCGGCCGCTGTTGCTAGGGCCCCAAGGTGGGCATCCTCTTCCGCTCGTGCCCGACGTTGGCGTCGGGACAGACGAGTCGGGATGAGCGGCGCGGGCAGGTGGAGAGCCCGTTCTTCGACTTGAGAGGCCTGGCGGCGGTGTTGAGATGGCCTGACAGGAGCCCTTATCGCGGATCCCTGGAGCGAATCTCGGATAGGGTGGTCCCGGGCATCTTCCACCTCATCCGCATAGGGGAAGGAGCTGTCGGAGCGTTCCGGGGATAAACTCCCGTAGCGGTTGGACGTCGAGGTAGGCAGTGGTGCCTCCCTGTGCGGCCCTCGGGGGCGGCGTTGGTGGCGAGGTGCAGCTTCCTCGAGGTCTAGGCGAGCCATGTCCCTGGTGGGGATGACTCCCTCTTCCTCATATCTCTGCACCAAGTTGTTGATCACCCTTCTCTGGATGACCTCCGAGGGGGAGAGAGGGCGTGGTTGTCCCGCAGTTGCGGCTGCTGGGACGACTGTGGAACGGGCGGGACCGCGCGGAGTAGCCGCATCGGTGTTTCCCCTACCCCTGCGCCAGTGGGCGGGCGACGATCGTGCACTGGATTGGGCGACCTGATTCCTGAAAGCAGGGAGAAAAACCCATTAACAATGACAGGAAAAGGAATCGACAATCAACCATTAGTGCCACGACGCCTTCTGTGGGGGGAACCCAGGCCATCGACGTCGTGAGACGGAGTGCCCGATTTCCCTTCCCCAGCCCCTGGCGGGTTCTATGCCCCGGTGCTGAATGCTCGGTTGAGAAGCATGCTGGTCTTCCAACACCTCTGAAAGCCATCGGTCTTCGTATTGAGGAGAAGAGATTCACATCGGGTTCACCATTTTTCTGTTTCGGTGCGGATGTGCGCTGGGCTTCTGTTCCGACGCTGTTCCGCCAGGACGCGTTCGCGCGTGCGCCCGTCGACCCGAGGGGATGGGAGCGCAGTTTGTGGTCCCGAAGTCCCGCTTTCCAAAGGCGGGCGGCATCCGTCCCTTGTTCAGGGACGTCTGCTCCTTGATCGAAACCGGGATGATGGGATGTCGGCTCCTCCTTCCGTGGACGTCTCCTCGGAACTCGTCACCTAATCCGGGTCTCCCTCATAGATTTAAGAATGTTCGTGAATCTCGTTCCCGGCTCCATATCTCTATGGACACCGGTTAATTACACTGCTTCCGCCCAGACGCTCCAAGGAGTCTGGTCGGGGCAGCAACCAACGGTGAGGAGACCGGGTAGCTCTGGGTGTTGGGGGCGTGTCTTAACACTGCGGCTCTGCATGTCTGCCTTCCGTCCATAATAGGGATTCTCGAAGGCATGATGGCATGAGGCATCCCGCGCTGGGTGCGGGGAACTGTGTTACCTGAGGTTTTCCTCAGCTTCCCATGTTTAACACGGGGTATGCCGCGAGTTTAACGTCCAGTGGGGACGACATCAGACTGATCAACACGAGAAGTGGATCAGATGACAGAACCCCTTGCGGGGAACCTCCGACGCTGGGGCCAGCACATGGGCGGCTTCCCGAGTGAAGTGGAGTGGAATGAAATGGCATGACCCCACCGGGATGTGGCGGCCCAGGTAAGGATCAGGATGGATGATGGAGTGAAGAGCTTGGACCCCGTAGAGGTTTCCTACGTACAACGCGTTAGCGCGGATCAAAATCAACGTAGTTCGGATATACAGTTTAACGTCATGCTGGACGTTGAAGAGAGAAATAGAAAAAGGCAGTGGGGAAGCGCAATGGAGATACACATGTGCAGTCCCCCACAAGAGCGGATTCATAGGTGAATCGACGCGAATGTGAACCCGGGAGGGGTCCACTGATGGACGAACCGACGTGAATACGACCGGGACAACCAGGTGGTGGGCTTGAACCTCAGGGAGGCTTCCTACGTACCCTCTTTAGGAGACAGGGATCAAAGACCACGTAGTTCATTCTGTCAGGACTTACGCGCTGAGGCAGCCTGAATGCGGAAAAGCTCAGTTGGAGAGGGACTTGGGCCGAAGGTGAAAGATACCTCGAACCCTGTCACGCCCCCCACTGGCTTTGGCAGTGGTGAAACACAATGGAGATACACATGTGCAGTCCCCCACAAGAAATTAGGGGTTTGTAATACCCTACCCCCGTGGGCGAAGGCCACTCCAATGAATCATCCCTAAAGAGGGGCAATCCCGACATCCCTGCAGAGACGAGCGGGTGGGGCCACATCCAAACCGAGGGGGACCCTGCGTGCGAGGCACGGGATCGGATGAAGCGGACGGTTTAACGTCTTTCCGGACGAAGTACAGTTTTACGTCGTGTGTTGAGGACGAAGCGGACGGTTTAACGTCTTGCCGGACGAAGTATAGTTTAACGTCGTGTGTTGAGGACAAAGAAGCTTGGCAGTTTAACGTCTTGCGGCGCAGACGAATGCTGAACAGTTTAACATCTTGTAGCTCGGACGTAGTACAGTTTAACGTCATGTTGGACGAAGATGCTTGGCAGTTTAACGTCCTGAAGCACGGACAAAGATGCTTGGCAATTTAACGTCTTGTCGTGCGGACGAATGTTTGGCAGTTTAAAGTCCTGCAGCGCGGACAAAGATGGTGCCGCCGATGGGTCCGTGTCACTTCACGCAAGCCTAGAGGGCCGCACGGGAAGACAATGCACGGTGAGGGCACTCGGGATGAAGATCATCGGGCGCCACGCAGGCGGGTACCCTCAGGGGGTCAAAGGGGGCGACCCCGGCGGATTGCGCGCAAAAGAAGAGCTTGGCGCGCAATACCGCGGGTCGGCGCGCCATTGGGCCGGGCTGGCGTGCAATTGGGCCAGCGCTTTGCACGCGGAAGATAGAGATTGCGCGCACCGGGCTTCGGATAGCGCGCGGGGGCAACAGCACATTCTTTAACGAATGGCCACTTAGCAAAGGGGGGTGCGCGCAATCAGGCTGGATTGCGCGCACCCGCGGGGCAATTGCGTGCAAGAGGCTTCTTTTGCGCGCGAAAGCCTTCGGGTGAGGGATTGGTCAAAGGAAAGGAGCCAAAGGGTTGCGCGCGAAGGCGAACCCCGAGGCTTGCTTGCGCGAAAGAAAGGAGGTTACCTGAAGGTCGACATTGCGCGCGGAGGGGGTTGGATTGCGCGAACGAGCGACCCTTCGAATTCCGGCAACCTTCAAAACGTCGGGGGTCGCCTTATATTTATAGGCAACCCCAGGCGCGGAATCCGGTTCGCGTTCGCGGAATTTCCTTCGCGGGCGCGGAATCGGGGCCCAGTGCAGAAGGGAGTCGCGCGGGCCACGGGCGCGCAAATTTGCGCGCATCACGGGAGGGTTGCGCGCCGTCCTTCAACTTTGCGCGCGGGCCTCCAAAATTCCGCGCAAGGCCTCCGAGCCCTCTGAAACATGCCTCTGACTCCAAATATGACCTCGCTTTCATCATCCGGAACATCGTTTGAGGAGCAACGGACTTTTCCGGCGTCTACAAACGTACTCACAGGAAAACGAAGCCACACCCATGAAATGGGGAGTTCTGTACCTACCGGAGAAGAGGAGTAAGAAATACCCATGCCTTGAGCCATTAATGGAATAGTTGTTGTAACTCTCACCATAAGAAACAACATTGGCATGCTCCTAAGGATATAGGTCATACCTAATCTTCCACAATCTTCCACATGTTAGTAACCTCATAGAACACAATTTCATATGATTTCCAACATGACAGATGGAACGTCTATTGGACGCCCAGTCAGTAAGTTAAAGATATTTTAATACCGAGGGATTGGTAGGATTCATGTTCAATCGAATCCTATCATAATTTATCTTAATCCAAAACCCACGTGGTGTATCCCAAATGGACTCCTCATCCCATGGATTTTAGTTCCATAGTCTGTTTATCTACCAAATTTATGGTTTAGGAGATAAGGCTTTATATGCGTAACTAGGTCAAAAATGGTTCGGGTGTGGGCCGAACCGGTCTGACAGACTGGACCCGACCCGTAGGGCTTGCCTGATTTGTCCATCCCATCATGCTCACCTTGGCCCGCCACTGTGGGCCATCCCCCTTCTCCCTAAAAATGACATAGCCGCGTATGGATCCTAGTCATGCGGTCATGCCCACCGGCCGTGAACTCCCACGTCAACCCGCAAGGCGGGTTGACTTCTCCACATCGTTCCATGCTGGCCCCATTTGACTCCAGCACTGTGGGCCGTCATAGCTTTGGCTTCCACCACCCAAGTGTGCCACAAGGGTGTGCCTCTTCCTCTGGCCTCCAGCCTGGTCGGTGACCTGTCTATTCACTGCCGCCTACTGCTGCCGGCACCACCACGTGATGGTCATAGCCTCATCCGGCCACCAGATGCACTCAGGTGGCATGTTTTTTCACTGATTCCCCGTGAAGCCTCCACATGATTCCCTCTTCACTACCATGGATTTCGTTTATGCTTTCTGTATGTTTTAAAGAACCTATCACAAGGAATAAATAGGCAGAGGGGATCATGCCTTGTTACTATCATCATGTGCCCTCCATGTCAGAGGATTAAAGTCAGGGAGGATTCAGGGAGTGTAGTTCAATCCAAAATAAATAAATCCAAATTTTTAACCACTAAGATACCATCCTGCATAAATGAGCGGCTTCTAGATCAATCCACAAGATGGGTTGATCGACATCCATCATGTTAAAAAGAACTGAGAAAAAAGAATATATTTAACAAAAAAACCCCAACCTCTAATGATGTCTGATAGCATAGTGTTAAACCTAAATGGAATTACGTTTTTGGAATCACATCCTAGATCTAATCTTCAAAAGGCATCAGATATTATGATGTCCTCCCGATATTCTTCATTCTTCACCGTGGGGGATGTTTTTTAGTGGTTTTCTATAGAATCCTCTAAATTTTAATTCCATATTTCCCCAAAACATCATACTATAAATATGACCACATCGCAATGGTCCCATTATGCTGTGATGTCACCTTGTTACACTATTTTAATTAAGAAACATCTCCAATGTTACACATCCTTAAATATTCATTACAATGTGACTTTAATGAGCCATTAATGAGCATCATTTATATTCATATTCACTTCCCTGTCACTTCCCCACAACGTCCACCTCCACCACACAAAAGTGAGAATAATACTAAAATAATTCTATTCAGTTATTTTATTATCTTTCTCGAAATGTATGAAAAATAACTTTTCCACTTAGCCCTTACCGACCGATGTTAAGTCATTTTTGGTGAATCCTAGTGTTCTAAATTCAACAGTGTCCTTAGATTTTGGATCTGTGAAATGGTTCCAATGATATAAAATCATGTTCGTATATTTACTTAAAGTACCACAAAAAATGTTCACAATTTTTTTCTGGGCTCTCCAAGCCTCAAAATAACATGACATCGAATTTCACAGTCTTAAAAAAATATATGGAATTTTGGGTCATTACATTAATAGTATCTAAAACCAGTACAATAAAAATATATAGTATGTAGTTATATATGATATAAGTATATTCCATAAATATCAATTTATTACATTATCATTTATTATTTTATAGCTAAACTTATTCCATGGTCCCATGGAGACTCATACCACAATACTAGCTTTATTTGACAAAGGAGCATGAAGTGTTCCCCAGGTAATATCATATCTTAATACCTATTTCTAACTAGATCTCAATGATTTCAAGGGTTCTAGGAAATCTTATTACCTAATTTGATAGATGTCAGTGTTCGAAATATTCTCATTTGAGGCCATAACTCAGAGATCAATTATTTCTATTCTTTAATTTAACTTTTATTTACCCCATTACTGCAGTTACCAATATTAAAAATGTACTTAAGATGAAAATGATACCATGATTACTCTTCAAAGTTATTAACATGTTCTCAATCTCTTATTCATAATTATAATGTCCATGTTACCATTTGTACTTCTCAATATAATTATCATCTTACTAATTTTTACTTCTCAATTATTATTACCCATATTTCCATTATTTAACACATAATTAATTCATCAATTAAATTTCCACAACAATTCCATAATTAATTAAAAAATTATTCAAATACATCAAATCCATTATTTAACATAATAATTAACAAAATTCCTCATTCACATAACGAGATTTATTATTTAATTAAACAATATCATATTTATTTACCATATTTATTTTTCATGAATTAATTATCTCATTCTAATCCTCAACCCATCATAATTTCTCCTATAATTAATTATATAGATCATAGTTTTAGATAAAATAATTAATTAACAATTAATAATCTCAGCATAAAAAATTTCATATATCATAATTTACACCCTGATTAATTTTCAATATTTCAATCCCAAAATCTCGTAATCAATTTATCAAATTTACTATCTAATTTTCAAGCCTCGTAGCCACATTTTCAATTCATAAATTTATCTTTCAATTTTTATGTACATTGATAAATCAATGGGAAAACCGTGTTAGCACAATTCGTAAATCAATGGCTAATGAATTCATCAAATTCGTGAAAAATTCAGACACACATCAAATCCAAGAAGTCGTGAATTCGATTTTAGACCACCTACCTGAATTCAATGATGTATCTTAACTCAATAGAAATCCCCAAAATCTATGTTGCGCAATGACCTAGATATGAGTTCCAGATTTAAATATTTGAAACAAAAAATATATATAATGATCCATTCATTTTATATTTCGATATACAATAAAAGATCTAGATATTACTATATAAGATTAAATGTAATTAAAAAGGGGATATCATACATCAAAATATAATGTATGATAGAATAATGAATTGTATATACATCGGGATGGGATGCACATATCAGGAGAAGATAGGATCATTGATTCAGGCTTTGAATGTGGAAGATTAGAGGTCTGAATGCCTTTGAACCCCTCTAGAAAGATCTAGGATTTACTGAAAATATTTACTCATGTTGGATGGTTGAAATAGAGGTTTTTCTGGGATTTGATTGATTTTAAAATAATTTTTTTCTGGAAATAAACAATTATGTCTGTGGTTTTATTTTTAGGGACATTCATTTAGGAAAATTGTATTCCATCCATGATGTACTCAATATCCATGGTCTCTTTCTTTATTAGGTTTGGAAGAACATGTTTTTAAAACATGCACTTGTCATATGAACCACTCTACTTGGGATGTCATGGTTTGATGGGATGGGCACCCAGTTTACCCTAACCATGCGCCAATTGTGCACAATCCATTTTTATAAAAATTTATTTACAAAAAAACCCAAACACACCACATCTCATAACTAAAAACAAATGTACATAAAAGGGCATGATAAGTACATTAATTTAAGCCTGAGAAGACTCCATAAAAGGTCTGGATATAACAATCATACCACCTAATAGTAACACATCCATGAGTTGCACTTCCAAGACATTCTAATATTCCATGCCAAAAAGATATATCCATTATTCCATCATATCCTATTCTATTTATCATAACTCCTCTAGAGAAGGTCCATGTTTCCATAACACAAGAACAATAAACTCATTGTTTCCCTCCAATACCTTCTCACTACGACCCAACACAAGTATCTAATACTCATCAAATGACACATCTATCACAAGGTCATCCTCATCCACATCAATCGTATGAGAAGGATCAGGGTTATATGATAGTTGTTTTGTTAAATGGATTACATAATTCAAACAATTATATCTCTGTGGAAGATCTAATCAGTACGCCATCAACAAGATTATCTCCACTGTCTAAAACTCTCCAACCAAACTAGGAACCAACTCGCCCTACCTTTGTATCTAACTGTCACCTAAACTATTATACAACCAGAGAAATAAATGATCACCAATTTTAAACTCTATGGGTCATATAAATATATAATCACATGATTTAAATCAACTCTTATTAGTATCCATGTATTTTCGAATCAATTATACATTCTCATTAGTCTAATGCATGAGACTTTGTCCCAAAAACACTGACTCACCAGCATAGATCCAGCGTAGTAGTGACCTGTATTTCCTACCAGAAATAATCTCATATGGTTTCTTCTATATAGTTTCTTGATTACTATTTTTATAGGAAAAATTTTCTAAATCAAATTTCTTTTCCCAAGATCCACTGAAGTCAAGCACACATACCCGTAGAATATCCTCAAGAACCATTGTGGTACGTTCTGACTGTCCATCTGTCTGTGGTTGGAAATCCATATTCAATAATACATGTGTGCAATGCTTTTTTCCAAAATCTATTCTATTATAATGAATTAATGTTTGAATCAAAATCTAACACTTTAGACTATGGCATTCTATACCGAAAGATTGTCTCTGGAATGTATTGTTCTCTCAATTGTTCTAATGTTACAACTTCCCATTTTGGATGTAAATGCGCAACATTTTTCAGTAGATCCATAACAACCCAAATAATGTCTTGCTTCCTAAATATCATTGGGCTCACACAAAAAAATATCTATGGACACATATTCCCTCTTCCAATCATTGATGAGAAATGACTGTAAGAAACCTTCATGTTGTTGATGATCTGCCTTCTTCTGCTAACAGGTGAAGCATCTTGTCACCAACGAAGCTATATAATTTTTCTTACCTAGGAAAGAAATATATCCTTATAGGTCATGGTAAATTTTTGTTACACTAAGATGAACCACCTATTTTGAGGCATTAAATTCCCGCATGAGACCTTCTCGCATGATCATAGGTACAACTAATTGTTACCTCGCATAGATGATCCCTTCCTCATCTATCAACTATTCTGATGATGTATTCACACCATCAATTCTTTTCGTTAAGTCTATGCGCACTATATCCTAATATTATTTATCCTCAATCCATATCAAAAGCACATACTCCACTATAACTGGAACAAGATTCATCTTGTACTGGCTCTCCTGAACCACAACATGCATTTCATCTGGAAAGGTAATCATCTTCCAATCTACACAAGACTGTTGATCCATCTACTGTTAAGTTTTCATACACAAGGAATCATCCACACTATTTCCCATCCTAGTTGTATATGCCAGTTCAAAATAAAAATACTGCATATAATATACCCATATCAACTACCGAATATTCAAATCATTATGTTAAAATCTATAAATCAAGGACTTGTTATCTTTATAGATAGTAAACATTTATCAAAAAAATAGTGTCTCCACCACTTAATAGCATAAACCAATACTACCAACTCTATGATGTGTGTAATTTAATACCATTCAGGAGGCCATGGATACCAATACCCATACACCACAACTAAATCTCCAAAAATTATCCTTTCTCCAAGTCCAATAAAAGATGAATCACAATAAAATACATACACTTCACCAAAATCTGGTAGTGTCAAAATTTGTGCATACGTTATGTGCTTCTTTAATTCCTGAAACACACTCTCATAATCTATTGATCATTCAAAATTTACCTCATTTTTGATCAATCCCAAAACTGGTAATGGAAATGGAAACATTTTTATATGAACCTCTTATAATTTCCAACTAATCCCTGAATCATTGTATATCAAAAACATTATAGGGCTGGTCCTAAGAAACCACTACCTTAACATTCTCTTGGTCAACTACAACACATTCCTCAGAGATAATATACACTCTGATGTGTAAATTATCAATCCAAAATAGAAACATAGATACCATGGTTTATAATAGATGCTCTCTTAGTGTTTCTAGGATAGCGTCCTGATGTTGGGCATGATCGTCATGACTTTTGTAGTACACCAAGATTTTTTTCGCAAACACCACCATGAGTTAACCTAGATATGGATGAAATATCTTTCTAATCAAATACATAAACACTATAGGTTCATTTTTAACCCAAATATCATTACAAGAAACTCATAGAGGCCATAACTCCTTGTAAAATTATTCCTCAATGTATCTAAATTTTTTAATCTCAATTGATGATATCCTGATCCAAAATATATCTTTGAGAACATAGAAGTTCCCCAAACATGTTCAAATAGATCATATATATGTGGAAGATGTTACTGGTTCTTCATAGCCATTTTTTCAACTTTTGGAAAATGATACAAAAACCTAAACTCATATTATCCTTACTTTTGAACTAAATAGATGATCACCAATGAGACAAACATGGATTGATAAATCCATCATCCGCGAACTCCTTCAACAGTGTCTTATACTCTTGAAGCTCAGTCGGTGTCATTATATATGGTAGAGTAGACATGGATAAGGCCTAGGAATGGACACAATAGTGAAATATACATCTCTCTCAGGTCGTTTCCCTAATAATTATTCTTGAAAAAACATATTAAAACAATTCATCTACTAGTGGAATAAAATTTTTCATCAAACCCCCATCACCCAACAATAGAATAGGAACATGGGTTATGATCTCTCCCAATTATTGAGTAATTGGACCTATTTGGCCTTCTTGGATATTTCACTATCCATGATGTATATACTGATCACTCATAAGAAAGGCAGAGATAAATCTCTTATGGTAACAACAAATGTTAGCTTAGTATGTGACTATCCAGTCCATCCCATTAATCAGCCTGAAGCCCTTCATATCATGAATGTACAGATCCCCTTAGAAATAATATTCTATGATCTATTTCGAAAATCCTTTTAATAGATAAATATCTCTAGAATGAACACCCAACGGTATATATATAGTTGTTACCCCACTCATAAAATCCACTTTCAGACTCCAACCGATAACAAATTTTTCAAATATAAATGAATTAGAGTCACCTATATCAAATAAGGATCTAGCTAATGTAGATGAAAAGAGAATAATCCCACTCACTTTTGAGGGTCCAGCCTTATTATCAACATGTGAAGGATTTACTACATGTAATTGTTCCTCCCCTCATCCATGTGATGTTGTATGACCCTCTATGTAACACTACCCTATAGATGTGGGTTCTTCTCCCTAGCTGCACCACATTCACTACGTATACCCCCTCAAGTTGTATAACTCCATCATCCAGACCAATATGTTGTAGGAAATCCACTTCCTGTACACTGAATCTTTCATGCTACTCCATCAGAACAAGTATGCCACTGGGACCTGTAGAATTTATATAGATACCCCATATGTACATAAGATCGGCACTCTACTAGTGGTCGGGAATAATGTTGAAGAAAGTGTCCCGACCAACCACACTGATGAATGATCACCCAATATGGTCTTATCCAATTGACCCATCCTATATATTTACTCATGTTCCTACTACACTAGATAATGATGTCGTAAGGACACTTCCATATCATAGAAGTCACACCTCATGATCATCTAGTTACCATTACCACTCTTGCACTAGAAGCCTCCCTCTGTTTCCATCAATCTATGGGACCCCAATCCACCACTTTTGTAAAACTCTTCATACTAAATATATTCACCTAAGACATAATATCACAATTATGTCCATCCAAAAAATTTTTCTCTGTAGTTACTCATCACATCTGAAAATAGGATCTAAAAAATGTAGATGTATGTAGAATCCTTCATATTACATCACTTACCTGCTCCCCTTTGTAAGATTCTTGACCTTAGTAGGATTCCCATATCTTAGCATCTCAGGATAAAATTATTCCAAGAACCTCTCTTAGATGTCCTTCAAACACATACCGTCACTCTTTCATGTTTGTGCCAGAATGTCCCACTAACGCATCACTACTCCAAATATAATTCAAGTGGCCAACTAGACCCTACGCTCATTGAATTCTCCACATGGTCAAGTTTTTTCTCTATGGAATCAATCCATTATTCACCTCCCTTAGGTTCAACCTCTTCTGTAAAATTTTGAGAGTGATGCAATAAAAAACCCTTGCCAACTCAGAAATACTTTTCACAACTCACCATGTGTCTCTAACCAAGAATTTAATAAATTAATTGATGATCTATAAAAAATAACCCACTTCACATATTTTAACTAGAATGATTGGTTACTCAGGTTCCCTAACTGAAAAAATTTCCTTGTAATGCCCCTCAATCATCCACTCAATAAGCATTATGGAAGAAAACTCTCTAGAATTCCAAAACATGTGTCTCATGTCTCATATCACAACCATATATCATTTACGTAAGAGGAAATAATATCAAGATGTCATGATATGTTTTTTTCAGAAAATATCACTACATGTTCAAATTGAGCCATGATCACTACCCTTAACCATCTTACTCCTAGGTTTTGTATAATAATGGTATACAGAATACCATAATCATGTTTCAAATTTAAAAACACACTTATTCTCTTTTAAAATCATTTTTCAATTCATTTTAGGGACAATTTTTCATTTTAATCTTCTAAACAAGGAACATGGTTCAAGATTAACAACCTACCCATAACACATATTCTCATCCATGCCTGAAATGATTCAAGTCACAATAATCCTTAGTGCTTAATATGATTCATGTACAATAAAATATTGTTCCATTATATTCTAGGAATTGATACTAAAAAATTATCATAAACAATTATCACACCACACCTCAAGAGAGTACCCCATGGTGAAATAATATTCAACTGTAATAGAAAATAATAATAAAAATAATCTCATCATGTGTACTTGGGTTTTCACCCATACATGGGTTTGAAACTCCCATTCTAGATCTCATTTCCAAGCCCCACCTCTTTCCAGTCTCATTTCTACAAATGCCAATATATTAATACAAAAGAAGAAGAATGAAGACTGGACCACTAAAACTACTTTGCAATCACCCGACCCAGGTTTTACGTGACGGTACCCCAAGGAGGATCACCATTTGACCTCAAGTGAGCCTCTATATATACTATAGGCTATCGAATAGAACCGAGTGAGTGGTAGGTTAGTCATAGAGAGAATATACCATCATTTATTAGAATTAAACATCGGTGAAAAAACAAACAATCAATCCATGCATCTTATATAACTAGAACAATACTCATGTCATAAGATAATCCAATAAGAAAGCAATAGTCAACTAAAAGGGAAAATATGTTATGGCGGTATAGGGGTCATGTTACTACAATGAAATTGAACATGAAGACACTACAACTCTCACGGAGGGTTCTAATCCATATGTATTTCCCTCATCCATGATCTATCCCAAATCAGTAATACATCCTAGGGTCTATTCCATTTTCATGTCCTATAACAATATATTTTATTCAGGTACCAATCAAGATCCCTAAATATGGTGTGATTAGAAATCAGTCTGACACACCCAATGAAGTCCTAAAATGTCCCAGTCAATAGATATTTTAAACAGTTCTATAAGAAATAAGTACAATGCATAAAAACATGTTATTACATTATAATTTAATCTTATTTAACAACATTAACTCCTAGGATCCCAAGGATACCCATACAAAAATACAAGATTTGTCTTCTATAGGTTCCTAAAGTGTTCCCAAGGTAATATAATATATTAATACATTCTTCATTCTGGAGCTTGATGATTTCTAATGTGCTATGATATCATAGTACCTAATTCAACTCATGTTGATGTTCAAAATATTCATTAGTGAGGCTATATAGCAGATATACATTATTTTCATTCATTAATTTCCCATTTATAAGCCTCAATTAAAATTTTGAAAATATCGAAAAAATAATTACGATGACTATGATACCATGTGTACTCCTCAATTGAATGATCATTTTCCCATTCTCAAAATCATCTATATAATTCTGATGTTACCATGAAGACTTCTCATTATAATGACCATTTTACCATTCTCTTACTCATAATTATGATGACCATGATACCATTTATCCATCTCAATATAGATTGACCATGTTCTCAGTATTAAACATATAATTAATTCATCAATTAATTTCCCACATCAATTCCCTTAGTAATTAAAAAATATTTAAATACATCAAATCCATTAATTAACACATCAATTAACTAAATCTCAAAACAACATTGATTTATTAATTAATTAATTAACAAATATAACAGTTCTTATCCCATAATTTATTTTTTAAAATTAATTATCTCAAAAAAATCTAAAATTTTCATAAATAATCACAGAATTGATTATCTAGATCAAAATTTCAAAGCTCATAATTAGTTATCAATAAATTATAACAACTAACCCAATTTGATATCTCATAATTAACCCCCTAGTTAATTATCAATATTTAAATTCATAAATGTCATACTCAATATCCCAAATTAACAATCTAATTGAAAATTTCTTAGTCTCATTATTATTTATTAAATTAATAAATTATTTCTACAACACACTGAAAAATTAATTGTTCAACCTAGTTATCCAATTTAAAATATATTGAAAATGTTTCATTGAAATTCTAAAAATTATCACACATGCATAAAAAAGAAATTAGAAATACATTTTTGACCACCTGCCTCATTTCATTGAAGGATTCTCTCTCAATAGATATCACCAAATTCTGAGTAGTGTAATGACGTATATATGAGTTCTGTATGTAAATCCATAAACCAAAACAATGAAATAAATATATATTCAACTTACATCTAGATATACTATACTATAACTAGATCACACCAAATAGGTTGACATCTTAATAAATAGAGGATATCTTCCTCTAAAGATCTTGGAATTGTGAAGAATGAATGGAAAACATATCTGGATGAGATCTACAAACTAGGAGAAGAGAGGTTCGTCAATATGTTATTTGAATTTTGAAAAGCAAAGGTAGGAAGGCCTTGGAACCACATTAATAATATATGGGATTTCCCAAAAACATTTATTCCCGGTCTAGTGTGAAAATAGAGGTGTTTAGGGGGGTTAGGGAAATTTAATAAAAATTAGGCAATTATATATATCATGCATTGTTTTGTGTGTAGGGGGAAACTATTAAGAAATCTATGCACCAACCGAGTATACCTCACTTTCCAGTGTCAAATTATTTCCAAGGATGGGGTGAATGGTTTTCAAACTAAGTGCTATCTGTGTGAATCTCTCTGCCTGGGGGCACATGTTTAGCTTGGCAGGCCCCACAATTTACCCAAACCATGCTTCAACCGTACACATACCCTTTTTCTAAAAATTGTATATAAAATCCACACAAACACACCCCAAGTCATAACTCAAATAAAAATTAGGTAAATATACATGAAAATTACAATAATTCATTCCCAAGATAACTCTAGAAATAGTAAGGATCTTACCATCTCCCCACCTTATAATAGCTCATCCTCGAGATGCACTTACAAGACATTCTTGGATTCCATGCCACAGTGAATGGTTGATTGAGCTCTCACATAATCTATTATTTCCCATCTTTCATCTTTTACACTTCGATGTTTTCATGACATAAGAACTCTCTTCACTGTCTTTCCCCATAACACTTTCTTAATATGATATAACACATGTTTCATATGCTCCTCGAAGGATGCATCTATCTCAAGGATAACCTCATCCACATAGATCTATTGAGAATGGTCAGGGTGATACTGGTAATATTTTAATACATGAAATTTAACATTCATAGTGTTGTATCTCTATGGAATAGGCAATCGGTAAACCATAGGCTTGATTCTCTCCACTATCTCAAATTATTTTACAATCATAGGCTCCAACGAGACATGCCTCCCTATCCTGTAGTGACAAAAACATGGTGACACCTGAATTCATACATGACCACCATGAATAAACCCTAGGGGTATTCTTCATCTATCAACATATGACTTATATCAACTATGATCTATAAACACATGTTTATAAATAAATTTTACATCCTCTGATGTCTCGGGCACGATACTCAGTCTCAATGACTCCCTCACACCAACCTCCATACAACATAGCAGTGATCTATATAAATAACCTTATAGAGTGTCATATGAGGCCATCTGTATAGTTTCCTGATAACTATTATTGTAGGAGAACTCCATTAAATACACGTTCTTCATAAAATATCCACCAAAATCATGCACATCCTCAGGAACCTGTATATTATGTTTTAATTTCCCATATAGGTATGGGAGGAATTATTTACTCAGTAATACATATTTTCCAAGCACTTTATTCAAACCCATTCATAAGCATAAATTAATTCATGATTCTTGATCTTAAACTATAGTCTATTCACTCCATGAAGACAGACTATCTTTTGAATGTACAGTTATCCCAACTGTTCTACTATAAATGTTTCCCTTTTAAAAAATAAATATGCTACCATTTTTAGTTGATCCACAATGACACAAATAATCTAATTATTCTTAATCATCTTTAGGATACCCACCACAAAATCCATGGTATCGGCATCCCACTTCTATTACAGGATGGTTAATTAATATACCAAACCTTCTGGTCCTTGATGTTCTGCTATCACCTAATTATTGGTGAAACATCTTTAAAAGAATTCAGTATTATTCTTCCTCATGTATGGACAACAAAAATATCAATGTACATCCTGGTAAAATTTGTATACATCTATATGCACTGCCCAATTTGAGGCATGAAATCCCCACATGATCTCCTCTCACAAAATTGTAGGTACTATAACTCGATTATACCGATATTTGATCTCAACCCCATCTATCAACAAGTCTAATATTTTCTACCAACCTTGAATTATTTCCATGAAGGATAATATCTCCGGATCCTCATGTTTCTTATCCTAATTCATCTAAAAATTGTATACTCTCTAGGAAATAAAACTGTAGTCATCTGCCACTTCCTCACCCAAACCACCACATGCATTTCATACTGAAAGGTTATTAGTGTCCACTCTTCACCCGACTCTGGAACCATCTATTCCGGAGTATTCCTACTCAAGGTATTATCAAAATTATTTCCCTTTCAGGGATATATTCTAGTTAAATATTGAGTGAATACATATACTCAATTCATCTATATTGTCGAAAAATAAATTCATGATGTGAAAATTTATATTTAAATATATTTTCATCTTTAATGACTGTAAATCTTTCTCCCAAAAGATTGTTTCACCAAATATTATTATCAAAATCCACTAAATCCAACTCAAGGCCATGTGTGGGTTAAAACCAATCATAAGACCTTATCTACTAAGACTCATATGCCAACCCTCAATCTCTTTGTATCATCATAACTCCATGTATGATCCTAGATGCATCAAAATAATCTGTATACTCATATTATAACATAGGTATTATAAAATTTTGGGTTTATGTAAAGAACTTATACAATTCTTAAAAATATCTCACTCACAAGCCACTGACAATTAAAAATTTTCTCCCTTTTTGTCAAGCCCGAATGTGGAACTAGAAAAAATGAAAATTTGTATAAGAATCATTTGTATTGTTCAACTAATTCCATGGAGTATTAGATATCAAAGCAATTCTTGGGATGCTCCCAAAAAACCACTCCATTAACCTTCATTAGGTCCACTCAAATGCCCTACATCGAGATGATGTTACACAAGAAGTGTACATGTTCAATCCAAATCTAACACATAGATAACATGGAATATAACTGATGATATCTCAGTATACCCACGAAGATATCAACACATTGTGCATGATAATGATCTGTCTTGATATACCACAACATTTCACCAACAAACAACCACATGAATAGATCTAAATATAGATGATTTATCATTTTCATCAAATACATAATGAAAATTGTTGCATTTGTTAACCAAATAGAATTACAACAAAATCATTAATCATTACCATCTTAAAAAATAATTCTTCTGTATATCAGAAGTATGTACTCTAAACTAATTATTCCAAAATCTCAAATCGATCTTTGAGAACACACAATCTCCGGTTCATTGGTTATATTGGTTATCGATATGTGTAATAGGTATCATTTCTTCAAAGACAATTTTTTATACATCATGTAATAGACAAAAAATTTAAAACTACCATCATCCTTCTATGTGAACAAAACAGTTGAACCGCAAGGTGACCTATATGTATGGTTAAATCCCTTATCATCCTACACCTCTAACAGAGTCTTGATCCCTTGAAGCATAGTCAATACCATTCTAAATTGAAAATAGTCACAAGATCTTACCCTAACATGAGATCAATATTGAATTATACAACTCTATTAGGTGATTTCCCTAAAAAGTATTTAATAACGAAATCATGAAACCATTCCACTATTGTTGGAAGGAAATTTCTCCTAACATACCCATAATCCAATAATTGATAAGAAACCTTGGTTATGATCTCTCCAAGTTTCTGTGTAATTATACATACTCAGCCTGCAAGAATATCCCACTCTCCATGATGAATAAAATATTCACCCATAAGAGACACAAATGTCACTCTCTTATGGTAACAATCAATGTTGTATTGATATCCAACATTTTAGTTTATCCCTATAATTAGGATGAAGCCCTTCATATCAAGAAAATAAATATCCCATAGGTAATGATATTCCTTGATCTCTAGATAACATCCATTCTGCATACAGATATCTCTAGACCTCACTCACAATAGTTTATATATAGTCATTACCCCGCCCAAAAACACCACAGTCATGCTCAACCCAAGATAAAGATTATAGATATAAAGGAAGTGGAGGCACCGATATCAGACAAGGCAATAGATAATGTAGAAGATATTATAATAGTATGTATCACTATTTAGGGTCCATTCTCGATATCAACAAGTGTTTGTTTTACTACACACAACTATATTTCCCCCTTCCCTAAGATTCTATCTGACTCCCCTGAGTAGAACCACCCTGATTATGAGGGAACTCCTACCCAGAAGCACCTTGTCTACTACCTATAACAAATCATCCAATAGAAGGTCAATTTCCATACCAATATTTTATATAAGATACTATTCCTATACTCTCACTCTACCTAGTTGGTCGTTTAAAAGAAGTTTATCGGTGCATCATGCAAGATTTATGTAGATATAAAATCTTACTGTAAGACAGATAATCTACTGGTAGTCAAGAACTGTGTCAATGAAATTGGCATGTCCTACCACAGTAATGAAATATCATCCCAGTAAGGACTTCTCCAACCAACTTTCTTGTTATGGTCCTCTTTATCCCACAAAATTGGCTACTGTTTTCATTAAGGCGCTTCCTAATCTCAGAAGTCAAACATCATAATAATCTAGTGACATCTACATATTCCATACTATAAGCCTCTCTCAATGTACCTTCTAATATGATAGTTTGATCTACCACTTCTGTAAAAAATGTTTATCCAAAATATACTCACCTAGAACCTAATCTCCCAATTATGACAATCCTGAAAATATTTCTCCATAGCTTCATCATCTCTAAAAAAATTATTGAATGAGGCATTTGAGATATATATAGGATCTATCACAGTCAATCGTTGACATGCTCCCTTGGGTCATATTTTGAAAATCATCAACTTTCTCTTCTCTCTGTGTCTCTGGATAAAATTTTTCCAAGAACCTCTCCACGAAGTACTTCCATAACAAACATCTAGTCTATCCAGGTCATGCATGAATGTGCCACCAACACATCACTAATCCCCAAAGTTTATTAGCGGCCAACAAAACCCTCTTCTTTGACAAAGTCTCAGAATGGACAAGTATTCTCTCAATGGAGACGACATAAAATTATGATCCATGAGCATCAGCATCACTAGTAAAATTTGGTGGGTGATGAAACTGAAAATATCTTATCAATTTACACATATGTTTCAAAATTCACCATGGGAATCCTTCCATTAATTGCATGAATCAATCAAAATCAAAACTTCTACCACTCTTATTAATCTAGAATGATTGGTTCCTTGGGGTCCGTAACTAGAAGAAAATTCATATGAACACCACTCGGTCATCCCAATAATAAAGACCATGGAGGCATAATATCCACATCACCATACATGCAACTCAGGACTCATATCACAATATTATAACATTTATGTATTAGGAAGTACTCATAATAGGTCACAACATTTTTTTACCCCAAATTATACCACACAATCAAACTGAGGTTCTATCAATACCCATAACCCTCCCACTCCTAGGTTTTGGATAACAAGTGTAAACACACAATGATAATGAAGTTTCTCATCCAAAAACCCAATTACTCTCATTTCACATCATTTTTATAACCTTTTAAAATCCCTATTCAGTATAATTTTTATTTTTAATCTCACAAACTATGAAAACAGAATATGATTGATAGCCTACCCATGACCCTTTTTCTCATTCCTGCATATTTTGAAGAATGTCCTAATAATCTCATGTGCTTAGAATGAAGCATGAAGACTCAACTGTCGTGCCATTCTGGGCCATGAATCAATAATTTAAATTTCTCAGATAAAATAATCACATCAAACCACAAGTGTATCGCCCAGGGTGAAATAATATTCAATTTTAATAGAAAACATCAATTATAACAATCCCACCCTAAGTACTTGGGTTTTTCCATGGACATGGGTTTTTGATGCCCATGAATGAGCTCATTACCACGTCCCTTGTCATCATAGTCTCCCATATAAATTTCAAAAATATTAATACAAAATTAGAAGAAATAAAAGTGGAACTCTAATACCACATTGTAACATCCTGACCAAGGTTCCACATGATGGTTCCCTGATCTGGTTCAACCCACGACATCAAGCGTGCCTCCCAGTATACTATTAGATGTCGACTAGCAACATGGGTTTTGTATTTTAGTCATGAGAAAACTATACACTCATTTATTAGAGTAAAACACCCACGGAAACAAATAAAAAATTGCAGAACCATATATAATTAGAAGTATACTCATCTTACAAGATACTCAAACATGAAAAAATACTCAACTGAAATGGAAAACATGTTTTGCCAATATAAGTTTCATGTTTTTATAATAAAACTATAAATAAAGAAAGTATGACTACCCAACCAAGTTCCTATCTAAGTCTACTCCATTAGGCAAGCTCTATCGGAAATCATAAATCCATCCTTGGTCCTTTGTCATTATTCTACACTAAAACATTAAAATCTTTTTGGGTACTGATAATGCAGCCCGAATAGGTTCTAAGTACAACTCAGTTGGCCACCAACAATGGTATCTAATACTAGTCAACTCAAAATCTACAAAATAATTTTCTATTAGAAATATTTAAAATTCATAAAAAAATATTTATTTCATTACCATTTATTCCTATCTAACAACATTAAATCCAAGTTTTCCAAGGAGACCAATACCCCCAATACTTGATTCATATGATACTAGATCCTGATGTTTTACCTGAATTATAACATATCTTAAAACCTAATTTCTGTAGGAGATCGAACTATACAAAGGTTCTATTATAACATTGTACTTGATATAACTCTTAAGGGAGTTTGAAATATTTTCTTGAAAGGAAATTACTCAGAGTACCATTATTTCCATTATTTAATTTCACATTTATAAGACTCATTTCCAAATTTTGAAATAGCAAAAATTTATATATGACGACCATGTTACAATGCTCCATTTTCAATAGAATGACCATTTTCCCATTCTATTACTCATAATTAGAATGATTATGTTACCATGTATACTTCCCATTAGAATTACCATGCTCCCATTATCGTTCTCATATGTATGATGACAATGTTACCATTATTACTTCTCAATTTAGATTGACCATGTTACCATTCATAAAGTCTTAATTAATTAAATATTTAATTATCCACATCAATGCCCATACTAATTAAAAATTAGATAAATAAATCAAATCCATTAGTTAACACAACCATTAACTAAATTTCTCAATACCAATAGTAAATTCAATAATTAATTATCCAATATCACAATTCATATATTTTAAATAATTAACCAAAATTCATTATTTCATTATAAATCTCAACTCTTCTCAATTAATACTAGAATTAATTATCTAATAACAGTATCAAAATACATAATTAAATAAAAATTAATTATCTCAACTTAGACAATTTGATGTCACGTAATTAATCCGTTAATTAATTATATATATTTCATTCCCCAAATCTCATAGTCAATTTCCCATATTAATTATATAATTGTTCACCCCCTCAGTTAGATGATTAATGCTGAAACTAGTAAATTAATTTGACAGTACCTGAAGAAATCAATTGGTCAAAATAGTTAACCAAATTTGGAGATCAATTTCCAAATAATTCTACCAATTATACAATGTTCCATACATGAATCAAATCCTTGAAAATTGGAATTTGAATTTAGTACACCAACGTCAATTCATTGATTGATGTTTTCTCAATAAAAATCCATATAAATATTGTAGAGAAATGATGTAGATATGATTTACATATTTAAATTCCTAGAAAAAAACCAAGATATCATGATATATTCAATATATATATATATATATTTATATATATATATCTAAATTCGTAGTTCTATATATCACTAAATTGGATTAAATCATAAGAAATAGAGGATATCTTCTATCAAAAGATCATTGAAGTAAGAAGAGTGAACGAGATACAAATCGAAACAAGATCTGCATATCAGGAGAAGAAATGATCTTCAATTTTGAATTTTAATATTGATGAATGGACTTAGAATGGACATGGAACCCCACTAGAATTATTAGTAATTTTAAAAAACCGGTTAGTCCAAAGACATGGATGAAATGGAGGTGTTTAAGGGTTTGGGGGATTTTGAAATAATTATTAGTTAATTAAAAACCATGGTCAATGTTTTATGGGTAGGGGAACATGGTTTGGAATAACATGTGACATCCTTATAGACCTCTCTATCAAGGGCCACTAGATTTTAATGGGTTTCAGCACACAGTCTTTAAAACTACGCACCAGAAATGTGATCATTTTTCTTGGGTTGACACCATTTACTAGGTTTGGTATATGGTTTACCATAATAATGGGCCAATGTGAACATACCCTCTTTCTTGAAATTTCATAAAATCTCCATAAAAAACACCCCAATTCATAATTCCAATCAAGGTACTTAAATAAGCATGAAATGTACCTGAAATACCACTCGAGATAAATCCATAAATTGATGGGATCTCCCAAATTCCATCCTATTCCCCAACTATACACTCCAACATAAAATTTATATCAATTTCATCATAAACAGAACACCTTTCACATAAAATTGAATAGTTAAAAAAATAAATTATCCCTCTACTTAATTTGTAAAAATATAAATCTAGAGGAATAAAAGTAATATTTAAAATGGTAGAACATAATATGATTTTCAACAGAATTATTTTACTCCTTATATATATATTCTCAAAAAAATAAAAAATATTATATAAAAATGAACAAGATAAATTTTTATGTGAATAATAGATATAAATTTACAATTATAAAAAAAAATCTATTAATTATATTATTATTCCTTATATAAGGTTGAAATAATTATTTTATAGATAAAATTAAAAAATTATTGTCAATTTTTTTTTTCAAATTACATCTATATGATCAACCATATTCTAGATTCTTTTCATAAAAAAATTTATGGAATATATTCTCTCACTTTACAGTGTATTTTTATGTTATACTGTTATACTAATTATTATATAATTATTCCCCATGACATTGGATGTACTGACTCTCTTAACACTAGTTACTAAAGGATAATAATATTTTAAATACAATTAAAAAAATATGGAATTATGATCTGAATGTGATTAAAAAATAATATTGTAGAACATTAGTAGGTTATGATATTTGATTTGATGTGAAGTACTGGTTTAGTAATGAAACCAATACCTTATTCATAAACACCATATTCTAGGTGGCCACCAAATTTCTGGTAAGCCCCAAAAAAAGTCTAGAGAACCCTTGGGGTCTTTTATAGAAAATGAACAAAAATAATATTCTCTTATATTAATTATCCTAAATATTTTATTTTTTATATACTTTTTAGAAAAACTATATAACAATCCCCAAACTTTATATTCATTCTTCAATCCTATACCACATGATTTATCCATTACATTTTCATTTTGACTACCTAGAGGAATCCATGATCTCCATTTAACAAAGAATCAATGTAAGGATTTCCATCTCTTAATATATTTTATATTTATCAAATTTTTAATATTTTGAATCTATAATTTCATTATTGTATTGGATAAAAAAATTAATTTCATCCATGGTCATCTTACCAATAATATTGAGAAAAATTTGGAAATTTGAAAACTTGAAAAATGGATAACCACCGTTCATTAATTTTTTACTTTTCAAAAAAAAATTAAAAAATCATTAATTTCCAATCACCAAGGTTTCATGAATTAATTATGTTATGACATATTATCTTACAATGGAATATAGTTTTGATATGAAAATGTACTTTGGATTTTAATACCTTATTTTCACTCATATTATTACAATGAGCCAGATAATGAAGCTTTTAGGGGAGAGAATTATAATAAAAAACCTTTCTTATTTTGAAACCATAACGTAAAATGGTCTTTATTAAAATAAAATTTCATTAATGATTATATTCCTACAATATATTGAGTACACATATTTGGAATAATTGATAAATAATTTACATGTTATTTATGATAAATAATACATTTATAATATATTCTATATGTGATATTGGATTTGTCGAGCATTTTTTATTTATTACAATTATTGGAGGATCATTATAAATTATCCCTTTTGTTTATATTGTGATTCACATGTAATCTGTATATGAATATTTATTTAGAGGGATAGAGACTGTGTGTGTGAGTGTGTTTGTAAGATACTGAGTAATTGAGTCTGGATATGGTCTTCGTCGATGAGGATGGAGATATATATATATTTATATATACTCAAATGTGGAAATAATTTACTATTATACTATAATTGCTGATGTTCAAAATTATACATAAATTATTCCATGCATTAATCCAAATATGTATTGTGGGGATGAATTATCGAGTTTTAATCATATTTATTGAGATTTTTTACTTCACATTATTTTAAAAATAAGATAAAATATAATTATTATATTTTTATTCTTTTATACATTTTATTGTTTGTGAAAATATAACATATAATATTATATATGCATATGTGGGAACACGACCACCCCATGGGTTCTATATACTTAGATAATACATTTTCCACCATGGGATGTGTGTAGAAACTCTTATATGTGTTAATGGAATGGGATAGGTAATAATAAAAGAGGTTTTTTGGATAGATGTGTGATAAGTTATGGTAATTTCAAGGGATAATGGAAATCATGTATAGATATGCTCTCAAACTACTCATGATGTTAATTTTTATTTCATGTAAAAAGATTTCAAATACAATTGTTTAGTGATTATTTTCATTGTTATACATGATGTATATACATATATTTTATCTTATTGTTCTATTGGATGACATATTAAATATGGACAGAAAATAATTTTTTTTGTTTCATCGACATAAAAAATGTGTCATATATTTTTATGCATGCGAGTAAGGTATTATTTAATAAATAAGTTCATATCTCTCATCCATGTAACATAAATGCATTTTATGATATATTTCCCTTCAACTGATTTTTATATCACTGATAGTTTTCCATACGTGAAACACTGATTATAAATGAACCATGATATGGTAATACTATGTTACTTGGATATTAATATTGATGTAATGAAAAATAATTAAATCATTTTGAAATATATGTATTGTGTTTTTACATAAAACATATATGTTGATTAATTTAGAATAATAACTTATTTTTTAGTAAATTAGTTTTATGATTAAAACAATTTTATTCAATATTGATTTTTATTTAAGTGAAATTATCAATATAATAATTTTGTAATCATATTAATTAGTAATCATAAATTAAACTGTTAAATTCAAGAAAAATATGTTATCTACGAAATTGATTTATTAAACTAACTTCTTATATGGTATTGTCTGAAATAAGAATTTTAAAAATATAGAATCATGATTTGAAAACAATCATTTTTTAATTCATAATTTCAATATTATCTTAGGATTAATTTTTGATAAATCTCTACAAATATTGCATTTTCCAATAATAGTGGAAATTAATGGTTTTATAAATAACTATATTTTATTTTAAATATAAATTTATGAATTGGATAATTTTAGAATTTTAGGATGTTAATTTATATTTCAATTAATTAAATTATTGGTTTTTTACATTATTTATAGTTTAATTTTTGATAGATACATTTTATATTTAAAAGAGCCATTTTTTTAGAAAACAGTTTATTATTTAATTTTTTCAGTTTGTTTTTAATTAAATTCTAATACTTATATTATTTAAATTCTGAAAAATATATATCATATTTTGAATAATGTTTTCCAAATTTATTAAATATTACCCTTTTAATTTTTTAACAATATAAATATTGAACGTAATAATTTCTATTACTAAATTTATGTTTATATCTATTAATTTACGGTAAAAATAATTTGATAGGGTTTATCAAATTTCTTTAACACTTGTAATAATTTTATTTTAATAATATTTTTAGAAAAAATATCTAATGGGAGAATACATGACTTCTTGGGGCCACTAAGATGGTAATAACTCCCATATTGTGTTATATACTATGAAGAGAAAATCTTATCGAACAATTGTCTTTAATCATAATATCATTTTTAATATATGGTTATCCAAAAAAAATGTTTTATGAAAAATAGTATTTTTAAATATAAAATATTTATATTAATGATGCTATTTTATATTTAATTTTTATGGATTAAATAATTACCTTAATAGCTTACACAATGATGATGCAATAATAATTAAATTAATATAAATATAAATGAAATGTAACTAAGTATATTAAAATAAATATAATTTTATATTTTGAAGGTGATAAAAGAATTATATATTGGACTATGATATTTATAGGATATAATAAAATATTTCATTCAAATTCCTGTATTTGATATGATGTTTTTAAATTTATAGTAACAAATATTAATAAATTTTATGTTAATTATATTTCAGGAATATAATCATTTATTAAATTAATAAAAATAAGAAACATATTAAATTGTCCAATTTTGGATAATATATGGTTTTAAATTTTATTCCTTATAAATTTAATGGATATTTGGAATTATTTTTCATTAAAGTGGACTTATTACATTATAATATTTCCATAAATTCCCTAATATTACCCTACAATCAATTATTAAAGGTAACCAATTCTTTCACATATTTTCGCCACCTAGAGAATTATATATCTACCTTACTTCTAAATATTCTCCTCTACCCAGCCCTTTCTAAATTACTGAGGTTTTGGCTTCTGAGAATAGAAGATTCTATGTTTCTTTAGGGGTCCTTCATGAAGCTGATATTAAAGTGGTGACCTTCTTAAACCACCTCTCTTAATTTTATTTCAATATCTACGTTCTATAGACCTCATTCAATCAAAAAAGAATAATAAGTAAAATATCAGGTATATAATATAATTTTATATTTTTATTTGAATATATTTTATACTTACATTTTTTCATATCATGTAATTCAATTATAAGAATTAATTTTTTAAATTATGGTGATTCACCATCTACATGGATAATGAGAATATATTTTTCAAGAACACAATCAAGGATTTAAATAATAATATTATTATTTTTAAGTCATATTTCAGTAAGTATATTAAATTTTCTTTCATGTTTTTGAACTAATATATAGAGAATATATAAATTAAAATTAAACATATTTTTTTAATGTTGAAAAAACCTACATAAGAAAAAAAATAGTTATCATTAACATCATAATAATTTAATCATCCTCTTTTATAATTTAAAATTGATACAATTTTCAATATAAAATTCTATAGGAGAATTAATACCATATATTTTCAATTATGAAAATCTATTCCAATTTGACAATAACATCCATAATTTTACACAACATGACCGTTCATGAAACAATGAAAAGACTACTCCTAGAAAGATGATTTTGAACATTATAAAATTTTTATATTTCCATAAATGAACTTAATTAAATTATAGTAAATGAAATATATGTGTAATGGATTTTGAATTTAGTAATTATTGAATCTAATTTTATTATCTAGGAAATTATATGTATGTCTCGAATGCAATCAGAAATAAGGTAAGGTAATTTGATAAATTAACTTCAATTATTTGTGATAAACATATAATTAATATACCTTTTCATTATAATATATTATGTGGAATGATCTTTGATAAAATATTTTTGTATGTACATTTTTAATATGGATTTATTGCTGATACACATAATAAATTATTTAGATTAATTATCACTTCAAAGATATGATATTTGTAATGAATTTTAATTTAAAATCCAATTTTAATGTTTCTTTTTAAAAAGATCCATACGGATGGTTTATTTATCTTATATTTAATAATCTGAATTTCTTTCTATTATGAAGTTTTATTTTTTTACTCTTTCTTTGATATATTACATGGAAAATTCCATATAATATTGTATCCCATATATTTGATCAACATTATTTTCGAATATATTATTATACATAAGAAATCTTTTTTATGAAAAATAGTTAAGGACTCATGGTTATTTTATAGTTCATAACAAATTATTTTATATTTACATGTGGTCTTATGATAATCTATCGATGGGTGGTAACATTACTAACCAATGATTGGTGGATCTGAGATAAACTATATACATTTCGTTATGTTGTAACATCGGTTGAATTAGGTACTCTAGGGATGGAAGTCGATAATATGGTTATTCTATTTGAAATTTTCATTACAAGAGTGATATATAAATGATCTCTGATGTTACCTACATGAATTTAATATTCATTAAAAAAATTTCATGGTAAAGGTTTTATTTCCAATAGGTAAGATAATGAAATTTTAATGATGATTCCTTTTTAGGGTTAAAATGTATGTTTTTAATAAAAAAAATATGTTTTTCTTTGTACTGACATTTTTCTTCATATTATTCCCCTTATAGATATTTTTTCTCCTCCCATGTTATAATATATTTGTCAAAATATTTAATTTGGACAAGAGAAAACATTATGAGGTGGGGGGAAATTTTGATGAATTTTATGGATGAAGAATCATGATTTATTTTATGGACAATTATTGAATGTAAAATTTATAATTAGTATTTGATCCCTTTTAAAATGTTTTGGAATATCATTTTAGGATAATTCATAATTATAAAAAACAATAAACCTAAATTATAATTAGGAATTAAATAAAAATAATTTATGTAAAGTGCTACTAGAATATGTTTTAATTGAGTATGAATCCATACAGTTGGTATAAAAGTACATTTTAGATAACATTAGTTGTAATTTTAATTTAAATATAATATCAATAGAGATATTTATTTTATAATAGAATTATATTGAATTTATAGATGGATATTTTACATAATTTCGGAAATTTCTATTTCGAATGGTTTTTTGTAGTGGAAATAATTAATCTATGGTGGTAAGACATCCAAAGGAAAGAATCCTTCCAAATAAGCATCCAAGATTGTGGGAATTTTAATTGAACATTTTTTTCTCAATGATTCATCACATAAGACAAAATATAACTAGTGGTGGTATCCACACATGTAATAACCAAGATTATCCATTGTGGGATATGTCAATAGTAGGGAATTTTATGATTCAACATCCTCTATATTTTAGTGGAACCTCAGTTCTAGTGGTTGTCGAAAGATGGATGAACACTCTATAAGAAAAGTTTGATGTCATGGGATGTTCAAGAAACCATATGAAAACACCATATTTTATAATTTTTAATGTAATTTAAATCGATGGTGGTACCTTAGTGCAAATACCATACAAAAATATGATCTTGATGTTAAGAATATGACGATTCTATGAGTATTTTTTAAATATTTTCAAAATACAGTTGAACTTATAATTGAAAATGAATTCCTCAAACTATGATAGAAGGATGATATTATGTACATTCATAAAAATTAAATTTTACAATACTATCCAGCTATATGTCTTTTTTCTTGAGAAATATATTTTAAGATTAATATATTTTTCTCTATCTTGAAACCAATTTTAAAAAGAGAATTTTTTTCATGGGTTTATATAATCATTTGGAAACAAGTTAATTATTCTAAAAATTATGATATAGAGTTTAATTAATTATATATTCCAATTTATAAAAATAATAATAACTGATCTAGTTGGTTGGAATTTGGGAAGTATTCATTAAATAAATTTAGAGTTAAGATTATAATATTCAATTCCTATGATATGTTTAGCAAGCATAATCCTAGGTGATTTCTCTGATGATATGGAAAATTCATTCATTGTGGAATTTTTGGTTATAGAACTCATGAATATGATTATAAATATCAAATAAAAAATTACTAAATTTTGATGATTATATTCCTTAACTGAAATGATTTTGTGAATTATGCTAATAAGTTACCAATGTTAGTGAATATGGATGAAAATCATCAAGACCGAATGAAAAAGGTCTGAAAAAATAATTCTCTACTCTTATTGATGATTTTGTTCTACCAAATGATTTTATTATAGGAATTGTTAACTATTAATACTAATTATGCTAATATGGTTTTTTATTATTGATCATTGTATTATTTAATTTTGATAAATATGAATGAATGTTTGGAATATCAGATCGTGAATGATTGATTGTACTATTAGTCAAAACAATGGTATGATGTATTAAAGAAACTAAGTTTTAAATGAGTATCCCTATTATTATCAGTGAAATTATATTTCATGAAAATTTTGTAGAACTACCAATGGTTGAGTTAGATATTATTTTATTTTTGGATTGGATTTCATTTTATCAATCTATAATATATTTTAGTGAAATAATATCATTTTTTAATTATTTCATAACTCTAATATCCTATAAAGAAGTAAATAAAATGATTATAAATGGTACTAAATATTAATTATAAAATTTTATTCAAAAAATACACTATTTAGATCAGTGATGTGAAATTATTAAATTAATGCATGAATGTTTTTCTGGATGGATTTCCCAATATTATAACTGATCACTAAATTGATTTTTTTGACTTAGTTATTGATGATATGAAAAATTTAAAATAGCCTTATTGAATAGATCAAGTGGAAATTATAGAATTTAAAGAGAAATTATTGGGGTTACTTTATAATTTTGTCATTATTCCTAGAAATTTACCATGGGGTGCACCTTTTTTGTTAAAATTAAACATGGTTCCATGAAAATTTTTATTGATTATTGATTTTTGAATGAAATAATTTCTATGAACAATTATAATTTACCTAATATATATTATTTTTTGGCTCTATGGAGTGTAGAATGTTCCAAATATTGGTCAGTGGTAATGGTAAAATCAATTCAAATTGAATGAGAAAGACATTTAGAAGAATGAATTTTATGTTAGATATAAGAATTAAGAGTTTTTTTAATGAACTTTTTGTCGAAAAATGGTTTTGAAGTATTTCTAGATATCAGGAACAGATTCATCCATAAATATTTAGATATGGTTGTTGTTATTTTAATTAATTATGATTTGGTTAATTAAAAATTGTATGAGGATCATGAAAAAAATAAATTAATTTTCCTCCAAAACAGTAATGAAAATATATTAAATGGGAAATTTAGAAAATATGATTTTTTATTATAAAATATTTCTTTATATAGGAAAATTTCAATTAACAATTGATTAAATGTTTATCCAAAAAAACAAATGTGGTGGATGAATGTCAAATACCTAAAATGATACTAAGATAAAATGTATTCTTTTATTTACAATATATTATTGGAGCTATTTGGAAAATATTTCATGATTATCTAGCCCTCTGAGTAAGATAAATTCAAAATGATTTGTATTTATCCAGAAAAGGGATATGATGATTATTTTTATTAATTAAAATGAAGATTGGTGAATGTATCCAATTCATCCTTTCCATCAATAAAATGTTATTTTTACATCATATGTGATTACTCATCGAATATACTTGGATTCATTATATTGAAAAAAGATCGTGTTATTCCTTATGGTTCATAGAAACTAAATCCACAAGGGATAATTTTTCAAACACATGATTTCATGTTACAATACATTTTTTTTATTATAAAATTTAGAGGAATCGTTTATATGGAGTGTAATATGAAATATATTTTTTTAATAAAATTATATATTATATATTTTCACAGAAATATTTATTAATAAGTAAGGACTGATAGATAGTACTAATTAACGATTATAATTGCATGATTCACTACTATCCTGGCAACAAAAATAATGTTCTTGTTTCCTAGAGAGAGAGATGTAATACCATTTGAAAAATAATATGTTTGGAAGAAGACCCTTTGTTTAATGATTTAATGAATCGTTGCATCCATGATGTGGATACAGGAAATTCTTATGTTTTGTTTCACTTTATAGTTCAATTATCCATATCAAACAGAATTATATAATCTATTAACATAGAATTATATTTATATAAACTAGGAGAATCGTCCAAGAAGGTTATGTTTTTTAAATTAAATTTTATTAAATAAACTATTTTTATATCTGAAAAAATATAATCTTTTCCTCGTGGTTCTTTGTTGAAGAAATATTTGTTTAGTGAATCTAAGAGTTCAGTATTTTTACTACATCGTGAAATACCTAAGATGAATAAATACATCCAAGAGTATTACTGGTGGGATAAAAAATGAGATATTTTACATTTTATATTAAATGTTGTGCATGTGAATAGGTTAAATAAGAAAAAAAATTATTAAAGGGTATGTGTTAGACATTTACAGTTATAGAGTAGAAATGGTAAAATATATGCTTGGATTTCTTTGTTTTACTACCAAACAAATCTCTGGGTAATAATGAATTTTTTTATTCTTGATATATTATATAAATCATCACATTTCATTACCGTATTATAATTTTTTTTATAAAAATTCTCGATTGTATCAAGTTTAGCTAGTAATGTTTCATGGTGTTCCCCTATACATTGAATATAACTATGATCCTAGGTTCACTTCAATCTTTGGACAAGGCCTTTTGAATTCATTGGTAACAGAATTAAATTTCCCCACGACCCTTAATCTTTAGAATAGATTAATATAAATCCAAAAAAACATACTCTGGATGAAATGTAACATGATTCTTCAATGTATCACTAAATAACATTGGATAAGAATCATTTTTTAGTTGTGATTTCTTATAATAATAGTTTTCAATCTAGTATTCTTATGGAACCTTTTGAGGAAATATTTGTAAATTAGTGTCAAAATAATTCATTATGGGATTAATTATGTTCATGTATGTTAATGGGACTATATTTTATAAAGGAAATTTTTGAGATGGTAAAAACGATTCAAAAATATTTGAGGATAGATTAGAAAATGAAGAAATGTTATTTATCTAATAAGAGAAATACCTTTTATTCGACCAAAGTGGTCATTTTAATCATGAAATTTTCCAATGGATAAGTGTTATGTGTTATGGATGGAATGGAATGTTTTTTACATGGTTTATTAGAACAAATGAAATCCCGGTGAAAGTTGGTCCTGTGTCTTACCGTGTATCCTTGCCTCTTATTTTACCAAAGGTACAGAATAATTTAAATGTTTCAGCGGGAAGAATGTATGTGCTAGATTCATCAATTAGATTGGGATGAGAAGTACTTTAGTTATAATAGAACATTTCCAATGTTGAATATAATATTCAAATTCTTGAAAATATATTGAAATTATTGTAGAATAATGTAATTCAATGATTTGGTTTTTGGGGAGAAACCATATGGTTGATAAAGCAACATGGAAATATAATGATTTTATGATGGAAATGATTCCACACATGATTAGTACTGAAATAAAATTTTTAGGATACAATTTATTGTATTTGAGAATCTAACATCCAAGGCATTGATATAAAATTTTTATTTCATGTTTATTAATATTCTTTTACTAAAAAATTAAATTCAGTATAATTATGTTAATTTTAAAATAATGTTATAACCATATTTCATATATTTATATATATAAATAATTATTTTCAATTTAATGAATTTAATTTTAAAAATTATGAATTTCATTTTCGATTATGATCTTTAATATAAATATTGTTTGAATTATTAAACATTTTCAAAAAATATTGATTTTTCGATGAATTGTTAAAAACATTTGTTTTATTAAAAGATATATTTTAGTTACAAAGATAAAATTTGATTCCAATTTGTTTTAAATTTAAATTAGTTAATTTTTATTTATATGAATCCTATTTTGGTTTCCCTGAATTGGTTGTATACTTCAATTTAATATTGAATAATTTTACAATTAAAAGTGGAAATTTTATAAAAAATTGTTTCTCATTAATTATTTCTGTTAAATTTTAATTTAACTTCTAAAAAATTTGTGTTTTTATTTAGGGAAATTATATTACATATATTTAAATAAATGAAAAAAATTTATTAAATATTTTTATTTTTTTTATTATACCTATAAATTGCAATTTTAGTAATTTTTATTACATTAGTTAAATATAAATCATGTAATTTTGGATGAAAATAATATGATAAGTGTAATTTAGAATTTCTAAAAATAGTCCCCATTTTATTGGATGATTATTTTTTAAAAATAAATCCATGATTTTAGTTTAGGTCATCTTTGGGACACTTCGATGATAATAAGCAACATATAATATTTTATTATATGTAATATAAAACTGGTTACACTATTATTTTTTAAAAAGGTACAATATTTTTTACATGTTTCCATAAAAAGATATGTTCAACCATAAATAGTATATAGAATAGTGAAATGTCTATCCCAATCATTTCAATTTATTTTTAATTTTTATGGGAGAAATAATTACCTGAAACTCTTTAATAACAATGATATTGTAATTATTAAATTATTGAAAAACTCTAATAAATTATATTAAAAATATCAAATTAAATATAATTTCATATTTTGAGGGTATTCATAAAATTCTAAAGATTACTTTGATATTTATAGTATATAACAAAATATTTCATTTGAATTTGGTTATTTTCTACGGTTTTTAAAGTCACAGTAATAAATAGTATTAAATTTTACAATAATGAAATTTCATGAATATAATATTCTATTAAATAATTAAAAATTAATACAACTATTAAATAATACCATAGGGTATATGTTAGGATCTAAAATTTTATCGCCTTTGTATTTAATGGATATTTTAAATAAATGGGATCTATAATAGTGTTATTATATATTAATATTTTGGGAAATTCCTAATATGACCCTCACTTAATCTATAAAAGATAACCACTTCTATAAATTAATTTCACCACCATGATCCATAAATTGTCATGAACCGTCCCCATGGGGCCCGAGCTGCCACTCCCCAAGCCAGCCTGCAATAGGCTAGGGGCTGGTGACTAGCACCGAGTAGGCATGTTACTAAAATGGGAGGCATTGCCTATAAATATGTACACACACACACACATGTCAGTGCCCAAAAAGCTGAAAAAGTAAAATATACTAAAAATGGGAATGCATGCATACACTAAAATCCCAACCAACAGAGTACGATAGGAAAGTAATATACAACAATGTAAAATCCTTGGCCAAAAGTACAAGCCCACCAAAAGAGAGTCTGCAACAATGTCCATATTTTAAGGAAAGGTACTGGGACTGCAATCCGTAGCCATAGGAACACACCTCGGCCTGCCTTATCTCACTGAGCACCGTCCAGTCCAGGTCCACCTATAATCCTATCAAAGGGTCGCTCATCTACACAAGACACGACACGTGCGGGCAATGACCATGCATGGGTGAATATAACAATACCTAGTAGGACACCCTAAAAAACACAGAGGAAAACCAACAAGGGGAATACCTCAAAGGAAAAATACCACAAAGCAATGATACAGTCATCTCTACACAGTATATGTTTATAGAACATATAACAAGAATATCCAGATATACTCATACACGATCGACCATCGCGGAACCAATACAAAAACCCTGCTGAAAAATTCCACTAAGCACATTACATGGGATAACACACTCCTAGGTCTAAATATAGAGACACGAAGCAGTCATCCTGGTAGGACTCACTCAACAAGTGATTAATAATATGATGTTCATATGAGGATAACAACCAATAACTATGGGGTGATTCCAACAACTCATTTTGAACTAGTCCTCTAACCAGAGGATCAGCGCCTACGTAAATTTGGTCACGTAGACACCAAGAACTCTACCTAGGGTTCCAGGTAGGAATAGAGGATCCATCTCCAAGTCTCACAAAGGGGACTCCAACAAATCTATTTAGGAAGTCCTGCTGAAGGTATCATACTCCTATACATAGGAAATGATACTAGAAATCTTCAGGGGGAAGGCTAAGGGTATGAACCCTAATAAAGCTAGTCCAAGTCACAGAAGGCGACATGCTCAAGACATGTAAAATGGGTTACAAATTATGTATTAGGATGACATTCTGTGTTCCATGACTCCAGTTACTTCCCATGTATATGGCCCATGTCTCTTGTCTAGGTGTGTAAAGCTAGACTACACGACGTTTAAAAGGAAGACACGCCATGTTCCTTGACTTCTGGTACTGCTCGTGTAAACGACCCGTGTCTCTAGTCGTGTCCTATAAAAGTAAATACATGGCGTGTTGTAGAATTACACACTGTGTCCGACCACCTGGGGTTCGCTCCGTGTACGCAGGCAATGTGCACGTACATGCTCTCTGTCCGTGTTGCCATTCCTGTGTACCAATACATGGGGTATCCCGTGTATCTGGCTGGGTCTACCCGGGGAAGGGTATACACGCTGTGTCCTTGGTCGTGTACCCAACCCGTGCCCGTGTTCTCCCGAAGTACACGCCAGGTGGTCCGTCAATGAACACACACCATGTAGCACATACTATACACTGTGTAGTTGGGACTTTTTTCAGAACCGTCGTCTTCCTCCTAGTGCCTCGTTCGGATCTCCGAATCTCATTTACCTTGTTCGTTTAATGAAAAACACAAATCCTTTTTCGATTCATCATACTTCTAATGAATCCGTATGTTTCAGACCTTCAATCAGCTCGAAAAACAAGCGTTGACTCAGTCGAAGGAAAACTCCCAAAACTCATATCTATCGATCTGCTCCAAATCCTCCACTAAAACCGTCGTTGCAGCTCCGTACCATCATTCTGAGGTTGGATCAATAGTCTCGGATCATTGACTCAATAAAATAATGCACAATGATTGATTTCCTCCAAGAACGCCTAGAACACACACAAAGAACGTGAGAAAATCAGGGAAGAAAGGCAACACATATTGAGAGGAACGAACCTCGATCGATGTTCCTATCGATCTGGGATCGTCACCATTAGAAGGCTAAACGAAACCAAAATAACCTTCACGAATAAAATCCACAAAATCCCTGCAAAATCCCATCCCACAAATATGATCAATCTGTGGTTTAATCTGTTCGTATATTAGTCCACGTTCGTCGTAGGAATCATGAACGGGGAAAGGAAATCAAAATCAAACATCCTAAATGGATTCACAGAATTTGTTGGCGAAGATCCAGTCACCGTGTCGTCGTTGCCGGTGAAGCTCGTTAAGAACACCATCTCCACATTGAGGTTCCCTCCAGAGCCTCTAGAGACTCCAAGGGTTTCCAGGTTATGAGGTTTAAAATCCAGGATCCCTGAGAAAATATCTATACAAAAAATAAAAGATATTTTCACCACAAGTTTTAATAAAATATTTTTATTACATATTTTATTATGGTTATTTTGAAAAACTAGATTATACCACCGACCTGCGCCAGCCGATGATAGGCCTCGCCTAAGGTAAACAAGAAGCTCTGATGCAACAATGCCCTCAAATTTCTGATCCAAGAACATGTTCACGAGTTATTAAACTTCTTAAGGAATACCACACCCACGCGTAATTTAATTTTTTAATTAAATTTGATCATTTGTTCTAGGCTCACTGGGACTTAGAACTGCACACTATCACAACGCCTGGTCTCGAAAGAATTCCCATATAATATTAAAATAAACATACAGATAAATCAAAGACATTTCATCATACCCACCTTAGGGCTTTACATCCCTGAAAATCCAAAACAAATACTACTCAAAAATATGTGGGTACTGTACACGAATTTGAGCCTCCCACTCCCACGTGCTCTCCTGGAGATTCATGTGCTTCCATTAGACTTGCAAAAAGGGAATAGATCTCCCATGAAGGCTCTTCTCCTGTCGATCCACAATCTCCACTGGGTACTCATCAAAGGTCACTCCAACATCAAATTCCAGCTCGCCCCATATGATAATGTGTGATGGATCATGAATGTACCTCTGTAATTGCGACACATGGAAGACATTGTGTACCTGGTCCATATGAGGAGGTAGAGCCAAACGGTACACCAACTCTCCAAATCTAATCAGAATCTGAAAAGGGCTGATGAATCTCCTAGATAGCTTACCACCTCGGCCAAATCTCAATAGTCCCCGTCAAGGTGACACCCGTAGGAACACATGGTCTCCCTCCTCGAACTACAATGACCTCCGTCTCCCATTGGCATAAGACTTTTTCTGACTCTGTGTAGTCTTCATCCGTTCCTTGATGACCTACACCGTCTATGTAGTAGCTCGCACCATCTCAGGGACCATGAATGCTGACTCTCCTGGGTCAGTCCTGAAAATTGGTTACTTGCATGGTCTCCCATACAAAGCCTCAAATGGATCTATACCAATAGTGGAATGATAATTGTTGTTATAAGAAAATTCCACTAGTGGTAGGTGATCCTCCCATCTAAGACCAAATTAAAATTTGCAAGCTCGTAGCATATCATCTAGAACATGGATGATCCAATATGTCTGACCATCAGTCTGAGGATAAAACATTATGCTCAAGTGTAAGTGAGTCCCAAAATATTCATGCAATCCCTTCCAAAAACGGGATGTGAAACAAGCATCACGATTTGAGATGATTGTTGATTGAACTCCATGAAGTCGAAATAATTCCTGCATGTAGTGGCATCCCACGCTCTCTACTGAACTCTGCACCCATACGGATAGGAAGAGGGCTGACTTGGTGATTCGGTCAACGATCACCCAGATGGCATCGTGTCACCAAGATTTATGTGGTATACCCATCACGAAGTCCATGGAGCCCCATCCCACTTCCACTATATCACATCAATGGGATGACTCAAACCTGCTGGAACATGGTGTTGAGCCTTTACTTGCTGACAAGTTAAGCACCGAGAAACAAACTCTATCACACACTTCTTCATTCCTGGCCACGAGAACACACATCGGAGGTCCTAGTACATCTTTTCCATGACTAGTTGCACTGGTAAATGAGATGTATGGAACTCCCTCAAAACCTCCTCCTACAACGTCATTATTACAACTTTCTTCCATCTAAAAAGAAAAATGTGCTCCCTACCTCTTGAATATCTGTCGGAAACATCACCTGCAGATATCAGAGCACGTAGAGTCTCACAGCTAGAATCCTCGAGTTGTGCTTCCCAGACTTGCTGAATGAGTGGAGGGGTAACAACCATCAACTGATGGTAAGCTCCCTCATCTCTATCGGCGAGGTATAACTGTAAAGAGTCCAACTACCTAGTCACCTTATCCAGCAACTATGAAATGGATTTCCTGCTGAGAGCATCTGCTACAACGTTCTCCTTCACAGGAGTATAAAAAATCTCAAAGTTGTAATCCTGGAGAAACTCAAGCCATCGCCTCTTTTTCAAATTAATATCATTCTGAGAAATGATATATCTGAGACTATTGTGATCAGAGTAGATAGTAAACCGCTCTCCCATTAGGTAGTGTCGTCATATCATCAATCTGAAGACTACCGCTTCCAACTAAAGATCATGGGTCGCGTAGTTCTGCTTGTGTGGCCTCAACTGGCATGAGCCATAGGCAATCACCGCTTGACTCTGCATCAGGACACAACCAATCCTAGTTCCTGATGCATCACAAAATACTATGTACTCGACACCATCTTATAGTAGTCTCAAAATTGGGGCACTCATCAGACATTGTCTCAACTATTGAAAAGCCTTCGGGAATCTCTCGGTCCACACGAAATGCTACCCCTTTCAGGTCAAATATGTCATAGGTACTTAAATACTTGAGAAATCATGATTTAATCTCCGATAGTGGCCTGCCAACCCAATAAAGCTCCACACATTCATTACGCTCTGGGGTGGATCCCAAGCTAACATTGCCTCTACCTTAGAATTTTCCACAACTACACCATCTGCTGAGATAACATGTCCCAGAAAGGGGACATCCTATAACCAGAATTGACACATCGAGAGATTCTCGTATAAGTGGTAGTCTCAAAGTGTGTCCAGAACCATCCATAGGTGACTCACATGGTCCTCCTCAGATGTAGAGTACACAAGGATATCATCGATGAAGACCACTACAAACCAATTTATATAGGGCTGAAAGATCCAGTTCATGATTCCTATAAACACTGTCAGGGCGTTCATAACACCAAAGGGCATCACCAAGTACTCATAGTGATCGTAGCGACATCTGAAAGTCATATTCATTATATCCTCATTAGGTACTCGCAACTGAAGATATCCTGACCATAAATCAACCTTCAAGAACCATCGTGCCCCTCTTAACTTGTCGAAGAGGTCATCGATCCTCGGTAGTGGATACCAATTTTTCACGGTCACCTGATTCAAGCGCCGGTAATTCACACATAGCATGAAGCTCTCGTCTGCCATCAAGGAAAACAATACTGGGGACGCCTAGGGTGAAACACTGGGTCTCAAGAAGCCCTTATTCTACAAGACTTCCAGCTTCACTCTTAGCTCACGAAGCTCTGCAGAAGCCATCCGATATGCTGATGCTGATATTGGTGTCATCCTGAGTTGCTACTCAATGAAAAAATCTATGTCCCAATGGGGAGGTAGTCCCGGAACATCCTTCAACAAGACGTCCTCATACTCAGCCACTACTGCTAGAAACTGGAAACTTGTAACATCTTCTACGCCAAGGGCTAGGCTAGACAACTGATCTGAAATCTGTTGTACCTTCTTATGCAGAAGTCCATCTTGCGCTGCCTGGGTCTCCTATTCACCGACGAAGGAGAACCTCATTCCATCACTAAAGACACAACACACCCTTTCCCTAAAACAATCAATCTGGGCATGAACTGTGGATAGCCAATCCATACCAAGAATGACATCGTAAGGCCTCGAGGCTACCACCAAGAGGTTCCAACCGAAACTCTCACCTCCAAGGGTCAGGTCAAATTGTCTAAAAAGGTGTGTGATTTATGAATATTCTCTAGTAGGTGTATCTAAGCATAAGGGTTGAGTCAATGACTCAACTTAGAATCTCAAGGTCTCGAACAAGATAAGAAAAAAAAGAAAAGAATGACTAGCACCTATGTCTATTAGTACGGTAGCCAAAGTAGAAAAGACACATATTGTACCTCTAATCATTACAGGAGTACCTGAGTTATAAGCCTCCACTGCCTGCAGCTGTCCTTACCTCTGTGCACCATCTCCATGATCCAGGGGTAGACCTCTTTGGGGTGGTGGTGGTAAAAGGTCAAAATGCCGACCACCTCCAGCTGCTCTTCCAGCTCCTCTACCACATCCTCCACCCCATGAGTTTGTCTCCTACACATGTTGCCTCTTCCTCAGTGGTCTATCCACCTCACCCATTTCAGTAGTATGATGGGATGGACAATGTTGAGCGAGATGTCCCCTGCCATCACAAGACTAGAATCACCTCTATCGAGGCTGGCTGAATGGGCCTAGAGAACCCTATACGACAGATCCCCTGTCCTGGGATCTCCTCTGAAAACGTCTCCCACACCTGGGTCCCTGACGTCGGCTCTATGTGGTCGAGGTCTCTACTCTATCTCGCTCACTACTGACTACTGCCAGCTATCTATGCTCTTCCAAGAAGCTCTCAAACACCAAAGCCTTCTCGAGCACCCCATTATAAGTAGGAATGATCATAGGGATGTTTCTAGCTCAGATGTCTCTACACAAGCCCCGCTCAATATTCCAAGCTCTAAAGTACTGATCATTGACCTTATCCATCGAGTACTGTGAGAGGTCGGTGAACCTCAATGAATAGTTAGCCACCGACATGGGTCCCTTCTGGAGCTGAAGAAACACCAGTATACGTACTGCTCTCAACGTAACCGGTGAAAAATCCACTCCTAAGAGACGCTCAAACTCTGACCACGCAAGGGTCGACTTGTTGTGGGTTTGGATGACCAAACTCCACCATCGTCCTGCCGAGCACTACAGAAGGCTCGCTGCCAGGATCACTATCTGGTCTACTGGTGTCCTGACCAATGGGAAGACTCTAGCCACAGCCTCATGCCAGTCCTCTACTACTAGAGGTTCAGACTTGCCTCGATACTAGGGGGTCTCGGTCACTGAAACACATGGAGTGCGCTCAGCCTGCACTCCTCCTCTATTGGTACATCATGCACTAAAAACTGCTCCACAGGTGGTGGAATAGCTGGCACACCACCCGAAGGTAAAACTGGGGGATCTGGTCCCAGTACCGAAGCATCATCACTGAGGGGGTCATCCTTGTGATTGAGCTGCTGGATCCTAGCGGGTGTGTGTTGCGGAGGAATCCTCTAATTATAAAATATGTATCGTAGTCAGTGAGTATATCTGGAGATCTAACACAAAAAGGACATTGAAACCACAACCCATTCCTATATGATGCTTCTACAATTATTTTCCCCTACAACTAGTGTTCTAATATTCCGAGTCGAAAATAAATTTATCAGAGTCCAGGTGTGTGGATAAATCATCCGCCCGAACCAACACCAGGGTCTCGGGCCTGAAATCCGAACTCGATACACTTAACACTGTAGCCGCAAAGAAACTCATAGACTCTCGGTCGTAAGGTGGAACCGACCGCCTCTGATACCACTATGTCACAACTTGTCCCCATGTGGCCTGTGCTGCAACTCCCCAAGCCCGCCTCCAATAGGCCAGGGGTTGGTGACTAGAACCGAATAGGCATGTTACTAAACCTGTATAAATGCACACACATTTCCAATCCCACAATGCTGAAAAACTAAAAGGTACTAAAAAGGGTAATGCATGCATACACTAAAATCCAAACCAATAGAGTATGACATGGATGTAAAGTACAGTAATGTAAACCCTAGGACAAAAGTAAGAGGCCACCAAAAGAGAGTCTGCAACAAATTCCAACCTATAAGGAAAGGTACTGGGATTGAAATCCATAGACATAGGAACACACATCAGCCTGCCTGATCTCACTGAGCCCCATCCGGTCCTGGTCCACCTAGAATCTTTAAAAGGATTGCACGTCTGCACAAGACACAACACATGCGGGAAAATTATGTGCATGGGTGAGTATAACAACATCCATTTGGACACCCTGAAAACCACAAAGGAAAAAATAACAAGGGGAATACCACAAAGGAAAAATACCACAATGGAATGATATAGTCATCTCTACACAGTATATGTTTACAGAACATATAACAGGAATATCATGATATACTCATACACGATCGACCATCATGAAACCACCACCAAGATACAGCTCGAAGTTTCCACTAAACACATAACACGGGAGAACACACTCCTAGGACTGAAGATAGAGACACAATGCACCCGTCCTGGGAGAAATCACTCCACAGGTTCTTATGAAAATGATGTTCAGATGAGGATCACAACCAATAGCTATGGGGTGATTCCAACAACTCAGTCTGAACTAATCCGCAAAGCAGAGGGTCAGCGCTAGGGTAATGTTTGTCACGTCGATACCAAGAACACTAACTAGGGTACCATGAAGGAATAAAAGATCCATCTCCAAGTCTAACAAATGGGATCTCAACAACTCTATTCAGGAATTCATACTGAAGGGATCATACTCTTGTATATAGGAAATGATACCAGAAACATTCAGGGGAAAGACCAATGGTACAAACCCTAAGAAATCTAGTCCATGTCACATAAGGAAACTGGCTCAAAACATGTTAAATGGGTTACATAGCATGTAGTAGGATCACATGCCGTGTTCTGTGACTCCAGTTACTACCCGTGTAAACGGCCCGTGTCTCTAGTCCATGTGTGTAAAACTAGACTACATGGAGTGTAGAAGGATCGCATGCCATGTTACTTGACTTCAGGTATTTCCCATTTAAATTTCACGTGTCTCTAGTCTTGTCGTATAAAAGTAACAACACGGCTTGTAGTTGGATTACATGCCATGTTCGAGCTCCTGGGGTTCGCTCCATGTACGATGGCCATGTGCCCATACACGGTCTCTGTCTGGGTCGCCATGTTCGTGTACCAGTACACGGGGTATCCTGTGTATCTGGTCGGGGAAGGGTATACACGTTGTGTCCATGGCCGTGTACCCAACTCGTGCCCATGTGCTCCCAGAGTATACGCCTGGTGGTATGCTTATGAACACATGCCGTGTAACCCATACTTCATGCAGTGTAGTCGGGATTTTTCCAGAATCGACGTCTTCCTCCTCGTGCCTCGGTCAGATCTCAGGATCTCATGTCTCTTGTCTATTTGTTGCAAAACTCAAGAACCTTGTTTATTTCATCATACTAACACCGAATCCGGGTGTTTCGGACCAACAATTGGATCGAAAACCAATCATTGATTCATCTGAAGGAAAACACCCAAAACTCATTTCTCTTGATTCCCTCTAAATTGTCCACCGAAACCATCATCGTTGCTCCGTACCATCATTTTTTGGTTGGATATACAATCTCAGATCATTGAACCAATAAAAGAACATATAATGATCAATTTCCACCCAGAACTTGTAGAACGCACACGAAGAACACGAGAAATTCAGGGAAGAAATGCTCAAAAAATCAAGAGGGACGAACCTCGATCGATGTTCATGTCGATTTGGGTTCTTCAACATTAGAAGGGTAAACGAATGAAAAATAACCTTCAAGAATCAAATCCCCAAAATCTTCGCAAAAGCCCATCCTGCAAATATGATTGATCCCCGGGCTAATCATTTTTTTATTAGTCCATGTTCATTATATGAATCAAGAACGAGGAAAGGAAAAAAAATAAAAAATCGTACCTGAATTCAGGGTGTTTGTTGGCAATGATCCGGTCGCCGCATCGTCGTCGCCGGTGAAGCTCGTCAAGAATGTTGCCTCCTCGTTGGGGTTCCCTCCAGAGCCTCCAAGGGTTTGAGGGTTATGAGGTTTGTAACACTGGATATCTGTGAAAATCTTTATTAAAAACGATAAAAGATATTTACCACCAAAAGATTTAATAAAATATTTTTATTAAATATTTTATTACGGTTACATCCAAAAACTAGATTTCACCACCGACCTGTGCCAGCAGATGTTACTCCTCTCCTAAGGTAAACTCGCTGCTCTAAATGCAACGGTGCCCTCATATTTCTAATCCGAGCACCTCTTTAGAAGTTATTCCATTTTATCAGGAAAACCACATGCGCAGGTAATTTAGTTATTTAATTAAATTCAATCATTTGTTTCAGGCTCACCGGGACTCAGAAATGCACGCTGTCACAACGCTTGGTCTCAAAATAATTCTCATATAATATTAAAATAAACATTTGGAGAAATCCGAGACATTACATAAAAATTGACCATACTCTAAAAAATCACTATTCAACTAATATATCCACATTATTTATTTCCAATTTATTAAAAACCTTCTAATTATATGTTACTTAAGGGATCCATCATTGAGGTGATTTTTTAGAGGAATCATCCTGAAAACCCATATCAAATTTAAAATTCAACTTCTACCTTTTCATCACCTCATCATCCCATCAAGGAATAATAACTCTCATATCAATTATATTCTAGAATTTAAAATTAAATTGAAATATCTCATATCCATTTATATTCTAATATACTATTTTTAAATGAAACAAAATTGTTGCCTAAATTAAGGTGGCCATTCGTCCCCATTGATAGTGAGTTTTATTTTATCATCACCACTGTAATGAATATTCATAAAACTATTAATATGGATAAATATTATGTAAATAAATATAGTAAAACTTACTTCAGATCTATAAATAATAAATTGGAATGATAAAAAATATAATTAAACTAATATGTGGTAATCAGAAAACCCATTATAATAATATAAACAATTATCATTCTCATTTTCTCTGACAAATCCTGAGAATTTCATGATTATATATGGGTATATTCTAAATTATGTACGTGAATGATTAAAATAAAATAAAATTTCTTGAGAATAGTCCCCATTTTTCAATAACATCCATAATTATACCAAAGTCAACCAACTATGAAACCATTAAATAAATTCCCAAGGAATAAAGAATTTTATAATTATAAATAATTGAAATGTCCATAAATGAACATAATATACTTTTATTAATTACAATATATGTGGAAGAAGTTCAAGATTATGTAATTAATTAATCTATTATTATTTTCCATGAAATTACGTGGAAATGTAAAAGTCTATTAGACATAAGGTATAGAAATTCATACAACATTTTCCATTCTTCAGGTTATACATTTACTTCATTGATATTGTAACGATAAGATTATGTGTGAAATGAATTCTAATTATCTTAGGATTCACATACACTATGTTTAGGTTGTATTAAATATGAAATAAATAATACATTCATTTAATTAATGTAATCATTAATGATATTCTATTTGTAATGCATTTTTTTAGAATCCTCTTTTAATGTTTCTTTTTACAAAAGATATATTAAATGTTCGGTATAATATATGTAATGAGATTATTTTTCCTTTTTTCAATATTCAATAATGTTTTTATGTTACTATTTTAATATTACATGTTAATTTAAGAATATTTTTTTTCATTCTTTACGCTCTGAATTATCTTATAATATTTTATTTCACACAAAAAATGTTTATATGATGATATGATTTATGTTATATGATTATATTATGATACTTGTGTGTGTTTTATAAATTTTGGTGGTTCCATGTTAAATCTTGTTGTTTTGGTTATATTATTATGTATGTATTGGTTTTTCCATTATATTCTAAATATGAGTGGTTACATTATGACCCCAAATTCATTTGGTCTTCTAGAGATGGAAGTTGTCTATAATGTTATTCTAATTGTAAGGGTGATTTTAATATTTATTTGGAAATGATGTCCTTGGTTACCAAAATATATTTTATATGAATGATAATTATTTTTCTGAAAAATTATTTGATTTCCAATTTTAATGATAATGATCTCAGAAACAAGATACTGTTCTTTGCGTGGAAATGAATGTTTTTAAGAAAATATAATTATTTTCTTCCACTAAATTAATGGTTTCCATTGTTTAATTTAAATTCCATATGTTTTATTCAAATGAAATGTTTTAAAAAATTTAATGGTTTAAACGGGACTAGATGTAATGATGAGATCAAGGGAAAAATTGTGTAGTTTTTTCACTAAGAGTTATGATGTTTTATTTTTTAGTGTTTTGTTTTATGGGAAGTGGTTACATGGTACAATTATACTATTTTAAGGTCTGGTATTAACATATAATATTTTTTAATAATTATCAAAAACACAAAACCCCAAAAAATTATGTAATGAATGAAAAATTATTAATATTTATTATCACTAGAATATGTAATGATTCAGGCTGGGTCCTTAAATTTATATTTCATTTTTTTGCGAGACAATAATTATAATTTCAAATATGTTTATAAATTAATTTATAAAAAATTAATATCATTTCTCACATGAAAATTATAATATTCTTAGTGGTTTAATTAAAAATAATTTTTTAAGAGTATTTATTTTTAGAGAATAATGTGAGACATATTTTCTTGTAAAACATTTAATTTATTTAATAGAAAATTTAATATTATTTATTTTATTTTATTATAAGGAAATATAATTTCCTTGAAATTATAAATTGTATAATTATTTAATTTTTAATCATCATTATACATGATTTTGTTACATGTTAAATTTTTGGTATATAAACATCGTTCACTAAAGACGTTTTCAAAGTGAACATATATTTGTCCAAAATAAATTAAAATATTAATGTTTTATAAAATTGTTTATTAAAATATATAGAATATGTATATAATAAAAAAACAAATGATTTAATTATTAGTTTTTATATTGATTCAAATTACATTAAATTCTAATTTTCTTAAAATTATATTTTTAATAAAACATTTATACTGTATTACACACTTATTTGAATATTATATTCCTCAAATGATAGAAATTTTAACATGAAAATTTGAATTCCAAAATTTTAATCCAAAAAATATGTATAATTTATTAAGTATAAATAAATATCTATTAATGATTAATAGTGAAAATTATAAAAATGGTTTTACTATGATAAAATTCCAAACAATCTTATCGAGGTTCTTATTCATGATATTAGATTTACAATATCAAAATAAAAAACACTTGATTTTAATATATTAGAACGAGGTATTGAAAATGTAACCTTTATATCATCAACCTATTTCGAATTTTGAGATATATTACTTGAGTAAAACATAATTATTTAGTATTCTTTTAAAAAATTCCATGTATTCCCTCTCCCCACTTATAAAATGGTATTACATCACCTCCATTACCCATATTTCATTATCATTATATCATACTAAATACCTTTCCTTATAACAAAATATAAAAATAAAAAAAACTTCATAAACGATCCATGTGGGACAGTATTTATATCCTCATGAGCCTTCATTTTTACACCAAAGTTTGTTACTCAATAAATACGATTAACTCTTAACTAGGTACATTCAATTTTAATTTTTCTTCTACTACCTCTGAATTATTGTTAAAAATTATAAAATAATTAAATTATTATACATAATTTATATAATAAGAATTTTTTAGGGATCTATTACATACTAGGATTTCAAAAGGAAATATTATGTTTTATAGTGTAATAGATTCACCACATCATGCTTAAATAGAAAACTAAATAATTTTAATTAAATAATACCCTTATATGATATTTGTTAAATTAAGGTTATGAATTGGAAAAATTCATTATGAAATAAATATAGTTTTTCAAATCAGTTGGAATTTATTGGTAAGATTGTAAAAAAATCACACAATATTTACTAGTCATTTCATTAAAAAAATATTTTTTTCATTAAAAAGGGAGTTTCCTACCTTTTATTAGCTAATATTATATTTTCAAGAATTTATATAAAATATATTTGAAGATTAAATTTAGTTTTTTACTAAAACATGTAAAAAAATTCTTAAAATTATATTTTTAAAATTATATGAAATTATTGATTTTTCAAGGAATTGTAAAAACATATGTTGTTTATTTTAATATATTTTCAAGTTTAGTATATATTTTTTATTATTTATAATTTATTTTATTTTCAATATGATTTAAAATAATGAATTTTATATTTTATAAAAATATTTTATAATTTAATTTGGTATAAAAACATTTTAAATTTAAAAAGGATTTTTTTTGGAAAAATGTTTGTATTTAATTTTTCTGGTTTAGAATTTAATTAAATTATGATAATTAAGTAGGTTTAATATTATAAAAATTCATTGTATATTTTTTTGAAAAATATATATAATTTTTAAAAATAAGTATCATTTATTTCTAGAAACTATTTATATTAAACATAGTAATTTTTGATACCATCCTTATATGGTAAATAATGTAATTTATGTTATATAATAAAATGAAACGAACCATCATGTAACCCAAATTCCTAGATAAATCATATTTGATCGGGTTATATTGTGCATTATAATTGATTTTACTAATTTATGAACTTTGGGGGATACATTTTAAAGACCCGGAATTTCCATGTAATTTTTTTTTATAAAATTGGAATTTTCAAGTTTGTGAAATTTGACAGCACATGATTCTGAGGCCCGGTGTGCCTGAAATGAATATCGAAACTATTTTTTTCGGGTACGTTCAGTAAACATACTAGTAGGATTTTCTATCTTTGGAACCGGTGCTCAGAATTTCAATATGAGGGCACTATTGAACTCACAACACCGGTATTCCCTTAATGATACCTTCACCACGACCGCAATGGGTCGATAATGGAAGATATATATATTTTTTTTATGTATAAGAATTAAATAAAAAAAATTATCATTTTATTTTTATTATTTGAAACCCCTTAAAATGGGTTATGGTGGTGGGTACCAGCCAAGCCTAAACCTCCTATGTCTATGTTTAGAGGTGGGGACCACGTGAACTAACCCCCATATTGAATTTAGGGGTGGGGACCACCCAACCCCTCTTAATGGGGTAGAAACCTATCAAATTCTCATTAATCCCTTCCTCCCATTAATTGCTGCCAATTAATTATGCCAACATGGGACAATTAGTTGTGCCATCCATTTAATTTGATACAACTAAATTAACAAGGGGGCTATTTTCACATTTTGGGTAGAATTGGGAGAGAAGAACCTTTTGTAGGATTATTCTATCCAACGAAGAACATTCTACCAAACGAAGAACACCCACGCCAGCGAGGAACGTCTTCAACGACAATGAACTGACGATGGAGGAAACACTGACATCACTAAAGTCTATCTATCACCAATGACATCATATCTTTTCTCGCTAACTCCATAAAAAAATCTGCGAGGTTGATGTTTAATAAGGTGTTACTTTAATTCCCCATTTCTTCCCATTTAAAATAAAAAATATGGATCAACTCTTTAACTAGTTGATCTACGGATGATTTCCATTGCGGGTTTGGGAATAATCAATAGCATGATATTTTAGGGTTTCACATTCTTTATTCATGTTTTTATTGAGCCTCTTGCTACCACATAGATGTGGAGGGTGTGGTCCAAACAAACATGTCCTGACCCCTCCACTTTTCTGCTGGAATGTTGTGTTCTTCATGATGGAAGAAGGTGGCTTTGTGCCACGACATCAAACGGATGCGGTGACCGGAAAATCACTGAACACAATGACGGTTACATCCCAGCAACTCCTCAATACCCCGCGACCTCCGTGACACCCCAAGGCATTGTCACCCCATCGCCGTAAGCAGCACCCCATGGCCCTCCATGATGCATCTAGGCCTTTCTGCCCCGTGGCCCTCCACGATGCTCTGCAGCCTCACTGCCCTACGGCCCTCTACACCGCCCTATGGCCTCGCCTCTCCATGGCCCTCTATGACACCCCATGGCCTCATATCCCCACGGCCTCCACGACACCCCGTGGACTTGTCGAATCCCATCCCTCAGTGCCTCCCCATGACCTCGAAGCCCGGAGGCCCTCTGCATGACTCTGCGGCCCTCCGTGCCGCCCCGCAGCCTCGCCCTCCCATGGCCACCCTACCCTGCTACCCATCACGGACCCCACGACCATCGCCTCCCTCGTGGCCTCCACACATTCCTCACGACTTCGTGCTGCTCTATGGCCCCCGTGCCTCCCAATGTGGTCTGGGCCAGACCCAGAGGCCTAGGTCGATGCATAATGAGTCAGGTCAGTCCGACGAGGTCGGACCGAACCCGGATCAGGTGTGACAATTTTAGTCAATTGGCCATAACTTTTGCACCAACAGTCCGTTTAGAAAATTTTCAATAGTGATTCAAACCTTGGAGTGGGATAATCCCTCTGGAATACCCCCACTTCAGTTATGGGTAATGTTTCGATATGGTTGGGTTGGATCGAGAATAAATACAATCGGGCCCTCGAGACTATAAGGCTAATAACATACAGACTGGGCATCCGATTGAGGCACCGTCTGTTGCGTCGAGACCCCTATAAAGTGGTGGTCCCTTTAGATACATCTTATTGGGACTTTTTGATATTTTGAGTATCTACTAGTGGCATGAGGAGAGAACCGTTCTGGAGACAAGAAAACATAGTGCGGGAACCCAGTAGCTGACTGTGACGTGAAGAATGAATAGTGATTATGTGTGGGTCAGCACCTAGTGATCCTATGTGGGTCAGCACTGAGAGATCCTATGTGGGATAGCACCGAGCGATATTATGTGGGTCAGCACCGAGTGATCCTATGTGGGTCAACACCTAGCAGTCCTCTGTGGGTCCGCACTGAGTGATCCTGTTTGGGTCAGCTGTAGTGCCTCCTAACAGAGTAAGATGATTCAATAGATTCATCTAATATTCTCAACTATTGTACCAATGTTATTCCAGCTATGAGATGATTCTTTAACTTCTGGTACTTTCCATTGTGGTAATACCATGATGGTCATCCTCTGTGTGGCGTAACTGTGTGGTGCTTACCTTAGTGGTATTCCTTCCTTCATGGAACAGTTGATCTTTTGGCTTTTGAGTTGAACTATGTGTTTCCTCATGATTGAGATGAGTATAAATTATAACTTAGGTATATATATGGGAATATACCTATGTTGTGTTATCAGTTGATTTCATTATATTTTGTTTATCCTTTGTGGACATTTTGAGACCGTGAGCGTCTCAGGGTCCCTACTGAGTATCATAATCCTCACCCCATCACGGGATATGCCCACACTTAGTTGTGTTTAGTGTAGAAGACGGACAACGATGAATGAGGACGAGAGTACCTGGAAATGAGGTAGATCGAAGGTGGAACATAGATGACGCATACCACAGAGACGATCGATCGAGAGCTGTACCTACCCTTCAGGTTAGATACTTGGTGGGTGTTCACAAGAGTTGTTCCAGTTTACTTGTACTTTCAGTTTCTAGTACATTCTAGTTGGGCTTGTATTATAGCCCATTTTACTTACTGCACTCACTTTGTTTACTATTCGGTTTACATGAGTTCGTATTGTGTTTTGTGCTTGGTTGTGTGTGCTTACATGTTATAAATGGAATAACTTCCCAGTTTTAGGGAATACACCATTGGTGCTAGTCGCCAACCCCTTGCCTATGGATGACGGGCTTGGGGAAGTCACAGCATGGGCCCCGGGGGACGGGTTGTGGCATTCATGGTTGATATTATGGACATTATAGTATTTAATGTAAGGAAATATCAAACATGTCACACTCTTATATTAATATTGTACTATTTATAATATTTTTTTTATATAGAGGAAATTTTTTTACGATAAAATAAATTTTTAAATATATAATATATATATTCATAAATTTAATGTATTTGTTACTTTTTTATAATAAATAATTAAATTTACTTCTTTTAAAACATGGATAATGTAATTTTATAATTATTGGAATAATAAAACAATTTTTATTAAAAAATTCAAATAAATAATATTTAAGATAAATAATGTGATAAATTAAATTTATTAATGAACATTTAATTTTAGAGTTATTATATATATATTTATATATATATAATTTTTTATGTTGGCATGAGATTATTAATGTCAAAGTATTGATTTGTTCTAAAAATTGTTAATATTGATATTTTATAGTAAGTAGTACCGTAATAATTGATATAGTATTCCATAAAATAGTAATTTATTCAAATTAATTATGATAATGATGAAAATAAAAATCATGGTCTGTTTTTTTCATTTAATAGTTACTATATTAACTCTCAATGAGATGAATTTACGTTGTCATGGTAAGATTTAAAGCAGTTAAAACCAAATGATATGTGTTTAAATATATTTAAAATAAATCCCTTTTTATTGTATGAGAAGATTTCTTACCATCTACTTCATATATTAGAAATCTCACACAGTGTGTGTAACACACTTAGTTTTTGAGGTCCTTTTTTGAATAAATTTAATTTTCATTTATTTCATGAAATTCACAAATTAATACATTCCTTTCACACAACACAGACTTTGTGCATGTTACATTGAACATCTACTTGGATTATATTAAATGGATCGTCATCTTAGCACACATTATATGGAACAGCTTGGGCTATATTATCGACAACATCAAGGTTTCTGCAAATCATCATTTTATTTTTTTAATTATTTATATGAGCGAATTTTAAACCTATCCATTTAGCTTATTAAAATTAATATTAATAACTAGTTTTTATATTTTATTATATTGGTTTTATAAAATAAAATCAATTAGTAATGAATGATATAATTTTTGGTAAAGACCATATATGTTTTAAAAAATATTTTCACAAATTAAATATCATAAAATCAAATTTTGAAACATTTAATTATTTAATTTTATAAAATAGAAATAAATTTTTAATTTAGAATTTTATTATTATCTTACCATGTTTTGTTTTGGATTTTTTCCATGAATATTCATTTTTTGATGAATACTGAAAAATACTTTTTGTTAAATAATAACTACCTTTCTGTTTAAATATTTATTAAAATTAAATTTTACATTAATTTTTAAGGTAATATTATATAAATTATAAATATAATAATATCATTTTCATCATTATAACAAATTTCACTTGGTAATTTTGTATTATAAATTAACAAATGCTTGAACAATTTAGGGATTTAAAAACTCGTTAAATCATCCAATATGTGAGATTAGAATTAATCTTAATTTTTTAACATATGTAAATTGAATTTAGAAAATTTGAAATATAAAATTTTCATTATTATAATATTTTTTTTCTAATTGAATAATTTTTATTTTTTACCAAAATTATAGGAAAAAGTGATTAAAATTAATAACAGTGATTACGGTCAAATTCAACATAATTATGTACTAAACCATAATCATAGGGACACAAATGACCTATCTAATTTCCCAATTATCATTTAATGGATATATTTATATCATAAAACCTCCATTATTGATTTTGGGAATTTTTTATGAATTATTTATTTATGAACATGTGTACAACTATGTTTTTTTACAAACACTGAATGTGAATCAATTTCCTTCCCTATAAAAGGCAGACACATGTCCCACTTTTTCAAACATATCTAACCTATTAGGTTTCACCAAGATCTTCCAAATTCACTTCCCAAAATACCTATTTTCATCATAGAAGACTTCCCATGGGAAAAAATATATCAAAGATATCCTTTTTGAACAAAAAATGAGTTACCCAACTAAGAAGTAACAGCTTCTCTCAAGAACCCTTAATTTATTATTTTATCCACCCCTCCACTCTATTTATTAAATTATTTTTTTAAAACACCAGTATCCTAATCATACTAGAATTTTTCTTTCAGGGTAAATTCTACACTCTACCACACCTCCATATAATGGGTAATAGACAAACTCATTGAGTGTGCGATGAACCACCGCCTCACTAAACAATGATTTTTTTTTTCAATTACAACCTTTCATGGTAGATATTATGTTGAAATCTCGGTTTATATATTAAATATGTTATATTTATTATGTGTTTATGATTATTTATTCATTTTCACAGCACATATCTTATTTACATTCACTTTTACGTTAATAGAATAATTTTGTTTGAGGAAGTGTGGACTAAAGCCCCATCAAAGTGCTATGATTCGTTCACACAATACATGGATTATATTAAGGACAACGTTTTTTAATATATATGATATATATGATATCATAAATATAATTTAATAATGATATATATATATATATGCATACATATAAATATAAGTATTTTACTTTATTTCATTCATCTTGACAATGAAATGGAAATATCGTTCACGCATATGCACATCTTACAGTCTCCATGAATGGTGTATTTTGTTTCATAAATAGAAATTCAATAGATTATTATAAAAAAATATAAGGTATATAAATGATATTTATATCAAGGATTAGATTCTGTCGATCAATATATAATGTGTATGTACAAAACATATATCAAATTAAGGCACGTGTAATGAATTAAGAGAATATTACTCTAAATGAAATCATTACATAGGATTATTAACAAGTGGAATAATATAAGTTCATAATAAAAAATGGTATTATATTTAATAACATGGTTACAAAAATATTATATTATGCTTATAGTTACTATATTGGTGGTTCAATCATGTACAGCGAGAGCCAAAACCCAATGTAAGTGGGGTTCATCTCACATTTTACGTCAATGTGATTCATGCTTTATTCACCACCAGTGAATTTTTTTGTGTTGTGTATATATCCTATTGATTTATTAAATGATCATTGTATTTAAATATATGGGTATTTATATAACTATTTTATCATATATCTTTCATGAGTTGTATGTTTCAAAAGTTACCATATCGGTAAAAAGGTTTTTCTCAATTTTCCTTCATTAAGAATCATGTGTTGTTATACAACTAAATAATTTACATGGATTATATAACTCCATTTTACATGTAATATCCTGAATATTTAATTTTCATGATATTTTATTCTTTATTTAATTTCCTTTTCTTACATGGAGTGTATGATCCAAATTAACCAAGTGGTTAGAATTTATTGAAACAATCTCATTGCTTTTCATGATTTGTTAATGATTGTTCTTATTTGATGAAATATTTTGATATATCTCACAAGAACACTTGAGAGATTCAATATAATATATTTATTAAATATATATTCATGTGTTAGTACTAACTCTCCACACATTGGGATATAATATAACATTTTATGAAAAATATGATCGTCTCTCTCCTTGTTTGGAAATCAATTATATTAAAAAATTAGTGTGTTCAAAAAGGTTTCCAAAAAAATTGAATCTATTTTCAATAAAAATGGATTTTAAATATTTGTATAGTATGAAATTATCCCTTTATATTTTTTCAACTCTATTTTCATTGAATTTTCATTTCAAACTGATTCATATTATAAATATATGGCTTCAAAGCAGATCAAATAATTTCATTAATAAATGTTTGTAAAGTATATTTTAAAATTATTTTCCATATAATATAACATCAATTGGTGTGTTTCATTTCTTTCTTGGAATATTACTCAGTGATTCCAATCTTATAATTTCATTAAATATATTATTATTTAAAATAATTATGTCTATGTAACAAGTTTCTCATTGATGTGTTATATTCTTTTGAAATAGGCTTCTATTCATAGGTTATGATTTTTTTTTTTTTTTGAAAAATGAATTATTTTCCACGTATTTTGATATTATTACAAGATTAGGATACCCATTTTATATAATGATTTTTTATTTGATTGTTACTGTTTTTTTGGCACATATTTTTACGATTTCATTATGAGATGGGGGTGAAATATAACTCCATCCAATGCAATGGGTAAATATTTATATTTCATTAGTTTTACTAATAAGGTATTGGGAGTGAACCTTGACATATAATATCTCCATTGGGGTGATCTATGACTAAAAAGATTGTTTGAGGACTGAACTCATTTTACTAATACATCAATCGGAGAAAACCATAAATGTCAAGATGGAATGGGAAGTGAACCCATACTACAAATACTGTATTGGAAATGATTCCTGTGATATTATGAAAATAATATTATATTTTCATTTGTCTGATAGAAATATTTTTTATTCATATGTTATCATTTCATGGCATATGTTCTTTAGTTTCTTATTAATCATGTCTTATTAAGTGCCAATATTTATGACATGATTCAAGTATATGATCATTGATATGAAGGGAATGATCTTTTATTTTCCAGATCATGTTATTATACCCTTATCTTTATTGTTTTTCTTTCTTATATCCCTTTTTCATCATGAGTAAGAATTTGAGCTTACCCATTTATATGTTTCCTAATTTAATGTTATGAATATATGAATTACATTTGATGTGTCTAATAATGGTTCTTGTCATTTATGACTTAGTGGGAGATGATGTATTTAATTTATGTAATTGTGTTTCTGTGTCTATGTTTCCAATGGCTCTAGACTAGTATCATCTTTGGGCATATGTCTGTACAATGTTTTTATGTATTAAAAAATTGTTATTTAAGGTTAATGTATGTCAATAATGGATTTTTATATATTGTATCAGATAATAGTTTTAGTTATCCCTTAGAATATTGGATGGAGAAACCATACTGAGAACCCGATGGACATGTCTATGGATAAGTTTAAGGATAGGGAAATGAGTAGGAAAATTTCTTGGAATTTTTATGAAGGGTATAGTCTTTGGGTTCCTATTATTACATAGCTATAGGAATAATATCATTGGATTTTTCATGAACCATCATGGGTTAACCCTGAACTGGTCACTCGATTCAGTTTGGGACATGGGCCGAATGTCGTTCTCGATACCCATGGGATTAAAGATAGTGTTGGGAGTCAATGTAATGTAGTTGGGAATGATATATCCCATAATAAGATGACAGGAAAATAAATAAAGACTAACCATAAAAATAAAAACATACAATGGAAATGAAATATAACTATACATACATAGGTGTGACTTTATATGTCACCACCAAACTAAGAATCATGTTCACTTCGAGAGTGATCCAAGACCTGATAAACTAGAAATATAAAAGACAAAGTATGCATGATCACAAAAATGCTCAGTAGGAATTCCAAATGGGCCCAAGGGTTTTCTGAAACCAATTTAATTTCTGAATCATTTCAAAAATACCTTGTTAAAATACATCCTAAATATAAAAGGTTCCAAAAGGAACTTATTCCAAACATTCCCTAAACATAATATAATTTACAAAAAAAATGCAATTTTAGATTAAATTCAAAACAACATTTTGAAATCAATAAAGAGAAAAAATATTATTTAAAAATAAATGATCCATTTATGTGGATGGGGTTTAAAAAACAAACCACATGAATATGACTTACTTATTTCAAGGCATATCCATGTGTGCACCTAGTACACCCATGGTTGTACCAACAATTAATGGATCACTTATATTATCAGTGGAGGAATATTGAAACCATTTTTAATTACTTCATTTGTCATTGAACCAAATAAATATCCCACATGATAACAAATCCACTAAAAAATTATTAAAACCCGAAAAGAGCATTTCCATAACCTTTTAAAAGACCAACTAAACAACTAATTCACCACAAATTAAAAAATGATATTGAATCATTTCATTGAATAATGAAAAAAAAATTAATAAATGAAAATTTATAATTAACCTAAAATTCACACCAAATCAAATTCATTTTTCTTCAAAAATAATATTTCATCTTGGAAAGAACACTATCCAATCAAAGATTTTTTATGGAAAAAAAATTATTAACCATTTCTATTAATCCAATCCAAATTTCATAGAAAATAAATTTACTAAATAAATATAAAAAATATATTTAAAACATTCAAGAAATTATGGAATCCAACATTAATGTTTAGTAATAGGGAACCTACACAATTACAATTCAATAACATTATATAAAATGTAACTAGGTCGAAACATCATTGCAAGTGATCAATTTATCTTTTAAAAGAACAATTTACAATTTAATAAAACACCTATCAAACACCACAATTAAGCATATAGGTATAAACCATTATAAACACAGTTCCCCCAATTTTTCGAACATAAAGACTCCACAAAAACCTATGTCAATACACAGAATATATGACAGTCACATTTTCATATTACTCTAAAAAAAAAATTCATAAATGGAGTTAATTGGAAAGGAAAACAGTGGAATAACCTTCCTCAAATATGCCGCTTTTTTATTATGATTGTCCAAATTGACACGTCACACATACACGAACATGAATTTATACATTTGTAAATAATTACCCCTAACTGCATTACACATATTACCCATGACATAAGGATTGTTTATAAGGAGGGATTATATATTTATATGCATTTCCCTATGCATGTTTATATAGGAATACTTGATACCCGCAGTCCAAAACATCAACTACAAGGTCCAACGTACACTTTAAATATTAATGACAATTCAAAACCCAAAAAATTCAGTAATTAAAATTAAACCATAGGAAAATAATTGAAATCCCTTACTAAATATAATTGTGGGCGGAACAAAATGATCCAAAATATGTCACCTTGAGTGGCAGTTTCTAGAACACTGACCAACGTCACCCTCTAATCCAGAGGAAATCTTGTCACACCCAATCCTTGACCATTAGGGTTCATCCAAACCTCACTCACCAAATAAAATAAAGTTAAACTGCAAAATAATAGTAAAGTTACTTACTAGAGGTTGGATGTGTGCTGGGAAAGACAAATCGTTGAGGGCCGCACACTAGAGAGGTCGACATGGGGAGGCCCATGCACCTGAGGGGATGATCATGGGAGGGTCGCGCACATGAGAGTTTTTCTATGGGAGGGATACCCCCTAGAGAGGTCATCTCGAGGCTGGAAATGTTCGGGGGAAGTCGTTTGGTGGAGGGTCTTGCACCGGAGAGGTCAGTCGGAGAAGGGCCGCATGCAGGGATGTTTGGCTAGTGGAGGGCTGCATGTTAGAAATTTAAGCTTGAGAGGTTCACTAGATAGAGGTTTCACCAGAGGAGGGCTCACCGGTGTTGAATGGATGGGGTGGGGGTTATGGTTTGTAAGACATTGGAGAAGTTGGGGTCACACTAGGTAAGGGAGTAGGATGGGGGAGGGTAGAACCTATGGAAAACTGTATGGGAAATTAAGGTTTTAAAAAATGATAATAATATTAGGTTAAATAATAAAAATATTATTATTATTATTAACAAATATAAGAATAATACCAAAAAACGTAATATTGATAATCATATTTATAATAATATTAAAAATAATATTAATAACATCTAATAAAACAAATAATTTTTATGATATTAATTTATAAAAATAATATAAATAATAAAAATAATAATTTTTTAATTGAAATAAAAATATTACGTTTTTATTTTATTTTATTTTATTTTTCTTGTTTAATTAAAATTATTTATTTTAAGTATTGGGTATCTGCACGGCCACACCACAATATTCAATCAATCTTGAACGAACCATTCCAAAAAGTCATATCTATTCCAGAGGTGGTTGTACAAGTACAAGGGCTGACCACACTATGTTCTCTATCCATGTGGCTCCCGTGCATTAGGAGAACTATCTCCAACACCTCCAAACATCAACAAAATTAACTGATTCTCAAACCCAAACAATGACCTGAATAAATGTGTCCATGAAATAAATAAAAATAAAACATAATTTGAAGTCGGGGTATGAAAATTCTCCCCACTATAGATGCTTTATGCCACCATAAAGTCATCATGTTAATGGATAACAAAAACTCTAGTCAATTACTGAACAAGACTATGAGACAAAACAGGAACCTCAAGGTGACTATTCAATCCCAAGCTCATGCCCGAAAAATCAAGAAGAAACCATACCATAAAAATTAGGGGAGTACATGTAGGGATTATCCCCACCACAAGAACATAACTAGAATGATAACATGAATCCCAGACATTCCCCCCAATGGTGGGACCAACATGGGAACTCCCAACCAGAAACCAACACATGTATGTTTGAAACACCCTCATTAATAATGGGTGATTTAAAAATCCACATTAAAATTGTAATAACTTCTTAAATCACAATAGAAAAAGTCCACTATAATCTCCCAAAGCATCAATGAATTTAAAAACTTGAAAAAACATTAACAACATTAAACAATAACAAAACGACTTTAAATGTTGAATGAAAACATGAATCACAAAACCCTAACCGAGAAATTGTACCCCTAGAGACTCTTGAATATGTGCAAGTTTCACCATAAGACATGTGAAAGAGGTTATGATTGATAAATAACATCCTACATCACAGTCATGCACTAAAATCCTTTGATTATAATGTCTTCATTAGGTGAATCTTCTTGAAAAACATCTCCAGATGATCCTGATAGTAACATTGATGGCACATATTCAGTAAGATGCGACAAGAATAATTCAAATTCCAGAACCATCCATACCAGTTTAAGACAACTAAATGGTCTGAAAAATTCAAGGTAGAACCTATTGAGATGACTACATAGGAATAAGTTCCTTTGGTAGACAATTCTTTCTAGATGGGTAACCTTCATGTGAAACTGGATACACCATATTTCTAACTGCTTTCTCTCCAGAAACCAACTCACTTGGGAATGCTTCATATAAAATATTTTCAAAATGTTGGTCCTTAGAAGAGGTGAATATTTTTTTGATCTATGTATGAATACCTCCATGCTTTGACCGTCATGACGGGTTGTCACACGATCTGAATATTATTCTTTTTTAAAAACTATATAATACTTATAACATTTACAAAATGATATATAATCCTTAAAAATATGCAAGACATGTTTTAACCTCAAAGGATATTTTATACCTCACATTTTTCATCCAAAAAACTAATAACCCATAATTTTTTCAAAACCAGAACACTACATGAACCATTATGGTTATCGATTATGTCTATATAAGAATAAATAATTCTTAATTGAATAAAATTCTCAGATATCAAACCTAATGATACACATAATAGAGAATGTATTCCAAAGTAATCATATCATTAATACATTTAAATATGTCATCATCCATAAATCCAACATAAGTCTTCAATTTATAGACATCTTAACCATAAAAAATTCTTCATGATCTTTTGTCCTTGTTTTTTATCTTATTATCTAACTCGTCCTTCCTACAAACAAAATACTGCATATTGTCTTATGATTTATGTAATGTCAAAACATGAGATAATATATAATCCATACCATTCATAGGTAATTTCAGTTTCTTCATCTTCAATTGGAATTCCATTTGGAATTGGTAAACATATATTTATATGATCCTGCTAATCCCATTCATGAATCTTCTTTGTAGGACATCAATTTGTATAATTACTATGCCCACCACCTTTTATACAATAAATTGATTCCTTAGAAATAATTTCTTTCCCTTTGTAGGATTCAACTGGATGCTTCCATTTTTCATTGAAGGTTATTTCAGTATGACCATCATTACCACAATTGAAACATCTTCTCATTTTGTTGAAGAATTTTTCTAGTAGTTTATTTTCAAATCCATGTCACATAGGTTATTGAATATAATTACCTTTATGATTATTATATTAACTTACATTAATATTTATTTTTCACATATATTATGCCTTAAAAATTCTCCAAGTTTCAAATTGTCAATCATTAATCCAGATAGTTTGTTAAGAATAACAAAAATATTTCTTATTGCCACACCCATTTCATTTGGATGCTCATTCAGAAAACCAGCACACATTCCATTACATCCATTACTACTTGGGTTACAACAATATATATCCAGTAAATAAAACCAATATGTTCATTGTGACTATATCATAAAAATCATCATTCAATATCTTATTAGGAGGTTAAACTCTAATATATACTTATTCATGTTATCTTAAAAATATTGAATTTTTCTAAAACATATCTGAATCATTCTAATAGGATAACTATTATGGTAATTTCACATATTCTTAAATAATTACCTAATCTCTAATGTTATATAAACATTACCTTGATACCAACTGTAAGGACCTGGGATTAAAAATAACATAATATTTAACTAAGATAATACTTCTAATTGAGGATATTTTTTGGTTTATAGCTTTAGATAATAAGTTCATAACTTATACATAGAACTTGAATATCACATTTAGACACTTCTATATGGTATCCATTTCTCTTCCATGAAATAAAAACTCCTAAAAATGAATGATTATTAGGTACATGTTTTAAATAATATGACCTTTCCTTGATCACATCCTTGACCCTAATCCACATTATTTCATGTGAAAACATTACAAAAACATTGGATTATAATAAAAATCACATTAAGGGATGCATAAATCAGTAAAACTGTTAGTTTTCAAAACAACATGTAAACCATGAATACTAGGACAAAAAGTAATAATTTTCACCTTCAAGAAGTAGCAGTAAACACATCCCTAAATATAATAGAATTTCATAACCTCCTTTTGCAACGAAATTAATAATAGAAAACCCATATAAAGAAACATATATAATAAATTGGAAACATAAGACACAAACAAACATAAACGGAATTATCATACAATCTACTTCCACACATTTAACTAAATGGAATAGCCATAAAACCGACTTCCATACACAATGAATTGGAGGTTATAACGTACCAATCAGTCCTAGGTTTTTCATTGAACCACCTGTAATTCGTTTTATCTTGTAACCACCTGAAAAATGTCTATGTACCCTTATACAATCATAAAACATAAAAAAATTAAAATATAAACATTTAACTAATAACATTTTATTTGAACTCACAAGAAAAAATTTAAAGATATAGAAATAATAAATCCATTTCAAAAACCAATTTCAATATGATAACACCAAAAATGTATTATGAGATTTATTTTCCTTTTAAAATTTTTTTGGCTTATAGAGGAATCCAAATAATGATTATGGCAGCAGAGAGGTCATTGTCATCACAAACATTAAAAAAATCTAGTTTCCATTTAGTAAAACACTTCATAAATAATTGATTCCCATTGAATGAAAGTAAAATTATAAGGGGTTTTATTTTACACAATATATAATAATGTCTTGTACAAACCAAAATATGCCTCGATCAATAGAGATTGAGACGAAGTCCCATACACAAATTCAGTTGCCTAATGACGTTTCTTTAAAGTCGGAAAATGAGATGATGAGAGTGAAAAGGGTCTCTAATAACTTTGACATGAAATGTATGTTAATAATAATATATAATAATATATCACAATATATTAAAATGTAAATTAATGGACATAACATAAAATAAGTCTCTGACAAATAGAGGTGGGTGAAAGGTTCCCCTACTTTGATTCTGAACCATCACATATGTTCCTTGTTCATCCTGAATAATAAACATAATTTAGTTATAATTTTCAATAACACATTTATCAATATTAATAATCATTTTATATAAATTACTACCTTTATATAAAAATCAAATAATTATTCAAATTCATAATGGACATTTTGTCGATGTAAGGTACTTTAGTCAAAAATTAACTTGTTAAAAATAAAAACAGTGTATGTGGTTAGAAAGACATTTATTCTAGAATGATATTCATGATTTATATATCATATATATCCTACATATTTTTTATGTATCTATTTATAATATTCCATTTCATTTTGATATAATAAATGAAATGCATCATTCCTGGCGATAGTAAGTTGTACGAAAGCATGCACACTACATTCATTTCTTTTAATATTAAATAAAATGAAATCTAAATGATACATAAGTATAATATAACGAAAATATATTATTTATGTTATATATGTTAGAAAATATCATTAATTAAATCTATTATAGGTTCCATGTATAGCATTAATGCTTCATATCACTTTGAGGGTGCGGTAGTCCACACTTCCTCAAATAAAATTATCCTATTTATACTACATGAAAATCCTTAAGGTATGTTCTTCATGAGAATTATAAAAACAATAGGATAAAATAAATATCATAAATATCATATATAATTAATGTTCCATCATAAGATTCACTATAAGTGGTGGTAAGATAAGATTTAATAATCATCATTTCGTTAGGTATCAATTAATCATCCAGAGAAACAGTATGTTCTATACCCATTAGATGGAGGTTTTTGTATGTGTAAATTGAATCATTATAATAAAAAATCCAATTATATTAATTAAAAAAATTTACATAAAAAATAATAATAATAAGATCATAGGGAGTGGAGAAATAAAAATAATGCAATGGATCTTGAGAGAAGATGTTTCCTCAAATCAGGTATCTTTTTTTGATTTGAGCCAACAAACATTCTTGAATTTCATTTTGCTAAAGGTAAGGCTTCTATGAGTAAGAGTGTAATGTTGGGAGCATATTGAATTATATTTTGGAAGATAAAGTGGACTTTATATGGGTGTGTAACGGGTTAGACGTGGTTTCCTTTTATAAGAGGGAGGAGGACACTTTAGGAATGATTGGAAATATTATTTTGTTATTAATTTATTTTCAAATTCTAATAACTCCAATGTGATATCATTCAAATATAAGATTCTTATGGGTTGAAATAATCTCAAAAAACGGTATTTAGGAATGTCTAGGTCACAAATTTAACATTATATTTTAGCTTTAACCCTTAGTAAACAAATTTGCCTTTTACCATGTCATCTTTTAGATTCATAGTATATGGTTAATATAGTTTCGTTAATTGACAATAAAATATCAAGTGGTAAACTAGTTACCCTATTAAAATTATATAATTCAATTTTCCATATCATATATTTTAAATACATTTATATAATTTAATAAAACATTATTTGTTTTAAAAACATATTTTTGACAATTTTTATTCTATTTATATCATGACATGTAAAAATCCATAAAAACATGGTTAATTCTAAAAAACAACAGTAATTAAAAGATAAGAAGTCATAGTAATCCCTAAAATTTATTGATGGAGTAAAAAGTTTAAATACCAATTTATTTTTATTTTTATAATCTCATTTATTCAAAATAATCATTAATAAGGTAATCACTACATCATCATTGTGTTACAAATATTTTTTTTATTTGATGTATAAAAATTATAAATAAAATATCATGATCTTGTAAATATTTATAGAATTATAATTTCTAATTATAGTCAAAGGGTTATGTTATATAAGCCCATGTAAAAACTTTTTTATTAAAAGATACATGTTTAGTCTATATTTTCTTAAACAATAAATTAAAAGTAATTAAATGTATGTTGGACACAAAAGTGGATCCATGGGGTCCTAAAAATGACCCAATGATAACCATGGTTAGAAAAATCTCATCTAATAGGTTTAGAACATGTTTTAGGGTAATTTAATATTATTATAATATTATTTTATTAACCATATTTAATAGTTTTACCTTTTAACCATGGTAAATAAAATATTTACTGAAATTACTATTCATAATGTCTAAAAATAAAAGATAACTATTTACACAATTTGTACCTCCTGATGCCAAATTTAAAATCAATTTTTCCAAATTAAAAACACATAAATTGCAGAAAATAATTGAAAATTAGTTCTAATTGTAAAATCCTAAAAGTTTGTTTTTAAAAAATAAAAACTTCCAAAATATTGACATGAGTTTATATCCAATATTAAATGTGAAATTACATAAAATGAACAAAAAAGGATTAAATGATAAAAATATGATTTAATTTAACTTTTAAACCAATTAAAAGGAAAATATAATCATATACATAAACTTGATGAAAAGTCATTTTCACTTAAAATGTAGTATTTTTCACTATTCATTAAAAATGAAGTTTATCTTAACAAAACCAAAAATTTACCTAGTGTAAATATTGTTGTCCCCATTCTAATGAAATATTTTTATTTAGGCAAATAGAACTTATAATAGTGATAAAAACTAGATTTAAAAATCATTCTCTATCAAAAGATGGTAAATTAAATTTTTATTGAATATTAGTGTAATTTTTGCTTAAAATAAAATTAATTAATTTTTTATGCCTCTAAAAGTTATCATATTAATATAAAGTCATTTAAAAAACATGTGTAATAATAATTTAGTTAGTTATGTTCATTCCAATTAATACATGAACTATGCGTTAACATCTATTTAAATTGATAATATTATTATATTATTTTTCGGTTAACTCAATGTTGTGTGTTACATAAGATTTCAATGAAACCTATTGTTATGTGTTTAGTATGCAATCAAAAAAATGTGTCAAATTTATCATAAAATTAATATCTTATTCATAAATATTAATAGATATGAAAAAAAATTAGAAATACCTGGGTAGTTGTCATGCCCTTCCTTTACCTAACCCATGAGGAAGAAAAGTTCCTAATCTCCATCAACCAGACTACCTAAATAAAAAGGGCCTCATATGAAACCATTTTTTCATGAACTAGGCTTGTTCAAACCAAAACCGGTGACCTGATCTCATCCACAACATGTACCTAATGGTGTACCTGATCCTCATAGGCTTGTAACTTGTGTCGGGCATAAATGTGAATCAATTAGGAATGATTTCACAAATAAGTGGAAGAAAAAAAACAAATAATGAATGGTGATAAAAATGTATAGTACCATCAAAATGTACATAAAAATGTACAAACCTATATGTAACATTATAGGTTACCACCATACTCATACTACTACTCACCCCAAGGGCGATCTAAGAGTAAATGAACATTAAATAGAAATGATAAAGTAGCCATGAGAGAAAAAATGATCAATAAAAATTCCAAATGGGGCCATTGGGTTTTTGAAACCAAATAAATTTACAAAACATTTAAAAATCCCATGTTAAAACATATCTTAAACTTATATCATGCCAAATTTTCCATTGAGAAAAACATTCACCAAACATATTCTATGTTACGTATGGAAACATAATTTTAGATTTAATTTTTAAAAACATTTGTAAATCATCTAAGAGAACAAACATAATATAATATTAAAAGATCCATGTAAGGGAAAAAGTACTAAGGAAAACCCCATCATTAAAGTTCCATTTTTATTTTAGATCACATCCATGTTTACACTGAGTGCACCCATGGATGTTCCAACATCCAATGTAACCCAAAGAGTATCTAAAAAAACAATTGAAACCAATTTTAAGAACATCACTAGTCATATATCCAATGAATAACCCATTTGAAACTAGAGTCACTAATAAATTTTAACCAACTAAATATATGCCTTCCAAAACCATTTAAAATACCATTTAAATATCCAATTCACCAAGCCATTAAAAACATGATTGAATCCATGGATAAAATATAGAAAACATTTTTAAGAAATTAAAATTTACAATTAACCTCAAATTCATATCAAAACACATGAATTTTTAAAAAATAAGCATATATAAACCAGAAAAGAACATGTTTCAACCATAGATAATTTTTTAAAAACAAATTAAGAACTATATATATTATTCAAAATCATATTTAATAGCATATATATATACTAGATTAATATTAAACACATTTCTAAATTATCATGAAATTATAGAATTGCACATAATGTTTTAGTAATGGGTATCTTACCCAGATACAAATCAATAAAATGATACAATAAATAACAATTTCCAAACATTATTGGAATTTTTCATTTAATTTTTAAAAATAACAATTGCCTTTATAATCAAACACCTCATGTACACCACTATAAAACATATAGGTATAATCCCCTATGATGACACTTCCACCAATTTTTCACAACATGAAAACATCACACACACATATGTAAATACAAAAAAAGTATGAAAATAACTTTTTTATATTATTTAAATATTCACAAGAATCGATGGAGTGAATTAGTATGGAAAACAATGAAATCCCCTACCTTAAACATTCTTCTATTTTTATGAATACTAGATGTGTAACGACCCAATGTTTTTCAATGGAAATTCCCTTCTTATATTTATGTCATAAAATAATATTAAATCATAACATAATGAACTAATAAGTGATAAGTGACCTTTAAACATATGTTTTTCACTTTTGTGTTTGAAATTTTAAAAATCTGACATACACGGTTGTGCTCAAGATGATTTTTGGAGTCTAATGAAATAAAAATAATTCTTAGTGAATATTAACATACCCTTATGATTATTAATATGACCCTTATAAATATTAAATCATCCAACATAAGATTAACCTTACCCATTAATTATTAAATAAAATTTATATATCTTAGAAAGTCACAATTTGACCTTAGCAAACATTTTGGAATTTTGTAATTCATAAATAATTAATTATAACTAATTAATTAATTTAAAGGAAAATATATTTTCTAAAAATGTATTTATTATTTATCAAATAAATTTCTTATAGTTTTTAGTTAATTTTATTAGACCCTACGTATTTTTTGAAAGCCCTATAAAATCAGTATTAATCATAAAAACTATTTTTATGTAAATTATGATTTTAATTAATTATTAAATTTATAATTTTTAGAAAAGTATTTTTTAAATATAGACTTTATTTTGAGATTCTACACGTCGATAAATGGTTGGGGTAATTTTTTGGGATTTTTCTTAGATACATTAATTTTTTATGAATAGTAGAATCCGATAATTTACAAGTAATGCTAAATAATGGATTAATTGAGTCATCGATGATGCTCTGCTAATGTAAGCCCACTTGGTTCAGGATCACATGATAAAATTACTATTCATGGTCATTCAATAATCAATATTCTTTTTCTTAGGGGAAATTAATGAACTAATGAATTTTATTGTAAGGAAACCCCTCTCCGCTCCACTATAAAAGCCACCCTTCACACCCTCATTTCCTCACACCTCTCAAGCTCCAAGCCATCTTTAAACTCTACAAAAAAACCTTCCCTCGACACTCCCCCACGTACAAGATATGTTGGCCTCATCAAAAGTCCATTCATGGGCCCTTAAGTTGGTTCTCAAGAGAAGGATTCAAGAGGACATTAAAGAGAAGGAAGCATTCGGGTACAAGGTAAATGGAAATTTTCGAACCCAACATTCATTCTTCAAGTTTTACCTTTTTCACTACATTTTTGATATGGGCCCTACTTAAAGATAATATTTTCAACTTTGTCTTTCCTTTTCTGGGATATAAATGTTTTTTAATGAAGTTTATGTCAATCCAAATGTTTTACAAAAGAACCCTTCTTTTAAGAACTCAACTTTTACCTCTCATTCATGGTTAATGGTTCTTATATCAAGTATGTTATTCCCTCTATGTTTTGGGAACCCAAATATTATGAATTTATTATTATGAGATGAACCCCATTCCTTACCATGGGTTAGTTATGTTCACTTTTGATGTATATTCCATGTGGAAAGCATGATAATGATAATGTTATGATGTGACGGGTGCGCCCAAAATTATATAGTGCAATTATGAATGTTTCAAAGTGACATGTGTGCCTGGAATTATAGAGCGCTCCAATTCATTGGGTAAGGTGATGAATCTCATGAGTAAATGTGAAATGATTTGTTAAAAAGATTCTATCTTGGTTAACAAGTATGTGTGGTATTTAACCACTAAGACATGATGTTTCATTTTTATGCATTGCCACATTTCATGTCTTTTTTAATGCTCCTCTCATGTTCAAGATCTTTTGCTTATGTTATGAATAATCTCAACCCATGATATATTATTCTTATCTATACTCTTACATGGATTCTATCTCACCCCTTTTGATGTACATCCTCAGGTGGCTACATGTACTACGGAGAAGACAAGTGCCAATAAGAAGCTAGAGAAGAATAAATTACATAAATGGTTACGCTATATGTTGTATTTGTCATGTGTGGTGCTAGTTTTCCCAAGACACTAAACCTTTGTATCCTCTATGTGTAATAATATTATGTTTTTTGTCTTTGAAATGATGTAATATTATGGTAAGAAAAGGTCGGGTCGCTATAGTTGGTATCAGAGGCAAGGTTTAGTGAATTTGAGAATTAGGATTAGTGAACCCTAGAGAAAACCTCTAGCATGAGACTAAGTACAAATATGCACACAAAAACATTTACCTTGGGATCCTAAATGTTAAGTTTTTGGTATAAATTTTTTTAATTAATAATTTATTCATGACTTGTTTACTTATGTTTTGTTCAAACCTTTTTTATTTTAGAAAATAGTGGGAACCAAGATAAATCAGGCCAACAACTCATATAAGGGCCAACGCAACAATTGCCCGAATGACATCCCCAATGATTTGGGAGGTGGAGTTCAAAACATTATGGCGATGCTTACCCAATTATCTAAGGTTATGTATAATAACCATAATAATGGGGAATTACCTACTTCACCAATGAGGGTGAAACTGGCTATCAAATGTTTTATGCGGCAACGACCACCGACATTTTTTGGATCTTCCGATCCACTAGTTGTGTAATTGTGGGTCAACTACAGGGAGAAGATATTTTCTATGCTTCACTGTTCTAAGACAGAGAAGGTGACTCTAGCCATTTATCATCTAGATGGAGAAGCTGATCAACGGTAGTCTTTGATTAAGAAAACCAAGCCGAGGGAGGAAATTGAAGAGATGGATTGGGAAGAAATTATGAAAAGATTTCATAGAATGTATTTCCCATGAAATCTTCGCACAATGTTGGAGAAAGAAATCATAAAACTCAACCAAAAAGAAGGAGAATCATTAACAACCTATGAACAAATTTTCACAAGGATCTCAAGGTATGCTTCGGGTTTTGTTATCAACATTGATAGAAAAATTGATAGATTCTTTAGTGGATTAAAACCACACCATAGAATGGCTCTTGCAATTTAGGACATTGGGTATTATTGAGAAGTTGTTCGGTGTTCTATAAAAGTGGATACGAAGTTTGGAGAATGGTCTCATGGCTATGGTGATATGAAAACAATGATGGATTTTCAAGCTGGTGGATCTAATGATAAAGGTGGGAAGAAAAATCAACGACCCACAAGAAAAAAATGTGGGATGTTGCACAATGGGAACTTCCTCAAAGGGGTTGGTAAATGCTTCAAGTGTGGGAAAGAAGGAAACCATGATCAAGAGTGTCGAAAAGACATGAAAAGGAAGGAGAATGTTGCCGATGAAAGGAAAGAACCACTCATGGTTCAATGCTACAACTTTAGGGAGAAATTGCACTATGCAAACCAGTGCACTAAACCTCGAGATCTTGAGGGTAATCAGCATAAGCATACACCAAAGCGAAAGGAACAATAGAAGGATTATGCCATCACTACTGCGGAGGTGGAGTATGATACTGAAGTCATAAAAGGTATACTTTATATTCACTCAATAATGGCAAAACACTTATTTGATTCTGGTTCTACGCATTCCTTTATATCTTGCACGTTTTCTAGAACTATAGAATTGAAGCCCAAAAACCAAGAATTAGAGATATCTGTAAAAACACCAAGTGGTGAATCATTGCAACCCAAGTGTCTGACTCTTCTCCTGTTGGTGTTTGTGGAAATATTCTTCTAGAAAACCTCTTAAAACATCCCTTGGTGGAAATTGATGCTATAATGGGAATGGACTGTCTCTCGTTATATAGAGACCATATCAATTGTCGGTAAAAGGAAATATCTTTTGACATTCCGAACCATCCCATGCTCCTCTTCAAATTCAAGGAAGATCATGAATCTCCATTGAAAAATCGTTCAATGGTGTGGGTGTTGATTCTCTATGAAGAATAATACCTCTCCCAAATGGTTGAGTCAATGGTAAGTTCCAAGCTTGATGAAATTCCCATCATGAGGGAATATGGCTATGTATTTTCCGAAGAGATACCCATAATTCTCTCGGGATGTGAGGTAGAGTTGTCAATTGAACTCATACCCGGAGCTACTCCTATATCGAAGTGACCTTATAGGATGGCTCCTAACAAACTGGAGGAGTAAAAGAATTAACTGCAAGAGCATCTAGACAAAGGGTTCATACGCCCTAGTGCGTCACCTTGGGGTGCACCAGATCTCTTTGTGAATAAGAAGGATGGAACAATGCGGCTATGTATAGATTATCAAGAACTCAACAAGATCACCATAAAAAACAAGTATTTTCTTCTATGGATTGATGTCTAGTTCGATCAGTTAATAGGAACTAAATACTTCTCAAAGGTGGATCTTCATTCTGGATATCATAAGGTAAAGGTGAAGATGGAAGATATTCAGAAGACTGCCTTCCGTACAAGGTATGGGAACTATGAGTTTTTGGTGATACCCTTCGGACTTACTAATTCCCCTACAATCTTCATGGATTTTATGAATAGATTCTTTAGACATTACCTTGACAAATGTTTTGTAGTGTTTATCAATGATATTCTCATCTACTCCAAGAGAAATGAGAAACACTAAGAACATAAAAGACTTGTGTTGTCGACATTCAGAATAGATAATTTGTACTCCAAGTTCAGAAAGTGTGACTTTTGGATGAATCATGTCACGTTCTTGGGACATGTGATCACAAGTGAGGGAATTTCAGTGGATCCTTTAAAGAAAAATAAGATTGAAGAATGGACCAGGCCCTCTAGTGTCACAGAAATCCATAGTTTTCTTGGATTAGCAGATAACTACCGACGTTTTGGGAAAAACATCTCACGATTTTCAAGCCTGCTAACTAAGTTAACAAAGAAAGGGGTAAAGTATGTCTGGATGGAAGAATGTGAGGGAAGCATCAAGGATCTAAAGATAAGGCTAATCAACTCACCTGTACTCACACTACCAAAAAGTTGCGAAAGTTTTGTTATATACAGTGATGCATCAAATAAAGGATTGTGTTGTGAACTCCTGCAAAATGATAATGTGATATCCTACACCTCAAGACAGTTGAAGATCCCTGAACAGAACTACCCGGTGCATGATCTAGAGTTGGCAGCCGTGATTTTTTCCTTAAAAATATGGCGACACTACCTTTATGATGAGAAGTGTGACATATACAACGACCACAAGACCCTAATGTATATATTCACACAAAAGGAGATCAACATGCATCAAAAGGAGATGATAAGATCTAACAAAGGATTACGATTGCTCTATTCACTATCATCATGGAAAGGCAAAAAAGGTAGATGATGCTTTAAGTAGAAATGGACCTGCTACTCTATCCATGTGGTGGATTGAGAAAGAACCTATCTTCATGGATATGTAAAAAATGGATTTTGAAATGATAAGGGAATGGGATACATTCTACCTTTCCCAAATGATTGCGCAACCATCCATCCAAGAGAAGATTACATAAGCACAAAGGGATGATGTGGAGATACAAAAGAGGGTGAATGCATTAATGGAAGGGAAGATGCAAGAGTTCCATATCGATGATGATGGTTTGAATCGGTTTGGAATGTGGCTTTGTGTGACTTCATCACCCAAAATAATGAAGGAGCTATTAGACAGTGCATATAGCTCAAATTTCTATATCCATCCTGAGAGTACCAAGATGTATCGTGATCTCTGAGAACACTTCTGGTGGGATAACATGAAGAAGGAGATTGCGGAATATATATCAAGGTGCTTGGTATGTCAGCAAGTTAAAGCTGAGTGACAAAAGTCCAAGGGTATGATACATCCATTTCCTAGACCCTTGTGGAAATGGGAAAACGTTACTATGGAGTTTTTCACAGGTCTCATGAAGACATCAGAGGAAAATAATCTGATATGGGCTGTGGTTGATCGACTCACCAAGACTGCCCATTTTATCACTATTCAGGAAGATCTCTCACTTGATCAACTTACAATGATATGTGTGAAGGAAGTGGTGAGATTTCACGGTGTTCCACTCTCAATTGTCTCTGACCATGATCCAAGGTTCACATCTATGTTTTGTAGGAGTCTTCAACATGCATTCAGTACTGAATTAAATTTCATCACGGCCTATCACCCCCAAACTGATGGCCAGTCTAAAAAGACTATTCAGAAGCTTAAAGATATGCTAAGATCCAACTCTCATGAATTCAAAGGTGGTTGGGATCAGCATCTCTCATTGGTTGAGTTCACATAAAACAATATCTTCCACTCGAGTATTCATATGGATCCGTATAAAGCTCTTTATGGGAAGCAATGTATAACTCCAACCTGTTGGGATGAAGTTGGAGAAAGAACGCTACTTGGACCTGATCTTGTTCCATAGATGACATAGAAGGTTCAAGTCATCAAGAAACACATCAAAGCTACTCAAAGTCAGACAAAGATCTATTTTGACAACCATCTAAGGGACTTGTAGTTCGAAGATGGAGATAAAGTCTTCCTTCGAATATCTCCATGGAAGAGAGTCATGCGATTCGGGAAGAATGGTAAGCTAAGACCAAGGTATATTGGCACCTTTGAGATCCTTGACCTCCTAGGATCTATGGCCTATCATATTACACTTCCTCAAAATAAGGATCAATTTCATCATGTGTTTCATGTATCACTACTGAGGAAGTACATACCAGACCCCTCACATGTACTAAACTCAGTGGTGGGGCAACTGGAAGATGATCTCTCTTATGAAGAGTAGCCTGTAAAGATTCTAGATTGGAGAGATAAGGTTCTATGCAAAAAGAAACCCATCTTGTCAATGTGTTGTGGAGGAACCATAAGTGTGAGGAAGAAAATTGGGAACCAGAAGAGGCAACGAAGGAAAAACTCCCTCACCTGTTTGTGTAAAGTGAAATTTTGGGGGTGAAATTTCTTAAGGGGGGAAGAATGTAACGACCCTAAGTTTTTCAATGGAAATTCCCTTCTAATATTTATGTCATAAAAAACATGATATCATAACATAATGAACTACTAAGTGATAAGTGACCTTTAATCATAAGTTTGTCACTTCTGTGTTTGGAATTTTAAAAATCCAACATACACGGTTGTGCTCAAGATGATTTTTGGAGTATAATGAAATAAAAATAATTTTCAGTGAATAGTAATGTACCATTA